>OY987290.1:7971185-8571185 GCA_963920785.1 Sphagnum contortum | reverse complement strand
GTTGCATATCACTTGTGATTGTAGGGATTTTTTATCCACTAACTACTTTTAGGACTATGCGACTAAATATACAACTACATAAAATATTGGGCAACATTTTGAAAATAAATTTAATTTAAATGATTTAATATAAATTTTAATCACATATATTAAGTAAGTTATTTATATTTATATAAACAATGCATTATAATACTTTCATAAATTTTCATCCTATGAATTGTTGACATGTGTCACTATTTAGGCTAAGGTAAAAAATTAATTTAAGTAGCCAAGCTAAACCACCTAGTTTAGGTACCTAGACTAGCCTAGGTAGGTACCTAAGTTAAGTAGCCTAACTATGTAAAGTACATACGGTCAACATCACTGACCACAACTAGGTCACTTGTGAGGTTTTATCTTTAGACCCCAAAGATGGATATCAATTCCTTTGCCATCAAACCATCCCACTTGATGTGAAAACATATTAGAATGCATTTTATTTACCCCATACTTAATTTTAAACATTGCACGAACATCAATTTCACTATTTCATATTTTATTGATATTTGCCCAAATGGAAGATTTTAAGTTTATTCTTAAAGTATTTTCAATGACATGCACAATTTTTTTATTTTTTTTCTAAAACTATACATTAATTTATTTATTTATTTTGAATTTTGTTAAATTGGATTCCATTTCAATGATGATTCATTGGAAAATAAAATTCAAGCACATGATTTATAAATGAAAAATATTTTCTAACTAGTATTTAATAATAAATAAAATAAAATTTTATCTCCCACCATTCCCTAGGAGTAAGAATACAAGCTTCAAAGGATTTTCCTTATCTTGCGAAAACTCCCCTTAAGCCAAAAACAACATGGAGAAAACTCATCTCCAAATTTTCTTCAACACTAAAGTCATGTTCATTCTCCTAATCTACTCCATCTTGAATAGAATGATAGGAGAGGTCATTCGTTGCAAAATTCAACACATCTTGAATAGGAGGACTAAGATCATCTTACATTGAGTCCATGGTAGAGGTCCTAATAATTAAAGTCTTTGTAATAGAATTAAAAGCACACTGACCAAAAATAGGGCGTTGGGTGAAAGCACACTATGGTGACCTCCTTTGAAACACTTTTGGGTCTAGTATTATAACACATACAATATAATTATTTCAAAAGCATGGTACATTTAATTTTGGCTATCAATTTTGGTTTTTGGGCCCTACAACAAATATTTTTATATTATTATTATTATACAATATTATTTTTTAAATAATAATAAATTTCATTATCTATATTGAAGGATCCATGAATATATTTATAATATACATTGGTATAATAGTGTCATAGTCTCGTTTTGACTACATTAATTTTAGGGCTTCATTAGTCATTAAAATAATTAATTTTAATGAATTTTTTTAAATGGCCCATCTAGCTATGCTTGTCATCTTCTATTTGAATGTGATTTTTTGTCAATTTACCACACATTTATCGCATTTTTACTCAAAAAACTCATTTTTTGAAATGAAAATTTACAAATTACTCACATGGTATCCAAACATGGTTCATATTATGTGAAATGACATGGTTCAATATATCTTCAACTTTCATAAAAATTAAAAATCATTTAAATTATTTTTGGAGTATATTTTTGTTTTTGAGTACATAGGTACATGACATTCATTTCCACAAGTATACTCTAATCTCCCACTTTATAAAATAAAATGAAATAATTTGTTTTCTAATCTCTTGGTGGGTTATATTCTAACATAATATGCAAAAATATTATGAAAATTTTTCAAAATTTTGAAGTGGGATACATTCAAACATGCACATCCCTAGAAAGTAGTTAATGTGACATCCCAAAGGGGGTCACCGTAATGTGTTTTCACCCCATTCCTTCATTAATTCAACCTCATAAGTTTTAACGTCGTAAATGAAATCATTAAAGTAGTTCAGCATTGCATCCATCTTAAAGGCATGTGTATAAACAAAAGAAATGAATTTCCATTTAAAGTCACATTTGGAAAAACCGAAAATAATATGAACTCATTGACAAAAAATATGAATTCATTTTTTTATTCAAAAGCATCTTGCGGCCCCCCCCAAATGTTTCCGAAATGAAAGACAGAAAAAGAATATGTTTACTTGTAACACTTGGCAACTGCTAAATGTTTATGAAACCAAAATTAGCATCAAAAATGTTTTTATGATGAACAGGTAAAAGTACACTACACTACACCAAAATTGGCAGTTCAAAGTCCATTTTTACAGTCCAAATCCAATGATCTTTTTTTAAATATTTAAATGTTGTTGAAGTTCACATTTTTTTTCCATTTCCAAGTTTATACCACCATAATTTGAACCTTTTTCTTAAATATTTAAGAATATGGCGCTTGAAAAATCCAATTTAAATATCAAAATGGATTTTACGAATTTGAAATTTTCTTTTAAATCTTAAAAAATTTGAGAGACTTTTTTTTGCGTGATGTTTTTGTTTTATATGTTATGGTACTTTAATGTGTGGTAGTAAAAAGTTGTAGGCTTAGTTTCCAGTTCCACTAGAGAAAAAAAAATCCATAATGTTAGGTTTTTTTAGAGTAGTTTGGATTGAAGACATTGGATGTACCATCCCTTGTAAAATCCACCTTGGATTAAACATTCATCCTTTTGGTAAAAAAAATTGGGTTTGAAAGATTAAAATCTAGGTTTCAATTTTTCATCTCACTTTTGCCAAGTTTTTCAAATAGATTTGCTTTCTATGCAACAATACTTGATTCACCTAGAAAAAACTACCATTGGAACCTCCAAAAAAGTCCATTGTAACATGCTTTTACTTGAATGATTGGCATTCATTAGACTTTCATGAAAACGAGGTAGAATAACAAAAAATCTCCTGACAAGGACTTCTAAAGGTTTACAAAAGACTATAGATGAGCTAAATCTCTCCTCAATGGGAGCCTTGGAAACTGCCAGACATCTTGAAAACAAATTAAACTACCAATGAAAATCAAATATAAATATTGGCAATGCCTAATGGTCGCCAAACAGTCAAAGAAATTTGAAGGGTATCAAAAAAATCTTAAATGCGACACTATGACACACCCCCTAACTTTTTAAAAAACCCAATGTGGGTCCTAAAACAAAACAACGGAAAAAGAAAAGAGTTGGGGCATGCTCCTTAACTCGTAGCACTTTGAGGTAGGAGGGCATGCTAGGGGTCCAAGATGGGACTAGGATGAACTCACAAGTAAAAGTTCTAAATGAAATGAGCCTGCACAACTAAGAAAAAAGGGCAATTATTGCAAATTGAATGGAAGTGGTGCGGTGGACTTAGTAAAAACAACCTCAAACACAAGTTTTACATAGCCCACAACCTTTGGGAGGAGGCACCATTCCCTTCCCTATAGTATACTCTATGCTTCTCCACGAGGACTACATCCAAATGTCATTTTTCCCCAGGACCCCCAAGTGAGTGTCCCAAAATTGAAACTATTATTATCCCAAAACTTTGGATGTTCATATCTTTATTAAATCAAGTCTATTTTGGAAATGCAAGGGCAATATCTTATATCCGTCAAAAATATCTTTCCAATAGTGTATAATATGCTCTAATCATAGCTCATTTGACCCCCACTTTCAAAGGGTTTGTGGTCAAAAGTCAAATTCTAAATTTGACTCCTACCCCTTCTTTTGGTCCTAATTCATGCAAATCAGGTCTAAATGAATAATACAAAGGCACTTTAAGCATCTATGCTTCAAGACCTTTTTAATGGTTCCATGGGGCTCAATTTGGCGGTTGTTTGCCTTTCCAACCAAGACTCTAAACATTCATGATTGTTGCACGAATGCAACTCCCAAAGTGGATGTGCATTGGGCTCCATCCCTTGCACTTTCCCCCATTTTTGAGAGTTTGTTTCACACCTAAACACATTCTCTTGGCCTCATAGGTCCTTACACTCCACATTTAATCACGAACCCAATGTTAGGGTTACGACACACTAAATGGCTACCGGCCCTTTTTACAACTTCTTACATTGAAAAGCAATCTAATAATAGCGTGATTATTAATCATAAAGCGATGTACAATCGAATGGAAGATTAAACCTTACATAAACAAAACTATCATAAAATGAATAATAAATAAACACCCATCGAAACATACTACTTAATTATGTTCATATTGTATTCCAACACAATAGAATGTGTATGGAACGCACTCTTTTATGATTGAAATGTACACACATTGAGCAATCTTATCATTAAATAAACTATTAAAATTTAAACAAGTTCAATTTTTTTATTGGAAAAGGTAAGCTTCGCAATCTTCACCAACCTTCTAGCTTTCATCTGTGGGTACACCATTTGCCCCACCTAATGAGTTAATCGATTCAACAAGTACTGAACTATTACCAGATGCATGTACTTCATTGTCCTTCAGGATATCCATTTCTTCATTCTCAATGAATTGGTTGCATACGTTGGACAAATTCCCTCCACAATTGACCCCTCCCTTCAAATGCTAGGTTTTACTATTGGATTCATTCATTTTAGGTTTGTCCCTCCTTGCATATTCCTTGTATATTTTGGCCTTTCTTTTTCTCTCTCCACCTTTTTCCCCCTTCTCCTCCCCTTTGTCCTAGCTTCCACCTCCTTGTTCCTTATTGCCTCCACCTCATCCTTGTTCCTTCCTCCATGTTCTTCATTCCTTTTTCCTTGGTTGTCTTCATTGTCATGACCACCCTCCTCAACTTCATGATTAGTTTATGCACTATCTGTGATTTGCAACACTCTTATTTTTAGTTTAGTTCCTTCATTTTGGGTAGTAACACCCCATAACATTCATAGGCAAATGGATGCTATCATCTCACAATAATCCCCTTTGAGATCAATAGGAATAATCTCTAGAACTTTACATCTCGTCTCTTGCAATTTGAAGAAAAACTGTAATTAGAAATCATACACCCAAAGATGGGTCAAGAATTTTTTTTTTAATGTGTAGGATATGACTTATAAAACAAACATATGTCAAAACCCCTTTGCTGAATGCACTAAAGCACACCATTCCATCATAAATGATTAATTTGAGAATTTCAACTTAGGCTTCAAGGCATATTTTGTTTTATATAGGCACTTGTTTTCTGGGAAGGAGGATGTATTATGTTCCACTAATGATGGCAACTCGTTGTTATCAAGAACATCCTCCTTTATATTTGTTTCGATTTTGCAAGGGAACAAACATGCATGAAGAAATACTAGATCCTTCATCAAGTTTTTTTACGAACTTGGTACTTTGGCTAGTCCAAACATGTTTTGCTTGAATTCAAATCAAAAACTCATCACATGATTGGACTTCATGACCATCGAAAACGGGAGTCTTGACACATATACAAACAATGACTTTGAATGAAGCTTTTGCATGCTTCATTGCTTGGAGGAAGGACTCCTAGTTGGGGCCTGTCCACATTGTTGGATCATTTATAGTTGTGTGTGTAATACACACAACTGTGATTGTTCTAATGGCGTCGTCATGCAAAAATGATACCATCTACTCCTTATCAATCACATCAAGAAGGCCCACCATGTTATCAACTCTCCTGAACTTGTAATGTGAATCCAAAAATATTGCTTCAACTACATTCCCCTTTAGAATTATACTTTCAATCCACTTCTATAGTGCACGTTTGAATCTTGTGGGGGCATCTCATCTGAGGGGTTCAACTTCATCTTTTTATTATAGAAGCCTTATTGAACTCTAAACCTAGAATGGAAAAAATCATTTTGTCTAGGTTGTGTTTGGTCTTCACTTCCTTCCACTTGTCATCCTTGTAGGGCTTCTGATTATTGGAAGTGAGTTTCGAAAATCTGAAATGAAACATGATTCATTACGAATCACTGGTTTTTGTTTTAAGACCCTTGTGATTTCATACATTGATTTGAGATCGACCCTCCCTCCACCCTTAGCTGGACATTCCCATAGCATGATTGTGTGGTCAAATAGTCCTCTTGCCAACTTCTCAAGTTGTTTTTCCTTTAAATTTGCAAGGCCACCAAATGCTAATTTTTTAATCAATTTCAAAGGATAAGTGAAAACATCACCACTCTTGTCTAAAATATTGCACCTCTCCCATTCGACAAGGACATTTTCCCACAACTACAATATAATGTATAATAAAAGTAGGGTATTCATGCATTCTTTTGTTGATTCCATGTTCAAATGGACAAGATTAAAAAAGAGATTGTCCAATATAATAAGTATGATACGAAAGTATCCATTTTTGCGATTCTTGAAGACCCAAAGAATTCGAATTGCAAGCCAAAAAGTTGGAAGGAAATAGAAAATCATCAATTTTTTATTATCGGGCAATAACATGCAATTGCTATAACATCAGTAAATTTCCTGCTTCATCTCATGAGATCTTGAATTAATCATCGAAATTAAAAAATAAACAAATAAATTATATATATATATATATTTGTCTAGTAGCTATTAGGTGATTCCCAAACATTCATTGTTAAGAACACATGGTAGCCGTTAGGTGGTTCCCAACATGCATTGTGGAGTTTCAATCATTTTAGATCCTTTAGTTTTTCAATTAAAATTTATGGCTTAGAAGTGTTTACTGATATTATGAAAAGTCTTGGTTTTCTTGATATGATTTCATGGTGGACCCAAACTTAAGCCTTGAAGTTCATGAAATTTACATCAAGTTCAAGATTGTTGTTATGTGGGACAACGATTTTGTTCACTTCTGCAAGGTGTCCAAGATTTTGAATAACAAACATTGTGGGCTAATTATGTCAAAGATGTTGTATCAAAGAATCTTGGACATGCATGTTGCATATGGAATATTCATGAAGACCATTGCCAAATGGACGTTTAAAAACAACCTATATATAATGTTTGGGGGAGATCGTTTGAATATGTATACTTCAATTTCCACATTTGGCACTAGAGCAATACCAAATAGGAAATAAACAACATAGTCCTCCTATGGTTTTTGCAACAAGACAATATTCTTTTGCATCAAATCCTTTCTACTCCTTTTTTAACACAATATTGTCTAGGACTTTTTCCTTTTTTTGCACCTCCATCTTTTCCTTGTGACGTTTTTTTGTTGGTCGTTTTCCACCTAAGCATTCCACTATAGTTAGTGTGCAATCAATATTTCTTAGGGATTATTTAGTAGACTCCTCTTTCTCAAGTTCGATTAACTCATGGAGGTTAGTAAAACGTTCACAAATGTGGGTTGGTGATCGATCCAAGAAGTCACCCACCCAAAATCCCCTCTTGATGGTCTTGGGTGTGAACTCATCATTTATTTAGCAACATTCATAGACCAATCTAATAATTTGTTGCTTCCTGAGGTTTTTTAGTAAGAGGACCACTTTTCCGAAATTGTGTGCTCAAACCACCATATGTTTTAGTGGCACTTTCTTCATAAAATCTTAGTTTCCATTTCATAACTGTGGAACCATAAAAGTGAATTAGTTCACTATAATTTCAGTGCTTTTACCTTCATTGGTGAAAATGGTTCACTATATGGTGTACATGTTTACTCACTACTAGAAATTTTGTCATATGCAACCACCCTGTTTGCAACTGGGATGCAACTACCTGTCACATGCAACTATGCAGGGTGTGTATGCAACTATGGTGCAACTATGATCATCAAAGAGAGAAGACGACATGGTTGCTGATCCGGATGCCGCTTTCTCTTTCTCTCTACCACCCCCACGTCCCACGCCAAAACACTTTCGTCTTCTCCCTCCCACGCAACAATCCAAAACCCTCAAGAACCTATTCTCGCATGTCTCAACAAAAAAACTTTCTCTAATTTACTAGATTAGAGGCGGCAGGTTTGTTTGTTCTTTCCGGAATCTTTGGCAACATCTTCGGAACCAGCGACCGTTTTTTCAAACACAATTGGAGAACGTGGGAGAGTGTCGTGGTCTTCGGTGTCTGTCTCGAACTTCTCAGCGGAACCCTAAACCTCGGCGTTGGAAACCCTAATGGGATTTCCTTCATTCTTTTCTTGGTTGTGCACAATTTCTCGTTTGTAGATTGGGCTTTGTTAGAGGAATTGAAGAACCCTTTTTGCTTGCTTGTTGCTTTTCCAGACTAAGAACTGCTTAGGTCTGGTTTGTTTGGTGTTTTTGGGAGAGTTCTAGGATGGTGGGTGTAGAGGATAGGAATGAAGATGTTACAGAGGAAGCTCCAGATGTAGCAGCTCCAGTTCTAGCTCCATCTGCGGAGGATGGTGGAGTCATCTTTGTGCTGGAGAAAGCCTCTCCGGAAGCTGCCAAAGTGGGGAAGGTAAAGAAAACAAAAGAAATCCCCTCTCCTTTTCTCTTTGGGGAGGAGGGTGGGGAGTTTTTCTTTTGAGGGTTGTTTGTTTGAATTTCTCAGTTGCGTTTTTAAATTTATTTTTCATTTTTTTTCTGCTGGGTTTTCCTCTAAACTTGTTTTTCAGGTTCTGAGAAGCTGATGATCCAATCCTGCTGCAGTGCCGCTAGTTTTATACTCTCTACGAGAGTTAGCTAGCGCTTTCTCTCTTCAGTGAATCTTCTTCTTCTTCTGCTGTGGCCTGTTGGCTTGAACTACTGTGGTTTGAAACAAACACTGGCAGGCACACAGGCACGTAGGCAGCCAGGCAGGGCGCCGGTCTTTTGATTGTCAAACCTTTGCTAGACTTTTCAAATGGTGGACTAAGCTGATCATCATGATATTGCGGTGGACCTTTCTGATCAGCGTGTGTGTGCCAGAAGTCAGCTCACAGATGGTCGACTTATTTGTGTCCTAGCTCAGCCCGCACCTCCGTCCCCCTCTACCCTTTTTGATCTTCTAGTGCTTGCAAAACAGAGTGTGTCCAACGGCGGATGTCTGCTACCAGCAACTTGCTGTACAACTCCAGACCGTTGGCTTCTAGACTTTTACTAATTATTTGCCATTAAGAATTAGGGCTTGCAGAGTTGGCTTTTCTTGGGTGTTTCTTAAATGCTCATATTGTCTCTGGGTGGTTGATGCAAGGTGCTTAACAGAGTTACTCCCAATCTAATTTTGCCTACCAATGTAGGTTTGCTTGAGCTGCAAATAGACATGATGAAGATTGAAATATTTTAGGTTGGAGTTAGCACCATAAAAGGATTGTGATTATAGTTTGCTTTGCAGTTGAATGTCACCGTTGGGTTCTTTTATTCCTGGAATTAGGGTTTGAGATAATAGTTCTTCTCCAATAGTGATTTTGTGTCCTTCAGTTCAACCAGAGTGAAATTTTTCTTCTTCTTCACCTCTTCTTGCAAAGAATTCTGCAAGTACTTCTTCAAAGTTTTTCAGAAAAACAAAAGGGGTTTTGAAATGCTCTAAACATTTAGGATAAAAACTAGTGTTTCTTTTGTCTTGAACTTGCTCTAATCACAGAAAGTGTTTGTTTCCTTGGAAGATTATGACAAGGGACACCCAAAGAGAGGACATAGAAAAGGTAGCAACGCGCCCAAAATGGAGGAAGGGGGAAGACCAATTTCTTAAGGAGTACATGGTGCTGGTACAATCCTTGTCTCACACTTGTGGGTATTTATGCATTGTTCGTCTGTACAAGTGCAAGCATTTTTTGAGTTCTGAGTTGTAGAGCAGTCCTTGTAATTAGGCATGGGGTTTAGGTGATATGCAGATCTTGGTGCGAATGGAGAATGTGAAAGCCCTTGTTTGTAAAAATTATGTACTACTTTTTGAAACACGTTGTCCTAGGTATCTTCTATGCACTATACCTCTTCTCCTTTGTCACAGTAAATTTGGTAATTGAATTTGCTGTACATGTCAGCATGGCAGGGAAATCATTTTAGTATTCTTGGGATTGATTAGAAGCATTCCAATTGGGAAAGATTTGTTGAAAATTTGCTTATTGGCAATGTGCCAATTTGGTTTTGTGTCATGCATGAAGTTGTTTTCAGCATTGATTGCACCTATGTGAAGGATGTCAAGGTATCGGGACTTATTAGGGCACCCTGATGGGTTGGGTCAAAATGTTGTGGTTTTGCAAGGTTGAAGGTCATTGTGGAGCGAATGCTTGAGGAGTTCACTGACGATGTTAACTTGGGCGGGTACCTCTCTCTCATTAGATTATGTTATTCCAGCAATAATGGATTTTAGATTTCATCCATATCTAGGTTTTGAGAGTAGGCTAAAGTAATTGTTTCTGTACATGGGGTTGATGTGATATAGGCTGCAGTGGTTAGTGTTGAATTTGGAATGCTAATTTCTGAGAGGGTTTGATGGAGATCTTGGTGAAGCTCAGCTAACAGTGTTTCATGTTTGCTAATTATGGCAGGTGTTGACTAGTGACTAGTGTTGTAGGTTGATTGAACTAATAGGTGTAATTTCCACCTGAATTTGGACATCACTTGTTTCCATCTTGTTTCACTAACTTAATTGACCTGTCCGTAGCAACTGGTCCCCGGTCACTGGGGGATTAACCTACAGTTAAGTTGTTTTACCATGATTGGCCTGTAGTTAATCTGTCCTAGTTCACTCAAATATGAGTGAAATACAAGGTGAACTTGGCCACATCTAGCTAGTAGTGTTACCACCCAAGAAGTTACCCTGAGTGTAAGGTCCCACACTTCGAACATTGCCTCCTTATATAGGGGATTGAGGCTAAGATAATCACCAATGACTAAAGAGGTGGTGCGTACCTATAATGTTTTACACATATTATAATCAACACATTAATCTTTCACTAGATGGAAACTTTAGTTTGGTGAACGCATGGCAACCCCCTAGGTTCTTCGTTCATTAAAGTGGATGGAATGGAGAAAAATGCATAGTTGTTGCCAAGATTTTTCTTCACTACAGTGGATTGAATCAAGGGAAGACACCTCACATCCACTAGGCATTTCCCCCAAGTTTATTCAATTTCTTGAAAAACTACTACAAAATGTGGATGTAGTTTACTAATCTTTGTTCACTAGACTAGTGAATTCATTGCTTTTTCATTGCTCCCCATTCACTACATCCAGTGAATTCTCTCAAAATCTAGGGAAATCATTTGGTGTACAAGGACACCTTTTGTTGTAATGAAAGAAATGCCTAACGGTTGCCATGTGTTTTTATCACTTGATAAAATGTAATGAAAGGAAAATGTTTATTGGTCGCCAAGTGTTTTCCCCTCACTCCAGTTGATTTAATTGAATGAAACACCTAATGGTCGCTAAGTGATTTTCTCACTACAATGGATTCCATTGAAAGAAATGCCTAATGGCCATCAAGTGTTTTCTAACTTCCTAAAATGTAATAAAGGAAAAACCCTTGGCAGCTGCCACATGTTTTCCCCTCATTATAGTGGATGTAGATGGGGGAAAATGTTTAGTCGCCATGAGTCGTTTTCCCCGAATTGTTTTTCCTTTTTGTTTCAAGGAAATTGCCTAGCAACCGACATGCATTTTTCTCACTAAAGCATTGATTTGAGTGATAGAAGAGGGCATGTAAAAAATAAAGTAAATTATATACAAATCAACAAACTTGGAACGGCTAACAAGGACTTAGGCTACTTCAATAGTCATGTTGATGTTGATGGCCTCCCTGCTTTCTATGTTTTGAGGTTTGGAAAATAGCCAACATTGACAATAAAGGAGGATGTTTGCTTTAGATATATCTACATTGGGCTACTAGAAAAAAAGAAATGAAATAGATGCAGAGGTATAATGAAAAAGATATATGGACTAACAAAGTGATCTATACATATGGAAAGTTTGAATGAGTACAAGCATGTAATGGAAGAAATAAGCTTGCAAAGAGACAAAGAACATGTGATAAAAAGTTTGTAGGCAAAATGTTTTGACATAGAATGTGTAGGTATTTTGGGTTTTTAGTTGGAAGTGATTGCTTTGGCTTGAAAATGATGTTTCATTGAATTTGGACACATCTCTATTAGTACCATAGGAGGCAATTGAGTAGGAGGGTTTTAGCAATTTGCATAAAAGATGAATTTCTTATAAGGACTTATTAGTGTGTTCGAGCTTGCATTTTGGGGATTCCTTTGATGATGATGATGATGTGGTGGACAATAGGATGAAAAGGCTTTGGAAGATGAATTAAAGACATATAATTCTGATGATGGCAGGGAAAGGAGCTAAGGGAAAGGATCTTATGGTTCCTTGAGGGAGGAAACAACGAATCTAACAAAGAAAGAAACGTAAGAAGGAATTCATTTCGGGAAAGGATAGGTGGGAGTGGTAAGGTTCTGAATGTGAACTTGTAGATGATGCAGGGGTGTTCATTGCGAGTGGACGTGTCATAACATGTGACCCAAAGGAAGTAGTCCTTGATAATCAACTTGGAAATAATCATGTGGGTCTTAACATCTTGTATTGCCAAAGTAATGTTTCAGCAATTATGACTATTTGGAAGTGGCCATTATCCTAAACCATTTTGGATGGGTACACTCTAAAAAACCTTTCATATTAGACAATGAAACTCACATACCAATTGTTGATGATGAGGGAGAAATTGGTGTGAAGAAAAAACAATATACTTTCCAAAAAAGGAAGCAAAGAATATGTGAATTAAAAGGCTCAATCTCAAGGATCGAAAAGTTTTCATTTAAAAAGTTTGTTCGTAATGTGAGTGCTTCACATTGTTGTTAGAATTTTCCTCGTGAAAAGACCTTGTTTTTGAGACAAGAATATTAGGGCTTGTCCTTTAAAGACTACAAAGCATACGGTTTGGACATTCCAAGAAGGTTGCACATGAAAAGAGATATGAAGCATAGAAATTTTATCATGATCTAGGAAATTGAGATTTGTGAAATGGCTTGGTACAAGATTGTTGGCTTGTTGATATCAACATACATGTTGTACAAAGGTCTTTGTAAATGGGGTTGCAAGTAATTTTTACCCCTTGGGTACAAATGTACACACATGAACTATGAATTACAATGCAATAGGTGGAATTGAATGTTCAATCTTTGATTGACTTGTGTGCAAACACAATGTTGCATTTAATGAAAGGAATTGGAAATGATAGACAAGATGTAAGGCATCTATTGCTTAATATGTGGAAAAATCTTCAAGAGCAAAGTGATGAAATAAGATATAGTGAACAAATGGGAATATCTTTTGTTTTTTGAGTTTCATGATTATGTACATGCAAATAAGCAAGGACTTAAGCATTGGAGGAATTTCTCAATCAACAATGAGCAAGTTGAGGAAGAGACACCATCTTAACATGGATGTGCGAAAGAAAGGATTAGTATTAGCCAAAGGTATTATGTGTGAGTCATTAAAAGATTTGATATCCAATTTGGGAAGGAACAACATTGATGCAAAAGAATATGAGTTGAAGTTGAAAAAACATATATTGCATCAAGTGTCCTATAGAATTTTGTACCATACTTGGAGGTCAAAGTCTATGCAATCTAAAGATGAATTTTTGTGTGTTATCCATGACAAAATAGATCATGCAAAAATTGCACTCCCAAAGTTCCAAGTGACAAACAAAATGATTTCTAGGCTTGGACAATTACCCATTACCCTCACTAGTATGATAGCACATGGTCATGGAGATGAGAATTATGTGTTGGATTCTAATGAGTTGTGGCCAAATGATCCCAATTTTGCAATCGAGTCATTGTTGCATCTCTATCAAACTTTGGAAAAGGCTCTAGTTTCAAAGTCAAAAATCTTGCTTGAACACCCTTCATAGAACTTTTTTTTTGCTCATCTATTGCAAGGGAAATCATGTTGCATAGGTGAATTATAGGCACCAAATCAACTTGTTGGTCCCAAGCCTTTACCAAGAGATTTATTGCTTTAGATGGATAACTATATGAAATACAATTTAAGAATCGCTAAATGTTAACATTTAATTCATTGTTGATTGCAAAGGAAATGTTTAAGGAAGTGAAATTCGGATTTCTTATAGTTGGTCAATCAAATGAGGATATTGACAAGTGCATTGGGTATTTGTCAAAAAAATTGAAAAAACAAAGCAATTACATTTTTGTAGATTTGATGAAGGCTTTCATGGTCTCACAAGAGTGACCCTTCATTCTATAGTTGATCCAATAGATTCCGGATTTTAAAACTTGGGTTGTAGGTTATTTGAAAGATGTTCTTGAAACTTTGGTAGGGCACACTAATATGCATATGTTTAGATTTTTTGTTGATTCGTTAGGTTGGCCTATCATGCAATACAAAGTTTCACCCCTAGATAATGTTTGAAGTCCAACATATGAACTTCCAATCAAATTGTGGAAATCTAATTTGGATGGATCACCAAAGCTACCTACTCGAGTCCTAAGCCCTATTCCATATTGCCAAATTTGGGGCAATGATGCATTGAGGTCTATGGAGAAAAAAAAGTTCATTAGTGTTGGACTATCCAAATATGTGGAATTTTGGAAGCTAGGGATTGATCAAAACACGACTTATGTAATGAAGATGGCTTCGTATATTGAATATTGGGAGGACATTTCGTTGCATTTGTCAAAACCATTACTTCTTCAAAGTTCAACACTTTTGGAGGGTTTTGGCTTTCAAACAACTAGAGGTTTAACTATGCCAAGGCTTCATTGCTAACCAGAATGGAAGTTGTTGATGCAAAAGACCCAATCATGTGTCCTTATTGTGGGCCAAAGAATTTGAAGCCTTCTAGATGGCATACACCCCATTGAAATCTGAACAATGGAATTTTTTTTTTGGTGAAGCCCCATGATCCTTTCCTTATTCCTATGTGGATGGGAAGAACATAATGTGATGTTGTGAAGGATGAGCAAAATGAAAATTTCAAAATGGTGAAGGTCTAGTGGTGGGTTCCAATGAAAAAAGGCTCAAATTTGGATGCACAACATTTGTATGAAGATTGTTGAAATGGCAAATGGAAATGTAATTAGTAGATTCATAATAGTGTCTCAACATTTTTGTTGTTCCTTTCTTCTTTCCTACTAGGAAAATACAACAAACAAAAATCAAATTAATGTTCTTGAGAGTTTTGCATTTCGAACTAAAGTCAATCTTGAGACTACTAATGCATCTAGTAATTTGCAAATGATGTTCATGGCATGAATAGAATATTGGTGGTTTGTCAATCTCTTTTTATTATCATTTAACTGAATGGTTCCAATATCTTTGGTGCATTTTTCATCTGTTGCATGTCATTGTATTATTTAGTGAATTTATTTAGGAAATAGATTATTCATGATTTTTATAAAAATATTCACAAGTAGTAATCTATTATGTCACACCTGGTGGCCACCAAATGCCATTTTCTTTTCATGGTATATATTAATAAAAATTATTAATAAATTTATAGTATTAAAAGTAACATATTTTTCATAAACAAATTTGTTGTCATTGTTGGATTGGCATGGTGCCCCTTGTTTGAAAGTCAATCATCTTTTTTACTAATGGGAAGATTGACTTGTGGCTTTCATAATCAATAATAAATTTTGTTACACTTGGTGACCACTAGGTGAAACCCACCTTTCATGGTATATAATATATTTCCAAATGTATTTGGTGTAGTACATTGAGTAACATATTTGGATCCATAAATAAGTCTATTACCATTGTTGGATTGGCATGGTGCCCTTTATTTGAAAGTCAATCATCTTTTATACTATTGGGAATTTTCATAATCAATAATAAATTATGTTGCATTTAATGGCCACTAAGTGAAACCTTCATTTCATGGTGTAATATTTCCAAATATATTTGGTGTAGTACAAGTAACATATTTGGATCCATAAAGAAATTTATTGCCATTGTTGGATTGGCATGGCGTCCCTTGCCATATTTACATTGATATATTTTTAAATGACATTCATGCATAAAGTGATTACAAAATTGTTGGATTTGGTGGCCACCCCATCCACTAGGATGCATAAAGTCCTAAATCAAGAATTGAGTCTTAAAATTAAATTAAATATTTGTTACTAAGTTTAACATAAATTAAGCCATTTGATTTGGTCATTAGGTATAGTTTAAATTTAGCCACTAAGTATAGCCTAGGTTTAGCCACTATGCTAAACCATTAGATTTACCCACTAAGTTTAACCTAAGTTTAGACATTACTTGTGAATGCAAGCTATAATGGTGTGATATGTTGTGATTTTACCAATAAAATTTAATTTACATATATAATATATAATTAAATAATCATCATATATAATATTTGTAAATAGATCATAATTCAAATACATTTAATAAAAATATAATAATGTGTATTGTTAATGTCAATAAACAATATAAAATACCAATAAATAATTACACATAGTTTATTATGAAGCAAATATTATCATTCCAAAGATGCCACATATGTTTTAATGATCAAAATGAAAAAAATATTGGGCCTTAATTACCCAAATAACTATGACCAGTTACAAAAATAATTAGATTTCATCCATCCAAGGATCCATTCACAATATTGGATGAAAAATGTGCACATTCACTTGATTATATCAACATTATAGTCACATATGTGATTACACACATTTATGACTAAAATGACACATATAATAACCTAATTGTAGTTGTCAAAATAATTGATTTGAACATTAGTTGCATCTATAGTCACAACCATATGGTTGGAATGGACAAGATTTCTTCTAGTGATTTTTTAACACTAAAAAGTTTTGTTTGATGTGTTTCAATGTATGAAAATGTGATGTTATAACATTGATCAATGCTTGCACTTAGATTAGTAATCATCAACACAAGAACATGGACATCAATGTTAGGTGAACATTTGATTTTGTTAATAATTGTGGATTCTAATTTTTTATATTTGAAAATCGAAACACTACATCACAAATTTAACATCTTTCAACTTAATAATGGAAATTATGCAAAAAAAATTCAATCATGATTCACACTATTCACACATTAGTTTCCTACATTGAAAACATATTTAACACACAAATTTATAGGAAGATGAGAAACTCATGTGACATTCATTCATTCATAGGTTCATACTTCATCTATCAACACATTTATATGTGTCAAACATGTTTTCAACACATGATATTCATGTGTAAAATGTGTGAACTTATGAATGAATAAACTTCACATGATTTTCATTATTAATTCACCACATGCTAAATTTGTGAAATAGTAATTTCAATTGTTTCAAAAATCTCAAACCAATGGTTCTTCTAAAAGAAATAACAAAGAACCTAAAATTATAAAGGTGAAATTAAAAGGGCAGTTATTTGACTTTTTTAAAACCACAATTATGAACCTTAAAAATTACCTTGAAAATTGCTAAGAACTTTATTCCTAATCTTGAAATTGCCCAACATTAGTTTTTTCTAATGTGGGGGTGGGTATTTGATTTTTTGAACAATTACCAGTGTTGATTATTTGAAAACATTGACAAACAAAAAATCATTGGTTTCAAGTATTTGGGGAAAAATAAATCAAAGAACCATTACGTTTAGGTATGTGTAAACTTTTTGGCATAAAATAACCACTAGGTTTTGTGAAGAGATAACAAATATCCAATAATTTCTAAGTGGTTATTTGATTTTTTTAAAAAAATTCAAAAACCATGGTTAAATATATTAACTAAAATATTTGATAATTTGATAACCATGTATACATATCAAAATTAAGTATTTGATTTTTTTTATAACTATGATAATGAACTTTGATAGCTAGCCTAATAATTGTGATCATGGATTTTGTTATTCCAACCAAGAAATACCACAAAACCTTAAACCTTAAACCCTACACCCTACAAGACAAAACTCTAAAGTTCCCTAGACACTCTGACCCTACAACACAAAACCCTAACCACATTAAACTTTTAAAATTATAACATGAAACCCTAAACCCTAGACACATTTTTGTGACCATTCTTTTGAAAAAATAAATTCAAATAGTGGATGATTTACAAATGGAAAAATCAAGTTTGTCAAAATATAAGAAGAAATAAAATATATCTTTCATATTTTAAACATTAATTTGATTTAGAATTTCTTGTTATACAATTTGTTTTTCCAATGTATCATAATTTTAGTATTTTTAAAATTTAGACAAACATTGAGTCATTCAATCCATATAATGTATCCACATAAAATATTTATAAATGGATCACAAATGAATTATATCTACAATACATAATGTAAATGTTTGAATATTAGCCATATTCAATAAGTATGATTTTTAATTTTAATAAAATATAATTGAAAATACCAAGAATTAATATTAAAATATTAATTAATTCTATAAATTTATATGCTTCCTGCATTTTATACAATTTTATTAAGATATATCATTTTTTTCCATGAATTTTTAAAAAATGTATGATAGTGTCTTTTTATTCACATAGAATGTTGAAATGTTGCAAAGTACACAATGAATCATGGGTTTGGAATTTTTATGAAACTTGGAATCAAATCCAATCATTCATTGTTGATGTTTTCATGGTTATAGGTTATAGCATAATGAACACATTGCAAATGTTTCTTATGAGCATTTTGATTCACAATTTATTTAAGGATGTACATTGTATATTTTCACCTTTACATATGGTGTACATTTGCAATTTGAACCTTAGAATATCCTCAATATGTTGTGGGAGCTTAGATTTAAGGCTCTCCAATCTTAACTCAACATTTTTTGGCAACATTACAAGTTGCAATTGTTGGATAGTTTTTTGTGTGTAAGTGAAGTTGGTGATCCAAAATGGATACCATTTATTGTTTACAATTCAACCTTTTGTTTCCAAGTTGTTGTTCTATTGTGGCTTGAGGGTGGTTTTGTATTTAACTAACCTTGTTTTGCAAGACACTTGTGATATAATGAGAAGTGTAAAAGGTTCAAACCCCTCACAAATGACTATTTTTGTTTGTTTCCAAATTGTGGAACTTGTGTTATAACTGATGTGAGCATGCATTGTGGTTTGTTGTATTGAATTTTAAGCAATGAACATCGTGGTTAAGGACCTAGAGTCTCCAGGATTTACTTGTCTAGATTTCTCTTTTCAGAATTGGCAAGAACCAAATATCCTACAACAATCAATCTTGAAAAATCTGTCAAAAATTTACTTTAAAAATAATCTTATAGCCTTCTGGTCTCCAGTTCATTGCAACCAGTTGCCATCCTAGCGCCACAAGTAGCCAAATGTCATATTTTTCAGGAATTTTTTTTTCAATGGTTGGGTGCAACTTGCTCCTGGATCATCTGAGCTTTGATATATTAAAAAACCAGCTAAGAAGTGAGTGTACTTGAAGAAGTTCTGCCATCACTCCATATGTCAGAAACATCACAAATAGTTGATGGAAAAAGTCAATGGCTCAGAGGTACAAAAGTACAAATGGATCCCACTCTCTCTGTTACCAAAGCCTAAACATGTAAGTTCTAAACTTCTAACACTACTTGAATATTGGAAGGGAGGACGGTTTCCAAAGTCAGAAACCCAATGAAGGACCATACCTAATGGGTATTCCCACCAATTTCATATCATATCATTATTCATCCTGCTTTATAACCTCAAACAAATTGCCTGGTGTAGTAGTACTAGTCAACTAACTTCTATGAGTTATGGGGACCTGCCCCACACCAAACAAGCAGCAGCCAGATCCATCCCACAGTTGGATCCCAAAGCACATGTTGTTGAAGCTTACTTTTTTCATTCATTATGAAAGTTCTAATGAATTAGTTTAAATGCTAGATTAGTGAATTGTGAGGTTGGTCAACATCAGCATATGATGATGATGCACTATGTTCAAGGGTTGTGTCATTTTATTATGAGAAGAATGCCGGCTGGGGAATGGGGATACAACAAGAATCTTAGATTCAGATGTCTACTGCAACTACCCAAGCCATGGAAATTCATTGAAGCTGACTTCTGTGTATAATTCCTGGTTTCTTTTTCAATAAACTCGAATTATCCAAGTTAACCTCATGTTGCATGTTATTTATTCACCAGCTGTTATCTTTCTCATTTGTTGACGAATCAAACATTAACTATTATTGTAACATCACTTTATAAACTAGGAAGATGGGCCTTCAGCACAAATAGGAAGAGAGTTATTTTCAAATGAGGTCTTAATTTGAAATTCTAAACGAAAAGTGTCATTTCCCAATGTCAAAATTAACCTTATGTCACTTTAACATAATATATGTCACAATAAACATCACATATTTCACAATGTAATGAATGAAACCACAAAGTTTATCTCTCACACATGTGTCATGTATTGGGGCTCTTTATGTGAGGAAAACCACATTCTCTTGTAATGGATGCATAAAAATCTCAAGCTATGCTTGTAAAAACAAACATCCAATTTGTTTACCCATTCATCTACTACCCAAGTTCAACTCCCAACTGGAAGGAGAGAAAAACATAAAATCATTGGATTTTTCTTTGTCATCCAAAAAGTACTAAGTTTCAAATGCATTCAAGTCAGTTTGGATAGAAGAATCAGCTACAACCGACTTCAGACAGTTAGAAAGTGTCCACCCTAACAATCAAGGCAAAAGCCATAGACTTTAAGACAATATTTATGGCAATTCGTCACTCTTGGTTGGCAGACTTCATTGGGACCTTTTAACATTTCTTCCAACAAGGGAGCAAACGATATTCTTTTCAGCAATGGAGGCAGAAGAGACAAGAGACTGAACAGAAAACCCAAGTGAGCCAAGTACATACCCACCTGCAAGACGCAACTGATTTCGGGTCTATCAAAAACTGGCAAAGAAGACAGTGCAGGCAATGAATTTGGGGCGGGTGTGAACAAAGTCTGACCCAGTCCTTATATAAGTAACAAAAAATTCTTAATGGGTTAAACAAGAGATCACCAGATAATATTAAATTATCAATATTGCAATGTGTTGGGAACCTGAGCGCTTCAGGGCACTTGGAAGCAGATATGGGGACCACATGGTTGGCCCTTTCACCACAATTTCTGAAAACATCTTACATGTACATTTTGGGGGTTATGTCTGCTTGGCATGCTTCTTCTTTAATTACCTAATGTCCTCTCTGATTTTGTAAGTACAAATTCAGCTTCAGAACTACAGTACATTTGAGCGTACTGAAATTAAAACACACAACGAATAAGAACTTGGCCCCATGTGGAATGGTAGAAGGTAACTGGCTGAGATCGTTCACATTGTATATATGGCTTAATTGGAATATATGTGGCAGGTGAGATTCCAATCTTTAGATATTTGTGGCTGTTGTTGCCCATAGCATGCAAGTGCTCTTCTTTACTCCACACAAAACTGATCTTTAAAGAAAGCACTTACTTAGGCTCCCCATTTCAGGTAAGTGCTTTTCAATGTTGGGTTGTCAACACAAGAATTAAGAAAAACATTCTTAGTTATGCTTTTAATATCCATTGGTTTCAAACTCCTCAAAGGGCCAGAGAATACAAAACCTAAGTAGGTAGGACAGTGTGAAATTGAGTACAATATCTGGAGGATTAGGCATCCATTGCCCAGCAACTGTGATTGTTACGGGTGAACATTTATAACCATCCTAGCATTTGCCATGATCTCCCCTAAGGACAACGTTGAAACCTTTAGTCAATCACAAAGTTAGATGATCAGTTAACCCAATGATCCATATACCTAATTGGGTTGGGTATTATGGGTGACATGCAGCATGACTTAATAGGTAGTGAATTTGTATCCACAACTACTTGCAAGGTGGCCACAATACTTTTATTTCAGATGCTACAAGGCAACCAACATGTAAGCCAACAGAAAGTTGGCATTACATCAGGTGCCTAATAAGTACATAACTTTCGAATGGAAAACCTAATATCTACACAAAAATCTACACATCGCCAAATTATGCACCTCTTCAACATGAAAATAACATGAATTTTTCTGGAAATAAATAACTTTTCCGCCTTTCCAAAACAAGTCAATTGAAGGATGATCACAATGGCTCCAACTGTAGATATCCCATTTGTTTGATGTCTTCTCCATCACACATTTGACAAACATTTGATGATGTGATTGTTTTGAAAAATCCCAAGATATTGACACTATTTTTTTTTTGCAAAATTAGACCAATTCTTTGACACTATAGTGAATTTCCAAAGCAGGAATAAAACATTTAAGCTGCTTCTTAAATACTACTCCAAACTCCACCAATGGAAAGCCATCAACAGAAGATCATGATGCATGTTGGTGGAGCCCCTTATACGGACACTAATGAGCATTTGTCAACATGGAATTTCATAATGTGCAAGACTGAAAATGAATTGTTTATAAGGATTTGTGTACAAATGAAGAATGTACAAATTGAATTAAACTGCTATTTCTTTTGAAATGTGCATGCAAGGAAAAGCCTCAGTTTTTCACACGAGTGCAAACGGTGTGTGCGTGTGAAAGGGTGCTGTTTGCCCACTGTTGCCAGTCATGTGGACGAAAAAGAGCCAGCTATGAAACCTATATACATCAGAGTTCAGCATAGAATAATAACAAATTATATAACTGAATCACAAGGGGTCGTATCACTTGCATCCCTTACAAGTGCTAAACTATCTTCTTACATACAAGAAAGTGTGCACTTTGGGGGACTTCCAGGAGTGATATATTTGGGTGTTTATTTTATTCTCCCTCGTGTGGTATTTGCATGAGTCAATTACATGAATCCCATGCAGCCTGCAAGGAGAACTCAAGACAATAAGTCAGTAGGTGACTGGGTAACCCAAGTGATATACATTTGTATATAGTACTCTTGAGAGCTGCCCTCCCTAGCTCATGCTTATTATAGATAGGAGTCAGGCGACAACAGATAGACTGGGGTGAACAAGGCTAGTCAATGTGTCTGTCCAGTGCCAAGTCACGTTGGCCCTAGACTCCAGTCTCTGATCATGAGGGTTTTAGGGTTTCAGGGTTACTTCACAAAATTTCAAATAATGGGTATGCTTCAGAATTGGTTTTGCATTGATAGGATGGTTCCAGATCTGGTTCTTGCACTCATAATTATTTGATCAGTTCCTGGTGAGCAGTTATCCCCCTTGTTATACCTGGTTAATTCCAATCATTTTGATCAGATCGAGTTAGATTAGTTAGGCGGCAGTGTCAGCCAAATCCCAGTCCTGGGTCAGTGCCAAGAGAAGAAGAGAGTTGTGTTCTGTTTCTGATTCTGCAAATTTTCACATGTCAAATTCCAATTCCGTAAAACACGCTCGAAGAAATGTTCTACATGTATTTGGAGGGTACCTTATATCCATAATAATATCCTTCCTCTTTTCTAGGAGGGATATTACACCCTTTCATTAAGAGCGTAAAGGATCTTAAGCATCATATCCTTCTCACTCAGAAAGTGTAACCCTAAGAACCTACCCCCTCCTAAGCTGCATGATCTCCCAGCTAAGTAGATTCACAATAGCCTTCACCTTGTGCTTTACAATGGATTATGCCCCAAGGTGCGAGACATTCCCAAAATATGGGGTTGGATTCAGCAGGGGCAACTATTTGGAGTGTGGAAAATGGGGTGCAGGAGTCTGAGTGCAAAGGTCCAGAAATAAGGTAAGGGTTTAAAGATTTTGGCTACATTTGTTACATGGTGTACCTTTGCCAACTAAACAATGACTGGGCAGATGATGTGGCAAATGTCACTGCACACTTTCCATGTGACAAAATGACCTGGCACCTACCTGGCAGGTGACATGGCGCTTAGATAGCAGTTGGGGGGGAGGGGGTTTGTGCACACAAAGAAATATGCACCCCACATGCAGTCCCAGTGAATGCCTTTCACATAAGTTCCTAATTCTCCAAGAAAATGAAGATGCAAATTGATGCAACAATCAATGCAAACAATATGACAACATGGTTGAGAAAATCTAGACCATTTAGAATGGATCTGTGGCCTATGGATCTGTGCCATGTGCAACCTCATATAATAAGCTTTCATTGTAAAATTTGAACATCAATGGAAGTGTACCTTAAAATTGTGTGTCCTTCACCAATGGAAACATCATTTATAAATATTAAATGTTAAAAATAATTGTAATTGTTTTTGCTATTTTTAATGATCCTACTAAAATTTTCTAAAATAAAGTTTAAATATGTATATACATTTCAAGACACATGAATATTGGATTTGATGCAAACCCATATTAGGTGTAAATTAGTCAGGTTTGCATGGAAAATGACATGTTTTGGGAAAAAAGATATTTATAGAAGGTGACTTGTCCAGCCACATGCATTAGTGAGTGTGAAGTCAAAAATTTATTATATTCCACAATTCCTTAGAGGGTATAGTCAATAAAATTGACTTAACCACTCGTAAGTGATGTTTTAACATTGGTTTACACTTTTATTTTATCATTTGCCTTGTTTTTATGAGATGTGTATGTATGTCTCCATTGTACATTACATGTTGGCTGGATGTTTCAACATCACACACTAGTCATGACCTTTAGCACCTACCTATAAACATATTAGTGGCCCAAACAGATAATTATTCATTTTAATGTTGTGGATTGCAAAAGCATTATAGTAAAACATTTTATACCGCATTGACATTTATATTGACCAACAGAAAGTGTCATGCCATCTTGAACTATTATCTTTGATTAAATTTTTTGTAACATCCTTAGCTTCAAAAGTATGATGAAAAATTGTCACAATTACTATGAATGTGTCCATTTAATGAATCTTGTTGAAATTTGAACACACACAAATATAATCTCAAGGCAAGATTCTTCCAATGTGTTTTTTTTGTCTTTAGGGCTACTCCTATTTGTGTATACCCTATTTTTCTTCTAGTGCCATGGTACACTTTGCTAGAAAATAGACTTAGGATAGTCCCATGTTTTGGGTTGAAAATACCCTATACTTAGGGGAAAAAAAAAATTCCGCCTGCTTGAATACCATGTCTTGCAATAGCTGTTCCTACCACACAAGATTTATAATTCTTAGGCATGTAATAATGATACGGACATGAGTAAATTACTAACATTTTACACAAAGGTCTGAAAATTCACCTGAAAGAAACCAAAATCTGTAGCTCATTGTGGTATCCCTTCCATTGATGTGGGGAAGGGAAGAATAATTTTCTATAATCCCCATTGTGGTGATTGGGGTGTCCCCAATTCAACCCAACCCCTCACTAGAATTATGAATAATTTCCAACAAGTTACAACACATAGTGAGTTTGGACGAACACCTGTAGGTCCGAAACCAAGTTGGTGCCAAAGTATTTAACCCCTGTTGCCATTAGTCTTTGGGTCCCATCATGACCAACCTGAAAAGAATGTGCTTACTTGAACAAAAACAACACATCCAACAATTACTAAAAAACATAATAGATAATAATTGTGTATCATACAGAAAAAGGTCAATGATTTCACTGTCCAAATTCTTTAGCCCAATGCCGACCAAACATGACCATTAAGCGAAACTCTTTACGTTTGAATCTTTCATGGTATCCCCTTGCCAAAAAACTCAACAAACTTTCTCTTTATATTTAGTTGTTTGGTTTAATTGAATGGTGTGTGGCATATGACAGCCACAACCTCATCACCATCCATCACAAGAAGGGATCCATAAAGTTGCAAGATTTTGTTGAGTTCTAGATTTTGATCAAATTCTTTCCTCACACTCTCAAATTCCAAGACTTTCTGACTATTGACAATAGCTCTCACAAATTGAAGGAATATCAATGCCCACTTTCCTTTGTTGTTTTATCACCAATGTCGCCTTGTCAGGTAGCAAAGAAACAACAAATGAACTCATACATAAATAAAAAAGGGTAAAAAATCAAGAAAAATGGAGAAATTGGATGTAATTAATATACATCCATTCAACAATCTTCAAATAAATTGAAATAAATGATGTACCATCAAAAGAATGTACAAAAGAATCATATTTTTCTATAATGAATTTCATTTTATCATCACTTTGTATCAAACCTCAATGCCTCATAATATTGGTGTGTCTTTTTTATGATTATCCATTTGACTAATACATGTTTCATTGATTGTTCAACAGTGAACCTAAGGTAATCAAATATAGATGCCTTTTATGTGATGCTTGTTGCAATGAGCATACTCAAGTGAAAAATCAAAATAATTAAAGCTTTTCCAATGTAAAGAAGCAAGATTTTATAATATCTAGATGAAAACACATTATGGGTGAACCACTTTTATTTTCAAAAGGTGATGTATAACAAGTACTATAAGTCTGCAATAAACTAAAATCTTGATGGCATCCTTTGATTATCTTAATTATAAATTAAAAAATTTAGAATTTGCACAACAACATTTTGCAACTCAAACTTCACTTTAAGTCAAATTAAATTTTGATCTAATGGTTAAATGAGGAGGATTGAATAAAATTAGTGTACATACAATACGTAATTCATAGTTTTTCAACAACCATAGGGTCTCATGTTTGTAGTTCATGAAACATTACCAAACAAAATAAAATTGACAGAATAATGCAATGCCCATCTATAAAAACTCCTCTTTTTTTATATAGTAGTGGTTATTTTCCTAAAAAGAAGATATTATTATGCATTCATTGCTAAACAAATGAAAAACAAACAAATTTTTTGAATGGAATTTCATCCAAAAAAATTTAATTCTTAAATTGTCTTAGACTTAATTGATGTATATCAATATCATACACCATTAAAAAAAACACCCAAGAATTCCATCCACAACTTTAGTTTTGAAGTATATATTCAAATTTTCAAACTTTATGATGGGTATTATTTTGTCACAAATATATTCCATAAGTTCAAATTTTTCAATGTTTATTGGATCCTTCAAAATAATAATTGATTAAATTAAGTCTAAAGCTAATCATATATACTCCTTTTTTAAAAAACTAATCCAAGATGTGATGTTCATATGTTACCAAAAATTCTAGTTGCAAAAACATTATACATGTGATTACAATTTTTGGGGGCTTAGTGTGCTTTCACCCATCTAAATGCATTAATCACATTTTAACCATGGAACATTTAACACATTATAATTGTCAAAACAATGGTGTTACAAGGTCCATTCCTTTACAAAAGATACAACTTGATTAAATGTTAATACATGTACATGTTTGCATGTTTATATCGGATAACCAAACAATGAATGGAATTAAAAGATTTATTGTGTAGTGAGTTGTTAGTTGTGAATCACCTCTTAAGATGGCAAAGTGATAGTGGATGGAATCACATCTAAAAATATGCAAAAGAATAAGTTAGGTATTTTGGATAAATTTCCATTGTAAAGAAAAATACAACAAATCAAACAATTTGGCTATAAGTTAAAGCAGTAATTTTTTTACATACCAATGGATTGCACAGAAAAATCATATTCTTCAACAATGAATTTCATTTTATTTTCATTCAACAATAAACCCTTGAGCTTCATAATTTTTTGTGTCATTTTGTGGTCTTGAGCTTGAGTGCATCCATTGCAACAAATGGTTTTCATTCAACAATAAACCCTTGTGCTTGATAATTTTTTTGTGTCATTTTGTGGTCTTGAGTTTGAGTAAATCCATTGCAACAAATGTAAAGTGCATTTGTACCTAATTACCTTGGCTCAACATGTAAGCCATTTGAAAATTACAAAGCATGTTTATTATTAACCACATGACCAATTTGAAGCCAATATATTGGGTCACACAAATCATGTAATAGTCAAATGGGCAATGGTTACAAATCAAAACAAATTTTCCGACTAGCATACTTTACCATGTTTTTGCCCTTAAATAATATGTTCTTATTTTTTCTCTCATTTTCAACCTTTTTCTTTCATCTTCTTGGCCTCCCTTTCTTTATATCTTTCATTTTTTTGAAAACATTTGAATTACATTTTATCCTTGATATCAATATTACCACTTGAAGTAAGACAAGTGAAGAACAAATGTTTAAAGACTAAGAACCAAGGAAGAACAAATCTACAATAGATTGGGAGGTTGAAAAAAAGTTGAAGAGGTCTATGGTAAAAACCATATAACAAATGCAAACAATTAATCCACCATCTAACTTGCCTACTCTTACAACTATAAAATGGATGAGCAATTGGGCAGGAATACCAAACTCAACAAAACCTGCAATGAAAAAATGACTACATTTGTAGTAATTAATATTAGCACAACAACAATGGTTAGAAATAATCACATGGTTATAATTCAAATACAAATTGGTAGAAATACAATTGATGATGTTCTTTTGGATGGGGGATCAAAGGTAAATATTAACACAAAACAATTAAAAGTTGGGTTAAAACACTAAAAAAAAAAAAAATGGTTTTTGTAATTAGAGTATGCAACTAAAAATCAATTGCATGTGACAAATACAATTAGATCCTTACTTACATAAGATAAGTTGCAGTAGACATTTAATTCCACACAACAATTTTTATTTGACATGACACACCCGCACACTCCTTGAAGGATTCCAATGTGAGTTCGAAAGTGAAAACAACGAAAGAAGAAGAAATTGGGGTTATGCTCTTTAGTTCATAGCACTCTGGGGATAAGAAAGGCATGTTGGAGTTTCGAGATGGGGATTAGGATGAGTGAAAAGTGTGTCAATTATTCACATGAACAAACCAAACAACAAGTTGGTTAGTGCATAATTGGAACACTTTTGGTGCACGAACGAACCATGGACATACACGGATTCACAAGATTCACCACGGCCCGGACTTGGAAAAAGCCACCACCTTCCCCTTTATAGTATTTTTTGTGATTAACCATAGGGGCTACACCCAAATGTCATTTTTCCCAGGACTCCCAAGTTGGGAATCCTTTTAAAATTCTCGAAATTAAGACTCCTGCCATTTTAGAGGCCCATAACTTCTTGTGTAAACCTCTGATTGAAATGAGGTCTAAAGAAAAATTTTAACCTTTGTCAAAAGTTTTCCAAAAATATGTGACACGCCACCTGCACGCAAGTAAATTGATCTTGACTTTTAATGGTTGGGAATCAAATTAACACTTTGACTCCCAATCTTTCTCTTAATCATAACTTGTATTTTAAGTATTTAAATGGACCATGTGAACCCAATCAAATATCTTAAAGGTCTTCAGGTGAGCCCCAACGGATTTTAGACATCTATGTCTCAAGAGCTTTCTAATGGTATAAGAAAATCTTCAATCCAATGAGTTTTGGCCCCTAAATCATTTTCTGAAAATTTGGGACTCCATAGAAACTCCATTAGGACTCCAATTCCCAAAGTAAGAATCCACTTGGGAACGTGTGGGTTCATTCCCTTACACACTCCCTTGCACTCTCGAGAGTGCAAATGTGACTCCCGGGTTGCATTCTTGGCCCACACCTTTCCATGCCTTTGCCTTGGTTGCAAGCCCATGGTTAAAGTCATGACATGACATGTATACGCAATGTCATTATACATTTCATCCATTCGTATTTTACAT
This sequence comes from Sphagnum contortum, assembly GCA_963920785.1. Classification (NCBI taxonomy): domain Eukaryota; kingdom Viridiplantae; phylum Streptophyta; class Sphagnopsida; order Sphagnales; family Sphagnaceae; genus Sphagnum; species Sphagnum contortum. The sequence goes on along the minus strand of OY987290.1, from coordinate 8,541,843 downwards.
AAGGAGTTGCATGTGCAACTATGTGCAACCAAAATGGTGACCTTTTTTTTTATGACACATGTCCATTTTAAAAAACGAATTATCTAAGGACACGTGTCATTTTCAACCTTATTTCAACATTCATATTAATTAATAAATTTAAGCTATTAATTCGTCCAATATAATATGAATAGGATTTTGACATGTGCATCAATATAATGGAGACATGTGGCACCCAAACCTTAATTTCATCTTTTAAAATTTATTGGTATATGAAATTAAATTTGGACCAAATTTGATGTTGAAATTTGGGTGGACAAGATTTTGCCACATGCATCAAGGAAACGATGCCACATGGCAGTTTGAACCTTATTTCATTATTCATTATTATTACAAGATGTAATTTTAAATCAATAAGATTTTGACACATGTTTAATGTATAATGGGCAAATCAAGGCCACATGGCAATTATGCATTTGCTTATGTAGGGCTAGGTTAGTTAGGTAGGTTAAAAATAATTTAATTTTTCTGTTTGGGTTTAACATTTAAGGTTGAACCTCTTTCATTGGCTCATCCCAAATCACATTTGTGAACAAGACCAATGCACCTATTTATATAGTGTGCACAATTGGAATGGAGGGCAAAAAATATGGGAGAAAAAAATTAGTTGCAACCTACATGCAACTAAATAATACATCGTACTTATGCCATACTAACCTAGCTAACCTATTATATATTAATTATATTATAAGTAATAAACGTCAATAGGCAATAATAATATAATATTATGATAATAATAATAATAATAATATAACATTTGTTATTGATATGAAATAAATAAATAAAAGATTGAAAAATAAAAATACTTTAAAATAATAGTCCTAATTAGTAAATTATAATACTTGTAATAATATGCATAACTATAATAAAAATTTCATAGATATGATGGATTGTAATGATTAATTGTATTATAATATAATTATTGAACGTATTTTAATAGCTAGTTTAATCTAGGGCATTTAAAGATTAATGTAACATACAAACAATAAGTACTATAACGTCATTAACAACATTATCAATATTTACAACTTAATTTAGCATAATTTGGTTTAACCATGTTTAATTTAACTATGATTAGTTTAATTTACTTGTTAATTTAACCATCATTAGTGTAACCTCTTAATTAATTTAACCATGATTAAATTAGCCTAAGTTAGTTTAGCTAAGTTTGGCTTAGTTAGCATGGGTTTCATCTTAGTATTAAAGGTATAATATTATTATAAATAAATGTAAATAGATTGGGTATACTAAATGAAGCATGTATTAGCTTAAGTTGTTATTTTTATGACATGTGTCCATTTTGTACACCATTAGTTGCATGTTAGTTGCACACACAACCAAATGTCTTAAAAATTATATGATATCAATTTTGTAGTTGCAAGCATAATTAATTTATAGATCATTGTATATTATACCAAAAAGAAAATGTAATTATTTTTTGGTGATGCCCTTGAATATATAATGATTTTTATGCCTATAATTTCATACATGTATATTTCATTAAATTTGCTAATGGAATTTTTTTTTAAATGAATGGTTCAACTTTAATAATTGAAAAGATGTGAAAGAAATCACTAATTGATTCTAATATAAATGTGGGGACTAAAATTGTTTCATGTTTTTTAATAAATTATGATAAATATAAAATGCAACTCCTAAGTAATGGTTTCAACATGTTAAAAGTTGATAATTAAAAAAATGTGAAAAAAATCATTAACCCATTATAATACATTGTGTAAATAAAATTAAAGGTTACCTTTATTTCCACATGAATGATTTAAAATTACTAAATAATTAAATAAGGTCCAAATTATACTCATAAATGAACAACATAGTGAACATAACAACAATGAATAATACTGACCATTAATTAGTGCAACAAACCACTTGCAACTTAAAATGACCAAATGTAATTGAAATGTAATCAAATTGGACAATAGTCACAATGTGTGGAGATGGAAATGGACAATTTTTTTTCTTGTGTTAGTTCATAAGTTCAGAACTAAAAATTAATGTTTATTAATCAGTTTCAATTTTATTAAAAGATAATTCATATCTTAATTATTAATTTAATTAATATGCAATTAATATTAAATTAATTATCTGATAATTCATATTTATTAATCAAAAGTGAAGTATTAATTAATAAATATTTATGTAGGTTAAAAATATTCATTAATTAAATATTCATGAAATAAATTATTTACTTAATATTAATTATAATTAATTATATTATCTTTTAAATGATATTTATTAGCTAAATAAGTTAATAAGTTCATGATTTAATATATAGTTAATATCAATATATATATATATATATATAATAATTAATTATATTAGATAGTCAATCAATTACTGATTTATCTATTCATTTAATTGATAATTAAAATTTAAAAGGTTAAGTGTCAAAAAAATTCTTATTGATAAATAATTGATTAATTTTTTAATAAAAAAAACTAGTGATTTAATTTCATAAAATAATTACATACTATTGATGATTTATGATTACGAATTAATGATTAGTTAATAAAAAGAATGAAGTAAAATTGAATGTTACTTTCAAAATAAAATAATTAAAGAATGGTAGGTAATTATAGGTAGTTTTCTATTTAGGAATTAGTGGAAGATCCCAAAACTGCATAGGATGTTTTAAACAAGTTTAGTATATTTGAAATCATTGTGGTGTGGAAGTTGGATTTTGTAAAAATTGTGAGGATGTCAAAAAATTTGAACAAGGATTGTAACATGTCGACAAAGTCGTTGTATCATGAAAACCTTACACATGGACGTCGAATTTGGGTTTCATACGCTAAGCCGACACCATATATGGATGGTTCTTTGCGTCATAGTGAAAAATACAAGGTAACTTCACTAATGTATGTGTCGTTCAATTCGATTTTGAAGATTAATTTGTGGACTTTCCTATTTTTTAAATTGTGCTTCATCGTCCAACAATCAAAGAGACGTCGAAGCCTATGTTCAACATAAGAATGCATGAGCATTCTTTTTCTTTCGAACCTTGTTTTCCACATGTGGGAAATGGTTCTTGTTGAATAGGAAAATTGCAACATTCTAGATAGCAATGGAGAGGTGTTGACATTTCCTCCAACACCGATTGGAAAATTAATGGTTGCTTGTCTTTCCAACATGAAAAAAAAGTAGCTAGAAAAACTAACTTAAGGTTTACGTGCAAAAATATCATTATCCATGATCATCCCACAAAGGGGGGAAAAAGACTTGACTTAAAGTTGATGCATGAATTGACCAATCTCTTGAAACGAAAGGTTGTCATCTGGAATGAAATTATGATTCATTTCAAAAAATTTAAACCAACTACCAATAATCAAAAACCATATTTTAATGAGGCCTAGAATGAGAAGAAGGGGAAGCACTAGTTTGACAAAATGCTCAGATTCTCAATTTTGGACTTTGGGCTCAATGAAGAGTTCTATACAAAAAAATGAGATTGAATCCCTTCGATGAGGCATTGCTTGCATGTTTCAAAACTACATTGAAAAGGTGGATTGAAAGCATTACTCTAGAGGGAATTACACCAAAGTTCATCCATTTAGACACCCATTACATGTATGACATGGTTAATGATATGGTAGAAATTCTTGAAGTAATTAACAAAATGGAATCGATTTCTTTTTTGCAAGACAACACAACAAGCACTTTCGTTGTGGTCTCCACCACACACACAACAAAGGAGGTCCCTATAGTGTGGAAATGCCTAGATTGGAAAGTCCTTTCTAAACACAATGTTCAATGCAAAGGTCACTCCAAGGGTGGTGGTGTGCCTTTGCGATTGGGAATCGTTTAGTTCATGTTCACAACCACCATGAAGTTAACTTATATTATGAAGATGCATTTCAAATTTGGACAATACATGGCAAGAGTAAGAGAGGATCCAGTCTTGCTACAAGGCTTCATGAAGGCATATATATTTTATTATGTGTACCTTTTCATCGGGAAGGTTGGGAAGTTGATGTAGGCTAATATTTTGGGGGGTAAGAAACTTTTGTCATTCATTAAAAACATCATGTCAACTTTTTCAAAAGATCACCGGCTTTATAAAAATGAAATGTACCTTGAAGCTAAGCTTTATCAAAAAATTTGAGCCCATCTTAAGTAGCGCCCTGGTTTGCCTAAACATATTTGGGGGAGGTGCCATGACAATATGTTTACCTAGTATGTCTATTTGTGTGTTTTTGTGGTTTCCCCATTTTCCTTTGTGTCAATCTCCAATTTGATAATGTCACAATCTATTAAACACACAAGAAATCAAATCTAAAGTTCTTGAGATTTCCTTCATGATCTTGACCAGAATCATTATAAAATGATCACTTCTATTTGTATTTGGATGTTCTATGGTTTTGCTATGAGAAATGTTGCAATTGGTGCGAATGACTTCTTTGCATCATAGAAGGTGTGCAAATGGGTGATGTTAATGTAAGTGAGGAACCAAGTTCTAAAAAGAGCAAAGGAGAAAACAATGACCAAGTTTTGACTATAAGTGAAATCCTTGCTCCTCCACCATTAGTTGCCAATGGCAAACCCGATTACATCCGCAGAGTCAAAAGATTTGCAAGGCCGTTCACAACTAAGAGTAAAGCTTCAAAATACTTCCTTATTAAGGTCTCAAGACACCAAAATGCAACCCAACAATTTAAATTTACAAGTTGATGAAGATTTCTTGGCAACTCACAACTTTTTAGTTACTCAAACTTTATTGGCATCATCCGCTACAGTCGATGTGAAGGTTGAAGATGATGGGCAAGAAAAAAAAAAAATTGGTGAGGCATTGTGAAATATCAAACCTATGGATACCCTAAGCCCATTGAGGTTTAAGTGATAATTATTGCAAATATACACATAAGGTAAATAATAATTAGCTATGTTATTTCGTTAGGTTATTTAATGTACATATTGATATTGGAAATTTTCACAATGAAGTTGATGCTTTTATGTTCTACTTTCTTTATGAAAACATGTAATTATTTTCCAATTTCTTTCTTGCATGGAACATAGTGAATTTCACAAATACATCCTTCTTCTTTCTACTTATAGGTCATAATTAGGACCACGAAACTATAAGATGAGGACTTTCTAGCTTTAGATTTTGCTTAATTGTCCTTTATTGTAGTTTCACAACCTCCAAGAATGGATTCATTTGCCATAATCTATCTCCAATTTAGAATTTTCACCCTTTGTATACGTTTTTTCTAGTAGTCGTCAACAACATTATGTTTTTTGTTCTTCTCATATGCTTGGCAACTATTAAGTGTGCACCAAGCACCAATTGCTCCTCTCATACACTTGGCGGCCATGAGGCATTGATGATTGTTTTTTTGCTCTCTCCCAACCTATGTCCAGTTTTCAAATTGTAATTTGATGTTTCCAATTTTTTTGTGAATGCATAAATCTTTAGGACATTTGAAAATGTACACCTATTCCGTTAGATGGAATCAATTTTGCAAAGGAATATCAAAATGACTCATATAATAAAATAATTTTCATTTTAAAAAAAATGGATGATAAGAACATATTAACCACACTCAACAAAAATTCATGTACATTTTTAAAATGTGGAATTCTAAAAAATTTAAAAATTCAAAAACGTCTCAAAATTGCTTCAAATTTTCAAACTTTAAAAGTCTTTTACCACATGTAAATGGGTTATAATTTACATGATGTATTAAAAAATAATAAATTAGAGTGGAATAAAATTAAAGAATTTATGTGACATTTTAATTTTTGGTGATGACTTAAAATTCTGATCATTTTGATCATGCTGAAATATTGAATTTCTAAAGAATTTGCACACTTTTAAAAATTCATATTTATTCAATAATGACTAACAAAAACATGTGATGCATTGGGGAAAATTTTAGTATTGTTTAAAACAAGTCACAAAAAAACTTTCATTCAAAATTCATTTGCATATAAAAGTTTTTTTTGGAAAAAAGGACTTGCAATCCTTTTGGTTCCTAGTTATAGGTTTTGACCTTAAAGGATGGGAACATAACTATGTTTGGTTATAGGTGTACAAGATCCCTCTTTTGAGGAGTAGGTGTAAGAACCTTCAAGGTTCACCTTTGTATGTAACATAATCTATGTATGTTTAATTAGTACATGATAAAGTTCATCATATGTTTTACAATGGGTAAACCCATGAGCAAGGGACATTCCTAAAATACAAAGATAAACTAAGTTTTTTTTCATCCTAAGTAGGTCCAAACTAAGTATAAAATTTTGCTTGCCTTTAAGAACATGTCTTTAATGAATTTTTTAAATAAAAAAATTCATAAAATATGTTTACAAATTAAAATCATGATTTACAAATCAACTTTTAAATTATTTTGATTATTACACAAAAAGTTGTTGCACAATACTATAATGTAAATTAGGTGTACATAAAAAAAAACTTGCATAAAAATGTCGTTTTCAAATCATTTCAAATTTTCTTTAAAATCTTTTATGCAATGAAAAACATTAGTTACATTGTGTGAAAAGTGATTTTTAATATCCTATACTTATTATATTCAAAACATTCCCATAATACATCAAGAATATTGTTCTACAAGATTATCAAAAATTTCAACATGAATTTAAACAACCACTTTGCCACAATGAAAATAAAACAAAGGTTGCATCTTGTAGTGGTTCCTTGTACCCAATTTGGACCTAGAGGTCCTTTAGTCTAGGAATGCCTTTACCCTAGTGTTTTACCTTACACATAATGTTCCCCAAAGAAGGACCTTACAAAACATAATGCCCCACATGGTTAGTGCTCACATAAACCAAAACTACCCTTTCACAAGTGTTCAAAATAACAAAGTTTTCTATGTTTGCCAAGTTGTTTTGAAATTAATGTGTTTGCAAAGTAAGTTATGTTGTTACATCACAAGATTCGAAGGTATCCATTCTAAAGGTATGTTTCCATTGGCTTTTTGTTAGCACAACATGAGATGCATAGTACCTTAAGGGATTTGACAATAATTAAATTATTTTTTTAATTGTTGATTTTTGAAATTTTCATTATTTCAAACTATTGAAATTTCAAATTTTCAAGCTACACAATGTTGAAACTTTTGGACCACCAAAGGTTATAAACCTTGGTCATTAATATGTTATCTTTTTTTTTGTCATATTAACTTTGTACACATGACTTCACTTGGGTGATAATGCAGCTTCAAGTTTTGGTGGATAATGGGATATTAAGGTGCAAAGTTTTTGGTAGACATCATTATTTAAATGCCAAATTTTGACATTTGAAATTATTTCAAAAACACATTTCATCAAATATCATTTTTCAAAGTTTTCACCCACTGGTTACCTTAATTTTCCACAAATCCTAGTGAAATCCATTGCATTTTGAAGTTTTTAAAGGTGAACTAAAGCATAATAAATAAGAATCAACAAACATAAAACAAATGCAAACAAAAATGTAAAAATGTAAAAATTGAATGAACATTATGTATCAAAATGGATGAAGAACAATATACATCTTCATTCATGCCAACAATATTAATAATTTGTTAAGTGTAAGTCAATAGTCTTGGAAAATATTATATAAATTAAATGGGTGAAAATCCTTGGTGTACGACATAGGACGAAAAGGGCTTAATCTTTACTGTAATCCTTTTTACTGTATGTTTTGATCCCCATAAAAATTAATGAATCAAAAGTTGTTAAATTTTTTAAAAGGACTATATTTTAGACTATTACAATTCTAAATTCCATCATAATCATGCATAAATGTGTTTTTACATGGTAAAAAAAAATTGGGTAAAAAAAACAAAAAAAAATGACATTGTGATAAGATTTTAGTACACCTTAAAAAATTGCACCCAAATTTATTTAATATATAAACAAATAAATGGGCATTAGGGTTATCCATTAAGGTATTATGGTACTATAATGACAACAAGGCAATAAAAAGACAAGTAAAATCTTGGTAGGTGCACAAACATTCATTTTTCATTGGATCATGTATTTAGTTCATTTCAAATTTTTGAAAAGTCCAAAATTATCAAATGACTTTGAAGATTGAAAAATTGGAAAAAAAATTGATTTGGGATCATCATGATATGATGTAACAATAAACATCGATAATGTTTCATCTCATTATATGATCCAATAAATAGATGACATTCCAATGTTTTATTTCAAATTCAATAAAAGACTTCATCTAACCACCAAGTTAGTAGCATAAGGGATTTTGGCCCCTAGGTAATAGGTCTATTTTTATATGAGAATTTTTGAAAGATGTTATTTTGACTTGTGTTGAAACTTGAGATTAGTTATAGAGTTATAATATCTCAAAGGATTTTGGTTATTTTTAGAGGATTTTTGGAAGATTATATTTTTGCATGGTGAAATATTTGAGTTTCCATAATTCTTCTTTTGCCCTAAGATACTTTTTAATGTACATGGCAAGGCCACAGTGTGACACACACCTTGTTAGCACTGTGTGTGTGTGTGTGTGTGTGTGTGTGTGTGCGCGCGCGTGTTTTCCACACTTGTGAGGTAGGTGGGTTTGTGATCATCATGAAGGGGACTAAGCCAAATTTGACTACAGCTTGGAGGGGAAAGTAGAAAAGCTTAGGAATCATGCTACATGTTGGTGACATGCTAGAAGGTACTGTATAAATTTTTTAAATCCTCATAATGTGGCGACAATGTGCAATTTTTTTCAAAGAAAGCTTTTGTACATGTTGCAAGGGCGTTTTATTGGTCTTATTTGGGTCGCCAGGATGCAAAATTTGGGCAAAAACAGAAACACTGGTTACAACTTACCACCTATTGACTCAGTCAAGTATTGAGTTCTGTTTGAGTTGAATTGCAATTTTACATACCTAACAGTTCAACAACGGTGCGCACTCAGTGTGTACTATCAAAAAGGCCAATATTGCAGAGAGCCTGTTTTTTTGGGAGGGCGGGGAAGGAGGAGGAGGAGGAGGGAAACTGCATCTCCATTCCTGTCTGAGGCTGCTGCAGCTAAACAAGAGACTTTAACAAGTGTTGGAAAATGGGAACAGGCCCCACCAAAATTTTGGTGTCCAGGATCAATATTATCAAACCAACTTTGCACAGGTGGGGAAAAATAAAGGATATTTTGGAAAATCCATAGGTTGTGTTTTTTTTCTGTTGGGTGGAGGGAGGGAGGGAGGGAGACTAGTAAAAGTACCTTACCCTAAGGTCAGTTTCGTCATTAAATAATCCTCAAAATAATGAAATGAAAATTTGTGAAAATAGAAGTTGACATATTGAATATCATCATAATTATCATAGGCTACATTCTGAATAATTTCACTACTCATATCACATATCATGGTAGATGATGGAAAATATATGTAATTTCAATTTTTAAAAACGATTTCATTTTTTGAAAACAAAAATAATTCATTTTGTCAATGTGGAAACTGACTCTAGGCTACTGTGTAGTAAATGAGCAAGGAGTGGGTTTCAGACTGATATTTTCTGACCCCATTTCAGCCTTTGCAAGGGGACTGAAAAAGGCTTCCTTTTCCATGCTGGTCGGTGCTGCAGGCAAGCTACTTTGTTACATGGGTAGCTAGTGGGTCCCAGAGCATGAACTAGATCTACGTTGCTGGTACCAAGTAAGTGACAACTACCCGGTTCTTTTTAAGTCTTGTAGATCTTTAGGTGTATATATATATCTAGGGCTTTCATGTTGTTGGGCATTCTAGCTTTGAATTTCTGTTGCTGCCCCAAACCATAACCTCTAATTCAGCTGCCAACCTTTGAGTCATTAACACCATGCTCAATCTGTTTCCCTGATAGTCAGTGAACTTTTGCAATGGGTTTTTTTTCCCCCTGAAATCGTGACAGAGCAATTTACTTATCGATAATTTTGGAGAGTTTTTCACTAATTTCCAGCTAGAGATGGGAAAGAGCAGAATCGATCACATGCAAATTCAATTTGTTCCTATCATTTTCAATTATATGAACTGATATATGTAAAACAAAGTAAGCCCATTGCCCATTGTCCTTTTCTTTATTTTGCTGTAGTGTTCTTTTGCAATGAAGTTTGGCAGGTCCTTATTGAGCCAGCAAATTGATTAGACAAGGTTCCAAACTAATGCACAAGAGTGTTTTTCTTGTTAATCTATTGTCCAATTATATGCACATGGTGAGGGCAATTGTCACTTCTGTGGCACAACTTAACATATGTTGAGCCTCTGGCAATTTGAAGATTAAGTTACTGAACACCGTTTAGGTTTTCCCCGACAGGGGTGGGAAAGGTTTTGGGCTTAGAGGTTTAGGGTTTAGACATGGTGTCATTCTTCTGCTCACAACATCCGAAGGGAGTTTAGAGTTCCTAAATCACATGTCTCACGAGGGCCCCATTAAGTGCAGCTGAAAAGTTGATTAGGCCTCTGTGGTTTACAAATCAATGAACCTGAAAAACAATTACTTTGGATGTTTCCAAAGATTTCACACTCTTGCATGGTTTTGTTGTCTGATCCACAGCTAAAATTCTAAACCCTAAACCACGTATTCGGTTTCAAGGGGTAAAAGTGCACAAAACCATAGCACTTGCTTCAACTGAATTGTCACAACTGAGAGACAGTTACAGGTATAACCACTTGTGAAGTGTGTGGTGTTTATTGACAGCTTTTGGTTCCTTGGTATGTGATGAACAGACTTACCCAATTGATAGGGACAAAATCCTGATGCAAAACAAATTGTTCAACGACCTTGATGATCATGATTCACATCCCCCTTGTTTCACATTTCACAATCATAGGCTTTTAGTGTAGGCCAATGCTTTGCCAACATAATAACCAAGCACTGGACTGGCGTGTCCTGCACAGGGTTGTTTCACAAAACAGATCGCCTGCCTAACAAGAGTCTGGAATTCTATTATAAATGAAAACTGGATTATGTGACCCAGCACCCCACAGTGCACCACCCCATTGGAAACCCATTATGACTCAGTTCCGGATGAACTACAACTGAGTTACCAAGGATCCACCTTGGTAACCTATCACCACCTCCTACTACCTAGGTAAATTAATTATGTAAGTAGGGTAAGTATGTAAAGGGGTAAGGTGTGGTAGATAATTACTAATTACTATGTAGGTAGTTAAGTAAGTAAGGCCAGTTTTGTAGCTACTAGGTAGGTAGATGCATGTGCCTGGTTCGTATAGAGCATGGGACAGAAATACAATGAGAGCATGTATGCTGTCCACACACCATCCATCCTGCATGGTGCGCTTGTGGCCCATGGGTGCTGTGGTCATTCTGTCACCTGGCATTAGCCTAGGCCAAAAATGGGGTACTGAAAATAGTTAGGAATAATTAGGTGCTACGTTAAACAAGAAGAATTGAGTGGAATTTTTACACTATGCAATGACAACCTAAGGTCAATAACCCTTGTTTTCACCTCCTAGTATTGAGGATTTTGTGTTGATGAAAAGTTGAAGAATGTGTCCATCTAGATAGAAAACCTTGAACTGACATACTAAAGTGAATTCTGTACCTGGCATTGATGTCATTACTCAACCCTAAACACTAAACCCTAAATAGTAATCAGTTTTCGTTTTTATTAGTTATTCAAGCCTAAGCCCTAACACTAAATAATAATCAGGTTTCACTGCTATTAATGACTGAACCCTAAACCCTAAATAATAATCTGGTGTGAAACTCTGGTGATATTCACAGCTGCATCAGAGGACTTTGTTGTCTCAAATTCCATCTGAGCTTGCCACTTTATGATCCAAATTGTGGCGATAATCAGTATCCATAAGCAAAATGCATGTGATACCAAGTTCATCAAAAGCTCAAACTCTTCTTCATATGGTAGAGTCTGATACAGTAGGATATATAAATTGCAAATCCTCCCTTCTCAGATACCAACCTTGATTTCTAGTAGAGTTATGACTTCCAAAGATGCGTAACTGCAGAGCTCCAACAGGATCGACCAGCATGGAGTACACACCAATTGTTACCTGTTGAGCTTACCTAATAGAGCACCCGAGAGAGCCAGCAATTTGACACCTTTTCCACATAAACACTTCACCAGAAAAAATAAAGTATACTTTCAGCTTCAATCAACCCCATTCCTTTTTACACAACAAACACATTGTGAGTGCATAGATCCAACATTGTGCTCCTCATAAAGACACCAAATTTACAATATCACAGTGTTAATTGGATTACCCATTTGCCTCAAATCCTCTGAATGATGAAGAAGAAAATATTCTCTTTGTCTTTGTTGCCTTCGATGTTTAGACTTTTTAGTCCTAAAAGTAGCAAAAGTATCCTTACAGAGAGTTCCAAGTTTACGCATCCAGTTTACAATAAAAACCAAACTGTTTTAGTTATGTTTTTTTTCAGGCTTTCCCACTATAACTGAACATCTTTTTATAACTGAACATGACAACTTGCTGTATTGTGATTATTGTGAACGCAATCATATCCACCCCAAGTCTCTCTTTGGAGCTTTGAGTGCTTTCATATCTGCACCCCCTTACCTCTGTGTTGAAATTATACCTCCACACCCTGAGTTCAATGCAAGCCTGAAACAACATCACACACTTCTGAGCTTCAAAATCCATGAATATAGAGAATCTTTCTTCCACATCTTGTGGCCCCCTGAGAAGTCATATTAAGTGCATTGATGTTACATTGTGAGTACTTTTTATATACTATGGAATAGTCAAGTCCCTGCCCATTATATTGTGTAAGATGCCAAGTGAGCCCATTAAGGCCAGGTGATGCACCCAACATACCAACACAATAGGCAAGGGTGAGGCTATTCCATGACATTTAAGGCCTAGGATGGCAGATTCAATTTTTGTTTTTAAAATTCATGTTCAACAGACACATTTTGGTGACTATTACAAGTGCATGATCATCATGGGAAGGTTATGTATATAATGTAGTCAAGAAAATGACATTCTCTGCCACCTCAGACCTTAATGTTGCACAAAAGATAGTGGGGGTAAAACACCTTGATGATTTCTGGATCAAATTCCTGAAGCTCCATGTAACACAACCAGCACATCCTGATGTTTGGCTACTCCATGCAACTCCTGTAATTCTGCTGATTTGTGACTGCTCAAAACACCACTACAACATATCACATAAATGGGAGAATGCTACGAGTTGCAATGCTATAATGACAAAAACAAAACATAGCTTAACTTCCTGCGAACTAAACATAAGAGGTTTCAGGTTCATTGCAATGGGGGCCACATTTTATAGTCAATTGTACCTTCAGAGGTTTCAGGTCTAACTTAGGCCCACTTGCGGGATATTTTCCATGCACATTTCCATTGCAGACTCCAAGAGCATCAACCTTCATTTCCTCCAAAAACATTCCGGCCCTCTATCAAGAGGGTGAATCACAGTCCTCACCCAAATATACCTTAAACTCTGAACCTTAGACCTTAGACCCTAAACCTTAAACCTTAGAATCCCTGAACCTTAAACCCTGAACCTTAGACCCTAAACCTTGAAGCTTAGAACCCCTGAACCTTAAACTCTAGATCTAAAAACTGCAGAGAAATCAGAAGAGGTGCAACCTTTGCATGCTTATCAGCAGCAATGCAGCAAGCCACTAGTGTGTACCTTCCATGATTGAGTGCACCCAGGTGGATCTGTAAGACAATCACTGTGTGGCAGAGGTTAAGACTATTTCCACCCAGTTTCAAATACATACTTCTGGATTGGAGTTTGATCTCATGAACACTGACAATAAAAGGGAAATCGACTATGCAACATACCTGCAAGAACCCTGGACTAGAGAAGTTGAATGAGCACCCACATGAACCATTGTGTAAGGAAGAAACATGAATCATGGCAATTTTTATTGTGAGGGAAAAAACACCCTGTGGGTTGCCCAAAAGCATCATGTATGCAAAACATACTGGACAAGATGAAGGCTTTCATGTCTACCCTGCAGGAACTAGACTGCAACAAGTTGTTCATCACATAATGGCTCTGCCCTTTAAATGGCATCCACAAGGATGATAAGTATTCAACATACTAAATTGGAAACACATGGTGGTTAGCATGGTGAAGCCCAATTGGATCCTTATGTTATGTTGGAAATGTTTCTATAGTGGAGTCTATAATATAGGGATATCAAACTTTGGCCCATTACTGAGTGCATCACAATGTCTCTACCCTGAAGGGCAGAGCCAACAAACCACCTGACTCATGTGGGCGGTTGCAGATTTGATCATAACCACTTCACATTTGTCATAAACATATGCAAGAAAGGCACATTGTAAAATCTGATGCAACCCATTATTAGAGAGTCCATTTCTGAGATGGGGCAGCAGTTACTATCTATGGCATAGGGAGGAGGTTCGCTCAATCATGTTAGCTTTGTCCGTCTAGTGTTAAGTTTGTTGGCTCTGCCCTTTAGGGTAGAGATATTGAGATGCACCCTGAAATGAGCCAAAGTTCGGTATCCATACATTCTAGGGTCAGGTGGAGTCCACTACAGAAACATAATAGGCATAATTAAAGGACACTCTTGGGCTTTACCATGCTACTCACTATGTGTTTCCAATTTAGTTTATTGAATATTTGTCATCGTAATTTAAAGGGCAGAGCCCTTATGGGAAGAGCTGCTTGTTTTTTTTCCCCTTAAATACTGAAAATCATTATTGCTCCGACTCAAATTCAACAGCAGAACAGCACATTAGACCTCCTGTAACCAAAAAAGAGAGTGCAAGACTCTACAACCAACCTGATACACCTGATGGATCTACACAGAGTTGAGTTCTCTGGGATTCTGAATCTAATCACCACCCCTGATCTTCTCTCACTCTTCGTCTCAAATTATTCTCACTCACGTCCTCTGATCTTCACACAGACACAACTGATACTCATACAAAATCGACAGATGTGATCACAGAACCCAGAACTCTCATCTTCATTCACAAATTAACCAGCGAGTACAAGTCTCCTCACTCTAGTGTGTTCATCAAAAATCAAACAACTACTCAGCCAAGTTGTTGGCGCAGCGGAAAATTTCAACAGCTCAGCCAAGTTGTTCCCCAAAACAGACATCCAGATCCATCTATCTATGCATCTCTGAGTTCATCTACCACATTCGGCACTGCTCTTCCACTCACGACATTAAACCCAAAAACACAAAAGAAAAAACCTTTTTCTAGCTCTCCTCAACCTCTAGCTATCCTCCCAAAAAAACTTCTCTGCTTGCTCTCCTAAGCTTCTATCACAAGCTTCCCTTCTTCCTTACTCAACCGCCGTCATTCCCTTTACCTCCGCTCATCAATGCAGCCCCACTCCTCACCATTATTCATGTCGCCTTCCTCCTTTACTCAAATCACACACACACCCAGAGAGACCTCCCCATGCACCCCCATGCAACAGTACTAGAGAGATTTCCGCCGCAAAGATCATGGCGACTAATGAAACACAAATCAAGCCTCAAAACCTGTTGTGTTCACACTGGTGTAGTGACCTATTGTTTGGTCACACTCCTTCTACAACTCATGGGATTGCACATTTCAAAGAGTTTTAATTTGGGTTCACCCTTTTGTAATCATAGTAATTTATTTATGTTTTCATGGTATCGGAGCGAGAACAAAGCTTCTAAGTGTAGTGTGTAGTTCTTTGATTATACCAAATAAGTATTTGCACATTATTTGTTAACATTTTGAGTGGAGAGCATATTTTCACTATGTTTGAAGGTAACAAGCTTCAAGGGTCTAAAAATTTTGGAGTTTGGAAAATGAAGATTAGAACAGTCCTTAAACTGGAAGGATTGTGGGATTTTGTGTATCTTTTTGTGCAAATTTTTGTAGGACATCAAGTGTTGACAAATCAACCGAATGAAGGAAGGAATGGAAGATGCAAAAACACCAGAGGTAATTGCTGAAGTGGTGGCTACAAATGCTTCGAAAGTGGTGGACCCAGAGGTCATCAAAAATCAAAAGGACAAGGCTTTGGCCATCATCATCGTGTCAGTAAAAGATAAATTGATTCTTTACATTGCTAATGTGTAAGAGTTGAATACATGTTGGGAAATCTTGACCAAGTTTTTTGAGTCATAGAACTTTGCACAAACATTGTACATGGTCAACAAGTTGCACTTTTTAAAACTTCAAGAAGGTGCACCTATGAGTGATCTTGTCAAGAGTGTCAAGGAAATTGTGATGCAATAAGCTACAGGAGGAGAGATAATTCAAGATGTTATGGTGATCCATATCATCTTGAATGTGCTACCATCAAGTTATGAAACTTTTTTCCAAACAATCATTACACAAGATCAGCTTCCTTCCTTTGACAAGTTGACAAGTAAATTGCTACTATCCACGAAGCAAGATCAAAAACCAAGACATTTGGAAAAAGTAGTGATGAAAAACTATTTTTCATAACCAATGGAGGTTGACCTCAATCACGTTTTGGCAATCAAAAAGATGTCCCGATGGATTTGGAGGATGATCCAGTCAATTTGCAGGAGGCAAGAACCCAACAAATGATAACCGAAGGATGGGAGTTGCTTCGATCATGTGGTGCTTGAAGGACTTCCACAAGTGGCTAGTGGGTCACTAGTGGTATTTGCAAGCAATCATGGAGGACAAGGTTTACAAGCTTGAAAATGCCCTAATGATTGCAACAACTACCATGAGTTGTATCACTGGGTAAGGGGATGTCCATACCTTGAAAATGATAATCAAAATTTTCCACTCTTTGTGGCAAATGTGATTGAGGAAGATGACAAAAAGTAGCAAGAGCCTTAGATAAGCATGCCTAAAATGTTCAAAGCTCATGTGTTGAGAGTTGAAACACATCAAAATATTAATCATATGAAGGAAAAGCTTGTTGATCAATTTTTTGACCAAGAGAAGGGAAGTGACTATGATCTTCACATTATCATAGGACTTCCAAAAGAACTAGAAGTTGTAATGATGGTAATTAGCAAAGTTTTTTCAAAGGACTAGATAAATCTGTAGATGTAAGTACAATAAAGTTAAAGGAGGCCATATTCATGTGACTCATGGGAAAGGAAAAATAGTTTTTTCCCACAACGGAGCAATAAAACATGTTCAAGATTTTTTCTATGTTCTTAACGTACACAAGAATTTGTTGTCAATAGGAACAATTGTAGACAAGGATGTCTTATTGTGTTTAGATCACAAAATTGTTAAATCATAACAAGTAACGAACCATCCAAGATTCTTGTGATGGGAATTCGTGATGAAACTAATGGGCTCTACAAAATCAATGCTACTACACAAGTCTCTAAAATTAATTCAGTACAAATTACTTTTGAAAGCAAATTGTGGCATTGTAGCCTTGGGCATCTACATTACTAAGGATTACAAACTTTATCTAGAAAAGGTAAAGTTGTGGGATTCCCATTAATACATGTGATTAAACACATCTGTAGCAATTGCATGTTAGTGAAACAACACTTGGAATAGGTTTTGAAGCACAACAATACAGGAGAAAAGGAGGTGAATGAGCTTATTCATTTAGACTTGTGTGGTCCACTACCACATGCTTCATTATTTGGATCTAGGTATTTCCTAACTTTTACCGATGATTTTAATCAAAAAAATTTGGACTTACTTTTTCAAAGTAAAAAATGAAGCCTTTGAGAAATTTAAGGTTTCCAAAAGGATGATTGAAAACCATGGAAGGAAGAGGATTAGAATTCTAAGGACCAATAAAGGAGGAAAGTTTTTATCAAAGGAGTCCACTACCTTTTGTGAACAAAGTGACATACAAAGACAACTCACTACTTTTTATACCCTGCACCAAAACGGTGTTACAAAGAGGAAGAATAGAACCATCTTGGAGAGAACAAGGAACATGGCAGTAGATTATAATTGTCTAGAATACCTTTCGATTGAAATAATGAACACTACTACATACCTCACCAATAGGAGTCCATCTGGTTCCAACGAAAGGTTTTCACCAAAGCATATCTATAGTGGCAATGCTCCAATGTCGATCCATTTATGAATGTTTGGATTTCTAGCTTATGTCCATATCTCACAAGTCAAAAAGGATAAGTTGTAAGCAAAATCAACACAATGTATGTTTGTGGGTTATGATGAGCATTTAAAAGCTTTTAGATGTTACAACCAAAAACCCAAGAAAATCATTGTTTTAGAGGACGTCATGTTTGATGAGGATGTCATGGGTTTCCAAACTACTTTTCCTACAAAAGAGATGGTGGCAAAACCTACAAACGATACCATACCATTGTTATTAGAAGAGCCAGGAATAGATGCAAAGTGGCCAAGAAAAGGAACAAAGGACATGCAACTAGGTGAAGATGTTTTTCAGGATGAAGATCAAGGTCTATAGCATGATGAAGACCCTGTTGATGAGTAGATGCAAGCTATGGTGGCTCAATATTAGCAGAAATCACACTCCTTACAAATCCATACAAGATTATTTAAAATAATTCAAATGAACATGGTTGTTATTTTTTTAAATTTTATTATCTTAATATTTGAATAATACATGTTCAATCACCTACAAACCTTCCCAAATCTATGTGAAAACTTGTATTTAATCTAGTTGATATCATCTTTTAATTTGAAGTCCTAAAAGGAAAACCCACAAAGTTTGAAAGAATAATGCCCCATCTAAAACTTTCAAAAACATATGTTTTTGGGACAAAGAAATTTTTAAAAAAAACAAAAATTGCAATTCATATGGACTTATGAAAATATGGTCAAATTTGAACCATTCAAAAGTCCCTAATTATTAAATAGTTAAGGTTTTCAAAAAATATATTCCTCATATGAATATCATGATGTATTACATTACATATTGAGTACCAATAACAAATTTGGAATGTGAATCAATATTTTTTTTTCCATTTTGTGATATTCCAGTTAGACAACTAATCCATATTTTTCAACTCCAAAAGTCCATTACTACTAACAAATGATTTTTTTATCAATAAATAACGACACAGTTCTCTTCGTGATGAAATTATTAATCTAGATCCAAAACCCAATTAGTATATTTAAGGATACATTAATCACCATATGCATTTAATAAAGGGTACCCAGGGAAAAAACATTGTTTCATTACAAAAATGAACCACCATAGCTTACATCTACCCTAATCCAAGAGTCGTTAACTAAGATGACAATGTGGAGGATAACCAAGACTAGACTTTAGAGCCGAGGAACATTGTGCTGGAAGAAGTTCCTTTGCCACCGCAAAGATTTCCATCATAGAAGTTGCAAAGTGCACCCATGCATTTCAAGGACTATTTCTACATTGCAAAAGTAGAAATGTTGGAACCAACAAATCTAGTAGCAACAATGCAACATCTTGGATGGTATGCTACAATGAAACAAGAATGTGATTCCATTATCCAAAATGGAACCTGGGAGTTGGTTGAATTACCAAAAGGGGTGTGGCTAATCACTTGTAAATGGGTTTTCAAAATGAAGAAGATTGCAAATGGAGAAATTGAGAAACTCAAAGCAAAGCTTGTTGTAAGAGGTTTTGAGCAATGGAGGGGAATTGACTTTGATGAAACATTTGCATTGACCATGAAATGGGCTACAATAAAAATGGTGATTTCATTGGTTGCACAACATGGTTGGAACATCAAGCATTCAGACATTAAGACTACATTTTTAAATGGTGATCTAGAAGAAGATGTGTTCATGTTGCAACCTCATGGATTTGTCAAAGAAGGAAATGACCACTTGGTCTACAAACTAAATTATGTTTTGTATGGTCTAAAGCAGGTTTTGTGCACTTGGTACAACAAAATCAATTCATTCCTAAAGGAGCAAGGAATGATTTTTGTAATGAGTCGAACCATAACCTTTACATTCTCATCAAGAATGGAAGGTGTGTGATCATCATACTATATGTGGATGATATGATGCTCATGGGTGATCATACCTCGAAACTAATGTTCTTGGAAGAACAACTTGAAAAACGACTTGAGATGTCTTAACAATGAAACTATACATTGACATGGAGATTAATTATTTCCCATTTGGGATTTTTGTGTGTCAAAAAAACTATGCTCAACTTATCCTTGAGAGATTTGGAATGGAGAATTGCAATCCAATGTCAACTCCGATCCAGGACAGATTATAACTATGAATACACATGGGAGAGGAGTTTGTGGATCAACATGATTACTGAATACTAGTGGGTAGCATGATATTTTTTACTCATACTCATCTAGATCTTTCATTTGTTGTGAACTGTGTAAACAAATATATGTTTGCTCCTCAAAAGGCACATATGGATGGAGCAAAGTGGATTTTGCATTAGATACAAAGGACAAGTGAATATGGTATGACCTTAAAGCCTAACCAAAATGGTTTACAACTAGCCGACTTTGTGGATGTGGATTGGGGTCGTGACTTTGGACAAGAGGAAATCAACTACCGAAATGATTTTCATTAAACAACAACACGATAAGTTAGAGTAGTAAGATTTAACCAACAATAGCATTGTTGTTGAGAATTCAAGCTCAACTAGTTAGGTTTCATTAGTTACTAGAGTAGGAAAGTAACTAAGTTACTTTCACAAGGTTGAATTACTTTCGTTACTTTTTTAGTTTAAATACCTTGGTGTTGATGGTTTGGTTCTCTTTTCTTCATTACACAAGTTTGTGTATTTCGTGTGACAAGAACCTTGGAGAGTTCTTGATGTTGTGTTGTGAGTTTTATGTTGTAGTTTCCTTTCAATAAAGATTTATGTTTGCACTTGAGTAGATCTCCTATTTGTTAACATGGTATCAGAGCTTAGGTTATTTGGTGAGAAAGTTGAAAGAGATCTAGAGCTAGAAAGTCTCTAGAACTAGAACTTGAGAGTCTCTAGTAATATCATAGGAGTTTGTCAAGTGCAAAAGAGAAACGGGGAAAGGAAAGAATGTGAAGAGAAAGAAAAGAAAAGAAAAGAGGTGAGAGGAGATCAACATATCAAAGTTGTGGAAGTCAGATCTTTAAAGCTAGATCTAGAGCTACTGTGAAAAGATCTTGGAGTGAAACTTGGAGAGGCTGTAGAAGACTATAGGACGCTTCTATTCTCAAAGTTTCAAAAGAAAAGGATATGTTTTGTGAGAGTTATGAGCTTTTGAAAACTTTGTGCCATATCTGGTTTTTTGGTCATATCTCCTGTTTAAGCTCTTTTGGGTCTGCAGCTTTGGGATCTTATAGATCATATAGGAATATATGTGTGAGAGAAATTTCATGTCATTTGGATATGTATTGAAAGAGATCCAAGCATCTAAAGTTTCAGTTTTAGTTTTGAAGACAATTTCTTTTGAAAGTGATATCTCCTTGTGGTCATCATCAATAGAGCTGAAATTTTGAAAAAATATAGAAGACATATATCTTATGTGTCTCCCGAAATCTCAAGGATTTTGGAGTTGCTAAGAGCGAGTTGTAAGTCATTTTGTGTTCAGGTCCCAGTTTGAGGTGACTTCAAAGAAGTAGCAAGATCTCTCACTATATGAAGTGAAATGAGCTGAAATTTTGAGAGAAGGTAGTAGACATAGTGGTCTATGTTTCACCAAAATTTTAATTCGATCCAAGGTCATATGTGTGTGAAGTAGCTTTGCAAATTTGCTGTGACAGAAGTTTGTTTTGAGAAAACATCAAAGCAAAATTTTGAAGTGTAGCAAATACAACTTGGGAGAGCTTGAAGGAAGGAGTTTGAAGATTGGGAAGCGCAAATACCTTATCAAGACCTTCGTACAAAAGTTTGGTATGTAATCATGTACTTAATACCATACGAAATATTATACGAGATACGTATCTATACGTAAAACCTATGTATAGTATAAACTTTCGTATAATACTCAAGACATACATACATACGCAAGGTTCATCTTGTTCAGCCCTAACCCTAACCCTAATCCTAGAAACCCCAAGAAGACATTGAGTGGTGCCTTAAGAGATGGCAGACGGTCTTTCTCAAATTGCAATTGAGAAACTAGACAAGAACAATTTCCAAGTGTGGAAATTTAGGATTATGAATTTTTTGATGGGGAAAGGCTTCTGGGAATTCATAACTGGTGATGAGAAAGAACCTCCTCTCCCAGAAAACCCCACACAACAACAAATTCAAGCCAATAAAACTTGGCATGAAAAAGCAAAGAAAGTCTTGTATTGGCTTTCTGTGAGTGTGTCCGATTCCATGATTGTGCATATTCAAGATGCAAAATCACCCAAGCAAGCTTGGGATACATTGGTGAAGATGTACAACACCAATACACAAGCCCGCAAAATGCAGCTCAAACAAGAGTTGCATAATTTACAAAAAAACAAGATGAACATCAATGACTATTCTACAAAGGTGAAAAACCTTGCAGATGCTCTTGCATCTATAGGAGCCCCTGTAGATGATGAAGATTTAGTGTCCATGACCTTAAATGGACTTGGAAAAGACTATAGTTAGTTCCATACCTCAATTGTAGTTCGAGAAACATTTCCCAACTTCCAAGACTTAATAACACTACTTATAAGTGAAGAGATGAGAATTGTTGGTACTTCATCCAATGGAGGATCACAAGAAAGTGTTTTCTACTTAAATACCAATAGAGGTAGAGGCAGAGGTGGTAAAACCTCATTTCGAGGTCGACCCAGAGGCTCGCATGGTGGACATCAACAACATGAAGGTCAAGCTCATGGAGGTGGACGAGGAAACTTTGGAGGAAGAGGAAGTCAAGGAAGTCGTGGAGGTCGTGGTGGAAATCATCGAGGACAACAACCAAATAGCGATTCAAATTGCTATTACTGCGGGAAACCTGGGCACATGGCAAAGAACTGTTATCAAAGGGAGCACGATGCACGAAATGGAAAGCTGCAACAAGGGAATTATGCATCAACTAGCAATCAAGGTGATGAGCAACTGTTTGTGATGCAGCACATGGCAAATTCAATGATAAGAGGTGTATCAGACAACAATGTCTGGTATGTGGATTCTGGAGCTTCAAACCACATGACTAGCCATGGAGAATGGTTTAGAGACGCAAAGGATTTGAAGACACCAGGATTTGTGGAAACTGGTGATGACACTACACATCCCATCACACAAGTTGGCAAGGTGCCATTGTCCATGCAAGATGGGCAAACAAAGTACCTGAAAGATGTACTTCATGTTCCAACCATAACAAAAAAATTGGTCTCTGTAGGCCAGATGGTGGAACAAGGTTTACAGGTGACATTCAACCCAAATGGATGTTTTGAGGAAGACATGAAGAACCAAAGCAAATTGATTGCAAAAGGGGAAAGGAATGGACGAATGTTCACCTTGGATGTGAACATGCCTGAGGTGAATTCCATGTTATTCACACATGGAAAAGGAGCTGGAGACATTGGAATTTGGCACAAGCGAGTTGGCCATGTTAATCTCCAACGTCTTAAGCTCATGGAGAAACAAACACTTGTTGGAGGTCTTCCCAAATTTGGAGCAGAAGAGGTGATGTCAGAGGTTTGTGAAGCATGCCAATTGGGGAAGCAAGCTAGGCATCCTTTCCCAGCTCAAACAACTCATGTAAGTTCCAAACCTTTGGAAATGATCCACTCAAATGTGTGGACCACGAAAACAGAATCCATTGGAGGATGCAAGTACTACGTGAGTTTCATTGATGACCACACAAGGAAGGTGTGGGTCTATTTCATGAAACACAAAGGTGAAGTGTTTCAACATTTTTGAATTTCAAAGCAAAGGAGAAGGGTGTGAGCATCAAATGCCTACGGTCCGATGGAGGGGGAGAGTATTTTTCAAATGGATTCAGTGATTATTTGAAGGAGCATGGGATTCAAAGGAAATACTCATGTAGTTATTCCCCACAGCAGAATGGAGTTGCTGAAAGGAAAAATAGGCACATTGCAGAAATAGCACGTGCTATGTTGAATGAGAAGAATTTGCCAAATTACTTTTGGGCTGAAGCGGTAGCAACTGCAGTCTACATCATGAATCGAACACCCACAGCGGCAGTTCATGGCATGACACCTGAAGAAAAATTCACAGGCAAGAAACCCGATGTTTCACACCTCAAAGTGTTTGGTTGCATTGCATACGTGCATGTTCCTGATGAGAAGAGATCAAAACTAGACCCAAAAGCTGAGAATTGTATCTTCATTGGATACTCCTCAGAATAAAAGGGATATAGATGTTTCAACCCTTCCACTCGGAAGTTGCAAGTGAGTAGAGATGTTGTGTTTGATGAGATGGCTAGTTGGTACTCACCATTGAAGGTAGCAGAAGATGGAGAAGCTAGAAATGGTGATGTTTCATCAAATGTGGAACAAGAATCACAATTAATTAGTGGACAACAAGAGTCTTCAATTAGTGGGTCTAATAGCACTCCATGGAAAGGAAGATTAAGATCTTCAAACATTGTACATGGTAGTTCACAAACACCATCTAGAAATTCTCATGTAGATGGTGAATCAAGTGAGTCAGAGAAGAGTGAGGGTGAAGAATCAAGAATCACCTCAGTTACTGCTCCTGGAGCTCGGATGGTCAAGAAAGCTTTGAAAACACTTGACAACAACATTGGTGTACGAAGATCCACACGAGTCAAGTACCTTGTACAAAGACTCACATATGATGGCTTTATAGCTCATCATTACGCATACATGGTGAGAGTTATACAAGAGGTTGAACCCACTTGTTTTGAATAAGCGGCTGGACATCCTAAGTGGGACAATGCCATGGATGAAGAGATGGCGGCTTTGGATGCGAATGCTACTTGGGAATTGGTAGCTTTACCAAAAGACAAGAAAGCAATTGGGTGCAAATGGGTGTACAAAGTCAAACATAATGCAGATGGATCTGTGAACAGATACAAAGCAAGATTGGTTGCCAAAGGTTATGCCCAAACGTATGGCATAGACTATGAGGAGACCTATAGTCTAGTTGCCAAAATGGCAACTGTAAGAGCAATCATTGATATGGCAGCAACAAAAGGATGGTCTTTACATCAAATGGATGTAAAGAATGTTTTTCTTCATGGAGATTTATAGGAAGAAGTGTACATGGAACAACCACCAGGTTATGTGGACCAAACACATCCTAATTTGGTTTGTAGGTTGAAGAAAGCTTTGTATGGCTTGAAGCAAGCACCTAGAGCTTGGTCAGACAAAATAGGTCAATATCTTGTCACAAGTGGATTTCAAACATCCAATGTAGATTTTTCACTATATGTGAAAAAGACAAATCATGGGATTGTAGTCATAGTCATCTATGTTGATGACTTGATTATCACAGGAGATAGTGATGCAGACATCTCTTATTTGAAGAAGCTTTTGAAGCAAAAGTTTGAGATGAAGGATTTGGGAGAGTTGCGTTATTTCCTCGGCATTGAGGTAATCCAGTCTCCGAAAGGGATATGGTTACTACAAAGGCAATATGCTTTGAACAAATTGTCTGAATATGGGATGACGAGTTGTAAACCCATTTCAATTCCATTGGAGCAAAATGTGAAGTTGAGTGCAGATGAAGGAGACCTCGTGGAGGATACCATTATGTACAGACGCATAGTGGGGAGTTTGATTTACATGACCATCACAAGGCCAGATTTGAGTTATGTAGTTGGAGTGGTGAGTCAATTCATGCAAACACCATGAAAGCCACATTTGGATGCAGTGAGGCGAAGACTTAGGTACATAAAACAAACCTTGTAGTGTGGAATTTTTTATGAAGCCAAAAGCCAGTTACAAGTACATGGATACACGGATGCTGATTGGGCTGGCAATGTTTCTGATAGAAGATCAACCAGTGGTTTCATGTTTTCTTTTGGAAGTGGTGCTGTTAGTTGGAGCAGTAAGAAACAACCAACATTTGCATTATCAAGCACGGAAGCAGAATACAGAGGTGCAGCAATTACTGCATGTGAAGTAGTTTGGTTACAAAAACTACTTTCAGATTTGGGACAGTCAGTGGATGCTCCTGTTGTCATCTATTGTGATAACATTAGTAGCATACTACTTACTAACAACCCGATCTATCATGCTAAGACAAAACACATTGAGGTGCACTACCACTTTATTAGAGAAAAAGTTCTAGCAAAAGAAATTGACCTTATTCATGTCAGTACCGAAGATCAAGTTGCTTACATTTTCACAAAGGCTTTAGGTACAGACAAGCTAAGGAAGTTTAGAAAAATGCTTGGTGTACTAGAAGTGGATTTGAGCTTGAGGGGGAGTGTTGAGAATTCAAGCTCAACTAGTTAGGTTTCATTAGTTACTAGAGTAGGAAAGTAACTAAGTTACTTTCACAAGGTTGAATTACTTTCGTTACTTTTTTAGTTTAAATACCTTGGTGTTGATGGTTTGGTTCTCTTTTCTTCATTACACAAGTTTGTGTATTTCGTGTGATAAGAACCTTGGAGAGTTCTTGATGTTGTGTTTTGTGTTGTGAGTTTTATGTTGTAGTTTCCTTTCAATAAAGATTTATGTTTGCACTTGAGTAGATCTCCTATTTGTTAACAATTGTCCACCACATAAACATAATATTAATCGTTAGTTGATTGGACCAAAGAAATTGTATGGCTAAAAGGGTTAATAAGATAACTGGAATGTCTAGAAGATGGATCAACCATTATGTTTTGTGATAACCAAGCACGCATTAAACTAATGCACAATGCCAATTTTCATGCAGGAACAAAACATATAGAAATTCAACATCACTATATTTGAGAAAGGGTAGAAGTAGGATATGTAGAAGTTCATTACATTTCAACACAAAATCAATAAGTAGACATTTTGACAAAAAAATTTAGTCAAATTAAATTCCAAGCAATGAAGGAAATAATAGGTGTAAATTTCTAGGGAAGAAATAGATAGGTGTATTCTTGGGATAAAAATGTGTACAATTTTTTGGAAACAAATCATCAAATTGCAATGCACAGTGTAGGCACATACCCTATGAAAGGAACAATGTCCACAATGATGAACATCAAAATTAAATTTTTATAATTCATGTATAGATTTGATGGGAATAAGATATGTAAAAAAAAATTAGTTAAATTTTAAAAGGATCAAACATGAAGGAGCACGTTGACAAATTAACACTTTTGATCTTCTAAAAACCATCGACCTATGAATTATAGTTGGTCTTTTACGAGCCATTAATCACCTGGTCTTTCTAATTACAAATAATCACTTCAAGTCATATAAAAGATCTAGGTAGTCAATATTAGTTAATCCTTCTAAATTCAAAAGAGTCACTTTGAATTATAGAAGGTCACTCTAGTTCATTGACATGGATCAAAAAATGATGAGCTAATTTAGAGGATAATTTTGAATTGTAGATGCATGAACATGAGAATAGTTAGAAAAATGTATATATTGTTGTTTGCTTTACTTGTTTTTTCACCCTTTTGTAATCATAGTAATTGTTTATTGATTTAATACAAGAGTTTATTTATGCTTTCAGGGCATGGCCACTCCAACCTCACTCCAAGACTTATGACAACTAGAAACAACAAATTGAATGCATCAACTTCAATTTTGACAAACATGGGCATCAAACTTGAAGAAAAAAACTTGAAAAAATAAAATTTACCAAAAGCCTATTGTTGTTATCTTCGAAATCCAAAAGCCCAAGTGATGCAATTACATCCTTATTCTCTTTCATTAGAGTTTTTTCCATTTTCATGAATTTTTCCATGGATGGAAAACCACCAACACAAGCATCACCAATCCAATTTTTATAGGTGTTTATAAGCATCTCAAGATTGTCCATGCCCAACCAAGAGTGTTTTGTGCAAATACCTATGATACTAAAAACTCTTTTAGCCTTAATTTGAAAGCCAACAATCCCCAAAACTTGTAGAGCTACAAACCTAGCATAAGAAAAATGTACCTCATGGGTGAAAAATGTACTATGCTATTGAATCTTTGCAATGTTCTTCAATGACTTTCTTGATCCTAAAATGAGTCAATTGTTCTTTCACCGTTGACAATGCCATGTCCCCATCAATTTCCATAAGATTATATAAACTTGTATATTGGGAACTTTGGGATGTAAAATTAAGAGTTCTTTGATGGGTTGAATTAAAAAAAACTTGTATGCACAAACAAGGAGTGGGAATTATAAATGTCGATGATATTCGTTTATAATTTGAAGAGCCTTCTCCTTACCAACATATTGAATCACCAACCCTAAGCCCTTATAATGGGGGTTTAATAACATGGTGAACATACCATAGGCCTTGTGGGGTTGAAAAAAAAACACAAATGTAAGGAAAGGAACAAGAACTTGTTCTATTTGGAACATGTTCTTATAGGATTTGAAGTTCACCATCAAAGTCATGGGTCTCCTTGGAATTAGGTGTCAAACAATCCACCCACCTTTGACATATGAACGATATGGTCACATTAAGGGCGTCATAAAGTAACCAATAGTTTAAACTTTGGTTCAACACACATTGTTGGACCACATGATCCAATATCCACAACAATTTGAATTATAGCCCAAACTTGTGAATTTGGCACACAACTTTGAAGTGCCAATGATTGTTGCTGTCCATAGCAAAAAAACAATGGTAAACTTGGATTCCAAAATCTCTTAAAACAAAATGACTTGGTTGAAGAAAATTGAATCTTCATCAAGGTCTTGAACTCCCATGGGGGCATGCCAATACCCAAACATGCCTTATGTCACTCTTGTTGCCCCTCCATTTTTTTTTGGTTCATGTGATTGTTTTCTACAAAATGAATTGTGCTTCCTTGATGATAATAGAGATTAGGCCAACACAAACTTTATAATCATTTGTGGCATGTTGGCAATAACATGCCTCCAACATAACCCCACAAATGGTGTTGTCATCCCCAACATTTCACATGAAACAACAAAAGTCAAAACAATGGTCATGGTTGAAATATTGACAATTGTTTTAAAGAAAATATGATAACCAAAATTGAACATCTCCTTTTGTCCAAAAATTTTTTTTTTTGCATGATGCTAATAAAAAAAGTTAAATTTTGTATTAAATTTATAAACCTTAAACCTTAAACCTCTTACCTTAAACCTTTTGTTTATAAATGTTATTTTTTATGCTTTAATTTTTTTGTAAATGTTTCTCACCTTTCTGAATTATGATATTGTTTCAATTTTTTTCCATTTATTTGGTAGAATCTAGAAGTTTTTTTTCTCAATTTTACTTATATTATCTTGTGAAACTACCAATTATGGATTAGTCATTTGATAATGAAAATAAAGTCAATGTAAGTGAGACATGTGGAGTTTCCATAAATGATGTAATAATGGAAGAAACATGTGATGAGAACCCAACTGTGCAAACAAAAATAGATAGAAATCTAGAAAGTGAAAATGAACAATTAATGCAAAATGACATTAAAAAATTACATGTGCAAAGGAAAGCTTGGAAACCCCATGGAAGAACTTCATTATGTGTGTTAATGATAATACAAATGTTGATCTTGAGAATCCACAAATTATAAGTTGTATACTTTGTTTTGATAGTCTAGTAAATGCCACAAATCCAAGAACACAATTTGGAAAATGATTAATTTCATATTATAAAACCAATGGAAATGTTTTTTCAAAAAAACATGTTGATGCCGATCATGGTCAAATTGCCAAGATATTTGAAGAGGAAGTGAATAGTTTGTTAACAAGGAAAGAGGAAAAACAACTAATAAAGAAGAGGGTAAATTTGTCTAGAAATTCTATCTCCAATTGTTTTGCTACAAAAGATTCTTTCAAAAAAGATGATGTGCAACAAAAAGAATTTTTGGAAAATCTTGGTCTTTTGATTGTGAAAAATAACTTGCCTATTCAATTTGTGGAAAATGTTTGGTTGAAACATCTAGTTTTGCACTTGTGTTCAAGAATTAATTTTCCTTCTAGAAGGTAGTTCTCACATGATATATTACCAAGTTTAGTGGAGAAAACAAAACAACTTTATGTTCTTCTTGCATTGGCAAAATGTTATTTTGCAATTGCAAACTTTGATATTTGGATGTCCAAATATGCATATGATGTGTTTACATTGGTTATTAATTTTTCAAGAAATGATTGGTAGCCTAAACATGTTACGATTGGCCTATTTGAAGTGATAGATACTATAGGACAAGGATTAGCTCAAAATTTGATAAAATTGTTGGACAAGTATGCTTTGAGAAAAAAAGATCATTACTTATGTCAAAGATGAAAGGTCGAACCTCAATGCAATGATTAATGCATTGAAATCTTTTCATAATTATTAATGTCTTAGTTTGTAGGAAAGTTTTCAAGGGGGTTGTTTTGGTCATGCTTTTTCCAAGGCATGCCAATATGGTTCACCAGATGAAAAAGTATGTAAAAATCTCAAATATGTCTCTATTAAGTCTACACATGCAAATTTATAGAAATGCATTAGTTGGCCAAAAAAATCTAAGAAAGGTAGGTAAAAGCGGGAGAAAGCTTGTGTTGAAGCTTATTTACGCCCAAAAAAACTAAACACACCAATGAAAACAAGGTATTGTTTATTGCTTATCCTAAATAATTTTTTCAATTCATTTGGCTATTTGATATTTCAAATCTAATTTGGTAATAATATTCTTGTTATTGCTTTGCAAGTTTGCTAGTAAAAAAATAATGTTTCAAGAGGCATTGTAGTTTCGAACTACTATTGTGTTTTATTATAATAAATAGATTCCTATGACAAATGCCACTTCTTCTAACATGGCAAATTTCTCAAATTATTGTGGACTATCTTTCCCCCATTGTCACTACATGTGTTCTAAACCAGTCCAGTGGACATTGGCTCCTTATTGATGCTTTAAATTTTGTAATTTCCTTGAGTTTGAAACTGAAAGAAAATAGTGCACCTTTGGCTTCTTTTGATAGTTTAATAAAAGATAAACCTCGTCTTGTTGAAAAGTTAGCTTTCTTAGTGTGTAACATTAGAAAGTAAGTTTGTGTTGTACTAGATTCCTTCCTTTCATTCCTAAGAACATATGAAGAAAAAATGCACACACAACATGGTTTCTTTAATTTTAGATCCTAGGTTTAAAAACTTTGTATAGTGTCCTCATTTGTTGGAGTTGTTGTGCAAAAATATGACAAGATGTCTCTATATCCTATGTTGATAAAATGCTCTGAACACTTGCATCCTTTTGTGAGAAGTTTTGCTAATGAAGAGATTTCTGATCAAGATTGCAATTTGGACATCTTCAAGTAGATTACACATATAAATGAACTAGCACAAGAACTTGTGAAGAAGGAGTTGTTACTTTTCAAACATTACCAACTAGATGTTGAAGAAATCAAATGTCCACTTCTTTTGTGAAAGAAACATGAACCAATGTTTCCTACCATTGGTTTATTTGCCTAGTAGATTTTAGGGATTATTGGTTCATAGATTGAAACATAAAGAATATTTTCTTTAGCTGAAATTCTTACTAACCTTCGAAGATGTAGGTTGCAAACTGAAAATTTAGCAAAGTTATATTTTGTAAGTAAAAATTGGTTCAATGACCTTAGAGTAGGACGCATATCTCCATCTGGTTTAATAGAATTTATTAAGGTCGATGGACATTTAGAGTTAGAACAATTTGAAGGTGATTTTGAGAGAGATGAAATTCCTGAGCTTTAAATTTGTAAAACAATAGTTGTTGCCACCTTATTAATGTTATAAAAAAATTTAATTAAAATTTAGAAAATTTAATTAAAAAATCATGACTGGTTTGTGAGAACCAGTCAAGGATAATGACTATTATCAAATTTGTGGGAACTGGCTTTGTGAAAACCAGTTTAAATTATTTTTTAAGAAAGTTGATATGCTGGCCCCACATAAGAATACACACACACACACATATATAGAACCAGATTTTTAATATAATTTTTTTTGGTCATAACCAGGCCTGACAATTCTTTAAAAAAACAAATGCTCACCCAACACTTGTAATTACCTTACTACTTGGCAGCTTCAACACTAATTATCTTATTTTCAGAAATGTTAAAATTCTCGGAATTTTTTAGAATAATAAAATTTTGTGAAGGGAATGAATTCTCAAGAATATTTTTATTTGTCAAATTGAAATTCCAAAATTAATTAATTTATCAACCAACATGTGTCAAAGCTGCCAAAGTACTACAATAGCCTAATAAATTAAGGTTTCCCACCCTTCTCTTGGTCAGATCTGCTTCATGTGACTAGTGAGGGTTTAGAACCTAGATTGCTCTTTTGGACCTCTAGTTTGTGCATTTGCACTTGTGGTGTTGTTGGACATGGGTTCACTCTTTTTAGCCTCCCTGTCCCCTTCAGGATGGGTGTTTCTTCCTCTTTTTTATTTTGGCAGGGTTTCATCCAAAAAAATTAAACTGAAGTGAACTAAACCCTAAAACTACTGCTTACAACACAAAGGACTAAAAGGTTTAGTTTTTTTGAAAAAATAAATAAATCTAAACACTAGGAAAAGAATGCGGCATTTCAGCCTTACCTTCCTTGGAGTGCACTAAACGTAAGAAGCTCGCGACGGCGGTTTCGGGTTGTTGGAAGGGTTTTGCCATCGCCGGAGGTAAATCAAAAGATGTCTGCTTCACTGCCGCAACAAAGGCGGAGGAGGACGATGACGACGCCGAGGAGAACAAGATTTCGGCCTCTCAGCAGCAACTGCATGACGAGGGAAGGGGATGGGCTATTCAGACTAGAGGTGATGGGGAAGAGGAGGAAGACCGGCAGACGGGAGACAGTGCCAGACGGATGTGGCGGTGCAGGAAGTATGAGCGAGCGTACACGGAAGAAGGAGAAGCGAGAGCGGAGTACAGGAATGGGACACAGATATGAACATCAGGATTGGATCTGGGCAACAAGAATTGCGTATATTTTCGACGGCTTCTCTTAGGGTTTTTCACGATCTTATTATTTTTAAAATTCCAAGAGAGTTCTTCATTTTCTTTCTATCCCTTTTTTTGGTTTCCAGCAGGCATATGTTTATGTTAGACGTTTGTTGCTAAAATCTTTACGGGATGGAGCGGAGATTAAGCTTCTGCCCTCGATTTTCAACACTTGCTTGCCTTGCCTTCAGAAATGAGTTGAAATAGGTTTCAGTGTAGTGCGTCTCTGGTACAAGGGTATCGTCATCGGGTGTACATAGACATATATATTCAGCTCCTTGTGTTTTAAGGGTGTTTGAAAATAGCACACCAGTAGTGGTTTTTGAGGATTTTGTTTAGAAACAAAATTCCAGTTTTCTGATGGTACTTTTTCACCAATTGCACCAATTTTGAGAGTTTGGGAATTTTAGTGTTTTGACCATCTGCTGGTGTTTAAAGCCTAGAAACTTACAATGGTATTATTAAGCTTCCTCTTGAAAGCTCTTGAAAGCTCTCTCAAGCTACAAAATGGTTTAATTAAAGGACTTGCAAATTGTGGATGTCAAGTCATTTTTTTCATAGCTTTGTCATTGCTGTGTTTCCTTTGTTTCTTACATCTTGACCAAGTCTTATATACATGTAAGTGGATCCACAATTTGCCATAGATTTCAAGTTCCTTGGTCTTTTTTTTCAAAATTCTATATGCCTTTGATGCATGGGTGGTGGTGGGGCTTGCTTGCTAAGCTGGAAGCACTAGAAGGAGCAGTAGCCTAGATTCTAGATCTTTACTTCAACAGTGAAAATTACAATTGTCAAAATGCCAAAAGACAATTTTAATCCTCTGCTGGAAAATTCATGTACTTCCTATATGTATGAGCACCAAGGTTACAACCACACTCAGGTTCTTCTGGTGTGAGTTCTGGTTGTGCCTTTTTTAATTACCAGCATGGAGATTTCTCAATTTTCGTGAGAGTTGCAAGCAGGCTCAGTTCTTGTAGTGCTAATTCTCATTGTGGCTTTCTTAATTCTGAGCATGGAAATTTTTAGATTCTCATGAGTTACAACCATACTCTCGGTTCTTTTGGTTCTGGTTCTGGTTGTGACTTGCTCTATTGTGAGAGGAGATTTCTCAATTCTCGTGCCTTAATTCATTCTGGTTTTGCTGCAAAAAACTGGTTTCTGCATATACAATGTGCAACAATGTTCCCAATCATGCTTGTTCCTGTAGTTTTAGTTTTTGGTTTCACTAGAACTGACACTGTGTTTTATTGTGGATTTTGTATATACAGGTTTACAAAAGAGTTGGAATTCAAGTAGATTTTCAGATAGCTGAAGAGAAAAATCCAGAAGAACAATGTTTTGAACAGAGGTTGGAACGGAAATCTTATGGCATTTTGTTGCTGCACCTACAAAGGGTTTGGGTTTGTGACATTTGATTTGTGATCATCTTGGCATAAGCAAACAGTATCCCCATTAACAATGACACTTAAACAGATGGTTCATTCACAATAGAAGACATCTAAAATTGCTTCACATAATAATAAAACACCTATGGGAAGGCTTTAGATCCTGTCAAATGCAGTGATTTGTCCATATGGAAGCTGTGCATGTTTTGGCTTTAGTCTATCTTTCCATCTACTGCTAATTTGTAGCTTGTTCTTTGACATCTTCTGCTTCCTCACATCAAGATGAAAACACTTCTTCTAGAATCTTCCAGCTTGCAAGTTTCTGAGTCACCTAACAATCCACCTCCCTTCAGATTCTAGGAGATGAACATTCTGAATATTCTTAAGCTGTGTCAGTTGCAACACCGACAGCAGCAACAGCTGATACCATGGTGTTGAGGCCACACTCACCATGGCCACGGCAAATCTTGTAGTAGCCATGGTCTCCCCACATTGGGCCCCATGAATTCTTGATTATCCAGTAGGGCTTGTATGAGAGACGAAGAGGGGCAAAACCGTGCTTCCCATATCCAACTAGGAGAACACCATGGTCCAGGTTATGTTTGTTGCAAACAATAGGGCATGAAACTCCAGCAATATAAGTTTGCATATATGCCGCATTTATGCCCACTGCAACCCACCAATTAGAGCAGTGCAGGATTGTTACTGAGGAGTCACAGCATGAAAATATACAGGACAATCAGCAATACACTAGCCACCCAAAAAATTCAACACAATCTTTCAAAGCAAAAAACCTTTTAGCTTAAATAAGATGGAAGGAGTAAAGGAGATTTGTGTACTAACCAGCAAGTGGACCTTGATGAACCAAATAAGCAGCCATTTGATCTTCATCAATAGGAATGTTGGTGAAGTTGGTGACCTTGGCTGCAATCTTGTTGGAATCATATCTGCATTTACCATTTGAGCCCTTGTATGGGTAATCAGATTCTGACTCCAAGCCTCCAGCTTCCATTACATAGTTGTATGCATTTGTCATCAAGCCTCCACCGCAACCAGCATCACATGCATCCTTCTCCTCAGGGTCACACTGCACAAAAGGCATCGCTTTCAACAAGCGCCCCAACAGACTTCTTTGCACAATAGGAAAGAGTCAGGTAACTAGGAAAATTCTTGTAGGCAGATGCTCAAATACAGAATCTTGCCTCCATATAAAAGCCATCATAGAATATGGTAGACAATGCAATCGTTAGCAAGTTCAACACTAATAATCAATTTGATACTCAGTTGTTCCAAGACACTACCTTCTAAGTTCTGTGCATTCATTCTTCAGTAACCCTCTGGGATTCCTGGAATACTAAAACTACAGATGTAACACTCGAAATTGACATCATGACCATTTGTTAGAAGGACAGACCTGATGATCACAGTCCACTAATTGTTGCTCGCTGAGGCTCACAAGCTTGCCTGTGGCCAAAAAGTGTGCTCCCTCCACTGCACCAGTTGTACTGAAAGCCCAGCATGATCCGCATGCTCCCTGCACCAGAAACCATCAACATCATCAACATAGTCATCTTGAGTTTTGTGTAATCTTGGAGATCCCCAAAAAATGAGATATTTCTTGATCTCTTTCTCTCCTGCCATCGTGGATACTTCGATTCTTGTGCCAAGAAGGTCAAAAGAATTTACACTTTCCAGGAGACAAATAAGGACAACAAGGCGATTTAGCCAAGCTCAAAATCCTTCAACAGAAGCTCAAAAGGCAAAGTGCATGAGGGATACTCTTAACACAAACTATCAGGGAGAGTGGGGTCAAAGGCTGACCTGATTCTTCACCGGCGTGACAGCACCGAGGTTTCTCCAATCAAACTCCTCCGGCAAGTCCGCCGTGGGAAGATCGGGGCCTGAGGGCGAGTTCTTAATGGCTTCCGGGACCTTGAGTCCGAGAAACTGCGCTGCAAACTCTTCTTCCGTAAGGTCAGAGAACTCTGTGACGCCGTGCACGGCCGTAGGGTCCAAGGCCTGATGCTCGACGGCCTTCATCAAATTATGTCTGAAGGCCTTAAAGCGGTGCTGGCGCTCCTCGTCGGTGGCATACACCTTGCCATATTCACGAACGAAACCTCTGAACTTGGCCTCAGCCCCCTTCAAAGCCGCTTCTGCGATCATAAAATCAGTACCGGCCCTTCTATTATCCCTGTCCGTCACTTGCGCAATTCCCTCCTCACCTGAAAACGCAGCAAAAGCACGACTTGCAACCAAAAGAACACACAAAGAAAGCAGCAACGCTTGCACAAGAGACGCCATTCTGACCGCCGGAAAAAACTCTTTACTTCAAAGAAAGAGAACAACAACTAAAACGAAAGAAGAATCACCAGAGAGAAACACAGAAGAGACACAATCACAAGAGAGCGAGAATCGGAGGGTTGGAAATACACACCGCAGTTCCCCCACACGGAACAGCTTTTGGCAAAACGAGAGAGATGATGCCTATTCCCGTGCACTGTTCCTATTCCCGTGCAACCTACCATTCCTCGGCCCGGCCACAGCACCCATCAGCGCACGACGAAGGCTGGATGGAAAAGTGGTCAGGAATCTGTTGGGTTCTAGTTCACTAGCTAACCATGGTGGTTAGCTCAGTTGCTTTTTTTATTATTATTACCTACTTAGTAAGCAAGTCACAAGCAGGTTGTTCATAGACAGGTAATAAAAATAAAAAGTAGCCTTTACCTGGGTAAAAACCAGTGTTGTGTGGTTCTTTGAATTTTGAAAGAAGCGTGCTGATTCCAGTTCTTTAAATATTTCAGAATCAGAGAACTGACATTTCCAGATCTTGAAAAAAAAAGGAAAAAAACTAGAATCAAAGAACCCATGTCAGTTCTCTTATTTCCAAAACCTTAAAGAACTAGCAACTTCGACTCTTTCATTTTGTTTGGGAATCGTGATTATGTACCAAAATCAGTTTGAGAACAGGCAAATAAGTTGATATATTCGTATACCCCAGATGATAATGGATGGGCCACTCTCATTCTAAGAACCACGAACACCAGTGTTTTTTTTTTATTGGCCATTTTTTGCAAAAATTCGACCTGAAAAATGTGATTTCGACCAATACAAAGCATTTTTCATGGGAAAAAGGGTCCAGATTCGCCAAATTTCAAAAAGAAAAAAAAGCTCAAATTGCCAGATTTCTATGTAAGTTCCAGTAAGTAGCCAAGAATATAGAAGGATCCTGGTTTTTTTCTACTTTCATATCTGGCATGTAGCCAGAATTGGCGAAATTAGTTTCTGGATGGTCACCACCTTGGCTACATCACAAAATCCTTAAAAAAAAACCCTGCCCAACACTGATAAAAACCATCTACTTGCCTAGTAAAAATAATATATTCCTACCTATATGAACTAAGTTTTGCAGAACGGGTTACCAAGGTGAAACCAGATATTAACTCGATTAAGGTTCATCCATAACAGACGGAGTCATAATGGGCATCCAGTGGATGGTACTCAAGTGTCCCACTTTCATCAATAAGTAATATAGGTTTTCTTTGAAAGAAAAACTCTTTAGGCTGCCCAAAAAAGTCATTAAAAGATTGTTGACGGAGGAACAACAAAAGAGTGCCAAGTGGTCGGTGGGTGTTATCCGTCTCAAGTTCATTGCCATTGGAGTATAGTGACAAAAGATATTATGCTACAAGTGTGAAGTTACCATACAATTTACTTAAGCTAGTGTTTTAGCCAATAGCATGAAGACATTTTGCTATACAAGTGTGAAGTTTGTGTGGACAATGAATCTTGTGATGAATTAATTGTGTGAAGTTCTGAGCTTATTTTTACTTGAGTGTTTTGCCTATACAAAGAAGATATTTTTTGACCTAAGAAATGGCCAACTTTTACTTAGGTCTCAGATAGAGACAAACAAATGCGAAAAACAATGGTTGGCTTACTTGTCATTAGATGTATGGGTATACTTTTCCTTGTCTTGGATGGATGGATGGATGGACGGACAGCCATCAGAGGCCATCCTCCTCTCTTTTGGGGTATTGAACTCCCTGGGTCCCCAACAAATTGCAGCCATCAAAGAGACCCCTCAAATTATTTTATCTGTGAAAAATAATAAATTGGAGTAAGAAGCACCCAGACCGCACACTTATTACCTAGTCTATAATTTTAGTTCTAGGTTTCTTATTTGATAGCCTTTAGAGGTGGGGATTGCAACTTGCACCACCACTGAAATTATTGCAACTTGGGCATTGTAAAAAGAATCTGCTGCACTTTGTAGGGTGGGAGATTCAACTTGCATTTTCACTTTTTGTGTTTTTTTTTTGTGTTTTTTTTAATAAAATTTTAAGGGATGTGCCAAATCCAGATGAAGAATGCACAATCAATTTATTGGCTTTGCCCACAAGGGAGAGAGATTATGGGACAATAATGTATTTTTCAATTGGTTCACAAAGTGTTACTGTGAACTTTGTGTTCATGCTTGGGGAATTTGATGGAACTTTTTTTTGCTTTGAAGTGTTGCTTGTTCAAACCAGTGTTGGGGCAGGCATCTCATTTTTTTAATAACAGGGTTTTAGAAATGTTTTTTTTGAAAGAATTCCCTGTGGATCTAAGTTTTAGAAACCCCCTGATGGGCGGTTATGAGGCAAGGGCAGAGGCGTGGGTATGTCATTAATTGGGTACACATCCCAGCCCTTTAACAAGTACTAGTGTGAACCCTGTGCATAATGCACAGGTGTGTTACTTCAACAATGTTTGGTTCATGTTTTTGGTTTTTTTTTAAAACTTCTATCTTTTCAAACAATCGTTGGTCCCTTCGCCTGAGTCCTTCACATTTTTGGTTCTTTACCCCCTTCGACCCCCCCAAGAGTGAAGGCATATTCATGAAGCCGAATAATGAAACTTTCCCTAAATCCGTCCCATCACCCATCCGGACGGACATTTCATCGATCCCCTTAATCAGGATGGATAGTAGTTAAAAGAAAAAAAAGTTTTCCCTAAATTCGTCCTGTCATCCAGCCGAATGAACATTTCATCCATCCCTTTAATCGGGACAGATGGTAACTAAAAGAAAAAAAAAATTCCCTAAATTCGTCCCGTCATCTAGCTGGACGGACATTTCATCCATCCCCTTAATCGGGACAGACAGTAGCTAAAAGAAAAAAAAGGTAGTCTTAGTCAATACAAAAAAAAAATTAAATTAAATTTGGGTTGTCCAAGGCCTAAATTTTTTTTTCTGGTCTTCCCCTAAATCCATCCCGTCATCCAGTCGGACAGACATTTCATCCATCCCCTTAATCGGGACGGACAATAGCTAAAAAAAAAAAAAGGTAGTCTTGGTCAATCAATACAAAAATAATAATAATAAAAATAATAAATAATAAATAAAATTATGGGTTGTCCAAGTCCTAAATATTTTTTTTCTGGTTTACCAAATCTTTTACCTCAAAAAATCTTTTTTCTCTGGAGTCAGTTACATCTTGGGAAGTTACCCAGATTAGAGGCCGGTTCTGCCATAATGTTAAAACATAGAAATTGCTTTTGTAGTAGAACACGGTGTCACAGATAGACAGGACTAAATGAATTAATATATTAAATAGGATGGTACATACGTTCTTTTATCAAGAAATTTAACACGCCCCTTTTGAAAAACAGGTGACATGTCATTAACAACCTTGCAAGACCCACTTCTTTCCATAATGCACATTTCCAAGTTTTGAAATTTCAAGCCAGAATTTGTACACCTATTACACATTTACTAACACACACAACCTCGAAGGTGATGGCCATGGTGGCACTTCAAACTAAAAAAAAAAATTGATGAAAATTTGTCGACACAAATATTACTTTAAAAATCAAAAGCTAACCCAAATGATGAATCAAAATGAAGGTCTTGCTTTATTTTTCATTTGGCCTTTGACAAACATCCTTTAAAATAATTTCCAAACCACAAATTGGAACCATTTGAACAAACAAAACATATGACACAAATACATAATACATGTGACACACAAAACTGTAAATGACACACAAGCATACAACATTCACAACAAACTTCCAAAACTCATCAAGCACAACTAACTTTCAAAACATTATGGATTTCCAAAAGAAATATCAACATCAAATCAAATATATCAAAAACACAGGACGCCAATACCCAAAAAACAAAAGCGAGACCCAACATATTTTGGTGGGTTCAATTGAACCCAAAAACATTATTGATTTTTTTGGATGTTTCGATTAATAAAACATTGTAAACACAATACACTAAAAACATTTGATAGACATAGAAATTAAAGACACAACAAACATAAACATGGACAAGAAACGTAATAAGAACAAATAACACAACAACAAACCCACAAGCAAGACACCATAACCCAAGACCAATGATGTTGTGCATGGGTATCAAAACATATATCCTACATCACAAATTTATAGGTTTCATGGGTTCATTCCAAATCTATGCAAAATTTGTTATTTCATATGTTCATATATATATGAACAAATTAAAAAAAGGTTGCTATGAAAGAAATTTAAAATATATTTTTAATTCTAGTGGGCTTAGAGAAGACAAATCCCAAATTGTTAAATAGATAAACAATTGGTTGGAAGTTGAGGTGTTGTTATTTTGTTTAACAAGTCAAACATATGTTACCATTAAAAAAACACAAGATTTTTCCAAATTACATGAAATTTCAACATTTAACCCTCTCATAATGTGGAATCGTGAAAAAGTTGCCAAAAATTTGCCACCTTAACAAATGGTTCAATTCATCATTTTCAACCTAACACAAAACATAGACAACCACCTGCACATAGGGAAGATGTGAAATTTAACAAATTTCTTTATGGTGGTAAACAGTGCAAGAATTCATAAAGGAGAAAATCCAAGAAAACATGGATTTAGTTTGAGTTGATAAACATGCCTATTAACTAGAATTACAAGCTTATCATACCACCTTTCCAAATTTCAAATATATCCCACCTCCCTTTGTATATGTTGAAATGGGAACCAACACAAAAACAATAGGTGCAACATCAACAACCTTGGGACTTGAACACCAAGGTGCATAATTTCTTGTAACCACCAAACCAACTAGTCCAACTATAGGAGGAACAAGTTTAAAGCTTATGCCTCCTCCTTTACCTATTGTAACCATTGTTGTATATGTTGTGATTACTATTTTGGATTATTATTGTATATATTGGTTAATCATTTTTTTATTAACGGTTTAATCAAACAACTTATTTTGAAATTAACATGTATATAAATAAAACAAAAAGTTAAGACTTGCATTTTTTTGTGTAACTTGTTAATTTTTTTTTTAAAACTATAATTCATACATAATTTTAGAAATTTCTTTATTTTATGTACCTATTGTTGTAGATTAAAACCTATTCTGGAAGTAGAAATTTCAAAAAACTTCGATGCAAATCACTAAAAATCCCATTAACACCCCCTAATAAACTTTCATGATTGTTGCCAACCTCATCCCTAACAATACAAACTCGACTTCATCTATTGAACACAATGTCTATGTGGTTTTTTTTGTATTACACTCACTAATCATCAACATTGATTATCTCCAAGGCAAAGAATATTTGCATGAATATTCTAACTACATCATGGTTCACATGTACCCTTATATTATTGCATACGGTTTTCAACTTCAAAGCAGGGAAAAATAAATCAGGATGCACCAAATTTCACAACTTGATGTACATGATCTATATAGGGTATATGGCTTGTAATCTCCCTGATGGGGAATAATGCAATGTAGTGTATACATATCATCATTATAATTTCCTATGTATGTACCTTATATGCCAAATGCTCATCAACCAGGCATTCACTTGGGTTATTGAAATTGGAAATACATGCAACTCCACCATGGGAAGGAGTTGATCTACAAAATTCACAGTCCAAAAGCCATGTTCATCCTATCACATAGTAACATTGCCCCGTGTGTTCAAGGGGATCAACAAGCATCAAAATAATACAAGTTGAATGGAATAGTATGTCACAACGCATGTACTATAGATCCACACCAATAAGGTTTTGATCTCTTGTTGAACTTCAATCCACTTGCTTAAATATGCAAACTACATTAAAGTCATATTTCAAATGTAATACCAAATTGACATACAATATTGAACCAAAATTGGAAATGACGTGAATAAAAAAGCATTTTAATTCAACAACAAATTACTTATTGATCTTCAAATTCCTTGAATATTTTCCAAATCAATAAACATAATGTTAAAATCTCCCAAGTGAATAGGTATTCAACCCCCCCATGTATAGTAATGCAAAACACTACTCAAATATATTAAGTTTGAATGGAATGAACCACAAATAAACTAGCCAATCAAACCCCCTAGAACTTTTCATCCTTTTCATCAAATGTCCTTACAGATCTTATAATGACTAACATCATAGATTCTAAAGTTTTATGCAATGAAATTCAAGAAAAGATTTATTTTAAACTACTAGACACCAACTCTGGGCATTCTTCCCAAGATGAGTGCATAACTTATAACAAACAATCTTCCAAATCATCAAAAAAAATAGAAATAAAAAAAGATGTTTAGCTTTCGAAACATGTTTTTTGTAGCCATCACAAACATCTCTCCATTGTTGGCATCATTACATCCACATTAAAAAAAAACACATTGAGTTAATCCCTAACACCGTAGTTGTAAAAATATTCACAAGTCATAGGGCATTCATGTGAATGATAAAAGAAAAAATAAGAAGTAGTTTTTGATGTTTATACAATGATTAACACTTCCTCATTCACACTATAACCCTAAAAGATTGCAGTACATATGTACCCTAAACCCTAAACATAAAACTAATTTCTTTAGATGTTTGTTTAAGCTTGTTGAAAATTTAAAATGAAAACTTTGCAATACTAATTGCGAAATCTTTTTTATTATCAAATATCGTGTTCTTTGCATTTATATTTGAGGTTTGGGTTTAAGGAGCAAGGAGGGAGTGTGATTAAACATGTTGCTTATAATAATTTTTTTCATAATTCACTCAAAATAAAATATAATTGAATATTAAAGAAAAAAAATTCATTCAATTAGATTGTTATTTGAGGAATCTTTGTTTGTTACAATAATTAATTTGAATTTTCCTTTAAAAGTTTTGGATGGTGAAGTCAAATTAATGATGAGTGTGATTATATCTTGTATAATAATATACTTGTATTAATGATTGATATAATCATTTTTTTATCATTGACCTTGAAAATGACAAGAATGATGGTTTAATAATTTTAAAAGTTTGTTTGTTTGTAAGTTGAACCCACATGTTGACCTTAATTTCATGTTTCGTTAGTTTGATTTGTTTAAATGAGTGGTTTTTTATGTTGATATTTCAAAAAATTAAATGTGTTGAGACCTTTAGTGAGCATAAGAAAGTAGAAAACCTTAATTGAATTGATTAAAAATTAAAGATGATGTAATAGCTTAATGTCAATTTATCTTGGTAAATTTTAATAACAAATAAATTATATATAAATTTTAAAATTAATATCACAATTACCATGAAAATTTAAATGCCCACCAATATTAAGTTTTGAAAAAAACTTGTTAAATGTTGGAACTTTAGTTCTATCAAAATAATTGTCAATATTAAGTAATTTTTAAAGTTTTCGTTGATTCAACCTAAATTAACATTGTTTCACAATGGTTGTTAATCAATTGAATCCATTATTCTCACAAGTTGTAAACTTGTTGTTCATAATTAATTCATCATTAGTTGTTAATCATTTTCACATTATAATTAATTTATCAGCATCTTTAAATTTGATCATAAATTCAATATATTATATTTAAGTGATAACTTTTTAAATACATTCATTTGAATCATTTTAGATTCCTATAAAATAATCACATCTCATTTTAAAAACTATATGTGCATGCATAATCACATTAAACAAGATTAAAAATATATATGAAAAAAAATGAAAAAAACACCCAAAAAATCAAAAGTGTGTACCACTTTGACCACGTTAATATCTCAATGGATGATATGATTA
Organism: Sphagnum contortum; assembly: GCA_963920785.1. Classification (NCBI taxonomy): domain Eukaryota; kingdom Viridiplantae; phylum Streptophyta; class Sphagnopsida; order Sphagnales; family Sphagnaceae; genus Sphagnum; species Sphagnum contortum. The sequence continues at coordinate 8,497,553 of OY987290.1, read as the reverse complement.
AATTACTTATTATTAATTTTTTGAGTTTTATGTCAACCATTATATCACTTAATTTGCTTTAAGTTTTCAAGAATTCAATAACCCATGTTGAATGATTTATGAAAATGTTCATTACAAGCTTTGTAACAAAACTCAACTCTTATTTAATGTGCTTCCCTACAACCTTTAAGTTTTGCTTATGCTTGACATAAATCTCATAATGTTACAACCTTTGTTTATGCTAAGAATTGTAAGCAATTTTAAATATAAGTTTATCTCGAAATGAATCAATAAGATGTCTTGATGAGACATCATATGTGCGACACTTTAGGATGATTTATATTATGTTTGTGGTCTCAATGTTTATTAATGATAATATCAAATATTACTTTGTTAAATGATTTTTAAAAAGTTTATCATTCAAAAAAATTTGAATTGATGTTTTATTATTTTGACTGACATCATTATTAATCATTGGAAATAAATATTATTGATTAAAAGAATGAATACATGTCCATGCATGAAAAGAATTCAATTTTAAATTTCATTTTGTTATATCATAGATTCATAAACATTTAAATGAAATTTGAACGAATATATGGTTATGAAATCATTTGTTCGTTCTATTTTAACGCTAATACATTTATTGTTAATACCATTGTCAGAATTTACTATCACCAACTTGTTTTTAATATAAGTTTGATTTAATGAATTATAATTTTAAAAATTAAATCAATTAAAAATTTGCAGATGAAATTATGAAAGTCTTACAAACCATAAGTGAATATAGATGTTCTCATTTCTTTTTAATCGTTATTTTATGATGATCATTCATTGGTTGCTTTCACATTTATAAACTCAACATTTTGTAAGCTTCCATTAAAAAACCTTCTAAAAATTTCTATTGACTATGTTTTCCAAAAACTTTTATCAACTATGTCTTTTAGAAGCTTTTTAAATTTATCATTTCACTTTTAGAAACTTATATTAAAAACTTCAAAATATATTATTCATTAATCCTTTTGGAATCTTTTTTAAAACTTAAATTTTTCTCAAACATACTTTTCAAATATCATTTAAAAAACCTTTTAAAAATATTTTCTGAATATATATATATATATATATAATTCCTTTGTAATTTGTTGTCCATGATAGTCTTGAACTATGTTTAAAATTTGATAATTCTTTTTTAAACATCTACATTTTATCTTATTATGAAACCTTTAGTTTGGAAAAAAACATTCTTTGAATTTTATTTTTTTTTTCATTTTTTTTTCAACGCCTCTTTTTTTTGTTTATTCCTCATTGACACCTCACTATATTTTTAATTTTCTCATGATGCATCTTTTTTTTATATGTTATTTCAATGACTTGTAATTTGATGTCAACTATTATTATTATTATTTTTTTTTCATCTTACTACTTTGAATCCCTTTCATTAATGAATTTGAACTATGATGAATGAAAATAATATATTTGTAAATTAAGAAGAATTAATTCAAAAATAAATTCAAAATTGTAATTCTCCAAGACTAATCCATAACAAATTTGAAAAAAATACACTTTCGATTGATTATCAACAATTGAAAATGTCAAAAAATCAAATAAATTTCCATAATATGATAATTTAAAATGTGATAGTAGAAACACAATTGTTATTAAATGTGAAAATGATGGAATTTGATATTTCTGCACAAGGTTGCAATCAACAAGTTATTATAAATGAAGTTACAATCATTTTTCAAAATTTTCAAATCATATTTTCATTATTTCATTATTTTCATCATATGCTAAATGTTTTTTTAAATTAACCATATACATTTTTTTAGAGCATGAACAATTGTCAAAATGAGTTTTAACATGATATCAAATTGAATTGAGCAACCTCAAGGTTTTATGAAAATTTATTAACATCACCATCATTGTGCATATTACAATTTACAACTTAAAACATAAAAATCTCAATGCATAAAAAATGTTAATGATAATTTAAAATATTTAATTCATCAAATGTTAACAATTTGGGTTGAAAGGTGGTTCACATGATGGCATATTGGCCCCAATTAATCCCATATTTCCCAATATGAATGTTGTAAAAAAAAAATTGGTAAAAAAAAAAAATCATTATTCATGATTGAAACAAAAATATGAAAATCATATGGACACAAAATTTAACAAATCAATTGCAGACAATATATGAAGATTTATTGAAAATAAAAAGTCACCTTAAATGCTACCAATTTTCTTTTAATTGTAATTGATTAACAATAACCTTGAAAATTGATTTCATGATATCAATCAATTCTTATGTTGCATAAAAGAGTTTAATATCTCTCATTTTGATCAAATTATTTGGGTACCTATAAATGATTCATAACCTATTGATGCATGCATGTATACTTTTAATTCTAATTTTTCTCAATAAGGGTTATGGCCAACCCATTTTACCTAAATTGAATAAAGATTTCATGATTAAATCTAAATGTTGTAATTAAATCCACAAAATATGATAATTAAATAACATTTCCTAAACATCATTATATCCATAATTTATGAACCAATGATAAGTGAATACCTAAAATCATTTATCAACTAAAAAAATAGTTACTCCAAGATGGGAAACATAGTCGTCATCCAAATTAAAATTCAGCTGACATAACACATAACATTTTTTTCAAAAAAAAAAAAAAAATTAATCTAATAAGCACCTTTGGGAAAAGATGTTTAGTGCTAGATGACCCACCTAAAAAATAATAATCTATACCAAGATAAGGGGCATAAGTAACATGGATCACATGTGGTAATGATCCATTGATGTAAACAAATGATATGTAAACATAAAGACACATCCTTAGAACATGAGTAAAGACTATTTAAGTAGAATTGTTTTAAAGTGTGTTTTAAAGGAAAAGAGTTACAATTAACTATATATATCACACAATTTCACTTATGTCATGAATGAAGGTGAAAAGCAAAAGTACAATTCATATGTGTTTATTTCAGTGATAAAAACTCCACTCCAAGGTTGAAAATATCCCCAAGGAGTTATAACATATTATCAATTATTCATCACATCAAAGATACAAATATTCAAACATTGTGATAATTTTTTTAGAGTTATATTTTGCCAAGGACATCCCTAATTTTTTTAACTTAAATCTGACATCATGGCACAAAAATTGGTGTGTGAAAGTTGGTGCTGATAATATAGTCCATTATCACAAGGTTTGATACGTTTTTTAAAAAATTAATCAAACAACTTTATCTTTAACATTGAACTTCAGAGGTCAAACTTCAACAAATTTGGTCAACTAACGAAGAGCATTGATGAAACACAATGACCTTTTGAAATAACATGCAAAAGTGCTTTTAGATTTATTCCCTGATTCTCAAAAGGCTCTAATGGTGGATTTGAATGCAAAGGTGCATTTACAACCGACTTGTTGGTATAAGCTAATAAGTTGTACAATTTCAATCAGGATGTATTTCTATGGAATACAACCATTGCTAACTTGCCAATCATATTCCCTTGATCATAATTTTCTTTAACAAATGTTATTTGCTAAAACCATCATAAAATTCATACAAGACTCATTGCACATCTTTATTTTCCAATAACCTTTCAAAGAACACCATCTCATCCTTAGAAACAATAACAATCATCTCATTATAATGTAATGTGAAAAAACCCTCAGCTTTATTGGTGAAGAAAAAAACCACTATCGGAGCTCTACTCAATGACAAGGAAAAAAGGTTGAAGGAAAACACTATTGCCGCTTGAACCAAAACAAGAAAAAACAACTTAAAAGCCCAAAGTTCTCACCTAGAACTGATGACATTTTGAATTGAAGCAACACACCCTCCTTCCCAATGTTGAAGAAAAAAATGGATTTGGAGCTTTATTGTCCTTTTTCTGAAAGCAACAAGGACAGACAAAGAATCAAATTGTTAGAATAAATTTGAAAAAAAATGTATATTGAGTCCATTTGCAATTTTACACAATCACATGTGACCATGGTACATCCCAAGTTAACCATTTATCTTTTTAACATCAACTTACAAAATAATCACATGCATCTGTAGTACATTGCAAAAGTCAACACATTGTGTCTGAATTACATCACCGTCAATAGCTCAAATGGGTGGGAGTTTTGCCTGGCTACCTTGCAATTGCATATTAATTCAATTCATAATTCATCCATGCCTTCATGTTATCTAGTGTAACCCACTTAACAACTGAGCCAACCACCATAAACAATGCCAGTACCTAGGGTGGGGATGAAACTAAATGGCAATTATAAAGATGACTAAAGGGGACACTGGCCTTACCAAATGCTATTGTTGTGGAAAACCAATCACTCAAATCTCATCAGCAGGTAAAAAGTTTCCCTTCTTCCTCTTTTGTAATTAAATAGGAACCTGAGGAACAACCACATATTCCATTAGAGTTCTATACAACAAGTAACAATTCAACACCTGCTTTGGACTCATAGCACTTGAGAGACATGTATTCAATCTATGAACAAAGCATAAAAACTGCATCACCTTTGATTGTATATAAAGAAAGTGTCTAAGTACAAGGATATTATGGAAAATGCATTTAATGGATCATGAGATTTAACAAATTGAATCATGATGATTTTTCTTTTTGGAACATTGGATAAAGCTCATGTCCAGGTATTTTGGGCTGCCTTTTTATAAATAATATCTTCATAAATACTCAGAATTTCTCAATAGTTACAATTTAATGCACCCTGAAAAGAACTTTATAAAGAATTCTAGAAAGGTTAATGAGCAATTTTACAGCCAAAAGGAGATCTCTGAATGTTCCTTTCATAGAAAAGGACAGCCAAATCCATTGTAAAGATCCACCAAAACAGTGGCAAAGGTTAGAGCAGAGGTACAAAATACATCATGCTAAACTACTCCTCTTTTGCATCTCTGTGGGACTCTCTGGCTAGCAGATGCACAAATACGTCTTGCCAGCCAGAGAGATGCACAGAGATGCAAAAGAGGTTCCAAGAACAAGGTTACAGAAGCCCAAGTCAAAGACTTTGAGAGTATCTGATAGAACAAGAGTGTTGTCACAGAACATTTAACAATGAGTTTCTCTCTGCATGGTGAAGAGGTATGGTCTTAACACCATTATTTTCAACCTTATGGTATGTACACATGGTAAATCAGAAGTTGGACTTATTCCCCCTTCAACTGAACAGATTAGGGGGTGGGGCTTCCACTCAAAAGGGTGGACAATGGAGATTGGTCACTTTTACCAGTCCTTGAAGAAAGATCTGTGAACCATTTCCTCTGTTATAGAACTGATGGATGGAAGACAGTTTGGTGCAGATCAGATGGTCTCCATTGTTGCCAGTCTCTTGTAGACATTTCCAGCAATAGTTGGCAACCAGATATTTGGCTGGTGAAGCTGTTGCCACGCTCCTAGCTGACGACCTAAAATAAGCTTGACAAACATATTCAACCAGTTAGCAATCCAAACTCATGTCAAAAGAAAACAGGAAGTTTGGGATTGGACTCTGTGCCAATTCTGCATTCTGCAATATCCCACAATCTACCCAGGAAAACACCAAGTCAGTACGTCATGATGCTCACTATGTGCAGTCAGCTAGCAACTCGAGAATTTTACAGTTCAATTGTGCATAAAGAGCAACTTTTACTTGCATAATGTCTGGTATGCTGAGCAAAGACAAACATAAAACATACAATCAAATGTGCTACATATTTCAGAGACACTTTACTTCAACTATCACCTACAAAACACAGGATTTGAATACCTATCAGAAAAGCTTGATGGCATGTTACAAATGTAAGAGGCAGAAGCCAGACAAGAGCCATAACCATACAAATTCAAACAAATTCTGCTTTCTCTGAACATGAAACAATTGTATTCACAGCTGCCACTTGCCAAGACTCTCATACAAAGTGCCTTTATAAAACTTGTAGGGCACCACCACAGCAAATACAAACTCCAACATTTTCCAACCATTAGCAGCAGAGCACTGTCTGACAGATCTAACTAGAGTTAACAACAGAACAGTTGTCAATGGCCTCAATTGGCAAAAAAAAGAAAGAAAAGAACACCTACAAGGTTTAGTTTAGACCTCTGCTGAAAGGGAGATCTGGTCAAGAGCATCAGGGTTCTAGCCACCAACTACAAGCACCTTCCAGAACAGATGCATGAATCTCAACTTGGGAATCAAAAGCTCTTTCGAAGGCAATCTGTTACATCATAACAAACCTCAAGATCCCCCTAATCCATGGGTGCTAGATGTGAAAATATCTACAATTATGGCCAAGAGGCCAAATCTGAACAGATAATGCCTTAAAATTTTGCAGATGTCTGATATGACCCACATAAACAGTGCCTAGATCAAACCTTGAAGCGATAAAAAGAGACACAAACAAGCTATGCCAATAATGTTGTACTGTAACTGAACTGTCAAACCCTGCATCACGTGGATGGTAGAGAATGCAGTTGGCTTGCAGGCATTTCAGGGACAACCTATAATAAATCAGGTTCCTCAACCTCCTTCAATTTCAATGCGTTCTTCGCACGCAACAGGAGTGTGGTTTTCCATTGATCCTGTTATCATGCAAATGGAGATCTGAAATCAATATCTGGTGCCCACCATCATGTTAAGGGGAGGAAACATAATCAACTATGATGCTGCATATCTGTGCCAATGAAGTAGTATACTGGACAGTGTTTTTTACTTCCTATATAGAGTGCCTATAACCCATTGCAAGGATATAAACATCCTTCACCATTTGCTCACAAACTTTGGGGTATCTACCAATGAATACAGCATTCTTAAAGAGCTGAACTTGGGTAAGTATCCACTAGCAGAAAAGAGCTGTGAACACCAGATTCCCAACTTAAGCTCCAGTCACCTTTAGGAAAACACATACAAATGAGTTCTCATGCCAGGAAGAGAACTTACAATGCGACTCATGCTGTCATATTCCTTCACAATATCTGTGAACTTAACAACATCCACCTCATCAATAGCACTTGCTAAATCCTGAATCACCAACCACATCCACAGGTTACATAAAACATCATCACAAAGTAAGTTGCTCTAACATTGTCATTCCTTCAGGAAAAATCCAAATGGCCAGCAAGAATATGCTTCTTCAAGAGATACAAAATCTGCTGGAGAAAACTGTTTCACAAAATATGGAAAGAAGAATAGATCAACGCAACCACACCATCAAAAACTTGAACTCCCGTGTGCTTGAAAAGGTTGGATCCAGCTCCTGCACCAAGTAAGCACAGACAGCAATCAAAATTGCAATTTACTTTTCTTGCCTTCAGCTGAGTAAACAAAAACATCCAGAAGGCAGGACTGGTAGAAACAGACCTGATACTTCTCAAGAGCATTGTTGATAGCCACAACATCTTTTCCACAAATCTGGCAGAGGCCAGCATTGAGAAGGTAACCTTTCACACTATACTTCAACAGATTATTGCTCATGGATTGCTTCGCCACATCCTCATAAATCACAATTGCCTTATTGTATCTGGCCAAACCCAAAAAATAGAATTGAAGAAGGAATCAGTTGCGTATACCATTGGAACAGCAACAAGACAAAAAAAGAACAATGCAAGGAATCCTCCAGACCAGCAAATTCAGGTTACTTACATGGCATACAACAAGTTCTTCATGCCAAACCCACTCAAATAGCAGCACAGACAAGAGAAGCTATTAAGAAGGTACTAAGGAGGGAACAGAAATGTACTGCTCAAGCTGTGCAGCAAACTGGGCAACCTTTATCTTGCATTGGTTGGCAGTGCTGTCAATACCCTCACCAGAATAAAGCCCAGCAGCCTTCTCATAATACTCCATTGCCCTCTGAACATTTTCCTCCTTCTCATAAATGTCTGCAATATCCTGAACCATAGAATGCCAATATCTATGAGGTAAACAGTGTGCCTCAAAACTGGTCAGTAAACCATGCATAAACCAGCAGAAAAGATGGAGATTCATCTGAACTCCAGAGTTTTTGAAGGAATCAGAAATGTCCAACATACAGTATAACAACCTCACAGTACCTTGTAATGTTTGGCAGCCATAGAAAGACGCCCAATGTCCTCAAACATGTTGATAGCATAGTTCAACATCCGCACTGCCTCTGCATGAAACAAAGAGTTTCCATGGAATAAACACAGCCAGAAAGTCTAAGATGTAAAGAACCAAAACAGCGTATCTTTCTGATTGTCCCAACAAAACACTTTCATAGCTGAGTAAAGAATAATTGCTCAAACCTTAAGACACAGATAAAATACAATCCAACTTATGTTCTGCAAATCTGTGGCACACTGACCTTGAGGCTGTGACTTCTTATAACAATTTGCTGCATCAACATATGCTGAAGCAGCTTCATGCTTGCTGTCCAGCTGCTCTCAACAATCACAAGAACATACATTACACATAGATAAACCTCAAGAAAGCAAGTTCATTGGACTAAACCATCTCCTAAACCTAAAAACTGCAATCCCCAAACAAAAGAAACGATCATTCGTGGACCTAACCCTAGAAACTGCAATCCAAAACACAACACCTCATGATGCATGCACAAGGAAAGCATTTTATACCTTCAATTGGCAGTTTGCAAGCTTGATATAAGCATTTGCAGCCCTATTCCCTGCAGCATCAACAATGACAAAACCGCCAAGAAAAAACCAAACCTAAACAACGAGGCTTGCAAAGATGTACAAGAAGAAACCTAAGAACAAAGGAAAAAGCCCAGAATCACCCTAAAGAGAGGGGGGGAAAAAGAATCACATACAAAAAGCACGCAGAAATTGCTTACATGATTTGGCAAGTTTGTAACTATTGGCAGCTTTCTCGAGAAGATCAGCAGCATCGTCATATTTGCCGCCAAAGACAGACCATCCACCCAGCTTCTTATCCGCCTTCTTCTCAAACTCAGCTCCCCTTGCCTCCGAATCCGCCATCAGTCACAGCCGAGAGCACAAACAGGTACAGAGATTTTAACTCCAAAGAACACACACAATCTTTGATCGCTAGAGCTCGCTCGCTCGCTCGCGCGTTTCGTGGGATATCGCGACAAAAGTTTGCGTAAAGTCGGTCGTAAATCCGCAACGAGAGCGGAACTTGGGTCAATTTCCGTTCGGCCGCGCGACAGCCGACGACGACGACGACGGCCCGGAGGGGAGTGGCGTGTATTTCAGCCTCTCGTTCAAGATCTCGTTCGTCTGCCACAAGTGTCGGTCCAGTGCCAACCTCTGGATCTCGACACCTCGTTATGCTTAAAGACCTAATTGGTGTCTCCTCTAGTCATACATACAGATCTGGTGTTTTTAAATATCTTAAATCATTTTTATAAACTTGGGCTCTGCATTGCCGCACAATAGGGTAGATACGCCTATCCCCCAACACTACCTTATCACTGAACACTTTCACCCATTTTTCTCAATTCTTCTCCTTTTTCAGTGATTTAAACTCTTATAGGATCGGCTTCTCAAGCTCTGCAAATCATCTTTCAATTGCAAACCATCCCAAGGAACACCCACCAAAGAGCAGTACAAATTAAATCAATGTTCTTTCGAATTGCAAAATGTGCTTTTTTTTTCCTTTTTCTTCATTTTGACCCCTCCCTATTTCATCGGTGCATAACTTTCTCATTTATTTTCAAATTGAGCGATTTAAATTGCTCTGAAATCATCACATCTTAAGCTCTACAAATCATTTTGTAACTTGAAATGCAACATAATAATATTGAAGAATTTGTTTAGGGTTTCAAAAATAGGCTATGAGCTATTCGATCCAGAATTTTCTATCAAAGAGAACCCCCTATTTCGGGAGGTCGTAACTTTCTAGCCTCTAGTTCGTTTTTGCTGATTTTTAGTGTGACAAATGCGCCAAAAGGAGGGTTCCATTTACTCTTTGGACACCAATAGGGCCCTCCTGCGAAAACGGTGAGAAACCCTACCTTAAGTGTTCGATGATAGGCATATTTAACCTATCACATGCAAATTGAATGGAATTGAACTCAAATTCAATTCAAAATTTAATTAGATTAAAAATAATTGAATTGAAGATAATCGAATGCAAATTGGTGCACAAGGTATTGAAAAATATGCTGGTCACTTTCATCATTTGTGACTATCGATTAGGTAAGCGATACGAAGGGGATGTTTGGCTTGAACTAATTACCAAACATAACCTTACATTTAGAAATTTGAAATTGACTTCATAACCTTCATGTGGAGTGGATACACAATTTCATAACTTTTGGAACCTTTGAAAATGTGCTTTTGGGTGCGATTTTCACAAAGTTAACTTTGGGACATTAACAAAAATATATAACTTATATTGTTATTGATAGCAAAATTATATTAACTTATATTGCCATTGGTGGTGACATTGGGTGATGAACCTTAGGGGCAAGTTGTTTGAACTTGACATGGATTGACAATTTTGAAACATGATTAATGAATCAATTTTTAGTGGCATGTGTTGATATTAGGGCATTAATTTTTTTTATTTAAAATTTTACGTGTACTACACAAATTAAATTATATTGCATGAATGTTCATACCATCCTACTTAAAAGTTTTATATCGTTTCAAGTCTTAAATTATATTGTATAAACCTTGAAAAATATTTCAAGTTTCAATTCCTTATTAAGTTTAACAAAACCATTGTAGCCATACACATTATCGACCCATATTATTTGGGGTTTCATTATGTTGTTCATTTGAGATTAATGTGTTTTCTTATCACAATGAATGTTGGTTGATGAAAATAATAAATTAAAATATGATGATTACTGTCAAAAATGGTTTGTGTTATAACATGCCCACATTAACCAAACAATATCATCACAAGTCGAATGGGAATGTGTTTACAAGTTTGAAGACACCTAGGAATGAATGTATCCAATACTTAGTTATATTTTAGGTAGTCTTGATATCCAAAACAGACAAAACAAGTTGTCCATTATGATTCGTTTAAAAAATAAACATGAAACTTTATAAACATATAATGGGCCTATAAGATCATCCTCTTGTTGGAATTTTGCCTTACATATCAACTAATTCTTGAGCTTCCACACAATTACATAAAAGTCTTGGAAAAAGTCCATACACATTTATACATTAAGATAGGTGTTTGTTTAAACCCTAAACAAAATAAAAACACAATATGGTTAACCCCACTTTAAGCAAATGTATTCATGAAGTGTTAAAAGTAACTATAGTATGTAAGTATTTTTAGCAACATGCATTTTTATGCAAACATTTTAAATTATTTCATCCCAATCTAATGGTGAAAATGTAAAGTGATTTACAACCATTTCAATTTGCAACCATTTTAATTTTGATCCAACAATCAAGATCGAAAATGGTTATATGTACAATAGATACAGTGTATATCACATATAATTTGGAATAGGTTTGTGACATGAAGACACCCATACTTTTGTTCTGTGTCAATTCATAAACAAAAAGTTAAATGGAAAAAACCACATCACCCCCTTCATAAATATGTTATTTTTTCATATGAAGGTGTGTTTTTTAAAGAAAAATCAAATCATAATTTTTTATGGCTTATAAATTTTTAAACATGTTTGAGGAATGACATACATTAAGTAAATTTGAAAATTTTGTCAATATCAATGGAATTTAATAGTTTGTATCAATCTCATTCACCACCCAAAATTTCATACAAAATATTACTAACAATCCCACTTTTGCAATATATATTTATTTTTCATACTTGTGACGTATATAATTTTGTGATAACTATATCCATAGATGTTTAAATCTCTATCATTTGATTAAAACATAAATGGTGAACACAAGTTCTAAGCTAATTAATTATCTTCAAATTTCACAATTTCCATTTGTGAAAGTGCACTTCAAATCATTTTTCAAATGTTGCAAAATAATTTTGTAACTACAAGTTTTGGGGACCATGCTATGCCTTTACCCAACCCTTAAAGCCTTCACAAACCATGGAGCCTTTATTATACTTTTGGTACCCTTGAAAAACCCTTCACAAGGTGGTGTGCACATTTGTCATTTCACAATTTTCAAACCAAAAATAATAACAATATTGAATATAAAGTGATTTTGAAAATTATAAACATTATAAGAAATCATGGTCTTTTTAATTCAAAAAATTAGCCAAAAAGACCTTCTATGTGATCTTTTTTACCTTTTTTTTCAATTTGACCAAAGTGTCATTTTGGATAAGTTGATTTCAACATGTTCACTTTCATGAAGTTCTAATTAGTTATTTTGATGAATTATTTTGACTAAGTTTTTTTGTTATTTTTGCGATTGCTATTTTTGGGGGCCTTAATGTGTTTTTACACAAATCCCATTAGGCAATCATGTGTTGAAAGTTGAAGAAATGCTTATAATAAAAACATTGCATTTCCTTTTGCGCATCACAAAATTAACCTTTATAATTAGCCTTTATCATTCTTTTAGTTGAAACTCCAAGACCTTTACTTCTTTAATTGCTTAAATTGTTACAAATGTTTAATTATGGTTACATTTTGCATGACACAAGCAAACACATTATTAACAAGTTGCAATTTAATGTGAATTTTCTAATATTTTCGCTAATTTTATCTCCATTAGTATTGATAATCATGTTGGTACCCTTGGATGGATATTCGACAATAGATGTGTTCCCTTTGATGTGGGGAACACCACCTATATTAGTTTCTTTTTCCTAAGTATAGTTTTGATCATAACCTTCCATGTTGTTTAATTAGACACTCCTTCAGGCATATTGTTGTTAGTGAATGCCAATTGATAATATTCTTTCATTTTTGAAAAATTATTATTTTATTATAACAAATCATGTACATATACATGTATGTGAGCTGATTTTGCTCTATGTGATTGCTATTCACCACGGTGAAACTCGTTGGTTAACTAGCAATGATTGACTAATCAACTATATATGATTCCATGCAATTCATGAGACCATTGTAACTAATTATGGGGCCACTATAACTTAATATTCTAGATGATTTAGTGTGTTCCTTTTTACAACTTCCACATTTGGCATACATATGAACAAAAATGTTACCCATAATTACATATTTTATCATTATTAATACTAGTCTTTTCAATTGCCATGGATTTGGGAACAAAAGCATAATTTGGGATGTGGTGCTTTTGATACTATGTGTTGTAAACTTTTGGTAAGTTATGCATGCAACACAAACAAATATTGCAACCCTTCGTTCATGGAAAATATCCATATAACTAGTACATCAAGTATGATACATAACTAAGTTAGTGATTTCATTGGTACATGTGTACATGCCATAAGAGGTTTTTCCCAAGTGATGGTAATTGCACAAGTTATAAATAGTAGTAAATAAACATGAATGGTAATGAAATCAACCATCATTGTGAAAAGATTTCTTGAAGATGCTAACTTAGCTTTGGTTCAAGGCACATGTTGTGTGAGATAAAGGTGATGGGCAAACACCCAACATCACAACATAAATATATTTATAAATTGTAAAAATGTATTGTTAAAATTACCTTGAAAGTTTTTTTTTCCTTTCTAGCATTGTAATTTAATGTATGTGCTAAGGAGGTAAAAAAATGAAATACAAAATATGAATGCTCATAACTATTTGCCCAATTCATTTTCAATAACAAAGTAGGTTTGTAAGCAAGAGGTAAATGCTCACATTATTAAACAATAGTTCTTATATAATATCATATGGAAAATTTTGAATGTTTTATAAAAATTTCAAATTTTGCCATCTTGTGATACAATTGTTAAATTAAGTAAAGAAAAGTTTAATCATTCTATTCACACAATCCAATAATGGTGAACAAGGGAAAATGACCTTAACAAATGTTATATCACATTATTATTTTCTTAATATCAACATAATTTGAGGGGAGAATGAATGTAGAGCTAGTTTATTTTGCTAAATTTGAAACTATCAACAAATGATCAAGCTTACACGTTTGATACAAAGTTTAAAAGCTTTTCAATATATATGTATAGTTCATATCAAATGTTTTTATGACAAAAATATTGAAAAGTTCCTCAAAAGAAACATTGATAATAAGCACACCAACAATAAATTTCCTTCAATAACCTACATGAAACTAATAAAAAATAAACAACCCCAATGAGGTGAAATCCAAATTTGAAAGTAAAAGTGTTGTGAACTACATTAGAGTGTGTAAAATCATGTGAAAAAATCACATTGCATTTCAAAAAAAATCAAACCTTATTGGAGGCCAAATGAAGTATCAAGACTTCAAGCAATATCACATAGGAATGTGGCAACATGTTTGAATTATAATGCACCAAAGGAAATATTAAACAATAGTAAGCTCAAGGTTTCACTTCAAGTTCTAACCTTTGACCTTTCTATGTTCTTTTCATTTTGTCATTTTGCATGTGTGTATGCTCAAAAATGCATTTGTGAAGCAATGAAAGAGGGGGGAGGTCTTTCAATAATTTTCATCTTTACTTTGTTGCTTATCATTCAGCCTCTAGCTCTAGCTTTCAATTTTTTGTGTGTGTACTCTTTATTTTTTTCTTTTTGTTTATTGCAAAACAACAACAATTTCAAAAGTCAATCAAGGGGAGTTGAATGTGAAGTGAAATTGGAAAAATCTTTGGAAGGTTCGATTGGAAAATCTAAGTAAGAACCAAACCTTAAAACCATTTGACTTAATTGATGTGTGAAAACTAATATGTTGAAAAATATCATTTGGCCCATCATAAGAAGGAATGTTGTTTCACCTTGGATTTAATGTTGCAAATTACTTATCGAGGACACAATATATTGTAAAGGGAATTGATTTGGTTCAAAAAACTTTGACAACCTCAACTTTGCATTTCCAATCCCACCAAAGTTGAAGTTGTCAAAGTTTTTTGATTTGGTTCAAAAAACTTTGAAAATCAAGAAATAGAAGTTGATGCAAAGGTTTAACCAAAAAAAACCTAACGATAAGAACTAGATGAAAGACCTACGATAGGGTTGAATGATGAAATAAGGAAATAATATTTCAACAAGGATAATTTAGGGGTAGAATTTGAGTAATTTTAATTACTAGCCAAAAATTCAAAATAATTTTATCAATCCCATTTATTGTATTTGCATTTCCAATCCCACCATTGATTGTAATTACACAAATCATTAAAGTCTTATGAAACTTAATGTTGTATAAGATATTAAGGGTAGGATTATTGCAATAAACCTTGGTAGGGAAATTATAAACCAAAGGGTCCAAATGAAGTTGGGTGCAAAAGAACTATTATTTACAATGAACATTAGAAAAAAAATGAAAGTTTAGGGTGAAAACACACTTTGGGTGATTAACAAGTACATCATAATACATAGTAAACTAAAATCTTAATGATATTATTTGGCAATCTTAATCACAAACAACAACTTTCGAATGTGTAAGATAACATTTGGAATCAAAGTTCATTTTGATCCAACAATTAAATAAAGAGGATTGGATTAAATCAATGTACTCGTAATATATAACATAAAATTTCAATGATCACAATGTCTCATGTTTGTGATTTATGAAACATGACTAAACAAAAGAAAATTGAATAAATAATGCAATGCCCATTTATAAAATTTCCTCTTCTTTCGTATGATAGTGGCTTTTAAATTATTTTATTTTATTACGTTTGTATTATTCTACAAGTGTTAAAACAAAACACGTTTTTTGAGAGGATTTTCAACCAAAAATTTTGAATTTATAAATGGTCTTAGATTCAATTAATGTATTTTTTATATCATGTGACACATATTATTTTGTTAAAAATATATTCCATATGCTCAGGTTCTATAATTATTTAAATATTTAAAGAATTGACTAGCTTGCATTTAAAACTAGTCAAATATATTTAAAACAAACAAAAGTAATTTAAGATGTGATGTCCATACATTACAAAAAAAGAAAAATTGTAAAAAAATAAATTCTAACAACAACTTTGTTGGGTCACATGTAGTGTGCTTATGCCTTTTAGGTCAAAGGAACTAAGGAAATAAAACCTTTTAATTAACATCCTTGGCAAAAGAAATTTGGGTACTCAACCAAAAGGGGTAGTAAACACCAAAATGTTAGGTCCAAAATAATTTGAATACTAAAATCAAAGGCAAGGAACGAAACAAATCAATCACTTGTGTGATCAATTCCCCATTTTACAAACACAAATTTGTGTCTTGCTAGAATGAGGTTACATTATTAAAATTAATTGGCATTAAATAAAATTGTCCTTGTAAGAAATGAAAGGTTGACTCATAGGGCCCTTGGGAAGAAACATCATTTTTCAATTATATATTTTGTGATTAGTGGTAGGGGCTACATCCAAATGATTAAAGTTTCAAATACAAAAATTGTTAGGTTATGAGTTTCATTATTTTGTACATTCATAACTCATGCATACAAATTTTGATTGAAGAGTTTCAAAGGGCAAATTAAGAACCTTCGAAAAGATATTTCCAACATCATATTACATGACTCAATCAAAGTTCATTTTATATGTTTTTCCCTTGGTTTGAATGGCTACGAATCAAATTGTCAATTTTATTTGCAACTTTGCTTTTGACAATAACTTGAACTTCAAATCTCCAAATGGAAAATGCAAGCCCACTTTCAATATTTACACTTCAAAAAAATTCAACGATATAAAAAACTAATTTGAAGAAGATTTCTCATTTGTATTTTTGTTCCAAAGACTCAAAACACTTTGAAACTCCAACTCCAACTTTCAAAGGATTATCATTTAGGAATGCTTGGGATTCATTTTTTTTGCACTTTTACACATTTGTGGGAATGCATTTGAATCTTGTGACATTTTTTCAACCTATATCCTTTTTTGTGGCCACAACTTTCATCATGAACCCAAGGTTAAAATTTATGATATATTTACCAAATACTTTTACAAATATCTTTTCCAAATCACATGGCAAAAGAAACATCAATCGGTTTGAAAGAAAACTAACATGAATCTAGACTAAACCTAACTTTATTAGATTGGAAGAACCCCCAACCATGTACTAAGTTACAAGATGGGCGTGTTTGAAGGTCGAGCGAGACATCATAGTTCACTCTAGTGGGTGTGTATTGTTTGCAATTAGAAGTGTTGCCTAAGGTTCAATAATAGTAGCAAAAGGTCCACAAGAAGTGTACACACCACAAACATTTTCAACCCTAGCACCTTTTTTGATACACAATTGAAGTCCTTCCAACAATAAAGGATTTCTTTGTGTTTACACATATAGTACAACTTAATTGGCCTACATGACTAAGATTTGAAAGAATTGATTGTTGAAAATGATTCCTTGATTGATTGCAGATTTACACTCCTTTTCATATAACCTCGTTAAATATGGACACTGCTATGTCATAAGGCCAAACCCTAGTTCATTCAACAAACCTAGCAATGATATTTTCCATGTAACTCATTTGGCCAAAAACACTGTTTGATGCCACCTCGTTTTCCAACATGACCAAGCATGAAACTTCCATGTAGACCATGCCATTGGACATATATGAATTGGTTCATGTTTCATCATTGACTGACAACATGGATGATCATTTCCTACGCGGTTAGAATTCAATCCTGCAACATAAAGTATAAAATCTTCAACCTTCTCATCTGAAAATTTGGACATAACAACAAACAGCACTCCTAAAAACTCCAAGGAACATGATTTCACAACTTGATGCATAAGAAAGAGTATTTTGGCTATTTTGTTGCAAAAGATTCCCCAATATTGTTATTTTCCTTTCTAATTTGAAAGAATTGTTTGTAGGATGATTGTCAACATCCCATTTCAGAGCCATGTGCTGCTATCACTGCATTCCTCAGCTTCCCAAAATCTCTTAGCAAATTGTGAGCAAAAATATCCTGTGGGACATCTGATAAGGCAATGAAGTGCTATGCTAATGGAGCTCTATGCATCTGTTCACTTCCATTTGAAGACTTGATGCACAATGATATTAGTTATCCTAGGGCAGACTTGGACATTGAAAGAGCCATGATTATCTGTGAAGTAGAAAATGAAACCCCTTTCCTTTACTAGGGGGAGGATATCAAAAGACTTCTTGACAATAATGCCCATCCTGACACGCCAAATGTAGGAGCATAATTGATGCACAAATATTGTTCAACATGATGCCCTACACACACATCACAAAAGTCAGAACAAGAAAGAAGACACATGTGTAATTGAAGAGTAGAACTCTATATTAACACTTTGAAGACAACTGTTATGTCTGTTCTGGCAAAATCAAAACAAAAACAAGACAAGAATGAATGTGTTCATAACCTTATGAGTACTCAAAAAGTTACCAGACTGACAAGAAAAGAAGATGAACAAATCACCATGCTCTTCAGGTATCAAAAAAACATGGCACATTCAAATAGCCCATTGAAAACTTTGCTTTGCAGGAAGCTGGCACTGTTTATGTCTAATCCAACCCTTTCAGCCTACCAAGAATCTGTATTACTAGTCAGAGAAGATGAAGGTCCAATTGAATGAGAACATGAAAACTTGAAATTATAGATACCAATGCAGAGAAATGGAGACACTCTGTTCATCTTGCTTTGATCTCAACCTGCAGTCTTAGTTCTAGCATAAGATTTAGATTGTGGAGTTTAGCAACTGTGACCTTACCAAACATACAACATGAAGCATTAGGCTGTAAACTTCTTTTTTTAATCCCTTCTCACTCACAGATTTTGAGAAGAGATTGTGTTCACTAAACAACTCCAAAACAAGGGAAGTCGTTGAAGACAAGCAATTCATCAAGTAGGTAAACTGTAAACCCAATTCAATAAGATCGCATACTATCTTGGTAAAATTCACACAAGAAAGAGTACCAGGTACTTACTGATCAGGGACTGATGAACCAGTTCAACCGTGTGCAAAGTTGACTGATCACTCACTATTTACCACCTGAAACTACTGAGTTCTTCTCAGCAGTGGCATGCTCAGAGTCAGCTGCATACTTGAGCTTTCAATTTTCTGTTGACTATTTGCATCCCCTATTTGCACAAAACGAACACTGCAAATAGTTAATATGTAGCATCAAGCAAACTGTCAAACATTCCTGTTCCACACAGAGATTCGTAGCAAGACCTGACTCCAAGACTGTTTGTGTGTTTGTCTTGACACACAATGAGTGGAACATAATGTACCATCTCAAGCAAAAAAACCCTTCTCCCTTGAAAGTTTCTAACAGCAAGTGACAAAACATTGACACCCATGAGAGTCAAAACAGTTTGCATGGCAAGACAGAGAGAGAGAGAGAGAGAGAGAGAGAATAAGACAGATATGTATGCCAAACACTACCACTTCAAAAATGTGGTGAGAGACAGGATGAAACAATCACATCCACTTTTGTAAACATAACTTGTATGTTCCACTGTGCAAACCATCTCCTCAAACATAGGCAACTGCATACATTCCACAAGAGACATGAGTATTTTTAAAAGCTGAACTCTGAAGCCAGCAACAAGAAAGCAATCTAATTCAATGAAGTTTTCTTATTTGTATTACAATGGCTCAGGAATTTTCCATAGTTCCTGCTGACATTACAGCATACAATCTCAATGGTTTTCTTCAGTGACTTCAGCACATCTGGATTCTGCAATGGAGTGATATAGAAAACAAAACCTCTTCCATCACATATCTAGATTTTGCAATAAAGTTATAGTAGATAAAACCTCTGCCATCACATTGAAATTGTCCAGGTGGAGTTTTTCAGACCACCTTGAAAAACCTAAAGCACAAAGACGTCATTTTTCCAAAATCCCATCTCAACTTAAATGGAACAAGACCAAGACAAAGACAGGAATGTGGACCATCCAGTTGATCTGACTGCAGATCATCACCACTTTTCACACCTCGCATTTGATCATTTCCAGGAGCTGGAAAGAGTACTTGACCCAACTGAAAGGAAAAATATTGTGGGCAAGCCTGCAAACCACAAGCACTGAAGTACCGTAGAAGCCTCATGCCAATGATTGTCAAAACTTGAAACTCATTCATTTAAGAATTGCAACAAGAGCTCAGGCTGATCCATTTTCTCATTCACCTTTTTCAGTTCCAGATTGTTGAGAGAAGTACAGGACATACACTGTCATACATCCGAAAAACTTACGGACAGCTGCTTCAACTAGTTCAAGGTCTTAAAATGCAAGGGAATAATTCCAAGGATCACAGTACAGTTGATCACTACATAATGAAAGGTCCACTTGTCAACCCAGTGACAATCATGCTAATTCTAGACAAACTGGGATTGTGGAGGAGCAGCATAAACCTCAAGCCTAACTTATTGCTGCAAAACTGAGCTTCAATGGACCATGGGTCATCTGTCACACCCAATTCCAAGCTTGTCAGCATATTTTCCACTGCTCTTCTGGTTTGCAGTCATTCCTTCAGCTATTGTACAGAAGTATGGATCTTGAGCATTCTCTGCTGCCAAAGACATGGAAGCAAGCAGCATAAGCCAGTACCAGCCTTTCTCACAAGGCTCAGATCTGCAATCTCTGACTGCTCTTTCAGCCTTAGGGATGTATTGGATCATGTTGTACATGCAAGAGATGCAGAATTGCCACTAATAAGATGACAATGATTGAAGACAGGGACTGAGATTGACTGTCAATAACTAGCACCACAATCTGCAGTCCCCAAGAAAGACAGTAGTTGTTTTTACACTGAAAAACTTGCTTTGCAGGTGAGGAGCTTCTCAGGTTGGAGGTGAGATACATCACCATCCACTCTTGCACCATATCACCAACACCCAACTCAATAAATCAATTTACATATCTGATTGGGGTTTGGGGGTGGGTTGCAGTGGTCAAGCTTAGAGGAATGCCATTGTGAAACCTAACCTTCAGCAGTTTCCAATTCTTAAGTTCTGTGTGCCTTGAAATTTCATGAGTGCACACTCAACTCTTTCTCTTTTGCAGCAGCAGCACATACTGACAATCGGGAATTCATGGAGTTCCAGTTGCAAGCCAGACCCAGGGTTCTTCACACTTTGTGGAATAGATTCCCAAAAGACTCTGCATCATTGTTGGATCGAACATGATCAGCTTCTCTGCACCAATCTGGCAAGCGATCCTCAAGAAACCTCAACAATGTGAGTTTATCTGCACTCAGCAGGCTCGCTTCACTAACAACAGCAGAAGACTTGTTTCCTCTGCCATGCTGCTGCAACTGACTCACAGCAGCTACCAGCTCTCCGCGCTGTCGTTGCGACAGCAAGCAACCAGGAGCTCGGCAGCAGCTCTTATACAGAGGGAGATAAACGATGGCTAACTGAATCTCAAGAGGCAATTCTCCCATACGAAGACAAGAGCGACCACGCTCTTTGACAAGCACCCAGTTCAAGAGATGAAGCTGCCCTGCTCGCATACCAGCTTCAAAAGCTTGCTGTGACCATTCTTCCTTGAGCCGCTTCTTCACGGCACAATCCGTTTCTGGCAACTCGGCCAACGCCGTCGCTTCCGCGAGAGTCGCTTCAACATCATCGAGGAAGTTGGAATGCAAGACAAACAGTACTCCTTCCGGACCTCGAGGCGGACCCCGTGTATTGGAAGCCGCATCTCTCACGACTTGTGTGATCTCCGCCTTTGTGAGCACCCTAGGCGTGACTCCCAGAAGGTACCGTATCGCTGCCGTTTGCCCAAACGTCACCGCCATGTCCAAGTACGCAGAAGACGCATGCACACAATCTCCATATTCCAGAAAGCATTGCACCACGGGAAGCAACACATTCAAGCGCGCTGCTTGGAAAACGGAAAGCACAATCACAGTCGGACTCAGATGTCGAATCCCGCATTCCACAAGCAAGTACTTCATCAGCTTCAAAGGCCACTGACAACTGCAGGAAGCGCAAATGCCGGCACCACCACTACCACCATAGCTGCTGCTTCCTCCTGTATGCTTCTTCTTCTTACTGCAGTCTTGTTGTTGTTGTTGGTGATGATGATGGCAAGGCGAGACTTGAAGCAAGGACTCGATATCATCGCTGCTGGAAGTCGCGAGATCCATCAACCGTGGGCTGATGAGCTCCGCTGCTCCACTTTTGCACACCACAGACAAGACCTTGAGCATATCTTGCACAATCTCTTCAGGAAACGAGGGTTGTGACTTTCTCAGAGAGGGGAGAATTAAACGGAGATCAGAAGACGGTTGCTGCTGATTCTGTGAGCTGCCGCTGGTGCTCCAGTGAAGATCTGTAGTAGTAGCAGTAGCAGTAGTAGAAGTAGAAGAAGAAGAAGAAGAAGAAGAAGTATTGGAAGATGGAGAAGAAAGAAATCTGAGGCTGCAGTTCCTCAGCAATTTGCACAAGAAAGTCACGCAGATGGTCAAGAGGATGCGACCGAAGTACTCTGCCGTCATGCGGCTAGAGCCCAGCATGATCAACCGTTGCAACACCTTGGCTTTGGACTCGAACAAGCTCCCGTTCCAGTACTCCATGACCGCATCGCAACAACTGATTTGCAACGCTCGCTGGAAGTTGCGAGCGCCGGCTGTTGCGACCCTTTCTAGGGCGTAGAGAAGGAAGTTCACCTCCTCTTCGCTTGTGCAGCTCCAAATGCGAGCAGCTCCCATAAGCAAGCATCTGTCCAGACCTTCTGCATCCGCGATTTGTATTACGTGATCCAGCATCTCTTTGCGAAGACCGACAAGTGCACCCACAAAAGCAGCGCCGAATGCAACGGATTCCGCTCGCTTCACAAGCGCGTCCACTACGTGTATGTGACCAGACCAGCCTGCACAAGTCATGGCGCCCACTAGGTTCGTTGCTCCTGCATCGATGAGCACATTCAGAAGCCGATCGCGTCCCTTGCTTGCAGCTCGTAGCAATGCACAGTTGAGCTCTTCCTCTGAAGTGCTGGGTGGAACACAGATTCTCTGTCGCATGTTGCCTATCGCTTCTGCTGCAATTGACGATAATCCCAGCTCCATGGTTTTGGTTTTGTCTACCGTGATCTGCATGTTTCTGCAAACAGCAGCTTACGTTCTTGTGGTGTTGCAATAGTTTCTGCTGCTGCGGAGCCGAGGTTCATTGCAGAAGCTCGAGTACTGCTGCTGCAACTGGCACGGAGTCAGCGCTGTGAGCACTTGGCCATGGCGTTATTGCGGAACAGTACACGAAGGAAACCGAAAGGGAGGAGAGCTTTGCAAGTTTCAGAGGTCCCGGAATTTGCTCGCTGTCCGAAGAAGAAGAACCTGGATATGCTCCTCAAGTGCAAATCTCTAATGCGATGAGTTCTGCGGAGACCGATGTTACGCATCCAAGGAACAGAGTCTGAAGACCAGAAGATGTGAAGATTCTCACGGATTTGCGACGACCTACAACGCGGGCCTTGTTGCAAGAGCAGGAACCGGGTGTGTTAGGGTCAATGTCTAAGATATCCGGACCTCTGAGACGACGTCTCTAAATCTCGCACCCACCCTCGCCTTCAACAAGCTTGGTCAGAGCCACCTTTCTCTAAGATAGCTGAATCAGTGCAACGTAACCAGACTGCTGAAAACCCAACCCCAGAAACCCCCCTCCAAAAATGAAAAAACGCTGCTAAAGAGGAGTACAACGGGTTCAAACTTGCATCGAAAGATTCATAAATCTTCTCCATCGCAGCATCGACACATCTGGATACCACCCACTGAAAGTTTTAATCCGAAAAGCCTGGAGCAAATCTCCATCATTCGCGATTAACAACAACCTCTGTTTGCAGAATGCCCAGAAAACAAACAAATCCCAACAACACCCACTGCTTGAGTGGAAAGCTAAAGCGAAAAACAGACAAAATAAAAAACCCACCGTGCTCGATCCTGTTCGTCTTCCTCGATCTTTTGCGATTGACAAGCGACTGTAAAAGGCTCAGAAACACAAACCCATCACACAATCACAAGTTCAGAAAACTCCCAACCAAATCCACCCACAAGGACCCGGACTGCGCAATCACAACAGCGCAAGAAAGGGGCAAAAGAAGGCTGCGACACAAAAGAAGCATTCTCAAGCGGCAGAGGACAAAAGGCAACGAGGATAGCAAAGAGCCCGGCGCGAAGGCTCCAGAGTGATGGATTCCAGTCCGTAATCGTCCTGTGGCTTTTGCGGCGCTCTGCTTAGGTCGCGGGGTAACCAGACATTCCAAGCGACTCGTCAGTGCCGGATTCTGGTCCGTAATCGTCCTTTGGTTTACGCAGGCGAGTGACGACTGTTTTGGGCGCGGTGTTAGCGAACATTCCAGGTGACTCCATAGCGCTGGATTTTTATCCGTAATTGTCGTGTGATCTATGTGGTGGCTCATTTGGTGACTGTTTTGGGCACGGGGTTACCAGTCATTCCAGGTTACTCGGGAGTGCTGGATTCTGGTGCGTAATTTTCCCTGTGGTTTACACGCAGCGGCTGATTTGGTCGCGGGTTACAAGACATTCCAGGCGATGCTATAATGGCTACTTCGAATGGTACCGTGGTAATTAAATTCTGCTATAATCAAAACGGAGATGGTGCTCGTGGGGAGTAAATGAGAAGGTACTATGTGAAAGGCCAAAAGTAAAAGATAAGTGAGCAGTAAAAAACTGAATGGTTTGTTCTTTATTGGTGGGAATTGGTAAGAGAACACTTCTTCATTCATTCATTTATTCATTCATTGACTCATTCATCTGGAGCCCAACATCCATCATCCAATTTTTCTTTCTTTCTGTTTTAGCCCATTAACATTAACCCTTCAAATCATCCCCAGTTTGCACCTCTTTCTGGTCCTCTTTTTTTTTTAATCCCATGCCCAGTTTGCAGCTTTCTCCAAAGTCAGCCAAATTGGGGATTGGAAAAAAAAAAACAAAAAAAAACCTAGGGACCAAACACAAAACTATTATACAAAGGAAATCAGCACTTTGATAATGGCCTATGTGCCCCTTTTTTTCCCCCAACCAAGGTATGTAAAAATTGGTAGTGCTCCTTCACTTTGATGAGTATAAAGAGAATGCCATTTTGGACAATTGTTGCATTATGGACTAGATGGTTGGTGAGAGGTCTTTGGTTATTGGAAATAGTTGAGGTGTAATAGCACTGAAAGAATTTTCAATAATCAACAACCTTGAGCCGGTTGCCAAACATAACCTACCATTTGGAGGTTTGAGAGCGACAACATAACCCCCACGTCAATGGATGAAAAATCCGTATAACCTTCCTCTTAATGGACGAATACTCATGTCTACCGTCCTAATGGATGATGTTAGGGTTTTGATTTTTAAAAAAAAGAGTAAACAGAATTTGGTGGTAGCCTAATCCTTTGCATTCTAAATACTCTACAACCCATCCTAAGACCCTTAGGTTAAGATGTTTTGAAAGACCGTTTTGGGGGGTGTTAAACTTAGTATTTAGCGTTAGGAATTAAAACTTAATCCTTAGATGTTTACAAAAAAAATTTAGGTAATTAATTGGGGATCTGAATGCTATGATCTACTT
This sequence comes from Sphagnum contortum, assembly GCA_963920785.1. NCBI lineage: Eukaryota > Viridiplantae > Streptophyta > Sphagnopsida > Sphagnales > Sphagnaceae > Sphagnum > Sphagnum contortum. The sequence goes on along the minus strand of OY987290.1, from coordinate 8,472,076 downwards.
TGGGACTAGAGCTTTGATCTGTTGGTGCACTAAATAAACAATCATTAAAATCTGATTAAAAAAGTGTCAACTAACTTAGGCGGTTCGAATCTAGTTATAACCCATATGGGGTAGAGGCCCTAGACTTGGTCACACATTTCGAAGTTGGGCAAGCAATTAAGGTTAAACAATTAAGGAGATTTCCTGTTTAATGTACACACAAATTGTTGGAAGGATATGTGTCATGTCCCAAGACATGTTTGGAGGACATAAACAAGGGTATCAAAATGTAGGTTTGGTACTTGAACTATTTTCAACATAAATCCATTCAGGTGTGTCCTTATTATTTAGTAGATAGATGATGAGTCATGACTATAAATATCTTTTACATATTGATGTTTTTCCTTGGACTCACAATCAACAAAAACCCTTATGGAGACCATGATAACAAAGGACTATAAGAGGATATCAATATGAGATGTGATAAGACCATGAAATATAAAATGAGGAATTTTTATCCTCACATGAAGTTCTAGCAAGAGGTTTCAAAAGAAAGGATAAAACTTGAGTTCAAAAGTAAAATCATCTCTGCCAAAAGGAAAGAAAAAACCTAATAATCTTATTAAACTTCAGTTGAATTACAATCCTAAAGTTGTGATACTTTTCTTACTAGTGTTTGGCGGTTCTCACTTTCTTCAGGGAACCATTGAGGCTGGTCGTTTTTGATAGGTTCAAGGGAACTAGACCAATTATTGAAAAAATCAAAACCCAAAATTTCAACCACTAGACCATGGCATCAAAACTTCAAAGTGAAAGTGATGGTGGTTTTCACATAACTAATTTTCACTTTTTTCATGGTAGTCAAGTATCTACAACCGGTTCTCTAAAGCACAACTTTTGATTAAAAGTCAATTAATTCATGTGTAAATTTTTAATTAAGGGAAATTCGGTAATTTGATAGAAAATTGCTTTGATAAATTAAAAAAGAATCAAATAAACACATTGCATAAATATACAAGAAAAATGAATAAATCATTTGTGTTCAAATGAACATTATTTTTCTTCTAATTCAAAATTGATCTCAATTGACTCCATTAGCTAATTTGAAGGCAATTTATAACCAATTTTACAATCATTTGACCAGTTTTTACACATAAATATCAAGTTTTTAAAATTGTGGAGGTGACAAGAAAGTGTTAAAATTGCACTTGTTAACACAAATTGTCTTTTCTTTTCTTTTTTTAGGTTAGCTTTCTTATGCTAGCAAAAAGCCGTTCTCCTCTAAACATGCCGGTGGTGCAGATTAGCAGCCGCCTGCAAACCTTAACCCTAATCTAGCCACCCTAGACCCTAACCAACTCAGACCTAGCCCTAAACTTTAGCTACTGTAGTCCCTAGACCCCTAACCCTGAGAACCAGACCTCAGGATTAATTTCTTAACACCCTGGGTCTTAGTCATGCTCACCTTTGCCGATGCCTGGTCACAATCAAGAAGAGTTCAACACACAATGTTGCCTCTAGTTTATCAAGAGTTTTCTTGCAATTAGCAATTCCAATACCATGTCCGTCTCATATTGACAGAGTTTGGAATTCAATTCCAAGGATTTAAAAAATGTTTACTTCTCCTTCTAATGTAACATGGGTTGAATTACAGTTCAAGGGTCAAGAAATACAACTTTCCATAATTACAATTTGTCTTCAATCACAGATAAGCACAACTATTTGTGTGCATACCACCATAATAAGATGGAGGGATCGCAAGAACTTTTGTTCACATAGAACATCTTTCTTATTTGAAGAGGTAAAAGCCATCAATGTTAAAATGCTCTGAATATTTCACCTAGTGAGACTCTAAATTTGATCCATTAAACTGCATTATTTTATTTGGGTAGAATATGTGGAACTAAACTTTTGAGGGCTCTTAGGTAGTTTGGGTACACCACATTTTTGGGCAGATTGGCAGTTTTGATGTTGTAGCAATGCATATTAGGAAGACATAATGGGCAAGGGTGAGACCATTCCATTACATTAAGGTCTGGGGTGGCAGATTCAACAATTTAGAAAAAAAATTTAAATTCAACAGACACATTTTGGTCACTAATATGCATGTATGATTATCATTGAAAGATTGTGCCATATAATGTGGTCAAGAAAATGACATAATCTGCCACCCCAGACCTTAATGGTAATGAATTTTCACAATTCTAGCAAACACAGACATATGTGGAAGAGGGTTTTCAGCTCATAATCAATTATAGGGATTGTCTTGCTAGCATGGCAGCATGTTATTGGATGAGAACTCCCCAGTTATATTACATATTTTGCTGCTTTCTGAAAATTTCACACCTCCAGAATATCTTTTTGCATGTTCCTAGTCATTGGCTGGCTGGACCTCATAACTCATCCTCTTCCCTGTCCCATAACTTTTAAGCTCGGTGCTCTTGTACATTCAATTATGTCTGGTAACTTGAGCACCCTCATCAGTTATCTAGTCTATAACCAGCTTAGGGGGTTGACATGCTAACATGTCTCTTCTTGATTAGACATCCATGGCCTGCCCCAGTTATATCACATATTAATGAGCTATTTTATTTCTCATTTTTATCTCATTTGATGTGTGTGGACGAAAAGGGTTTAGATATTTCCATTCTGTGTATGGATGAGAAATGATCCACATCCACATGCTGGGCAGATTATGGATGTAAAGGACATTGGTTATGTCCAGTAATCAGCTAGAGGCAGCTTGTTACCAGAAATACGTGAGCACTCCCAAGCCTTAGATATTTGGTAACAAGTGGCCTCTTGCCAGTTACCTTGTCCAAAGAGAATTTCACTTGTGATACTTTAGAAAACAAATGTCTTATTAGCCCGATTACATGTGGAGTAATACTTCTGTCCAGTGCCAAACAATAATATTGATTTTGATTTGTTTTCTTTCTTTCTGAAGCAGAACTTGCTTCAGAAGATACCACCTCACACGGTGTTGGCACCATCAAGCCAAGCTCATTGGCAGGCAGGAGTTTCACCTGCACACCACTGGTTTTGAAGTGCCAAGCTCTGTTTCAAGTGGGGGAGAAGCATGTGGACACGAGACACCAGAGTCGTCTGAAAAAGAGTCGGTTGGGTGACGGTGCAAAAGATCACACAGATCTCCGCTTATGACCAAGTTGGGTAAGTACTAAGTAGGGTGGGTGGGTGAGTTTTGTTGAGTACAACGGACGCCAGACAGAGCTTCGATGCAACAAGATTGCTGGTATCGATAAGCTTCCAGCTGCTTACTAGCCAATCCGAAGACAGCCAACACATCACGAACCCATGTGCTTTTTGGACGTCAGTATGTTTCATAACTGCATGATGACAGATGTCTGGATACTTTGAAACCTTTGAAGTTTGTGGCCCCCCTTCCTCCCTCCCTCCCTCTCTCTCTCTTCTCTCTTCTCTCCCTGCTATGTCAGCTTGTTTCAAAGTGAAAGAAACCCTGACAACCTTTATAATAAAAAGAAAGCACCCAAGAAAAGGAGAGGAAAAGAAAAAAGGAGCCTGTGCAGTTCAGCCAAGCAAACAGCCCAAAAGACGTGAGCCACAAGCAGGAAAGTGAACCGCTAAGATCGAAACCTCCACCAATCTCATGAAGCAGATCAACTACGAAAGGAACAGATAAACCCCATAAAACTCCAAGCCTAGCAGAACCCTCCCCTTCAAAATACTTTGCTTTGATGTACTTTTGCGGTCCCTACATTGGTTTAATTAAGTGCTTCTTTTTCTTTTCGGCTTCAGTTCATGAGGCCAATAAGCTCACCGTTTCTCCCTTTACATAGTCTGGAGTCTGGACCCACCCAATAGCTTTGAACTTCAGGTTGTCTTGGACTTTATTATTAAGGCCCCCACCCGCCCCCGCCCCCGCCCCCAAAGATGCTTTATTTATGCCTCCTGCCCAGGGTGAACAGCACCCACACTGGTGGTTACCTTCACCTCTTCTTGAGTTAGGCCTTTTTAGTGTCCATATACAACCTGGAAAATGTTAAATTTGCACTCAGAAACTTTGATTTTGTCTTTTAGCATGGGATGCTTACCATGGTTAGAAGCAACCTAAAAAAAAGTCAGGATTTTTACCATGGTACCATACATTTGAACTTGGAGACCCTGATTTAATCTAAGCATAGGATATTTGTAATATTTATAAATAATTTAAATGGGTTTTGAGATTTTTACCATGGTACCAAGTTACCAACGTGGGTGCTGGTTCACCCAAGGCTGCCCCTCCCTAAAACTCCACCCCAACCCCTCCTACCCCAACACTAACCAATTATGAGTTTAAAAAATTCAGCAATTTTGAATTAATGTTTACTAAGGTGTACTTAATAAGTAAGAAGTAGAGCTTAACAAAAATTTAATGGTTATGCCAAAATCTTTAGGAATTTTTCATTAAATATTCTGCATCAAATTGTTGAACCTGCTAGGCTACTATGGTATATAGTATATACCTGATAGTACATAACAGACATCTATCAACCTCAACAAATCTGCTCAAAGGGTTGGAAGTATTGTTGCAAAATGATGCTATTTGGGACCAACACTCCCCCTCCCCAACGGTTATGCCCAAGAATATATATATCATGCTATGCATGTTTAGAATCCATCAAACTCACAAATGTGTTCAAAGGGGGACTCAAGAATCCAGCCTTTATTTTACTAGCGAAATTTTGCCCAAAAGAAAAGCTCAAAATAAAATTGTCAAAAATGAAGTGACTTTGAAACCTTCCATCGCCAAAAGTGAGAGGAAAAAAAAGTACCAATTGCCATATTCCTATATTTGGTTTTTTGGCATGTAGCCATCAATGTAGAAGGTTGGTTATACAAAATTGTATTTCATTGCTAACTTTTAGCCAAATCAGATTTGGCTAAATATTAAGGATGATCACAATTTTTTTCTACATCTTCCTATGGATAATGGCTAATTAGGCTAACAATTTAAAATTCCTATAAATTAAAACAAGGGGGTGTGTCACACTATGGCCTTGCCAGTTCCATTTAAAAGTATCTTAATGAAAAAGAAGAATTATGGAAACTCAAATATTTCTTCATGGAAAAATATAATCTTCAAAAACTCCTCTAAAAGAAACCAAAATCCTTCAAGATATTATATAACTCTTTAACTAGTTTCAAGACAAGCCAAAATATCATCTTGCAAAAATCCTCATATAAAAATAGACTCCTATTACCTAGGGGCCAAAATCCAGTAAGCTACTATACTCTATAATGAATTTAAACACAACACCCTTGCCTGGCCAAAAAGAGTGGGAGTCAAGATTGCTCACTCAATGTACAACTTTGGGTGGCGTTTTGTTGAGTACAAGAGAGACCAGCTTTTAATACAATGATGATTCTGTAGGTATTGATAGGCTTTCAGATGCTTACAAGCCAATCCCAAGGTAGTGAATAAGCACAAACCCATGTGCTTGTTGCTTGTCAGCATGGTTGATAATAGATGGTAGGTACTTGCAAGGGGACACATGGTGGGATACTTTGAGACACTTTGTGACCCCCCAAGTTCCCAACACCGCTCCCCCCCCCTTTCACCTAAGAGGCTTCCAAAGTACTTTTGTTGAGGTACTTTTGTGGTCCCTATATTGGTTTAAGTCTTTTCTTTTTGTGGAGACAGCCTGTCTGGGGCGGCCTCGCAGCCGGCCATATCGCTTGTTCAAACTCAAGATGTCCAAATGAAGTGTGAAATGAGGTCATTCTCTTTTTTAAGGGTTTGTCTCCCCCTTTAGCCTAGTGAGTTTGCATGTAGGAGAGGAAGAAGTGAGGCAGGGTTGTAGTTGTTGGGGTTTGTTGGCTTGTTCGTTTTGTTGGGTTTTGTGTTGCCTCACTTTGTTTGTTTGTTTTCTTTTCTTTTCTTTTTCTTTTTTTGGTGGGAGGTGGGTGTTTGGCTTTGTTGTTGTGTTGGGAATGCTAAACTGGATTTAGTGTTATGTGTCTTGTGAGTAGATTGAGATTTTTGGTATGAAACAAAGTGGTGAGAGTAGTTTGAAATAGAGTTTTCCTTTGTGTTGTGTCATGTATGTGGTATGCTTTTAAATTTGTTTCCAATTTGTGAATGGATGATGGTTTGCAAGATTGGCACTCTATGAAAAGCAAGAAAGAAGGGCAGCCACAAGGGAACGTGTGTTCAACATAGGACATTAAATATCCCTTTAAAAGCTTTGTGTGGAGCTTTATGAATGTGTGAAAAGCTCATATGGCCCTCAACTAACATAAGCATGTGCAACCCTTGCATCATTAGTAGAACATGTAGCACCATCTATGATGTTTTCATCATCATGTGTTGACTATAGCTAAAAAAATGTCGTGCATTATGGAGCATCTATAATTTCAAATTATGATTATAAATATATTGTTTAGAAATATAAGCTTAAAGGCAGATTCACTATTAACCACAATCTTAGTGGTTTATCAATATCCAAATTTTTCTTCCAATTACAAAGAAGGTTTCTTCAAAGAAAAAAGGTTCTTTTCTTATATTCATGCTTAGGGTTTATGTACTTCATTTTGCTGCAACATTTGTGTTGATGTAGGAACATTGAATGCAATTGACTAATAACAATAATTGGGGAAGTACTTAAGGTTGAGTAGTTTGTGTGGAAGATTATGAAAGTTGCAATAATTTATGAACTAACAACCTTAAATTGTTGTATGCATTATTTTCTTTTGAGGTGTAGGTTTCTTCTACATGTGATCGTGGAATAAATAAAAATAAATATTATGAGTTCTTAGAATGCAAATCCAAATGATGTTACTCCCAACCCAACACTTAATGGGATTACTATCAACCCAATTCAAAATCCTTCCAATGCCAACATGATTTTTATTGTTGAACATGTACTAGATTTTGACACTATAGATTCAAACTACATACCAAAAAACAAAAGCAAAGTATTAGTTATGCAAAGAGGAATGGATGGAGATCAATGGCGTTTGTTGTTAAAGGCAAGGTCAATTTACATACATGAAAACTTTTACATGATCAATTTTGTTTGGGCAATAAAGATATATTGACCTCATAACAACAACATTGACAAGGTAGATTCACAATCGACTTGCCTTGTACTCAAGTGCAATCATAAGTAACTTGCCTTATAAAGTTAATTACTTCATTAGAGCTCTATAAGGTAAAGCTCCTTATTGCCATGTTAATGAAGCTATGTAAAGAAAAGTTGAGAATTAAGAAATAAAATATTTTCATCTTTGTGTGTAAATGATAAGTTTGTGAAATAATGATTAAAAAATGCAACAATTGTTTGGCACTTTTGTAATTCTTAAATTTAGAGGGCAAATATGCCTACTTGCATTCACTTGTTTTCTTGAAAAATGGGTGTGTGATGATACTACTTGCATGATTTCAATTTTGAAGGAAAAAGAAATACAAATTTGAATTTCCTGCATTACATTGACATAAAGAAATGTAATCATAATATTGATGCAAGATTAGATGGCTTACATAATGCCATACAGAAAGAAATATCTCAAGACATTTATTACAATTTAGCTTTCAAAATCACATAATATCTTATATGTCAATAAATAGTTGTGTTATGTAATGAATTATTATTCCTAAAAGAACCAAATAACAACCTCCATGATACGAACTATAGCCTTGATAGCAAAGCATGTTGGTGGGATTGGCATGTGTAATATAGCTAATGAAAGCTATCAAAATGGGAAAAAGAAGTGAAACAAATGCAAATATTATTGATTTGACAAAGTTTACAAACTAAGAAATTGTGTCAAGATATATCCAATGTCCCCCATAAAGCAAGGCCCCCTTTGGCAAGGAGTGATGAAAAAAATGAACATCACACACATGTCTTTATTGTGCAACATTTTTAAAATTGATTTGTAGCATTCCCTTGCATCATTATCCACCTTTCTCACATCCCAAAAGTCCCTTAATAGTGTTTCATTAAAAAAACATTAAGGTTTTTAATTTGAGATATTTTACTCAAAATTAAAACCCCATGCATGTTTGAAGTATGTGTTCTACAAATGTGGAAGATATCAAAATAAAAATTAGCACATACAGTTTCATTATGCCATTTTGAAGCTCTCCATGAACAATTGAACCCTAATCAATTTTCAATTGAAAAACCAAATTGACTTGACCTCTTTTGCCAACTCTATCTCTACTTTTGGGTTTGTCCAAACACATAAGTGTTCTTTTCAAATTGGAATATCATGCCATGTTTTGACTTGCATTTCCCACTTTTGTTAAACATATGTTCTTCAATATGAACAACTAAAAATTATTGAACCAAACCCTAATCAATCTTGATTTTTGTTTGCACATTTGTTTATATAACAGAATCTCCCATGTGACAAGTAGGTGTGCAAGCATAATTACACTTTATGTGAAAAAATACAATAATCTTCAACTTAACATCATTATTTCCTTTTGCAAATTCCAACCATGAATCATTCAAATCATTTTCCACATGAACAAGTGTTGTCATTAATACGAAGAAAAAATCTTTTATCTATAGTTTTACAAGTCTCCACACACAAAGCTTGCACAAATTATCTATATTACACATAGTTCAAACATTCCATGAAATGAATTTATAATCAAATGGGAAACCCCAACAAACACAAAATCCCAAAAACATACTTATTGTCCCTTACATGCATTACATGGTTAATATATTATGGCTCCACCTACACTCCACCTAGAACTCACTAGGTTTCCAAGCTTGGTGAAAGGCACTTGAACAAAATCCATGTAAAAGAAACTTGTTTTGCTAACTCGAGGCCTACTCCCACCTACTAAATAAATAATTCAGTTATAAAAAATAATAAATTGATGTAAAATTACACTAACTATAATAATCCAAATAACAATTAGGCTACTTTATAAATTGCAACTGGTTGTTAGCCCAAGTATTATGCCATGTCTATCAAATTTCTATTCCATAATTATGGCTTTACATGCATTCCAAATTTTACATCTCACAAGTGTTTCACTTCAACTCCACATCCATTACACTTTGTGGCCCATCCACTTTAGGTCCAAATTTTAGAATATTCCATACAAAACTCATTAAAATTCCTTCAAGTGACATATATGACACTACAACTTCGATTGCATTTACACCCCACATATCTTCCATTGTTCTTTTACATGCATTACATTTTTAGGGTTTCAAGGTTAAATGACCTAGTGCCGTATTTATAGTCAAATTAAATTTTAGGGTTTCAAGGCTTTAAGGTTTACCTTTTATTTGGGAAGTAATAATTTTGTCACATTTATTGTTTAGCCCAACATTTTACGACTGACATGTGGTAATGACTTGCTAATGACATGGCATTTAAATCCTATTTGGAGCTAATTTGATGATGACATGACATCTAGTGTGAGTTGAGAAAAAAATATATATGCAAAGAAGAGAGAAGAAGAGGGTTGTCAACAAGCAAACAAACAAGCGTTAAATTGGATTGCAAACTTGACATGGGAACGTAGGGCCAACATCTAGAGGGTTAGGGTTTCAGAAAATGTTGCCTACTTCTTCTTGTGTTTGTTGTGGTGTTCACATTACGTGTTGCTGATGATGCCATCTTCAATTGTTGATGTTTCCATCTTCCATTGTGATGATGTTTCCCATCAACACAACAACAATCCACATCTCCGTGAAATTGCAGAGAAATTTGCAAAAGAGGACTAATTGGATTTAGGGTTCTTTTTGCTAAACTTTTGCATCAACACAATAAAGCAACACCGTCAGATCGCGGACCTAGTACATGACTAACCATTGGATCAAAAGGATTGAATTCGTCACCCACGAGATGGATGGAAGGATGGATGGAAATAAAATCCCTACTCTTTTCCCCTCTTTCCAAAATCCCTTTCACATTAGAAAATAATTTCCAATCTCCCTGTGTCAGAAGAAAGGAAGCAGATGTGCAAAAATCACGACTATTAATTGTAATTCTGCCAAATGGTAGTTCTTTAACCAATAACAAGCCATCACGGAATGTCTTTTGAACTCCCAAAACATAAATAAAAAGTTTGGAAATGTGGGAGGGCAAAAGGAATATTTATAAAACATGTGATTTTTTATTTCATGGGTAAACAATATCAAGAGGACCTTTCAAGGCGTTCTTGCACATAGTTATAATTGTTTGAAAGTCAACACCATGAAAGCAAGATCTTCACATCGTTCCTTGTTAATAATGTGTGAAAAAACCCATAAAGAATGCGATCCCTTTCATGCACAAACCACAACTCAAGCTTGATAACATACTTGGTACAAGCAAAAAAGAGTTGATCCTTTGTACTATGGTGCATTATGAGGCACTGATGATTCTCAACAACAAGACATGAACTATTGGCGACTCCTAACAACTTAAAGGATGGGAAACACACATGAATGACAATAGAAGCTAACATAAGATAAGGAAAAGTGGTTAGTTGGTTTCAAAAAATGTCGAGGGGATGGCCATGGAGGTGGAAGGGAGGTGGCTAGTTGTTGACATTGACAAGCGACAAAGCATGACGCGTTCCCAACTCCTTGAAGGACTCAAATGTGAATCCCAAACCGAAAACAGTGGAAAAGTAAGGAGTCGTGCTCCTTAGCTCACAACACTTTGGAAGGGTAGAGAGGCGTGCTAGAGCTTCGAGATGGGACTAGAAGGAATTCACAAGCTTTAATCACTCACACGATCCTGCACAAAACTTGCACAAAACCAACACAAAGTGGTTAATGCATAATTGGAGCATTTTTGGTGCTAGGAAAAACCACGGGCAACTCAGACTCACAAGACTCACCATGGCCCGGACTTGGGGGAAGCCACCACTTTTCCCTTTATAGTATATTCTGCACCTCTCCATGGAGGCCACATCCAAATGGATTTTTGTCTTGGGACTCCCAAGTGGGAGTCCTGAAATTCCCACCGTTGGGACTCTGGCGACTTTGAGAGCCCATAACTTTTCGTGTAGACCTCTGATTGCAATACAATCTAAAGCAAAGTTGTAGCCCTTGTCGAGAGCTTTCCAACAGTATGTTGCATGCTACCCGTTATGATAAAACCCTGGTAAACTTCATTAAACAAGGGGTGGGTCACACTATGGCCTTACCATTTAACATAAAAAAACATATTTTAATGCAAAAAAAGGATTATGGAAACTAAAATATTTCAATAGCATACCCAAAATATGGTCGCAAGTTGGACAAGGGCAATAGCCAAAAGGACTTAAGTCCACCCTACAACCAAATTTCGGTCACAATCTGGATAGGTGTCGAAGCAAAAATAACCCAGGTCCAAAACATGACCAAATTTTGGCCACAATCTGGACAGGGGTCATAACCAAAACAAACATTATTTAGCATGTGACCAAGATTCAATCATTGCAAACTTAACAAGGTCACAACCAAAAGGACCAAGGTCCATCCTATGACTGAAATTCAATTATTGGAAATTAGACAAGGTCATAGCTAAAAAAACCCAAATCCATCCTAAACAAAATTTTAGTAGTAGTCTGGATACGGATCACATCCAAACTAACAAGGTCTAGCCTACGATTGAAATTTGGCCTTAGTCTGACACAACCAAAAGGACCTTAATCTAGCCTCCAATTGAATTTCGATCAGAATCTAAATAGTGGTTGCACAAAAAACAAACAAGGTCCATCTTGCAACCGAATTTTAGTTGCAAGCAAAATAAAGGTTGTAACCAAAACAAATAAGGTCCAGATGATTGAATTTCAGTTATAGTTTGGACAAGGGTTGCAACTATAACAAACAAGGTCCAACCTATGATTGAATTTTGGTTTCAAGTTAAAGAAAGGTTGCAATTAGAACAAACAAGGTCCATCTCACGACTAAATTTCAATCATAGTGACGCGCTCCTATGTTCCTTCTTAGACCCACTTGAGGGTCTAAGTATGTTGAATTGCGGAAAGTTGGAACTTGGGGGCCGCTCCCGACTTCCAACACTGAAGGGGGTGAGAGGGGCGTGCTAGAAGTCCTGGGATTAGACTAGGAAGAGGGACAATTATGTTCTTACATGATCCTACATCCAAAACCAACACCAAAAGGGTTAGTTCACATTTGGGAACACCCTTTGGTGTTGGGACAAACCACGGGCACTTGGACTCACTTGACTCACCATGGCCCAAATTCGGGGGAAGCCACCACCTTCCTCCATATAGTATTCTTTGCAGCTTTCCACCGAGGCTACATCTAAATGGCATTTTTTTCCTGAGACTCCCAAAATGGAGTCCCGAAACTGTCTCGGATTGCATTCTCAAGATTTTGGGCATCCATAACTTTTTGCTCAAACCTCCGATTGGGATGAGGTCTAAGGCAATCTTGTAACTAACTTCAATCATTTTCCAACACCATGTCGTACTCCTCCTGCATACGTCGGGAACATGTCGATTCCCAACTTTTAGTGGTCAGGAGTCAAATTGCTAATTTGACTCCCGGCCCTTCTTTTGCCCATAACTTGGGTTGCACATGTCCAAATGGCTCATGCGAGGCCATTTTGGACATCTACACTTCAAGACCTTTTCAATGATATCAAGAACACCCCAATGCGAGGCGTTTTGGCCCCTGTAATAGAGCTCTGAGTTTTCAGGAGTCCCAAAGGACTCCAACTTCCCACTTTTGGGAGTGTGAATTTCATCCTCACACTTATCCCAAAGTGGGGTTGCGACACATAGTCTAAATAGGGGTTGCAACCAAAACAAACAATATCTAACTTATGATCGAATTTCGATTATAATCTTGATAGGGGTTGTAGCAAAAACGACCTAAGTTTACTTTATGACCGAATTTTGGTCACAATATGAATAGGGTCACAACAAAAACAAATAAAGTCCAGCCTGCGATCGAAATTTGATCACAATTTGGATAGGGGTGGTAGTCGAATGAACCTTGCTCCAGCTAGTAACCTCATTTTAGTCACAATCTAGACATGGGTCACTACCAAAATGACCCAAATCCAAAATGTGACTGAATTTTGATTGCAAGGTCATAAGTGGTTGCAACCAAAAAGACCTAGGTTTAGATTACGATTGTTTCATTGTCAAGCAATAAAGGCTACATAAGATATCAATAAGAAACAACCTACATGGGGATTTGTAAAAACCCTTGTTGGGATTTTTTGAAAGTTGTAAAATTTTGAACACAAGTGGTGCTAACTTCTAAGTAGTAAAAACATTCATGTCACTATTGATATGCCTAGTGTTTGCCAAATATCAACTCTTTGCATGTGACCCATCATATTGAAAATGAATAGTTTTTAAATATTTGCATTATGTATGTTTCCTTTATCAACCTTTCACAACAACACATTTTGGATTTTGTGACTGGGTTTTGCGACTACATCTTAATTAGGAAGGACATGTGCAACTAGTCATTCATAAGTTGTTAAACCCATGTCGTTTCACCCATTTAGTCGCAAAGGACATTTAATTGCAAAGCCCAATCATCTTATTGACTAGGATTTTTTAAATTTTGGTTTAATATTGGAATTTCAGGTCATTAATGACCTTTAGTATGACATGTAAAGTGCATGCCATCTCAATTTAATCATTTTATTTAATTAAATGTTACAAAAGATGCTTAGATGGATGGATGACATGTGTCAAAAATTTATAAACACATTATAAGTCATTGCACATGACCAAAAGTCAACCTAATTTAACCTAACTAGGCTAGGCAACCTTGCCGAGCTTGCCTAGCCAAAAGTCAACCTAACTTAATCTAACTAGGCAACTTAAAGTGGCCTAGATTAAAAACAAATGCTGGACTCTTAACCCAAAAAACCTAGACTAGGCTACCTAACCTAAGCCAAATGGCCTAGGTATCATAGGTTGCAAGAATGAAAACTTGAACCCTCACCTTCATTTTGGGGTTCAAGTCCTCATCTATTGCACTACCACATTTTTTTATACTAATTATAAAAAGTTATAAAATTCAAAAAAATTAGCCTTGAATTAACCTTGGCCACCCTAGGTTGACCTAGGCGAACCTACCTACTACCTACCAACCTAGCCTAGACTTAGACCTCCCTAGGTTGATTTAAGATGAACTAGTTTGTCAACCTATACTATTTATTAACCTAGCCTAGGTTAACCTAGGCATTTTTAGGCTAAAAACAAACTTAGGATAATTATGTCACATCTAGTTGCATCATAGTCACATTTAGTTCCATCTAGTTGCACAAACTTGAGATGGTTACAAACTTGATAAAATATCTTGTAATGAGGTTATAAATAGGTTGAATTGGCAAAAAACCTAAAGCTAGGAACTTAGGCAAACCTACCTAGGTTAACCTATTAATAGGGTAACCTATTTTAGGTATATTTAAACATACTAGATGTAGTAAGTTTATTATGTCTAGTTAAGTAACTTACAAGGTAGCCTATATTACGAAGTAGGTTTTTACTAAGTAGCCTATATACATAAGTTAATTTAATTAGTCTCAAGGAGCTTGAATGTCTTGTGTATGTTAGTAGGGCTATGAGTGGAGAGTGAAGAAATCAAATAAAAAAGTATAAAATGAATAGTTATTTGTAAACATGAAAGCCTAGTTATATTAGGCAAGAGTAGAAACTTGGTTGGAGTAGGAGATCCACAACTAGGGATGAAGGACTCCAATGTATATATTTTTTATTTTTTTAATGTGCGAAGTTTTGATTTGAGGAAATCATGTTTCAATTATTGCATGTTGTGTGTGTGTTCATGGTTGTAGTTCACTGGTTTAAGGTTATGGTTTGGTTATGGCATGAGCAAGAGGACAAGGTTGTGAGTAGGGAAGGTAGTTGTTGTCTAGATCAAACAAGGTAGGATGGAATAAAATACATCCAAAAATAGAAAGTTCCTTTCCTTAATTGTGACACCTCTTGAATGTCCTCCAAGGGTCGGGGGAATGGCCTAAAGTAAGTTGTTAGGCCGAGCTAATTTTGTTCTTAACAATGTTAATTCAAACATTTAATAAAAAAGGACCCCAAAAAATGTCAAATTAAGATAGTCGGGGCTTAATCAAAGCAACCATATTAATTTTGCACTAAATCAAATAGGCCATAACAATTTTGGCATTAAATTCTTTTTTTTTTGCATGTGAGTTCATGTGGGGTGGTTAATTAGTGACATGAATTTGTTATGTTTAATCACATTGAAGAATTATTTTATGATTTGCTTATAGGGGAATTTTTTTGTGTTCACATAAAATTTAAGCATAATTTTTTTGGCTCCAACTTCACCAAATGTGCAAGTGACATCTAAAGTACTACATTTGTGCATATGATGGATGGGCATGTTCCATAAAAATGCATGCACTAAAAGTTTTAGGTCTAGTAAAGAAGATTTTACACTATCATTTTTAAAACCAATTTGTTTTAAATTGCATGTCATTTTCAACTATGTTATAATTATAAATTTTCAAATTTTAAAAATAAATTAATGATGATTACTAAATAAGTCAATCCACCTATTGATTTGGTGGACGATTGAAAATGACCCTCAATTGAAGGGCCAGCTCTAGAATATTTTTGGCATCAACAAATTGCCCAATTGATCTATGGTCAAAAAATTAATTGGAGATGTGATGTCATCAAGCATCTTGCAACTATTGATAATGTGATTACAACACAAGTTGTTTATTCAACTATTTGGCTAATCACGTTTTAGGGACGGATGAAATTTTCAAACTAATTGGATGAAATGTTGTGCACATTTGCAACTTTACATCTAAGTGGACTATCATAAGCTACCTAGGTCTAGGCTAGCCTAGGTGCCACATGATGTGACCTATGTCTATGCTTAACAAAAACACCATGTGGCTTAGACCTAGGCTTAGCTTAGGTGTCACATAGCTTATGTTTAAGCCTAGCCTAAATGTCACATGGTGTGGCCTAAGGTTTAAAAAACCTAGGTGTGACATGGTCTCGTTAGGTGCCACATGGGTTAAGTTTAAACCTAGCCAAGGTGCCACATGGCCTAGGTTTAAACCTAGATATGTGACACATGACATGGCTTAGGTTTAGGCTTAGGTGCCACGGGGCAATGTGGTTTAAACATAGGTGCCACCTAATTTAATCCTAAGTGCCATCTAACGTATGTGGTTTAAACATTTGTGCCACAAGCTCAGGTGGTTTAGGCCTAGAGGTGAGCTACCTTGCTTAGATTAAAGCTTAGGCCCATGTGTAATGTGGCATATGTGGTGTAGGCATAAGTACCACGTGGCATACTTGTAGTTTAAACCTAGGTGCCACCTTATTTAGCTTTAGGCTTAGGTCTAGTTGCCATGTGGCATATGTGGTCTAAACATAGGTGTCGCATGGTTTGGGTGGTTTAAGCTATTGTGCCACCTTGCCTAGTCCTATGCTTAAATGGGTGCTAGATAAATTATGTTAGTTAGTCGGGTGGGTTAATCAATAGGTATTAAATTAAATTAATAAGCACTAGGTTAAGTTAAGTAGGTAATAGGTAGTAATTGTGACTAAAATGTTTATCCCATGTTGTTATATTCCATTTTAATTTTTTAAAGCTCCACAAAGAAATGCACAAGAAATGTTGAAAAAACACAAAAAAATGAAAATTCAATTGCCATTATGGGATGAAGATATATATTTTTTTAAATCAACTTTAAAGGTTAAACCCAAAATGAAATAAGATTTTTTAAATTTAATGTCACATGGTTTAGGGTTTAGGGCCTATTATAGGTGCCATGTGGCTAGCTTAAATCTAAACCTAGCCTAGGTGCCATGTGGCCTATTTTATGCTAAGGCGAGGGGCCACATAGGTTATTGGGGTTTAGCCTAGTCTAGGTGGCCTATGTTTAGGTGCCATGTGACTTAATCTATGGATGTAAATGTGCCATGTGTCATTGAATTAATTGCAATATAATTGAATTTACAATTAGAAAGTTGATGATGTCATGCAATATTAATAAATGAAGTTCATCCACCCTAGGGTTATAGTTGAAAAGAACTTTTGATTATAATGGTAAATGTTGTTGTTAAAGGTGGAAAATATTTATTGTTATTGTAGCAATAAAGTAAAAAGTGAGTACCTTAAGTAAAGTTGACTTGCTTACCTATTCCCCTATTCATTAAGAAAATTTTGACTTTAGTAGTAATAACAAAGAAAGGTTAGAAAAAATTAATGGATTTGCACTATAATAGCCACCACTATTCATGGTAGTGGTTGTTTACTTAGAGGTTACAGGGTGATTGGGATAAGGTTGGGATGTTTGGGTGTGGAGTGGGGTTTTTGTGTGTATGTGTTTAAACTTCGTAGTGTGGTGTGTGTTGTTATTGTATTGTGAAAGAAGTAGTGATTGAGGTACTAATAATGGACCTACGTTGTATTGGTGTGTTGTTATTTTTGGAATAAGAATAATCAAGGTGATCTTTAGGTGAACAAGTATGAATACATCACTATTGTAATTTAGATTTCAAATTGTTGATTTATTCTTATTATACTTCTATAATAATGTAGTTTAAAATTGTGTTTATTATTATTATTTTTCAAGTTTTATTGTCAAGTTTAATTTTAGTTGCTTAGAGTAATTATTGCTACCATAGTTATACTACTACAATAAAGGCTTTGAAATGTAATTGAAGTTGTTTGCCAAATCATTAAATTTAATTGCCTTTCTTTATGTCACCACTACAATTATACTAGTATGGTAGTCCTACTGCAGTTGAAATCTAAATCTACAATAACATAATCATTTTCATTTCATTTTGTAAGTTTTCTTTGTAATATGTAATTTTCCAATTATAGCGATTACTATCACTACTTTACTAGGCTTTTGGGAAAATAGGCTTTTTCATTTGGTGACCATCTTGGAGAGTATAACCTAGGTTTATGGGATTGTGGATTTTTTGTTGAAAAATATTATATATGTGTTTAGTAGTGTATTTTTTTTTATTATCTAGAGTTAATCAATTTGAGAATTTTTACACATGGAACCTTGTGGATAATTGTAGTATGGTAATTTTCAGTACTTAAACCACTAGATGAAAAAGTACAATATTAAATCTAATCATAAAGGAAAATATTACAGTGATAAGTATGGGGTCTAGGGGAGTTTCTAAATGACCAAGTAACAAAGAACTATTGTAGAGTGAATAAAAGAGTTCCAAAAACCCATAAAAACTTGGGTTATAATGTTATGTATTACTATGCCAATAATAAAATCTATAATGATTATTTGTATTGTAGGCAAAAAAAACTAGTAATGAGAGGTATGAAGGATGATTATGATAGCTACCTACGAAGGAAATGGGCAAATTGATAACAACTTGAGTGTGAAAAAGTTGCTTGAAGAAATTTCATAAGAAATAACAAAAAGTGACAAAATGGTTAAAGGGGAAAGAACGTTCATATCAATTATTGTAAAGGGTAGGTGAAGAGGCAACACTTTTTTAAAAACTATTGTAAGCCGCATTAGAAAAATTGCCAAGTTTTGTGGGCCTTACAATCACCTATTGACATCAACAATGGAAGGAGGTACCTACAATACTAGAGGAGGTGGAAGAGGGTGCAATGGAAAGATCGTTGTACCATATCAATAACCATGAAACACATACTTTAACAATGGAGTGTCAAAAGACATAACTATTATATTATAACATTTTTGTTCATGACAACCAAAAGAGGTCAAAACCTGTTAGAAATACAAGTTCTTTTAGTGACGATTGTAACTAAGAAGGTGTAATAATACAACCTATAACTACTAGAGACAATGATTCCATGAAACTAGATATACCAAACCAATGAACTTTAATAAATGTGCAATTTGCACAAATTATGATTATGCTAGTTGACCCTAAGAACATTATTGTAACAACCTTTGAAGCACAACCCAACACTACTATACCACTTGTAGAAGATGCCATTTTTCTAATTAGATTATGAGAATTTCAAATCTTTAGCCAAAGATCATACATATAGGCAAACTATTAGCTCATGAATAAAAAATTATTCATGTTAAACCAATAGTTAGACCCCATGTACAACCTATACATGCTCAACATGTGACAATCTTAAGGGCCAAAAATCATTTTGGAGAACTATTGCAACCATAATTAACTTTATGTATAATGGAGAAGATCACATTGCTCTATTTTGTGAAATTTGATAAAGTACATGGACACCCAACTACATACATTACAAGTAATTAGAGCATCTAAAAAAGGAATGTCCCTATATAATGGATGATGGGGGGGACTTGTACAAGCAACATGGCATTAAACAAATACATGGAATTGATATAATTCATAAGGATTGTGGTTAATTGATAATCATTGTTTGTTAGACCACCATTTTGGACAAATGGGGTGCCAATATCTAGATGAACCTCACCTTGGTAGGAACATGAAACATTGCAACAAATTACAATGTGATATCCCCACGCATGAATTTTAATTTCCATGACAATAACATTAGTAGCGTCTATATTTACCAATAACAGTATCACATCAATTATGCCACCATACCATGTTATGATTGTGGTTACTAAGTGAAGTATACATATTGGACCATACTTGACCAATACCTTGAGAGTTCATAGGGCAAGAATTATTAAATCAAACACGCCAATGGTGTAAGGTACACTAATGTCCCAAGGGGACATCAAGGTTTGCATTTTTTAAAAAGCTCATGAGCCTTTAATATTCCAAGAAATTTCCACAACTTAAGGAAATCTAACACCACCCGAATCTTAATATTATATGCACAACACAACTACTATCCATATATGACCTAGGAGCATGGTACTAGTAACTAGAGGAGGAAGGCTGCTTAACCAATTGCCAAATCCTAACAACCCTTCAAGGGGAGGTCATTGGTACCTAAAGCAAAAGGACCCAATAGATCTTAAAGAATTAGGGTTTTCATTAGAAGGGGCCTACCCAAAAATGCCATACAACAATTCACTTAGGAAAACACAGCTTTATCCAAATAAAAAACTTGGATAGAATCCAAATGCTCATGTGATAATATTTAGGTATGCAATTCAAATTAATAGTGAATTACAAGAGCAGGTCATCATAAACTTCTTCAATTATACATTGCACGATAAAACATCATTATCGAAGATTTTAGGAAAAGGTTGGGACTACCACAACCCAAGCCTAGACCATACAATTTATGCATAGCTAACCATACCATGAACATACTCATAGGATTAATCAAAAACTTGAAAATATTCAATTAATGCATTCCATGCATTGTGACCTTCACAATATTGCAAAACAACCTACTAGATTCCAACTATTCCATGTTGTTAGGTAAACCATGGTTATGGGATGCTAAAATATCGCATGATAAGGATTTTTTGCATGGAACTACCATGAACTCTAGGGCATACTTCCTCATATTGCCCAACATTGGATTGAACTAAACATTAACATACCTCTAGCACATTGAATGTGGTATAGGATGAACCATAATTATGATGTAGTAGTTAAACATGATTTGGACATAGCAACTATATTCATTAAACATGTGGATTGTGTCCCTTGGCTACTATGGAATCCCAATTGTGAAGTGTCATAGTAAAGGTGAAAGCATTACAACAATGGTGGCAAGAAGCCATGGTTAAGGTTGTTGTGGTGGAGGAAAAAAAACATGTGTGAAAAGTTCCAAATGTTGTGAATCCACTTATCAAAAATTGAATTGCAACAATTGAAGGCTATAATAAAGATGAGAAGCCTTCCCAAAAAACCTCTTTTTGGACCTTGCAATAGCACTATTCTAGGAATAGCTTGCCAAGAGAAAAGGGAAAGTTGCAGTTGTCAAGAATTGCCTCTAGGAACACATTACCTTATTCCATGAATATATTTTACTAAAGGTATAAGTATCCAATTGGGTTGAAAAATTTGGGAATAGGGTCACATGATGCCCGCTCGAATGAAAGATGAAGTTACAAATTATAGTAACTAGCTACTACCTTCACCAAATGGAAAGAAGACAAAACATTGTATTGGCACAAGATTACTACATATGCATTGTATTCCCTCATTTCTAGTAATAGTCATTGAGAGTGATACTCTCATCCAATCCAAAATTCAAAAGATTAAACAATGGTTATGACTGCTTTTGGTACATGGTAGTGTGACTGCACCCTTCTACTATATTGGTGTTTTGTTATTTGTTATTTTTGGAATACAAGTTATCAAAGTGATATTTGGGTGAACAAATGTGAACACATGTCATTATAATTTTGATTTCAAGTTGTTGATTTATTGTTATTATATCATTATAATAATATAGTTTGTAGTTTTGTTTTTTGTTTTTTTTTTTCAAGTTTGTTTTTGGTCAAATTTTGTTTTAGATGTTAAAGTGGTTGTCATTATTGTAGTTATATTACTATAGTTCAAGTTATTAATATGTAGCTACATTTGTTTGCCAAATCATTAAGTTTAGTTGTCTTATTTATTCTCACAATTTTAATCATAGTCTATGATAATCTTATTGTATTGAAATTTAGATTTGCAATAGTAGAATCATTTTCATTTTTATTCTACAAATTCCTTTTATAAGATGTAAATTTTTACTATAATTATTGATACGACTTTTGTTTTTTTTGGTCACGAGAAAAGAAGTTTTTTAATCATTTGCAATTAAAGTGACTTAAAGTGCCTATTGTTCATGTGGTGTTGACATAGGGTTGTAGATTACAATTTAAAATGTCATTTTCAACTTGTACTTGTCAACTCTAGTGGTTTTTAGTTGCAAATAATATATTCATGTTATAATTATTATTTTTGACTAGGTTTTTTATTTTTTAACTATAATTTTTAGGTTGAAAATGAATTTAAAACGTAGTTGCAAATGTGGGGTTTTCTTCTTAAGGTTAATTCAAGTGTGTAAAACCAAGTCAATGGGACTAATGATCATAAATAAATTTGTTATATTCATACACATACACAAGGATATACTTGTCTAAATCTTACACTCTTACCTACCTTAACCTAGCCTACCTAATGAGTATGTAAAGAATAATAACTAGTTTAATCTATCTAAGGTCAAGACAATGTATTAGCTAGGCCTAGGCCTAATTAATAGGATAGGTAGGTAGCCTAATTTAGGCCTAAAACTAGTAGGTTAATTAAGTTTTGGCTAATTAGGTAAGTAAATAGGGTAAGTTATCTACCATGCCTACCCACCTATATACCTACCTACCTTCCTACCAACCTACATAAACGGTGTACATCAAGATGTGAATGTAAATAAATATGTGAAATGAATAAATTGAAAAATATTATCATTTTATGAAGGTGTGGTCCATTGGTCGAGGATTCCATGGAGGTGAAAGGGTCAATTTTTCTTACTTGTAACCTATTATTTGCTTGAGCTAGGTTAAGGTAGGTAGGTAATTTAGGCTAAGGTTGCAAATAAACCTTGAACCCTTAACCCTAAATTAATGACAAGGTTATTTAAAATAAATGGAAATAAATATTTTATGGGGTGGCATTTTTTTTGAAAAAAATCATTTGAAATCGACAAAAATTTGGACATATTGACTAGTTAAAATATCAATAAAAAAACATTGGTCAAAATGTTGTAATCAACTTGTTCAAAATGGCAATTTGGTCAAGTTAGATAAAACTTTGATGCAAGAGGGTTGGGGGGTTTTTTAATTGAGTTTTTGGTTTTTTTAAAAATGCTTTCTTGTATTGAAATTGAACATGATTTTCAAAAACACCTTCGCAAATTGATATGTTTAGGCCCATTGTGCACAAGCCATAGAATGTACATATCTTTCTAATAATTACATTGTCAAGAATATTTGGATAAAACATTTTGAATACCTTCATAACATGCTTGTAGATAAATCCTTGTGTTGCACGTGTGTTGCAAACATTCTAAATTTGGAACATGAATGGTCCAAGTTTTGGGTCTATGATTGATGAATGTCACAATGCAATGTCTTCACTAGCAACAATGCCCTCTTGATATTTCAATCTCATGTAAGTCTAAAAACTTTTGCACTAACTTTTGCATTAAAATATGTGAGAACATCAACCACCAAATGATAAATTAGCTAGTCCATGTTGCCTTTATTATTCTTTGAAGAATAAATACAAAATATGTTTCATATTGCCATGGTATGATTCAACAACAAAAATAGTGTGCTACCTTGCACAAGGTATGTTGAAATTCCTAGTAGTAGCCTTATGCAACCAATGAAGGGTAAAGTATTTCATTAAGTGGGGCACATTGGGATACTTTGTTGTGAATAATTCAATTTGATGTTTTGCCATGTAATAGGGTATGCATCAATAGGACATCCTTGAAGATACATTATTCCACAAAGAATAGATTTTTTTTTGGCACACTCCTTTGTGATTCCAATTTGTTTTACCACATTTTCTACCCATGTTTTGCACACAGCCCAAAAATAGATAATATTTTCACACTTGGCCAACTATTGTTACATGTCAAACAACATACTATGAATATTGAATGGTCATAAGTATCGTGTCGTGTAAGTCAAATTTCATACCTTAAAACATTAATTATTGCTTGAACATTGTTGGCAATGATAACATTAAACATCAAACCTTCCATCATTAGTTGTGATCATGCTTGTAGAATAGGTTCCAAATCATTATAGTGAAAGCACATTACGGTGAACAAAATTTGTTGTCACAAATATTGTTTTTCAAAATCGTGTGTTTGAACTTGCAACAAGTCAATATGAAAAGGGTCCTTATAAATTGTGTTTATAATAAGGTAGTTCAATATTCAAATAATAAAATTGTCAAGATAAATTAAATTATTAATAATGTTAAATTAAAATATAAATTTGTGAAAATATAATACTTCTAACAATATATTGCAAGTGTAAATATATTCCAAAAACCATTCAAACAATGGTCAAACTTGATGAAATACTTAGTTGTATACTAAATATGAGTTAATTGTACTATTTCAACTCCATGTGAAAAAACCCACTAATGTGACTTGACAAAAAACATATGGACGATGTTTTTCATTCAAACAACCATAAGTATGTGAAAAACATATTTGTGTAAAAAAAAAAAACTCCCTTTTGAAGGTAACAAGAATTGTGTTAAAGGTTTTGTGTCAAAAAATCATTTTATGTGTTTCACAAAACATTACATGAAAACAAATAAAAATTTCCCCTAAAATAATACAAAATGTACTAAAATAAAATTACATTTTCTTGCTCACATCGTGTGCTTTCACTCTTTTCTTGCCATTTCCCAATGATAACAAATGCAATTGGAATTCCATTCTACCATTCATCAAACAACCATCATGGTGTACAAAGGTTAGTGCAAAAAAATATTGCAAAGATCAAACCTTTGTTTTAATGCATAGAAGTGAAGTTTTCCACAAACCACCTCACATAAAATTTATTCAATGTGAATATGATACATGAAACAATGTATATCCATTACATATGATCCATAAAAAAATTATATACATTTGAATACGTACCTTGTTTTAATTTGTGGCAAATGTTTCATAAAATGATAATGAATTCCCATATCCAAATTTAGACCATCTCAAATTGCCACAATGTTTGGATTATCAACATGAAGGGAACATTGTATTAATTAAATTGGTAGATTCAATCTCTAAGGGCATTTTGTACATAATAGAACACAAAATTGGGGTTACTATGTATAACCCACATGTTTACATTAATTAGATTGTTAGGATGTTTTTATCAAGGTCCAAATGTGATACAATGAGCCAATGGCATCACTTTAGACAAGGATTATGTCTCATTTTGCCCCCAAATAACCATTTCATATAAATGAATTTTTGAATGAAATCATTGCAACTTGTTATAAAAAATGTTTATAACTATCCCAATACATCACATTTTTTTGTTAATAATTGTTAAATAAATATGAATTTTAAATTTTGTATAGATTCCTTGTAGATTTAATGTTTTGTTTTGAAAAATGGCCACAATTTTGAAATCATAACCAAAAGTGTACATTTTACATTGTATTTACTTCTTTGTATTATAAGCTCTAACATTTCTTAATAAATCATGTGCATATACCCCATTTATATGTGGTGAAGGAATATTGAAATTATTTTTAAATTCTAAAACAAGTTTGAAAAGTTCTCTGAATTTTTAAAGTTTTAAAAATTCACATTTCTTTAAGTTGGGAGTTTTTTTTTTTGGTTTGGTTAATAGGTACTTATCATCTTTTTTTTCCTCCATCAATTTTTTAAATTATATGAGTCCTTTTGATATTCCTTTACAAATTTGTCTCGTTTTGACACAATAGGTCTTCGTTGTCAAATGTCTTAAATTAAAACTTAAACTTAAAATTTTGATCTAATGGATTTTTAGTTTGAAATTTTTGACATTCACATGAGTGAAAAATGAACTTGCCATGATTTTCATGGTTCCAAATGGAAAAATGTCAATATTTGATTAATTATGTTTAACATTCAATGCCCTTTTTGGCTTGTTCAATTTTGATTGCACCTATCACAACTCATCAAGTCTCTTCTTTGCAACGTTCCCACATTAGAGGGCAAAACAAAGGTGTCATGTGTGACATGTTCATTTTTGAATGTCTTCTCTATCTCATATGCCTTATGTTGAACCATTACTTGAATTAGGGAGAGACCTTGCTTTATGAGCCCCATTAAATGTGCATGCATAACATTCAAAAGTTGTGAACCAACAATATTTCAATATTTGACGACAGTTGTACCACACAATGTTTGTTTTTATGTTTAACAATCTTGTAGATGAACTAATATAGATTCATGTTTAAGTATGGTTACTTTGCAAGAAAACATTTTTGATGACCACATTTAATTCACATACTTGCCATTGTTTTTTCAATTTTAGTGTTCTTCTTTTAGCTTGCAAGTTAGATTTTGCAAACTTAATGTCAACTTTCTCCTCTTTTGCTTGGTGACTATATCATTATGCTTCATTTCCTTTCATTATTCATTTATAATATGACTCGTGCAATACAATCACATGGTCAATGAATTAAACATAAGTAAAGGTTTCATATTCCTAACAAATTGACCATTTAGATGGTATGTTGGTTGTTTTTCTGACTTGGAAACAAATGATGCACTATTTGCTTCTTTTGGATGCTTGAAGGTGTTTAGGGTGAGATGATTTGACATGGTCCTTTATCATTGTAAACTTGCAATGGAAATTTGCAATTTTATATTCCCTTTTTACAAAGTCATCAAGACAATCCTATGGAATGAGTGCAATTTCACATTGCTTGTACATGCAATGTCCATGTGTTACATGAGGCAACCACATGCCATTATATTTTTTAAATGGATGAGGCAAAGGTTCCTACACTATTGCCTTCAATGATTGAATTATGTCATTTTCCCTAGTAGTAACACAAGGTTCCTAAGCAAATTGTGTGCTTCCAATATCATCCACCATAATTGTCACCTTTTTCATTGGATTAATACCAATTGTCCTTTGAAATGGTGATGATAAGATGTAGTCTCTTCTATCCCAAAGTACTTACAAATTTGAAGAAGATGAAACACCAAATTTCACTATAAGCATCACATCACATCAAACAACAAATTTCAAAATAATTTGTAGGTTGAAGACTTGGTTTCTAAGCATTATATGCATATCCCCCTTCTAACATAAGATAGAATACTTGTAAATCCTCATTGCGAGAATAAAAAGAAAACTAGATGTTCATTAGAGCTCTAAGGTATTTGTAATGGGTGGTGATTGTGATCTTTTTTTAATTGTTTAAAACACTATTTTTAGCTATAATTTCAAATTGAAGAAAAAGAGTAATCAAAATCCAATTATTTTGTGCAATAATCATGAGTATTGTGGCTAGTGGCGAAGTGCAGAGATTCTTATCTCTTTAAAACAATTAGTTGTAATTTGAAATTTTACAACAATGGTCACACTTTGCAATGCAAGACATTCATCCATTGGGTATAGTTGACAATAGACGATGAAAGCATGATTGACAATGCTAGATGTTTCTGCACCATGTTCAAAAGTTATATGTGGAACCAGAGCTGAGACCATTCTAGTTTATTTTTCAGACCCAAAACCAGATGTTCTTCCTAAAAGTAAAGAACCGCCCATAACCGGTCCAAACGGGTGTTGGGTGGTTCTTAAAATGAGGGACAGATGCTCCCTGGTTATCTACCCGTGTATATGCCCAATTACCTGCTGGTTCTCAAAATATTCAAAGACCTGGTTTTGGTATATAACCGTGATCCTCAAAATGAGAAGGTAAAAGAACCAGACACAGAGAGAGAGAACCACCGGTTCTTTCATGAAGACAGACCCAAAACATTACGGGTTTTTGAAATAATAACAGCGGTTCTTTGCTTCTGATTTGTTCAATGGAACTGGACCAAACGGTTCTCTGATTCTCAAATATTTACCAAAAAAACAAAAGGAAATCAATGATTCCTTAGAAATTCAAAGAACCAGACCAACGCGGATCCAAAGCGGTTCTTTGGGTTTTTTTGGTTTGATAGAATTGCCAGTCCAAGGGTCCATATACCCGGAATCTACCCACTGGTTCTTTCTTCTGAAAAGCGGGTAGGTACCTGTGCTAATGTTGAACTGAAATGGGAGCTGCTGTAATGGGGTGCAATAATGGTGTTCTGATTTGTTGGGGGCTAAAACTTGCTGACACTTTATCCAGTCCTTAGATTGAATATATCTTTTGGTGGCTAGTTCCCAACAAATAAATAAGCATGGGACAAGGTGTACCAAATTCATTAAGGAATTATGAAGTTTATGGGACATCTCAGATTTATTTATTTATTTATTTTTTCCCTCCCATATTTGTGATGTAGCTGAACTGGCAATCATCCATACTACACTTTAGCCAAATTTGGCTATACACAGGATATGAAAGTCAAAAAGTTAAAGATTTCCTTTACATTTTTGGGCTACATTCTACAACCCAATAGAGAAATATGGCAATACTTTTTTTTTAAATAAATTAGAAATGTGGTCACTAAAAGCCCAAATTTTTTTAATAGCCAAATTGCTAAATTTAGTGAGAAAAAAAAAAAGGCTGAGACATCTTTGTCATTTGTCATTTTTTCCCCCCTCAACATGAGGAATGGATGGATGGTGGGTAGATAGGACATAACTTTTTCATTGGGTTCCAGTTCCATTGCTAACCATAGTAGTTTGCTTGGTATTTAATTTTACTACCTTCTAGGTAATAACCATTAGCCCTTTACCTATTATTATGCATGTACAAACCATCAACAATGTATGTACATGCATCTACTTGCCTAATAGTCACCCATTATTTCATAGAACCTGTCCTTGAACCCTCACAATGATAGGTTAGCAAGGAGTAAACAAAATCAGTTTGTTTTTGGGTTCATCCACCAATTTGAGTCTAGGGAGCCTTTGATTTTTTTGCTTGGTTTTTGAGAGAGGAGGAACTAGTGAATTGGTAGCATGACAAATGAGTTGGTAGTCACCTAGATGCCAACTCAAAGTGAGATTAAACCAAAAGTTAATGACACCATCTCTTGATTAATTTTTATTTTTTTGGCTTGGTGATTGCAACAAGCACCCAATACCATTACAATTTATCCCATCAGGTTTGCACAAAGTTAATAGAAGTTTTTTCAATGTGGTTTTTATTTTGGGCACGTCAAAAAACCTAATTAGTTTTTGAGTGATGGGCCAATAAAAACTGTCTCATTGCCCACACACATGCAACTCTGGGTGCACCCTCTCCCCCTCTCTCTCTCCCAACAAATTAATAGAACTAACAATAAGTAGCCATAAACTTACTTGAGCTCCATGTTACTGTGCACTACCAGTGACGATCAATTATTTTATTATTTTATAATATTTTCATACGGTTTCAAATAATTTATCATTATTGATGTCAATGTCAAATTTGGTTTAAATTAATATACCTTTCATGGACATGAAAAGACACATGTTAATTTATTTTTCATATCCATGTTGGTGGATAAGAAAAAGAAAGTGAAATAGTTTATAAAATGGAGGTAGTTATTAGGAAAGGTGGGAGATAGTTATTAAGAAAGTTAATAAAAAAAGAAAAGAAAAAAATATTAAGAAAAAAAATGAAGTAATTATCCTTTTAAATGAAATAATTATTTGTGGAATTTTCTTTGGAATCGTCCATGGATGACTATACAAAGGATTCCCAAAAAAACCTCTAATACGAATTCCAATTACTTGTCACTGGAATTTGCACACTCTCATTACCAAAAAGAAAAAAAAGTCAAAACATGTTGGGTTGGCTGAGGAAACTGGTTTTGTGGCTCAGCCTTACACCTGCTGTTGATTGGTTCAATTGGGTTGCTCTAAGTAGCCTCTCATGTATTTGCAGTCCCAGCTTTTGTTTTAGGGTTGGGGTTGGAAAAAAGTAAATAGCTAAAACTTGGATGTGAGAAATATTTTTGTGTCACATACTCAGCACCCTCAATGTTATTTCAACGACAAGTCCTAAATGTGTTGCTTGCTTTGAAGCAGTCTAGTGTGGGTTGCCATGCTCAGGCAGCATGGGCCCCAAAGCAAAACGACATGAAAACATGTCATGTTTTGGTGGCGGTTTGGGCATTTGTTTCGATCAGTTGGAAATTGCATGCCATGAAAGATGAGCTTTGAAACTTGAACTTTGAAACCTACCACCCATCGAACCATGTCACATTTCGACAAGTGGCTTGGCATGCGTTTCGATGCCCAAGCAGTTTGAACCTTTGAAACATATCCCCATTGAAACATGTAACATTTTGAGAGCTATGTTTCAGCCCCATGCGCCCATCTTCCATGTTCTCCCATGCTTTAGACCTTTTTCAATTCTCCCACACTTCATCTAGCTTTCACCGGACTACTCTATCATGATAATTAATGAAAGTAATGGAATAGGTTTTAAAGTTTAAGTAGGAATTAATTACAAGTGGGATGCGTCGCATGTCAATCCTCACAACAAATGAACAAGCGCACCCAAGTTTCGATTCAGTTTGGGTTTAGTTTCTTTGTAAAATTTCTTAGTTTTCTTACAATTGTGAGCTTTCTTTCTTCTTCCAACTCAAGTGTAAGGCGATCTAGGCATAACGTTCCATTTTTTCGGCCTTCCATTGTTTTTAGCATAGAAGCCAATTAGTCTTAACAAAAGAGAGGAAACATGGGGAGCAAAACAATAGACATAATAATTAAAAATGTGAAAAAAGACAAAACAAATTTAATGGAGACCTACACTTGTGAGGAGTGGTTGCGATTACTTAAATAATGCCACAATCATTGTCAAGAGGACAATAATGAATAACTTAGTTTTGTTTATTGCCATTGCAAGAAGAACTCAAAGATGAAGATCAATGAACACCAAAAGAAGGGGTGTGACAAAGTTGTGGATTTTGAAGGGAATCCTCTCAAACTGAAGTTGTACCCACCATTAAAAAATGCAACAGAAGGTGTGTATCTAGTGAAGACAAAACTTGTTTCAGTTTTCATTTTGAATTGGATTCCATGTTTCAACATTCCATCAGTTATAAAGAAACATGTTATGACATCAATACATAAGTTTATGTTTCGACAACAAATTACATAATTCTTCAACAACTATCATGTTTTGAAACATGTCTTTGAAAATTTCATCACTTTTCATGGACACGATCATGTTTCAACATTCACAATTGGCAAACTTGCAATAAAAGTTTGTAACTTCTAATAGCCATGTTTTGGAGGTGTTCATTGCCATGTTTTAGTAGGTTTTAATTAACGTGTTTTTGTAGTATAATATGTTTCATCTCCAAATGCATTTACCTTTTAAGGTCTCTACATTTAGATCATGATTTAAAGAGTGAGCACTTGAACCAAACGAATATTTCAAATAGAGGCTTATTATCAAGAAATCTGATTACAACTTGATAAGGTGTTCTACAAGAATGAGGCTTGGCAAGAGGTTGATAGTGTTTGAGGAACTCTCAAAACGGAAACCAATGTTTGTTCGGAAAATTGTAAAAACACCAAGCATTTGGCATCTATTACAGTGCAATATTTTTTATTGAGATTAAAAAACACAAAATAAATAATAATTTGCAAAGAGTTTGGGTACCTTTGTTCATGATCCAAACTTCAACATTGTTTCCTACTGCACATTCAGACGATTCGTGCGAAAAAACAAAGTGGTATTCAATTATTCATACCATATTAATCCATTGTAATACATTCACATTTATGTTTAATTTTTAATGCATGCATTCATAGTCACATCAATCATTTACTTCAACCTTCATTCCATATCTATGTTTCGAATACATGTGTGTATTTAAAATTTTCCATCATTGGTGTTTCAACATCATTTAAGGTTAAAAACTCATGTTCGGTATATTCATTCATGTTCTTCTTAAGTGTCATTTGTTTTTTTTCCATTGTTAAGTTTTTAGTAGGTGCCATGGTAGATGTTTCAATTCCCCGAAACATAGCCACTCAATGTTTTTATCACTTGACAAATAACCATTTCTTGGCATGTTGTTATCACTTCACAAATACCCTAAAACATGCCTATAGCATTTTTCAATGGAGTTGGTTAAATAACATAAAATCTTGATTTAAATAACATGTTAATCGTTATTTCTTATTCATTTTTTGTATGTTTGTATGTAGGTTATGTGTTTGTTAATGCATTTTCTTTGTTGGGTCAAATGCATGCTAAACATGGAGATGATGTTACTACTACAGTCTCCCAAACAATGGACCTTTTGGAAGTTAGTGACATAATCATTGGCCAATTCCTTGCATGAGTCAAAGGCTTACCTTTGTTGCTAAGTGCCTAAAGGAGTTTGATCTGGCCAATGTAAGAAAAATTGAAGTTATAAAATGGGATTGGAATCGTTTGTGGCATATTATTAGTAATGAAAGATGCTTACCTCCAATAGAGAAGCATGAGCTCCCATGGTCGCATTATTTTGATGAAGTTGAAATAATTGTAGGTAATCTTCTACAAAGGAAAACACCTTCCATGAATGTTCCTTGGGAAGTTCAATTAGTAAAGGTTTGTTTTAACACGCATTAAATAAACATGTTAGTTGTGCATGCCCACTCCAAGGTGATAATAACACATCCATTAGAAAGATGAAAATAGGGGATATCACTCGGCTTAGTGGAAAACTATCGATATATTAAAACAAGATGGTCATCTTTTGTTTGGGGGAAAAGAAATTTAGAAGGGTATTAAGGAGGAGGATATAAAGGTTACATATGAAAAGTTCATGTCACCATTGGATAATATGTTTGAATTGTCATTATTTTTCGTTGATGTACAAATTAGTGCAGTATAAGATATGGCGCACGAAAATATTGCATTGTTCCAAGAAATTTGGGAGCAAATAGATGAAGAATAAGGGGAAGTTTCATTTTTAGACCTAAGGTGTATCTTTGACGTTGCGAGGACATAGACATGGGATGGATAAGCATGTGATGGGGTTTGCTTCAAATTTCAAATGCTTCAATTAATCTCCCCCACAAAGTTGCATTTGCCCTATACAAGGTGGTAAAACAAATACATGCTTCTTTGTTCCCATCTCAACTCACAATTGAGGGTGCTCTAACAATGTTATCCTTAAAGACACCATTCAACTTCATAGCCATTAACTGGGGCATCTAAGTTCATGAAAGAAATGAATCAAATAATGAGAACAAGGAACAGGTCAAAAAATAGAAAGCTCACATCACATAAACATTTGAAATAGAGCATAACCCAAAGGATGTCAAAACAAATGCGAATATGGTAGATGTCACTACCCTATCCTTGGGCTCACAACCAAAGCAAGGGCATGGAAAGGTGCAGGTTGAAAGTGCAACCCAAGAGTCACATTCACACTCTTGGGAATGTAAGAAAGTGTGATGGAAAGAGTTTACACGTTCCCAAGTGGATTCTCATTTTGGAGTTCGAATCCCAATGGACTTTTGAATCTTCATAAAATAGTTTAAGGGGTCAAAATTCAATGGATTGAGGATTTTTTTATATGTTTAAAAATAATTTAAGACATAGATGTTTAAAATGGGCTTGCATAATCCATATGAGTATTTATGACACAAGTTGTGGCTAAAAGAAAGGTTGAGAATCAAAGTGTCAATTTGATTCCCAACCATTAAAAGACAAGAATTGCCCTAAGTTATGTGCATGTAGGAGGCGTGCCACATATCATTGAAAAACTCTT
Organism: Sphagnum contortum; assembly: GCA_963920785.1. Taxonomy (NCBI): domain Eukaryota; kingdom Viridiplantae; phylum Streptophyta; class Sphagnopsida; order Sphagnales; family Sphagnaceae; genus Sphagnum; species Sphagnum contortum. Next base: position 8,438,894 of record OY987290.1, on the reverse strand, counting down.
GATGAAGGTTACAACTTTGTTTCATACCTTGCTTCAATAGAGGTTTACACAATAAATTATGGGCTTCTAAGTGGCAAGGGTCCTAATTTTGAACATCTCGACTTAGGAGTCCCGAGAAAAATGACACATTGGGTGTAGCCCCCATGGTGAGCCAGAGATAATACTATAAGGGGGAGGGTGATGTCTTCCCCAAGTTCGGGTTGTGGTGAGTCTCTATGAATTCGTGTATCCCCATGGCTCATCCGTGAAACAAAAATACTCCAACTATGCATTAACCAACTTGTTGTTTGGTTTGTGTAAATTAATATGAATAATTGACATGCTTATCATTCTTTTTAATCCCCATCATAGAGTTCCAGCACTCCCTTATTACCCCCAAAGTGCTACGAGCTACGGAATGTGCCCCAATTTTATTTTTTTCCATTGTTTTCATTTTGGGACTCGCATTTTAATCTTTCAAGGAGTTTGGGGGGGTGTCAATAGAGCAAATACCTTGTAGCACATCTCACATGTGAAACCTCAAGTTTCGGACATGCAAGTTTCGAAGGTTCATTTTTCAAATATCCAAATTTTAGAGGTTTAGGTTTCAATTCTCTAAAAAGAAAATGCCCCCCATGCTTTGGAAAATTGAGTTATGAATGTGAATGGAACCATGAAAGCTCCCTAGGATTTCAACACCAGTAAAAATTCAATTCAAAATAAATTCAAATAGTTTTGCAAAATGATTTTTATTGGTTTTGAGTTGGACCCAAAAACAAATTTGATTCATGTTTCAAGCGGAGATGATATTGATCATGTTTTGAAGAAGTTTCCTCATGATGCCAAAGGTTGGGTTGAAAACACAACTGCTCGTCTATTAAATGTTTCCATGCTTCACATGTAAATACCAACTTTGCCTTAATCCAATAAGTGGATGTAAATAATCAGTGTCTTTTCTTTGCTAGTTTAGCAAGTTTCAACCATACATGATCTGGGTTATGTTTTGGGAGAACAACATGGCGATTATGTTTCAGAAATCAAATAATATCATATGCCATTAGAGCCATCAGAGCCCAATCAGGTTCGCATCTCGCCTCCAAATGAGATTATATATGGGAATATATCATGATCAAACACATATATTGATGAAAATGTGACCATTGATCTGATCTTGAATGCAATGATGTTGGCTAAGGTTGTGTTTCACATTCTTTAACAAGGACCCAACGAAGGTACCCCAAGTTTTGAAACACCTTATCATCATATTAGGAACATTTCAAAGGGTATAAATGTTGCAGGAAAAAAACTTGAATGTAAAAGCGAAAAAAACCGAAGGCAAAATCTAGGAAAACGAAGGTCGGAATTAAAGTTGCAAATAAAGAATTCATGAATAAAATGAATACAATCGTCGAAAGTTCTTCAAGTTTTGGCAGTGAAGTTTCACTTCCACCCAAGGAAGAATTTTTTTATATTATGCTAGAGGTTGCACCTAAAAATTGACCAATGGCTTGTTCACTTTGCAAAAACTATAGGTTCCTAATTCAACTACGTTTATCTCCCTTTTTTACTCCCTTTTTTCATACATTTCTTGGTAAGATTTTGTGTTTTATTAGGTTACTTGAGCTTTTCAAGACCACAAGGTATTAAAGTTTCTATAGTTGAAACATAACATCACTAGAAACCTAAATCTAAATGAAGATTGAAACTTGTACATTGAAGATACATAGAAACGTCATGATAGAGATTAATAGAAACATAAATCCTCATTATTTTAAATACATGGATACTACTAAAACATGAAAACATTCGCTTTTACATTTGAGCTTTTACATTAAGGACCCCGATACTAATTGAAATATACTTATCTACAAGGCTGAAGCGTCTACTAAGGATGAGCTTTACAATTATGTGCTATTATTTGGGGGTGATGTAGAGAGGGAAGTTCATATTTGGCTAAAAGACAATCATTTCAAAGCACTATTATATTAGCAAGGGGAATTGCAAGGCACAATGCTGGACTTTTATTTTACAATTGGAAAAACCTATTATTCGCAAATGTTATTATATTGTACACAACTAGACTATGTTGATATTGGATCTTATGCACATAGATGAAGGCAATGCATGAGAAAAGACTACGTAGTGGGGTGTTAGAAATTTTCGTAGTATGAACAGGTTGGAAGACACTTTGGTGTTTCCATACAATGAACAAAAACATTGGTCTTTTTTTTATATTAGAGTGCCACCAAACATTGCACTTAAATTTTATTCCAATATATCACCATACTTGGAAGGCGAATCAATTTGTGAAGTGTGCACCGCTTGGGTGGTTTTACACAAAAGGCATACCGCACAATTTTAACAAGTGGGCGGTTATTAGCATTAGGCCAATTGTACATGCCCCATTGCCCCCACAAAATGGAACATGGGAATGTGGATACTTAGTTGTAGAATATTTTAGTTAGTACATGGACAAGCGTGGCAATAGGGAACATTATCTTGGTGTAGAAATGAGTCTCAAAAAATTTTACTAGCATATTCTCATAACTATCTCAAATTTATTCTAACATTCTATTATATTTTTGCATGGTTCAGCCTTTGGGACCATAGCATAATGTGTCTTTCTACATTTTTATGTTTCAATGGGGTTTGTTGCTTCCTTCATGTTTATTATATTTTAGTAGATTGTATGTTTCAAGTTTATGTTTTTGTCAAGTTCTTATATAAAGCCTATGTTTTTGTGTCAAGGCCATGTTTCAAGTCATGGGCATGTTTCATTTTAAGCGAATGTTTCAATTCAAGGTTTTTTGTTCATTTCACGACCTATTATTTGTTTCTAGGAGTTCAAATGGTCTTATGTTTCTATTGGATGTATATTTATGTGTCCCTAATTTCCATTATTTCCACCCATTCAAAAGACATTCATCCACAAATTACATCGTCTTTTTGCAGGTTTTTATGTTTCATGTATTATACTTTTAACATGTTTCTCATATTCATTGATTGTACTTGTTATATGTTTTACATTCCTAAGTTGTTTTTGAGTAGTGATTTTTTCATTCTCTTTCTTGTAGACTAATTAACAAGCACTTGAGGTCAAACACCTTCAAACAAAAATGTTAAAAGTGTTGTAGTAAGAGCTTATGTGCCCAAGCCTAGGTTGCATGCCTCCTTATCGCCCTTGATGAAAATTTGATTCTAATGATGACACTTGTATGGTTTCTGAAACAACATCAAGGATAATTAACTATGTATTATACAATATAGGGGCATGCAACATTAGTCAAAAGATGTTGAAGAGCCCATTTGTACACAAAAAGACCAAGAATAGTGTACATAAATGCCCACTTGTAGAGGACACGAATAGGAAAATTGTACAAAAGAAATTCCATGTAGCAACCCTAAGCAACAAGGACAGAAAGCTGATTCTAAATTAGCAAATGCCCCATTGAGGAAATAAGATGTAAAATAGATTATGAAAGCTTGAAATATCATTATTTGGTTTCAAAACTCATAACATAAAATAAAATGGAATGTGATATTGTATTTCTTGTTTATTTTAGGTTATTAATTTTTCTTTTTCATGTTTTCAACACTGTTTTGACTTAGGGGGATTCGTTTCTAAATTTGAAAGTTTTCGATGTGAGGATGTATCATTGGCATTCATTAACTGCCATTACACCATGAAACTCTTTAATCACTTGAATATGTTGAACATTTAATTATGATAACACACGATGATGAATTAAGAGTTTTGACCTCAAATATTGTGTGTGATACATGATCAAACAATGTTCTGAAGACATATTTCATTCGAGTTTCAATAGAAATATTGAAACTATGTTTTGATCATATGTTTCAAGGACTATATTTGAGTGTGATAAATTTCGGGGACTACATTTTAATTATCTTTCCTATGTTTTGGTAACTTCAAATTAATTTTAAATAGTTTGAATGCTAACCATATGTTATTTTTAAATGGGCCCATATTATATTTCACATTGTTTCATAAAACTAGAAAGTCATTTTAGTTTCCAAGCAATCTTGAAGTTTTGGTGTGCTTATGAATTTATTAAGTTTTGGCATGTGCGCATGAATTTTGTTTGTGTCTATGAAATTCCTATGTTTCAACAAATTTCTTATGTTTCTTTCAATTTCATATGTTTTTATGAATTGCTTATGATTTTGAAATTTTTGTTTTATTGAATTTCCTATGTTTCTTAGAATCTTTTATGTTTCAATGTTTTGTTTTCGAAGGTTTTTGTTTCTTGATACCTAGCACATGGTTAGATTATGAATATTTTTGTGTTTAAACGTCAAGGTGTCAAAAGGGTGAAAGTGCATCATATTTAATGCATGATAGCCAAAAATTAGATTTATCGAAACATAGAAGAACCCTAATATATCGAGTGCATGTCCCCTTGTACATTTTATGAGCATTTATGATGACTTTTATGATTGATTTGATATTGGGTGAGTGGCTATGGGAGTGTAATGGATAACCTATGTTTCATTTGCCATTTTCATGTTGTTGTTTTCTAATTACGAATTGTGTTTTCAATGGACTTTGTTTAACTTCCAATTGGAAAAACATGGTATATGCCATCTAGATTGAATTTGGATTTGAATACATAATTTTTGTAGGGGACTTTGCACATAATGCAACATCTGCATTTTGGAGTTTCTATATATAAGAAGTTGATATGGACTATCGATTTTAGATTTGGAATGCACAAAGTCAAAACAACATACATCCCTTCAAACCAAATGCAGGGCTTTATCAACAAGGAGGAATAGCACAACGACACAAATTATAAGTTCACAGTTGGCAATTACACATAAATGAAAAAGGGAAATTGTTCTATCCATGTTGGGATAATTATTTCAAATTTTCTAGGTTTCGAATACTAAACACATATTGACCTTCTCTTTTTTGGAGTCGCTTTTTTTTAGAGAGTTGCACTTTTTTACACAACATTAGATTTTGCCACAATTTGAATTTCTTTGAATTGTTGAATTGTATATATAATTATGATTTTGGCCCAGAAAGTAGGACAAATAATTTTTTGGCACTAATAAAGGACATGGTTTTTAGAAAAAAGCCTCTTGACAAGAGAGGTAAAACAACCTAGAAAGGAAAATTAAAAACTCAAATTAATGTAATGGAAGGTCCCAGAAGAAAGGTTGTTAATGTGCTTTTATCATCAAAATGTTATATCTTCTCCCTATAGTTTTAGAGATATCCTACTATGAAAAGAGACACATCAATGTGATAAGAGGTTTTTGCCATGGGAACATCCTCCAAGGGGACAAAGTTACATTCAACGCACATGTTTCCGTAGGCTTAAAGGACTTCATACTTGACAATTTGTGATTGGGGTTTTTTTTCACAAGCGGTGGCAAAGCATCATATAAATGTGTAGGAATTTGTAGAAATAGGTGGGAACCTAACCATGGATACCTTTCTATGTGAACAAGACATATGAAACATAATAAAAAAGTTAACAAAGGAAACATATAAGAAACATGAAAATGATGTTGAAAGTGTTTGCATGTGGGTTTAAGAGAACCCAAACATTTTGTTTTATTATCAAGAAATTGGGTCTAAAGTTGGTGGAGAGTTATCAGGGAATAATATTTTGTTCACAATCAAAATTTTGTATCCTTGGCAAACAACGATGATGCAACAATATGGTCATTAAAGTGTGATTACAATTGATGCCACCTTGGAACAAATGAAACAAGGTAAATTGTCTCACTATAACTTATGTTGCAAAGCCTATAAAACTTTCGAAACATGATTATAATATGTTGAAATTTGCTAAAAGCTACTTATTTTCATACTAGTTTCCATTATATACATTGATGGTATTTGATGGGTAGAAGAATGGCACACATAATCACATATTGAAATAAGCAAAACAACTTGTCGAAATGGATGGATGCTATCAATCGAAATATGCAACAATCAAAACCAAATTGAAAACTAAATGTCATCATTGTTGATGATGTTGATGCGGAAATCAATAGTCTAAAGTAACATTTTAATTCCATATATAGCCTAGGTGCACATTATTTGATTTAAATTTTTGTTTCAAAGTTATAGTTTTTTATGTTTCAAAGTGACCTAGACATGGATATGTTTCAAAATGAAATTGTATCATGTTCCGGAGATTATTTCATTATGGGGTCCCCAAATCTAAATTCCTTCATGTCTAGCTATGTTATGTTAGGTTTCAGTGGTCAAACTAGGTTTCAATGGTTTATGTTTCAAGTGGGTTTGAGTGGTTGAACTAGGGTTAGTAGTTTATGTTTTGACTCGGTTTTAGTGGTTTATGTTCCGAGTGGGTTTTGATGGTTGAACTAAATTTCAGTGGTTTATGTTTTGAGTGGGTTTTAGTGGATTATTTTAATGCATTTCAAGTTGAAATGGTATTTGCATAATGACCTTTGCGAACTAAACGCAATTTGAAATGATTATCTACATTCCAAATATTATTGTATCATATTTTTAATGTCTTGTTTGATTATAGGAAAATATGGCCAAACACAAAGATTTTTGTGTGCCTTTGGCATGTAAAAAGAGCTTGGTAGAAGCAATCCTACATTAAAATCAAGGATGTGGTATTATGGGCAAAGGTCTTAAAGAATATGGGGCATATCATGCATGATGCAACGTAACTTGATGGAAAAACTCCTTTGGAGTTTGCAAAGGAGGAGTTGTTAAAGCTTATGGAAAGGATTCCAGATGCGAACAAACATTTTGGTCATCTGTTATTTTAGAGTGGGTGCCAAAATGTGAAATGTGGGTAATGGGAATTGGAATCTCCCATACACTGGCCATGATACTAATGTTGCCATTAAAGTTACCATGCAAACTTGAAAGCAACATTAAGAATGGCAAAGTCACGAATCTTTAAAAGACGTGTGGATTGGTGCATCCACAAGCTATTGGGAGATGTTTTGTCACATTATTAATATTAGAGTTTGAGAAAGAATTGGGGTTTAGTCCCAAACAAGGAGCAAAAACAATTTGTTGTTAATGTTGTTCTTCATGCAAAGGAATCCCAAACAATTATGTGACTTTTCCAAAAAATGATGGTGGATATGCAATTGTCACCTCTTTAACACATGAACATTTGAATTAAGGTCTATAACTTGGAATCTGAGTGGGCCTGCTATGAATGTCTCCAATTGCAAAGGGGAAACATATGTAAACATCAAATTAAAGTATTAATGTTCCTTTGCCTTGATTTAACAAAATGAACAATTACATGTTACTATGGTGGGTTCAATAGCATGTTCATTCCTTGTCCGATTCTCACACCTTTGTTGTAGCAAACACCATGAATAAGTCTACCTCCCCAAAGGACCAAAGACCCTAAGAAAAATAGTTGTGATTTCGTCTTCAAATTAGTTTCAAATGTTACTGAAAACATTATGTTCATGCAACATTTATTGGTTGATTTGAAACAAGTAGTTAAAAGGCAACATATAATATTGGCATAAATACGAAGTGGGCTTGTGCACCCAATACAAGCAATAAAGTTTCAATGATTAAACAATGGCCATGGGATGTGTGTAAAATGCCTACTCAATTTCTTCAACCGCAGTGATGTAATTCAAAACATGAAACCTAAAAGGAAACTAAACTTGTACCTTTTGACCTAAACTTTAAATGCTATGTGACTCAACATGTTTCAATCCATGTTTCAGATACTTTTGCAAATCAGAACTTATGTTTTTAATGAAATTATTCTTGGTTACTACTGGAACCAAATTTCATATTTTTATAAATTAATTGGCAAGTTTCAAAAAAATGAATTCCAATCCTTTGCATTTTTCACCTGCATATATTATTTTTTATGGATGATAATGTCATTTTAAATGTTTCTAACCCTATGTTTCTAAGTGTAGTTTTCTAAGGCTATGTTTTAAAATCTATGTTTCCGAGTCTCATGATCTTTTCAACATCTTGTTTTTTCTTGCGGTGCATATTTAGGTTTCAACCACTATGAACTTTACAAGGTCTCGTATTCTAACTTCACAATGAATTAGTGAACTCATAAATCCATGTTTCAAAAGATCATGTTCATGTGCAAATTTTTGTTCCTTTCATTTCTCATGTTAATGTCAAAATTCTAAACGATGTTTTTGTTTATGTTGGCTGATGTTTCTAAAGCATGTCTCTATTGATGTTGGATCTTGAATATCTATAGTCGCAAAGGGGAAACATGATTAGTCTTTGAATAAAAACACCCAATCTTAAATTTCCTTTAGATTGCCTCATTCTTTGACTAAAAAAATAAAATGCCATCCTCAAGTTCAATGTATGAATTATGCATTGATGAGAGTTCACCAAAGAATAAGAAATAAGATACTAATTGATAAAACCTTTTAGAGCAACATTACAACATATACTTGATTCCTAACATGTATCTACCATGTTTTCGATTTTCCTAACATCAATTTAAATTCAGTTTAGCATCTTGCTTGGAAGAACACTATTGATATTGAGCGTATGAATTAACATAAAATAAAATAAGAAACAAACAACTCATGAACGACAAAATTAAAAAAAACAACATCGCATCTTCCATATAGTTGATCATTCTCTTGGGTTGATTTATATGTTTCTATCATGTTTCATAGTTCCCTAGTATTATCATTAGTTTGGGTAACCGTGTTTCTATGATGTTTCATATGATATATTCCAAGCCTATCGTCCACAACATAGTAAATTCCATCAATTATATGCAATAACTTTACAATATTGTAAACAAGCAACACCTTGTTTAAAAATGTGGTGGTTGGAGACAAGTTTTAATATTCAATATATTTATTATCGAACGTTCATCAAAATAAGAGAAAAAAAGAAACAAGCTACTAATGATGTAAAGACTCTTAGAGCATTAATATGTCTATCATATACTTGATTACTATTTTGGGTCGATTTTTATGTTTTTTTCATGTTTCATAGTTTTCTAGAATTAATTTTAGTTTCAGTAAGCTTGTTTCTATCATGTTTCATAGGGGATTTTCGAAACCATGGTCCATAAAATAGTAAATTCCATTAATTGTAAGAAATACCTCTATAATATTGGAACCAAACAATGACTTGTTCCAAAACATGGTGGCTAATGAACATTATTAGTATTAAATGTTTTTATTATCGACCATTCATTAGAATAAAACATGAAAAAAACCAAGTTACTCATGATGTAATGGTTCTTAAAACAACATTAAATCTACCATATACTTGATCTCTATCTTGGGTTAATTTCTATGTTTATATCATGTTTCATAGGTTCCTAGGACTAGTTTGGTTTTGGCACACATGTTTCTATCACGTTTCAAACAATATTTTCCAGACATGTAGTTTATAACAACTCAATTCCATCAATTGTAATATATACCTCTAGAGCAACAACGAGCAACAAATTGTTCCAAAACACGGTGGTTGAAGAACACTATCAATATTCAATGCATGACTTAACTACCATTCATTAGAATGAAACATTCATCACATAATATATAAAAACGTTGCTCGTGAAGTTCTTTTAGAGTAACATTGCATCTTTCATATAGTTGATCATTGTCTTGGGTCAATTTTTATGTTTCTATCATCTTTTTTTCATATTAACATTAAATATGTCATATGGAATTATTGATCGATGATTAGAATAAAACATTTGTCACAAAGTAAGAAAGAAATTTCTTTATTTCTATAATGTGTCGTGCGTTTTTAGGATCAACTTAAGTTTCAAAGTTTATGTTTTGGAAGATGCTTTGCAAACTCAAGATCCATAACATAGTATATCCCAACGTGTAAAAGATGTTTTCACAACATGGGCAACGAGCACCCACTTGTTCCAAGGGGTTGTGGTTTAAAATTACTTGCAAGAACATTGTATAAAGGCATGATCCTAGCATGGTTTCGGACAACAAGCTTTTTATTTCTCTCATGTTTTGTGCCATGTTTCGTGTGTTACTAAGTTTTGATATCCCTACAATTTTGAAATGTTTCTATCATGTTTCTTACATGTTCTGTTTTTTGTTTTGTATTACAAGGTTTTATTATTTTTTGTTTTATGTTTCCAATACTTTGAACTTTTGTTACCCATTGAGCTTTGTGAGACATGGTTTATATAATTTTGATTAAAAATTTACCATGTTGTTGGCATGTGTCAGAGATTTCAAAACATGTTTATTTGATTTTTTTTCATATTCCAAAGGCATGTTCTAGATTACTTTTCAGATCAATACAACAAAGTTGCTGATGTAACCAAGTTGCAATAGGTCACCCTATATATGCTCTTGGATAGTCGAGGGTAAATTGATGTTATCCTTCAAATTGTCCAAGAACACCCAAGCGCTAGGGGAGGAGCATTGCAATAGGATAACAACGCTTCATTCACCAAAAACATATATGAAATAATAGTCAACAAATGGTAGTTGGATAGACCATAACATTTCTTTCAAACATCCATTTGCCTTCCATTAATCACTATAAAGTGTTTTCGATAAAATATATATGATCAAAACTAGAAACATAACATATCTATGTACACAAAGCTAGGTTTAAACATTGGTTAAGACTTGAAGGAAATGGTATCTAAAAATTATCATTTAACTAGATAGTCAAAACTTGTGTACAAAAATAGGAATTCTATAAAGATGTTGAAACTTGGGTTAAACCCTATGCCCATCAAGATTTGAAAATTACTATTCATTTGATAATCAAAAAATGTGTCCAAATATTTTTTAACCTATAAAGACATTGAAACATGTAACTAGAACTTGTTTGTAGTGTAGTTGGTCATGTTTCAAGTGTTACATTCCATTGAATCACCTCGCTTAACTAGAAACAAGAAGGGAACCCATACTTACCTTGCTTAGGAATGTTGGGCTTACATTTTTGCGAGACTATTCCAACCGCATTTGGATGTTTGAAGGTAACATACATAAAAATCCAAAACATTATCTAGGAACACCCAAGAGTTGTGGAAAAGCATTGCAAGATTATAACCTAGTATCCATGCTTAAGAAACAAGTGGATTGTTGCAAAAAAATGGTTAAAGAAACAAAAAAATCGGAAACCTAAACAACAATGAAGGAAATGAACAAGAAGACAACAACAAACAACAAGACAATGCAAACCCAACAACGCAAGAAATGAACACTATACAAGTGGATTGTTGCAAATAAATGTTTATAGAAACATAAAAAATTAGAAACCCAAACAACAAGCAGGAAATGGACAAGAAGAAGAAGAAGACAACAACAAAAAATAGAACAATGCAAACCCAAACAAACAACGTGGGAAATGAACACAATATAAAAAATAAACCGGTCCTCTTTCCGAGCAAATATTCGGTGTGTAGCTTCTTAACCTTTGACACAACATGTGTCAATTGCCAAAAAAATATAAAAACCAATATCCACTTATAAACATCAAGAAAGTTCAATAGGGTGAAACAATACATGTTATTGGTTTTGAAAACTATTAATGCACAACACTATTGTGATTCAAAGGGAAAAATGAAAGTGAAGTGGGTTGCAAATAAGAACATGATGAACAATTTAATGTGGGTGAAAAGACAAAGCTTCCTTAATGTTGCCATGAGCTCTTTTTATTATCAAAACCCTAAGTAAATCTTTTGCAGGGGAGTGGCGATGAAAACATTAAAGTTTAGTGGAAAAATACATGATGATGATGTGAAGTAAAAAAAGGTCTAAAGTTTCATGGATGGGGCATGGATGGGGATTGCATGGGGGAATGTGGAAAATGAGCACATGGGGGCAAAACAAAACTCCTAAAATGTTACATGTTTTGGGGGCTTAAGTTGCATGGGCATTGAAACATATGTCGGGCTGCCCATCGAAACGTGACATGTTTTGAGGTTCAAGTTTCGAGACTCATGTTTTGGAGGCCCAAGCATGGCGCACAATTTTTGACCAATTGAAACAAGCATTAGGCCGCCTCAAAGTGAACAACGCATTTAAGACTTGTCGCTGAAATAACTTTGGGGTACTCAACACCATTCAGAGATGCTATATGTACACAAAAGTTGCTGGAGGACAAAATTTTGTCACAATTCAAAAACAAACATTTATTAATGTTGTTTGCATTAGACATTGGTTACAATAATTTAGCTCAGAAAATATACACAAATGTATGTGGGCATGGCAAAAGACTAGTGGTTGTGTGAAGAGAAGTGATGTTGCCAATGTGAATTGTTAAAATGAGAACATTGAATTATTTTGAATAGTTTTCTTCAATGAACTAACATTTAAATGCTATAATAATTATAGAAGCTTGTGTCAAGGTGCAAAGAAAAAACTTGTGGCCAGTGAATGAATTGACACTTAAATGTTGAATGTGACCAATCCTAAAGATATGCAAATTGCAAAGGAACTTTTAACACATGCTTCTTTGATTTTACTTTGCACAAACCTAAATATTGTAATACTAGGGCAACTTTGGCACAAAAGTGGATTTTTTTTTGTTTTTAATAAATTTGACATATGGATTTTTATGGACTTTTCGGCAAGGTAAAAATTATAAATATTAAATGTACAATGATTGTTACCATAACAAAAGGTGACCTTATATGCTAATGATTTCATTGGATTTTGAGTGAATTCATTGTTTGTAATGAACAAGACCTAGTGAGGATATAGTGAATTCATTAGTTTAATGAACGAGGACTAATGAACTACACCCACATTTTGTAACAATTTATTCTTTTGCTCTCCTTGTGATCGGTCGATTTCCAAAAAGTGTATTTGCCTTATTTGTTTTATTAACTTCGTAAATGCAGGCTTTGAGCGTTATAGAACGAATAAATTTTAAAATAAAATTATATATATATATATATATATATATATATATATATATATATTACTCCAGGGTTTGATTCTAGTTGTCTTTCAATTTGAAATTTTCAGCAAGGAGATGCTGATGATTTTTTCTCAAGACTTTGACAATTTTTATTTGAAAAAAATAATAATTATGTTGAAGCTGCGCATGTACTATCATATTTGTATGGACAATGTCAACCCTGCAACCTGCTCCTCCTGTTGAAAGATATGGTGTCTTGGGTTTTGGCACATTATTGGTGTTGTTTGTTATGAACTTGCATATGAGACATTTGTGACTACTTACAGGAAAGAAAAGGAAAAAAAAGAAGCTCAAGAAGATTATAATGACAAAAGTGAAACCCTTGCTGCTTCAGTAGTGCTGCAGTTGTTCACACAGTTTCTGCAAGGCAAGGCTTGATGGAAAAAAGCAAAGATTTGCTGCTGGATGAAGAATAGAACACTGTGGTAAAGCTACTGGACCTGGATGAAGAAGAGAAGACTCTGGTAAAGCTACTGGACCTGGATGAAGAATAGAACACTGTGGTAAAGCTACTGGACCTGGATGAAGAAGAGAAGACTCTGGTAAAGCTACTGGACCTGGATGAAGAATAGAACACTGTGGTAAAGCTACTGGACCTGGATGAAGAAGAGAAGACTCTGGTAAAGCTACTGGACCTGGATGAAGAATAGAACACTGTGGTAAAGCTACTGGACCTGGATGAAGAAGAGAAGACTCTGGTAAAGCTACTGGACCTGGATGAAGAATAGAACACTGTGGTAAAGCTACTGGACCTGGATGAAGAAGAGAAGACTCTGGTAAAGCTACTGGACCTGGATGAAGAATAGAAGACTCTGGTAAAGCTACTGGACCTGGATGAAGAAGAGAAGACTCTGGTAAAGCTACTGGACCTGGATGAAGAAGAGAACACTGTGGTAAAGCTACTGGACCTGGATGAAGAATAGAACACTGTGGTAAAGCTACTGGACCTGGATGAAGAAGAGAAGACTCTGGTAAAGCTACTGGACCTGGACCAAGAAAAGAACACTGTGGTAAAGCTACTGGACCTGGATGAAGAAGAGAACACTGTGGTAAAGCTACTGGACCTGGATGAAGAATAGAACACTGTGGTAAAGCTACTGGACCTGGATGAAGAAGAGAAGACTCTGGTAAAGCTACTGGACCTGGATGAAGAAAAGAACACTGTGGTGAACTACTGGACCTGGATGAAGAAGAGAACACTGTGGTAAAGCTACTGGACCTGGATGAAGAAGAGAATACTCTGGTAAAGCTCCTGGACCTGTGTTCCAATTCACTGCCTTCCTGCAAGAAGGGGAAGTAGGAAGGTAGATGGATGAAAGGAGGGCTGTTCCGGTAAGTAATTCATAACTGGGTTTGTTAGGAGGGCTGTTACGGTAAGTAATTCATAACTGGGGATGTTAGGAGGGCTGTTATCGTAAGTAATTCATAACTGGGCGATGTTAGGAGGGCCGTTACCTTAATTAATTCATAACTGGGCCCTAAGTAATTCACACACTTTGAAAATGAATTACAAACGGATGTAATTTATTTTAAGTCATGCAAACTGGTTACCCCAAATAATCACTCCAACAATGAAAAGGGTATTTATTTTTGGGGTTTCTAATTTTGAGCTTCCAAACTCCTCAAGAGTAACCATACATAGATCATGAGGCATAGGAGCGGGTCGGTCGTAGGTTCTTAAGCCTACTCCTCAAGAGTGGGAAGGATCTTAGGCCTACTTAGGTGTACAAAGGTCACTCTTTTCTTGGAGGGACATTCGCCCATGTAAGGTGCCCTCCAAGTACACTAGGAATTTCTCCAAGGGCTTTACAATACATTGGCTATGGACCTTTTCACCAGAAAGCTACACATTTAAGGTCCTAGGGTGGGAGCATTCTCAAATACGGGGCCTACACTTGTGCGATACCCTCAAAGTGCTTTAGTTAGCGGAATGCCACTTTATTTTATTATGAATTATGTTTGACAAAAGTGGAATTGTTTCTTCTTTACAACTTTCTCTTTTTTCCTATTTGTGTTTATGTAACAAAATGTCACAAAAACAAATTGTGGAGGTTTTTTTAAAAAAAATTATGCATTCATTTGGGTCATGAATAAGGGGTTTTTTTTTTTTTTTTTTTCAGATTTTTGATACCAAGGTGGGCAATTTTTTTCCCAAAATTATCAAAATGATCATATTCACATTTAACAAAAAAACATTCCCAATGTTTTTGTTTCACAACTAAATCACTAGTCATAATGCATTTTAGACAAGTCTAGTGTGGTCTTTGCCATCGGCCCAAGTGTGAATAGGACCTTGACAATCGAGCTCAATTGTCAAAAGACTGTTTTAAAGTTTTAATTAATTTGTAGTGACAAAAATGACTCTAAATTGAATATCTCCCATACCTTAGGTTTGAACATCACAAAATAACCCCCAACAAATCCCAATTGTCAAAGTCTCACTAAAACCTTGCCTCGATTTTCTTTGACAAAATTGTTCAATATTCAATAACCCTCACCCCATAGATCTAAACGTTACCAAACCACTTTGGTGCATCCATACTCATGGAAGCGTTTCAAATGGTACCAAGAACATGACATGGAATGCCATGGTTTGGAAGATCTCAAAGTGACAAACAAAACAACCAAAGAACATTCATAGATAGATTCCTATGAAACCCATTTTACATTACATATGGACAACAAATCACTTGAGTAGTTTTGCATTGTGTTAGATGCCCATGAGAAGCATGACATATGGATGGATGGATATGTTATTAGCATTTTGTTTCAGAATTATGTGTAGAGTAAAAAGCCCATGGTGCAAGCATTTGCAAAAGGAGACTAGGACAATGCAATAATCAAGTCCAACCCGAATTTTGGGAATGTTCATGAACTATGGTCTTTACCCATGATAAACCATCAAGTGAACATTATTGGAACTTAAAAATACTTAGATCATGAGGCATCAAAAGTGTAGGTTTCTTACTAATGTCGAATGGGTATATCCCTAAGTGAAGGGTTCTTATTAGTGTTGAATGGGTATATCCCTTTCAATACATGCGGGAGATGAGGGTAAATAAAAATGTTCAAAACATATAATAGCCAAATAAAGGCAAATAGGCTTCAAAAGATACTCAAAACCACGTAAGGGCATATAGGCTTTGCAAAATTATCAATATGGGCAATGGTAAAGGTAAATGATGAAACTATTTGTAGGGTGACAATAAGGGTAAATATTTCATGATTTACCTTATACATACATACCATGTGGGCCATAACAAAGAAAAATAAATATTTACACAAATATGGCAAAATTCAAAGTGAAGAAAGACAATTACTAGTGAATTGGCATTGCAAACATCCTATCAAAGATTTGTCAAAATATAATCATATCAATAAATAGCATTAAAAATATTCAAATCATTTTTACAATGAAAAATGTCAATAAATCTGAAAGGGTTCCAATATCATACGGTAAGAGTTTTTTTTATCAAGACAATTAATGTAATGAATAGAAATAAAATACCAAAAAATATATATTCAACAATCAATCATTGTAATTCAAACAAATTCATCATACCAAATGTGTTGCAAAATATGGAAATGCATATATGCTACAATATGATTTTTTTGGGCACATACCCTCTATTTACCTTCCTTAACACAATTATCCTCCTTTGGATAATGATAAATCTCAACTATATATTAGTTATGTAAAATAAGTATAACACAACATCTTTAAGTAGAGGTATGATTGGGTGGTACTATAAAAAATTGCTTCAAGGAATGGTTAAGGAATTAAATTTGGCCAAATAATATTCATGGGTTCTTTCTTTTAATTTCTTCCAAATCACCTTCATTAGATCATATTCATTAAGGGTTTTCCAACAATACTAAGATTACACCCTAATTTCCCTATAAATTTTATATTTTAAGCATGAATTTTAAGTATATATATATTCAATAACCTCACTGTATGTCAAAACATTATAAACTAACTTGATGCACCCTAACTCATCAAGGACTTTCCAACAATACCAAGAGTGTGACATTGATATATTTAACCTTTTGATGTTACATTATGTTAAAACAATGGAGATGGTTATGATATTTGTAAGTTGTAAAATGTTCTTCCATTGAAAATGCAAATACATGAAATGTTGATTTTAATTATTCGCCCATTCAAAGCAAAACTTTTGAATTAGTATAAAAAGATATATTTGATGTCAAATAAAATCTTTTAAACAAGTTTTAGAATGCGATTAGTGTACATTGATCTATTTAAAGAAATAAGTATGAAACAATTTTATATTCTTGATTTTATATTTTTAATTTATTTTAGAAAGTCCAAATCAACTTATTGTAAATCTAAATAAATTCAAAATAAATGAATTTTAAGTTGCAATATTTGTAGTAGTTTATTTACACATCTAGTTTTGATTCCTCTTGTGTGCATTTTACTAAGCAAATACCCAAGTGGTATATTTTTATCATTTTATATCACTATGGGTATAGTATGATGGGTGAAATCATGAAATAAGGAGCCACACAAATGTGCACAATGTTTTAAAATTGTCTTTTATATCTTTGAAAAATCACCATGGGAACATTATACATTAAGAAATTAGTTTAATTATTAGAATGAATTTGAATACTTTACAAAAATTTCATGCAAATTCATTATGTTTCAAAAGTTTTTTATATGTTTAAAACAATCAAGAAAAGAATGTGGACATGTGTTTTTTTGTTTTAAAAATCATTTTTCCTTATCAAATATGTACCAACATTTTTCAATCTTTTTGTGAACTTTAATATATTTTACAAGAATGGTTCTATGTGTTCAAACCATTCTAAAAACAATTATACATGCACCCTTTTGGATTTTAATAGTTGAATCTTTTTAATCAATATTATATTTTCAAATTTGTGATCATGGTTCAAAACAAAGAAGTACATTTAATTATAATGTAGAACTTGATGCAAAAAACATTAAGTGTTGATCATGTTATGGGTCTTATTTGACCTCAAAATCGATGTCCAATTTGAAAATTTGTGCCAGACATGCATTATAAACCAATAGAAGAAGGCCATGTGGAAAAGATAATCCTTGAAAAATACATTAACCTTGAAACCCTTGGCTTTTTATCTCATGTTTTCACCATTGTAATAAATTATTCATCCAACATTAGATTTTATATCTTCTCTTTAAAATGGGAGGGAAATTATGTGTAAGGTAAAACATAAGGGCGATGGCATTATCAAAATAAAGGCATGTGCAAGGGGGGTAGTTGAACATTGCTTGATTTTGGTAATGGCCTTGCATATGTGCTACTAAGTGTAAAAAATGACCTTGCATTTTTATTAAAAAAATTCCTATGATACTTGGTGGGTACTCATAGGAAAAATAAAATGACAACAAACTTTATGAGAATAGAATTCTTGCACAAACATAACTTTTAATTTTCAAAAAGCCCAATAGGATTTTACAATTTGCAATAGAGAAATTAGAGGTCTTTACAATAAGTATGCCTACTTATCATTATTTCCATCCCACTTTAAACAAGAAGGTATAAATGGGGATAGAGCATTGACATATTTTATAGTGTATATGGAAAACACATTGTGTAGTGGAATTTGTCCACAAACAATGTTTGGCATTTTGAAAAGTGAAACATCCATTCTAAAGACCATTTCTTTTGTTCAAATTTTCATGTTCACCAAGTATCATAGGACAAAATAAAAAGGAAATCTACAAATTTTTACACAAAGTAACACCCATGCAACAAGGCATTCCCAAAATAAGTAACTTTCAATTATGCTTCAAGTGGATGCTTATTTTGAAATGCCCCACTCCTACATGTAATTTCTTTCCCATTCTAAGGAGAAGCTATAAGTATGCATAATTTTCCTCACATTGTGAATGAGAAGGTGCAAGATCCATGTTCCTTTTTAGGAAAGATATTCATGAATATAAGGTGCCCTCCAAATACATTAGGGAATTTGCTCAAGTGGTTTATTTGAAGGAGGAGCAAGAAGTTCTTGAAATTATTGTTGGCCCAAGGTAGTGTCAAAGAGGTGTTTAATTCAAGAATGCTTTGTTTTGAAATTTTTACATGGTGTAAAGACCTACAAGAAAAATAAAATAATCCCATCATACCAACAGATACCCATTGAATATCATGGATGTATTCAATGGGTATCACAAGAAAAAATTTGGAAAAAAATGTGGGAGTTGGGAAAAGTGAAATACTTTTTAAAGTGGGTGCTTTGTTTTTTGCCTACATTTTGTGAATGAAAAATTTCCCCGTTTATAATGTTACCTCCAAATACACTAGATTTGTTTTTATAGGTTTTTACATGTATGATAAAGCCCAAAGATGCATGCATTTTCAAATGAAGGGGCCTTTGATGAAATGGTAATAAAGTCCAACCCCAAAACTTGGGAATGCCCCTCCTATGTGGGCTTTACCCATTGTAAAGCACGAAACAAAATCATCATGCACATAATCAAATGTAAACCACAAATTTTAAGAGGGGGAAGGTTCTTACACCTATTTGTTCAGAGTGAGTGGGAGGGATCTTACACCCATAAGGCAGGCTTGATTTCCTTGCCACTTTTAAGGAGTAGGTGTAATATTTTTCTTCTTTTCTAATAAAGATATTCATAGATATAAGGTACCTTCCAAATATACTAAGAATTTTCTTTGATTATTTTGCATTAAAGGGAAATGTTTGAACATAATTTTTTTATCATTTTTTTTAAGGCATTTGAAAAAAGATGATGAGACATTCATGAATGAAACACATGCCATGAAAATGACAATGAAAGATATTGTTATGGAAATTAAATCAATAATTTTTAAAAAGTAAATAAAAAAACTAATTTTTAATTTAAAAAATGAATAATGGACATGCTATTGGAACTAGAATAAAGACAAGACATGCATACAAACTAATTGGAAATGACAATGTGGTTAATGAGATACCAAGTAACCCAAATGAGAAAAGTTCAATCTATAAAAGTTGCAATTAATGGAGTATATTAGTTGTACGAGACTTGAAAATAATGTTGAAAAAACAATTATAATGTGCGTGGAAAAAGATCAAAACAAAAAATTGGGATGAAATTAAAATAATAATCCATTTACTTTACTTTCATTGACCCATTATATATAGGAAGAGGCATTGGTGTGATGGTATTTCACCCAAGGTACATGCAAAATGTCCTAAGAATGAACACCAATGCCTCCTTCAACGTAACAATTGAGGTGTGTTAGCATTGGTAGTGTTGAACTATCTTAAATTTTGGAAATTGCCTTACAACAAAATGATCCCCCGCCAAGAAATTATAAGAAATCTCCAAGTTGACATTAGGATTGAAATTTTGCACCAATGGAAGTGTCCTTTAGACACATTGGGATTTAGTGAAGGTTGTTTGTTACCCATTGGTGAATGCATGTTCATCAAGGCCTCCCTTAATTTGAAGGTTGTAGTCTTAAGGGCGATAACATGAGGTGTAGGTTTGAAAATTAGGGGAGACTTTAATTAAACTAACATTTAAGTTAAGGTAAGACTAACCCTAGGTTAATAAAAGATTATACATAATTAGTTCAATTAGTTTTTTGGAATTTTAGATTCCATGTGGAATTGAAGGTGATTGAAATGATTTTTTGAAATGGATCCTACTTCCTACCACTAGTGTTATGTGAATTTTTTGTGTTATGGAATCGGAGGAAAGATCAAGAATGAAATTGCTACTCCCAATTTGAAATGAACATCTATCTTTTGCGTCTTTCCAAATTTCCCATTATTAGCAAAATCTCTAGTTGGAACCATATGTAAGTAGAATCACATCAAGGTTGTTTTTGCTCCTGCTTGCTATTGTGATGGTTGTTCTTTGTGTACATTGTGGTCTTGGATTTTCCTTCTTGCAAATATGAGAACAAATATGAAAACATTAGGGCTAGTTTTAGTGGTGAAGCAAGTGCATTTGTAGAGTATTGTTGCAATGACATGATGCTTGAATAACATCTATTAATATATTAGTAAAAATTTATAGGTATTGAAGAGGAAATATTGTTGTGTGTTTTCAAGAATGGGAAGGAATATGTTGAAAGCAAGCCGGAAGCAAGGGAGAAAGTAAATTCGAATCACAATTTTGTTATGCATGGTATAACAACATTGTATAATTTGGTCATGTACAAGTATGAAAACATCTAAAGTTTGAAAATAACAAAGATATTACTTGAGAATGACACTAATGTGTCCATTAGAGCAATAATTTTAGCATCAACACATATGATCTCAATTATTCACAATGATAAGATGTCATTGCATGGAGAGATTTTGTTTGAAATTAGGATAATTACACATGGGCAAAAGACTACATTGTTCCTAACATTGGACTTGAAATAATCTCTCCATCTCTCGCGTGTTTGACAAATTTTATTATTTCCTCCATGGGCATTTAGTTCCAAGTTTGAACTCATTAAAAACAATGATTTGTTTAATTCAACTAATCAATTTGAGCACATTTACCTACCTCCCTCAAAATTTGGAAGAACTAGTGGATTTATCATGTGCACAATTATTGCAAAAACCTTAATTTATGACAATCTTTACCTTGTGGATTCAAAATGGATAATATTATTAAATGATTTTGAAAGTTCTAAAATTTTGTCAAAAAACTTTTCAAGTGGATGATTATTGTATTTGGTTACAAAGTATGGTGATGTTATGAATGGTGTAACCTCTTATGTGTGAACATGTTGGGAATCTTGACATTGGGATGACATGTCTAATTTGTTTGCCAAAGCAAGCATCAATCACTTGACACTACCATGAAAAGAAAAACATGTTTCAATAAAAAAAATTGATTTTTATCCAATAGAATTACGCAAAGGTGTTCAAAAGTGGAAAACATGAGTTGGTTGAAGTTTTGTGTTGAATATGATGACGAGTTGTGTCACACATGGAAATTATGACCAAATTTTTCAAATGTTTGAAAGAAGTGTAAGAATGTAAATGCAATAGGAAAAAATTATATTTTTCAAATATGCAAATTCAAACAATGAAATATTGATTTTGTTGCCACCTAATGCAACTTCATTAAGAAATGATATTGTGGTTGAGACATTGGTTGTTGAAACAATGAAACCATATATAAGGTTTAGGCCAAGGTGGAAATTCAAGAATCAAAAAGGTTGTTAAAAACCCTTATAACAAGATGAGAAAAAAAGGATAAGGAATTGATCTTGGAGAACAAAGATTTGTCTTCAATGTTTGTTCATGAGGTGAGTTGAAGGATGTTAACAAATCATGGATTTGTTTTGTAGTTTACTAGTCATGAAAGTTGAAGTTTATTGTTTGTCTTTGTTGATTAGGTCTCAACCACAATTTGCCACCATAGTTCATTAATGAAATGATTTTTGTCACACATTCCAACCTTGTGTTTGCATCTTATTTGACTTAAAATGTTTAGTGATCATGGGCAATCTAACATAATTTGATTGAATCTAAGATGATTTGATTTGTTGATCTAAAACCTTCTTGAAACCTTATTAGCATGTCACTTCAACTATTTACCATTCTCATAGTAATCTTGATTATTGTTATTCTAGTACCTCTAATGTACACAAGTCCTTTAAGGAACAATAACCAAGTTTTGCTAGTGGTCCCTTTTATTTGAGAGTTCATAGGGTTGTCATTGCAAGGTTCAAATTCATTTGATATTCAATTGGTTGAAACTTTACCAAAGGTCCAATTTTAATAAAAATATTAGGATAATTTTTGAATGGTCTTTTAAGCAATATGATTTCCATAGTTGATGAAAGAGGATCAAAACATGCTAAAGTATGCCAAAAAAGTAGTAAAGCAAATTTAATCTCAAAAATTGTATATTTTCAACATAAACATAAAAAATTAAAAAAACATCTTTAAAATGAAATTTGAAACCATATGCCTTTCATTGAGTTTATTGTAAGTTGAACATAAAATTTGAAAAAAATTATCTAAAATAAATGGATATGAAAATTATGTTCTAAATTGGGTGGTAATGGATGATTTTTCAAAAATTTCAAAATACTTTACATCAAAACTGTGATAGATTATGATTATAATGAAAAGTTGAAATTACATTAATATTTATTAGTGCTTTATCAACTTGAAAGTACAATAATTTTAATTGAAATCCTAAATTCATGTACTTGTAACCATATTTTTCAAGACATGGACAAAACTTTCCTTTCTTTATATTTCCAAAAAAATACTTTAATGCAATTTAAACATGTGGTTCTTCAATATTATGAAATGAAGTCAAAGAACTCCTTATTGATCATTGAAAAACTATATTCATGCATTTAACATATTAAGGTTTATTTTACAGAATAAAATAAAATATCATCAAGTGGCATACTTTACCATGCTTATGCCAAGGAGAGATTTTAGAAATACCCCATATTATACAATTAGGTGTTATTCATTCTAAACTTCTTTAAGAAGACCAATGGCCTTTTGAGGTTGATCTTATAGTTTTTACCCTACAACACAATGAAACCTTTGACATGTTCAAGAATTTGTACACAATACCAAAAGTCTAGATGTCTTAATTTTGATAGAAATTGACTATGAGGTGTTGAAGGAACATATGGGAAAAAAAGATTGGAATGGTGTAAGGACCTTAAGCAAATTAGTAGAGATTGTTAAACATAGAAGCCATCATAGCCATGTAAAATTGTTGGATCAAAATGAAAATGACAAACACAATATAAATTGTGTAGGATTGTATTCCATTGTGGAGTTTGTCTACATTGAAGAATGGTGGAATGATGCAAGGGGAGTTGGGGAGGAGTTACCTAAATGTAAGGTCTTACCATCAACAATTGAATGAGAGGTTTTACAAGTAGATATAGTAGGTTTTGAGATCAAGTATTCAACTTCAAGCAATAGGAATGTGGGAGAACACTTCTTGATAACTTCAAAATAACATTAAAAAAAGATGTAATTAAAAAAAAAAAATCCCAACTTAGAGGATACAAGATCTTTGGATGCGATGGAAAGGTTAATACAATTTAATGAAACTACAAAAAATTGCCACATGCCAATGAACCTATTGTGTTAATGGTTTCAAAAGAGAATATGACATCTTTTATAATGAGGGTGATCAAATCCAAACATTAAAGGTTATAATTGCAGGATAAATGACATGGCGTGATGCCACAAAAAAAACATAGTTGCAATCTTGTGAACTTCATTCCTTTGTACAAGAGCTCATTAGAGTAGTTGAGGTTTGAATATCCATGAGGACAAAACATGGGGGTGCATTGAAAAATGCTTGTTGTGTAAAGTAGGTAGATGTTGTACCCAAATGGAAAGAAGTTCCCCAAAATTTGGTGAGATGGTATAATTTTTTAATGAACTTCCTTCAATAATTTTTTTCCTTGTTTATATCTTAGGGTGGTATTTTTGATCCTTGTGTTTGAGTCTATTTGTATACCTTGATGTATATTTTTTTCACTCGCAAGAAATTGTTCCATTAAAAAATTATAGTTCTTGCTTTGCAATCAATGGCTAACAATGAACACCTTTTGGGGTGGACCATAAATAAGCATGGGTGTATTGTTTAACAATGGGGAAATGTGAACATAGATGGCTTGTGATGAATCCAATCTATTGCTTGAAACATTATATTGATACATGTAGTTGGAAAGGGACTTGTAGATTATCCACATGGAGTGGGGTAATTTTAGATCACCCCATCTTCCATGCACATTTGTTGATTAGGAGGCATGGACATAAATAGTGTGAACCTTGGAAATTAGGTGAGGCATACATTTATAAAATTGGAGATGTGTGTGAATAAATAATAAATCATCTCCATTTCCAAGAAAAATTGAGAGATGTGGTGGATTGCGATCGTCATAGTGGGTTGAGAAGATGATATCAAGAATGTAACTTGGGGAAATAATAAGTTATATATTGGCCAAATTTTCACATGAGGTAGTTTTATTTGTTGGACATGTTATTTCACCCAAACTCTTTGAGCCATTCTTTTCAAGGATATATATTCTTGTATTTTTGGCTCACTACCGTTACATCCACATGCACTACAAATTGTCATGAAAATACCCTTCTGAGGACCATTTGATATTCTTCATTAACATTAACCAAAGGAAGAATCTAAACTCCATGGTGATTTTAGCATACCATATGTCTCCAAAGTGCACTTCGATGGTCTATGGAGCTTTACAAGGTGACCAAAATTCTCAGAGATGTTTTTTGAAGTAAGCCATTTTAGATAGCAAATTATGTTTTCCCTCACAATATGATGATTTAAACCTATATACAAAATGTTGTCATAATTTGGTTCCCATTTGTGTTTTTGCTACAATATATACATAGTCCAATACAATGACTAACACAATTCTATGTTGGGTTTTATTCTCAAATTCGATGGATGACATTTCAAGAATGGAAGGTTTTGCATGACATATGTGATATCATTGTCATGTGGGGAGCACAATTGGTAGCTATAGGCATTGTGGGTACAATGAAAAAAATTGGAAGAGAGCATCAGTCAATACTACAAATGGAAGTTATGTCTCAAGCAAAATGAATAAGATTGTGGTGGCTATGGATGGTGGTTTGTATGAGCACTGCACTCGATATTAGGTCTACATGAAGATAGCCATAGATGAGATGCTTAGTACAATTGCAACTTAGTTTGTGGTGATAGAACTTTCTAAGGAAGGGTCAGGTATTGAAATTGATTTGTTTGCAACTTCCCATTCGGACCAATATCATCCATTCTAAATACAACTTTGACACATGAAACTGGAGTATTGTGTAAGAGACTAAGTCCATTGCAGGATACTACTCTTTAGTGCATGATGGGAACAGACTTCAAAACCACCCAAAGAAACTGCCAAGGCCAAGTCTCCCAATAGTTATGAAAGCATCCAATTTGTGGTGGCTTCATGGTAGTGCCAATATAATGCTGTTGTCAACACCCAAAAACATTGATCTGTGTACCATTATCAAAACATACACAAAGCAACAATTCTCTTCAATTTTCAATTACAATAGGTATGCATCATTGGCTAAGGTGGAATTCTAACCTAGGAGGAGTTTTTAGCATTGGGATCAACCCAACATCCTTAAGGTGTGTAGGAAGGGGTAGCTTTGCAAACTCATTTATGAACTGACCTAGGAGTTTTAGCACTGAGATCAACTTGGCTTCACATAAAGTATGGGTAGGAAGGGGTGAACTTTTGAAACTCATATATGAATTGACCAAAGAATTCTAGCACAAGGATCAACTTGGCCTTCTTTGAAGTTGCATTGCTGCCTATTTTCAATGCTTTCCACATTCATGGTCTAGAAATTGCAATGCTTCATTCACACTTAAATATATGTTTTTGTAATTTGATTTAATCAACTATTGGGAGCTTGAAGAACAAATTAGGAGCATCATCAGAACACTAAAAACCAAAAGAATCTAATTGTAATGCACCATACTTCAGATGACCAGTTGAGAGCTATTGACCACATTGTAGCTAGATTGGCAATGCAGGGTAACATCTAGGCTCTAGCATTGCCTCATTCTGTATATGAAGGAAGGTCTAGATAGAAAGGTAATGGATTTCATTAAAACTAAATGCATCAATTGTGATGCAAAATGACTGAAACCTATTCATTTCCATCAAAATATTGCAATGTTGCAAGACCTTCACAATGCTACTCCCTACAACACCATGTCAAGCAACACACTGCCTTTTGAGTATAGTCCTATATTGGTGTGGCAACTATTAGTAGGGTTTATTCAAGACCATGTCAACTAGCCAAGCAAGTACTAAATTTGCAGGCACAAGTTATGAATTCATAAATAGTTTACTACCAAGAAGCACCTCCTGACACTAGACTCAATCATTTCACCTACTGCATTACTAGCATTAACAAAGCCTTCTCTCCATTGTTCCCATAGCATTATTAGAATTTTCTTGCAAGAGGAGGTTACTCCAGTACCAAACAACCTACACAAAAATACTAACATTAACAAAGCCTTCTTTCCATTGTTCCTATAGCATTACCAAGTGTGTTCTTGCAAGAGGAGATTACTCAAGTACCAACCAAACTACGAAATAAATTGGCATACATGGAACAATCTACAAGTAAGAATATCATCACAAATTGCTCAAAAAAGAAAAATTCTTTTGGATAGCTCTCGACAAAAATACAAATTGCATTGAAGTGCTTGTTCCAGAAATTGCATCCTGGACTGACCTACACATGTGGAAGAAAAAACTAGAAAAGAATAAAACTCTGATCCAATTAATTAAGTTGAAAAGAAGATATGAATAACCGCAAGTATGCTAGAATTACCATATGCTTAGATGGTGCCTTCGATATCCACATGACATCCCACCACATAGTCGCCACTGCCTACCACTTCCATAG
Organism: Sphagnum contortum; assembly: GCA_963920785.1. NCBI lineage: Eukaryota > Viridiplantae > Streptophyta > Sphagnopsida > Sphagnales > Sphagnaceae > Sphagnum > Sphagnum contortum. The sequence continues at coordinate 8,411,575 of OY987290.1, read as the reverse complement.
CTTGTGTTCTGAAATAAAACCCTTTCTAGAGCTAGTATTCTTTGTCTTCCTTTTTTTTTGACACAAATCAATACTCTTTGACTTACCATCAAAGATGTGGGTTCTGGGTATAGAAACTGAATCAGGAAATGCAACAAAATACATGCATTGGGTCATCAAAACAAAAAGTTTGAAACATGAGAAACAGAAGTTGGGGGGGGGGGGAGAAAAAACCAATTTTCTGAGTATTGCTGACAATTGTAAAGCGATCTCACATTCTATCAACAATCTTCGTCACTTGCAGATTCGTTTGTTTCTTCAGTGCTGCACATCCCACCACCACACACAACCACACATCAACCTCAAAACTTGGGGATTTTTCTGTTCCTGTGTGGAACCTAACCCTAAACCCTCACATCCACCACATACAACCACAATCGACCTTAACAACCTCACTATCCCTGCAGACATAAAAGCAAAGCATGACAAAATGGAATAAGTTATGTAGCAGGCAAGAAACTAGTGTGATGAAATGGATCAAATCCTAGATCTCTCTCTCTCTTCTCTTGTCCTCTCCATTTCAGCTTCCCTTAGTGAATTTCAGCCTTGCAATGTCAGAAGATTACAACTCTCCTTGCAAACTCTGAAGAATTTGGAAATCAGTTTCAAATGGGGTTCCTGCAATCTCAGATGAAAACCTAATTACTGCAAACTCTCTGAGTTTCAAACTCATGTCAAAACTCTTCAAGTAGATTCCAGAAATAGAATTCCTAAGGCTTTGAAATAGTTTCAGAAATCTATTGGAACAGTTGGAAACCATTTCAAAGTTTAGGAATCAAGTGTTAAAGAGAAGAAATAAAAAGTCATAACCTCTTGATTCAAGATGCAAAATTGATTCACCTTTACACTTGCAATCCTGATTTGAAAATCCTTGTATAAGTTTTGTTACTACATTACATTCATTGAATGCAATATAATACATAGGTATAGTAAACAAAAAGAGTGAAATTAAAAGACAAAATTAGGACTTTAGAATGAATTGACAAAAAATAAAATAAAATGTTGGTTGATGATCTATGTGAAGGCAAGAGACTTTGCATGTGTAGGATTTTTCTATGGGTAAATTTTGCATTGAATTCTTTTAAAGAATTGTGTTAAATATTGTGGCCTATCCAAAAGACATGTAAATTGCAAGGTGCTTCAAGCAAGAATCAGAAGGTTTTAACACATGCTTTATCTGATCTTATAGAGGAATCCACAAACCCTAACACTTCTGTGTACATTTCCAACCTTCCAATCTCCTCGTATTAGACACAAGGTTCTGGCACATTACTTCTGTTGTTCGTATCCATCAAATTCATTTTGCATTCAAATTACTTAACCAAGTTGAACAAATCTATCATTACTTGTACTCGTTGTTTTCATCAAATTCATGTGGGATTCAATGACCTAACCAAGTTTATCACCTCCAATTATAGCCTTATTAGTTGCAGTAATTAACCTTAGACAAGCTCATATGACTGAGGTTTATGCAGAAGCTGCTTTCAATTTGTAGAACACAGTAGTGATCAACAGACAGCCTAATCTATTCCAAGCACAAAAACACTAGTCGTTCTCTTCCAATTGCAATTCAAAAACTGAAATCGGGTTATTTTGCAAATGAAACAGATTGGGGGCTAGCATCGAGCATTTCCCATTTCTTGTCCAATCGCAGTGCAAGATGTCTGCACTGGTTCAAAACCATCTCTATGGTTCTTTGTACCACAATAAAGTCCAGTCTCCTACAAATCCCCAACAGTTGGGTGTCTGAACAGGAGAAAGATTTGCTGTTCTCCATCTCTCACCAGATAGATGTATATGTACAACACATTGTTGTGCCAAAAGAATTGGCAGACTTTCAAAAGTCCAAAATCATAGAAAAATGACAGAACATGTTTTACATAATCCCGATTTTAAGATGATACCCGTTGGTAAAAGAAAAACACCCAATTTCAAACAAAGTCCAGAAACTAGTGATTTTCATTGGTTTTCAGAGCTAACATATTTGTGATTTGCAGTTCAAGGAACAGATTCAGTAACAGCTGCCTTTGCTTTTGCTCCATCTGGTGGCACCTGCACTCCGACTATGGCTTCCTCTCCAGGACCCAAGTGTGCTTTCCTTTCCATCTTCTCAACCTCGCTTTCACCATCATTTGACAGTGGCACTGTCTTTACCTGCAAAACAGAGTAGAGGGTACATCCAGATTTTGGAGATTAATGGTCTGAGAGATTTGTAGAGTTTACATAAACATCAAGTGGGCATATAATTACAATCTACAAACACTCATGAATTCCAGAAACATAAAATTCAACATCAGTGGGAAGAATGCATTTTTTGCAAAGTCATCATCACAACCACCCATCTCACAAACACCAACAATACTATTATGAGAACTGAAGTGCATACCAATTCCCGGAACTTAAGAATGTAGAACATCTCAAGGTAGCGGCGGGTCTCCTGCCGATGCAACTTGGAGACATATTTCCAGAAGCCATAAACTTTGGAAAGTGTCATCAGTCGCTCAGCATAGATCTTCCATGTGTACCTTCACAAATCCAGATGTTGCAGTAGTTAAGCTTTCGTCAATGAGCTTGACAATATGTGCAATTTCTGTGCATTGTGCAGAGTTTTAGGAAACAGAGCACTAACAAAACAAAGAGAAATTGATATGCAAAAATTACTACACGATGTCATATTTCTCTTATATTGAAAGAGAAATTTGTTCAGCTATGCAATTTTCAATAATAAAAAAGAGGCAGCAGAAACTGCTCTGTGGACTTACTTGCTATAAATGCGCTTCAGACCTGCTTCAGAGACTTGGGTCCACAGATTTGGATCAGTTTTACATTTCTCAAAGAAGTCAGCGATGATGTTGCCGGCTTCATCAGGATGGTAAGGATCAATATGGTAACCTGAAATGCCATTCACGATGATCTCACCAGGACCTCCGTGAGATGTTGCAAATGTGGGGAGACCACAAGTCATGGCCTCAATAACAGTTAGACCGAAGCCCTCATATAGTGCAGGTTGAACAAAAGCACCGTTAGAATCAGCAATGTATCGATACAGCTCCCCATTTCGGACTCGGTTTGTCTGGGAGTGAATCCAGCGGAACCCATTGTGGAGCTTGTATGTCTCAATCAGGCTGTGCATCTTCTCAATCTCCTTCACTTCCTCACGGTCCTTGGACTTGCTTGCATCAATGTCACCTGCTACTAAGACCAAGTTCACCAACTCCCGTAGCTTTGCATTCTTGCCATACATCTCCACTAGGCCCGTCAGATTCTTCACACGGTCCAGTCGTGCCATCGTAAATAAAATTGGTTTCTTCCGGTCAATTATGCCACTACAGAGAAAGATCAAATGAAAAAAAAAATGCAAATTTAGCTCCAGCAAAACCTCATGTCGACATAGAATAGACAAATGCATTTGGTGAAAACAGACTGAACGGGGTTCAATAGAGTTTCCAGTCATGTACATGTGCTCAGCATTCTGGGAAGGGTCAAACAAGAGCTCTTCAATTGCCTCATGGAGGCTTGTCAACCGTCTCTTTTTGTCAGTGAATGGATAGTAGATGGTCAGATCAGCTCCAGGGGACACAATGTTGAATTTGGGATCGAAAACGTCAATACCATTCACCACCCGATAAAGGCCTGGTAGAGTAAAGGCCTGGTGGCTCTCATACTGCCCCACGGTATCCTCACTGCCATGACCCAACAACCCCAAAAAAATGCATAAAGCAGCAAACAAATTCAAGTTCGTAATTTGATTGCAGGTGGTGGGTTTAGGTGGTGGAATTTGCACAATCATGATGAACATGCTCTGTGCCAGATTTTGGAGTTGGGTTTGTGAGAAGGTGGATATTGCATTTGGTGGTTACCTGCCAGCAATTTCTTGATAAGTGCTGGTAATGATGAAGTCAGAGTGGTTCATGGCAATGAGATCTGCAGTGAACTGACTCGAGAAGTGATACTTCTCTTCAAAGCTTTTCCAGTAAATGTCCGAGTCAGGGTACTTCGTCTTCTCCAACGCATGTGCAATTGTACACTGTGTAGCAACCAACCAAACAAACCCAAGGAAATTGTTTCTTCAGAAATTCCAAGCTTCTCAGGACTCTTTCTATGGACAACAAAATCCACTTAATTGATGGAATTTTCTAATGAACTACTACTGGGTATGGTTGATCAAGTGGAACCAGACCTGGGTGACATTCAGGCGAGAAGAAATCAAAGACGCCACTAAATTTCCATCACTGTAATTTCCAATTATAAGATCTGGCTGTCCCGAGAGCTCTGCACACAATTCAGTGACTGCATCCTGCAATAATATCCAACTTCTAAGATTTAGTTCATGAATCCAAAAAGCAAAAAAGGCCCTGATTACTTGCTTGGCACATGGGTGAACTTGGGTTGGTTCCAGATGCCTCAATGCAATGTGGGGCAGAAGACAATCACCACCCATTCCCACAGCAGGAGAAAATCTCTAGGAAAAGCACTTAAGAAGGCATAATCTAATCGATGGAGAAATGATCTTTGTTTTAAATGTGAAGTGTTCACCTCAGCATATGTTTCCAAGTAAGGGTAGACATCAAATCGTGAAATCCACTTCTTAAGAATGGTGCCATTGTGACGGAATGGGATTCGAAGGATACGGGAGTGCTGGGTTCCAACAATCTTTTCTATCCGCTGATTGCATGTGGTTCCTTGTGAATTTGGAATAAGACGGGTCAGCTGCAAATATCCATCCACACATGAAACCTCAAACTATCAATCTGGCAATTCACTTTATTGACAATTTTTTTTTACAGATACATATGTCTCTGATTCTTCACATTTACTCATGACTACCAAACAAAAGACGTAATGTGGATATTCCATCAAGATGATCAATTGAAATGTTGTGCTTACCACAACAATCTGAGGTTTAATGTCCAATCCTTGTAGCTGAAGAGTCTCAAGCAACTCATCCTCAATTGCCCGCACCTGATCCAAGATGTAAACAATCTGTCCCACCCAAAACCCAGAAGTTACTGGCACAGCTCCTGGTCAGCTACTGTTGGTAGGTGCTATTCATGATAAACCCTCTCCAGAGAGTCAGAATCCGCACTGAGATGTGGGATTAACTGATCAGAGATTTTGCATAATGAAGATGAGAGAAGATTACATTCATACCTGGCCCCCAGTGTCAGGTAAACCAAGAACACCTGCTTGTCCAAAATAGCCATGAGGTGAGACAATGGCCACACTGAACACCATGGGAATAAGGGCCAGGAATTTCTCAAGCGTTTCTGGGTCAGGAGCTTGAAGTAAATCTTGAAGCAATTTGATACTATCCAAAACTCGGCCAGCAGTGTTTCCCCATCCTTTCTCCAACCCGAGAGTCTGTAACCTACACAAGCCCTCAAGCCCACCCTCAAGCACATAAATCCCTCACTCTCAAATTTTCTTGCTTTTTCCATAACATCAAACTACTCCACAGTTTAGTGCCACACCACTTGACCAGGAGTAGAACACAAACTTCAAAATGCAACAGAGGGCAGTGGAAAATGTACTTGTGTTCAAAGCTGCTGTAGGGAGTGGAAGCATCAAGCTTGCTCAGATACTCCTCTGTTTTGGTTAGTGCAGATCCAAGCTTGCCCAGGTTTACAATGCGGTCATTCAGCATCAAGGTCTGTATCCACCCACCCACTCACAACAGTACAAACCTTTGAAGACAAGCCAGCTCTTGAATCATCAATCATCATCATCATCATCACAGATGTAGACATGCAAGGATCCTTTGTTTGTTACAGAGATCCAAACAATCACATACATAAGCAACACAAGGATTGTTGGTTGCTACGGAGATTCCAACAATTCCAACATATCATGTAAAAGCTTGCAATTGGATGGTTCCTTGTGGGGACAATGACATAGAGGAGGCTGGCTGGCTACTGACCTCCCCACGGTATTTATGCAGTTGGAGGAACTCAAGCAATGGTTCCATGCTCTCTGGGTTGTGAAACAGTCGTGATGACAGATGCCTGTTGAGGAATTGCACCCCATTTCCAATTGACTTGGGAATCGTGAGCCGTGGAAACTGCGCATTGAAAGGTCCAAAGTCCAATTCCAGCACAAATGGATCCAGTGATCTGCCAGCCAAACCCGCACAAGTCAATCCCCTAGCATAGCCATTAATTTTTTAAAATAAAAAATAGAATAGAATAAATAAAATAAGAACTCAAGAGCTTGAAAATAGACCAAAAACATTCTTCTCGTGCAAATTGGGTGAATTCAATTATGTCATTTCACTCTCACATCCACTTCCTGTTACTGCCTGATTACCTCTCAATAAGCACACACTTAATTTCAAGCTACTGTAATCTGGTCTTTGAAATCAGAATCCCTTTGAAAAAGAAGAGCATCATACAAAGAGAGAAAGACAGAGAGATGGGTGTCTTAGAAATCAGAATCTCTATGAAAAAGAAGAGCAACACAGAGAGAGAGAGAGAGAGAGAGAGAGAGAGAGAGAGAGAGAGAGAGAGAGAGAGAGAGAGGAGAGATGGATGTCAGAGAAAAGAAGAGCAACACACAAAGAGAAAGGGAGAGAGAGGCTCACTTGGAGCCATCTACGAGGCGCTCCTTGAATCCCAAGTACTCTGAAACACTGAGCTCCTCAACCTCAAGCTCATCGACGTTCACTCGCAAGTACTCCCAAATGCCTGGCCTGGGTCGCATTGCAAATCCTACCCATGGTGGCGACACAATGGCTTCCTGTTGTTGATGTTTTCAGTTAGTTGGTATCATCATCCCCACAACAGTGCTCCCCCAAACACCCAAAATCTCAATCAAGAGGATGCTAGGTTTTGGACTCCAAGAAATAAAGAAAAAAGAAAAACAAGAAAAAGAACAGAACCTGAAAACAATTCCTGCCTGGGTGGGTAGGCAGGTGCCTCTCAAAAGCTTTGAAATTTTTTCTGAAGCTGAAATTGCTGAAATGTCTCTAAGGATATGGAAAGAAAGTGTGTCTTGAGAGTGTTTGGAACACAGAAAGAAGTTAGGGAGTTTGGGTTTTTCAGCAAATCTACCTGGGAGTTGCGAATGAGCTTGGCAAATGGTCCTTCCTCGATGAAGGTGTCCTTGTTCTCCTCAATTGCAATGTTGAGCTCATCGATCAGATGGTGTGGTTGGAGTATAGTTCTTCCTTGTGACAAGTAGCTGTTTGTTGTCCATGGCCATACCCACCACCCGACACAAGAAAAGATTTCACCAAACCCATTCTGATCTAAACCCATTGCTGCTGATCATCATTATCATTGCAAGGACGACAATCAGTCGGAAAGCAAACAAGCCTCAAAAGATATCTTTGTCTTTTTTGTCTCGGTTGGAAACAAACAAGTTTTGAGGAGGAAGGTTTTGGAGAGTACCGAGAGAGGATGCACAGAATCTGGTCGCGGTGATTCGCTAGAGCACCTTGCAAGTTGTCCTTAGTGCTGGCAATGCGTGTTAGCCGAGGATGCGACATCTCCGCTCCCCACCCACGTCCCCAGAGACGAGAGTTCCTCTAACTTCTTCTGCACAAGTTCTTAAGCTGATCAGCAAAGCAGGAACACACCTCAGAACAGATTTATTAAAAAAACAACAATCAATCCCTGGACCAAAAAACGAAAAACACAAGACAACCCCAAAGAAGAAACCCATCCAAACGCGGAGCTCACTTGTGAAGGCTGGTACCTCACTTGTGAACTCTCTGACTCTGTCTCTCTATGTGTCTCTCTCTGTCGCACAAAAACTGTTGCACAATCATCATGCCTTTCAAAGCTTTGAAACCCGGCTACTCTATCCAATGGCTACTCCCAGAAGGCTTTTCTTTCTACAGGGCGTATCACTAGACCTTCCAGACTTCAATCCGCAAATTCAGCTGCTGCTGCGGCGTTCTATCGATGCGTAAGTTCATGCTTCCTTACATCGGTAGAAACGCAGCATCAGCAGCAGCTGAAGAAAAAACGTAAACAACAGTAGCTCATGAGCTTGGCAATACTACCAAATTGGGATCTACACTCACTTTAGGAAAAACCAAAAAAACCCATCCCCACACTTCCCCCCCCCCCACCATTCCATCACCAGCAGCAAAACTACATCAAAAGCTCTAGCTCCATAGCCAAAGGCACTCCAAGGAAACCCAAAAAAAAAGGCAAGTGAGACACTCACTCTTTGTTTGCTTGATTTGAGGTGGAATGAACACAATCAGCGATACCCGAGTTGCGTTCTGATCACAACAAAGTGTAGATGAGAGCAACAAAAAGGAAACAGTGTGGAAAAAAATCGGCGACGGACGGGAGAAGCGCGCGCGCGAGACAAGCGAAAAAAGAGGAAGCGAAGAAGAAGACGCAAAGTGAGAGGTGGTGACCGGGGGCCAAAGTTCTGGCCTTTTATTTCTCTCCACGTGGAGCTTTGCTGACATTGCATTGGTCATCCCGTGTCCCATTGTCCCCCGCCACCCCTGGGCCCCATCGTCACTGCCGTGTGTACAGGGCCTTTGACTCCTCCCATGGGTATATATCTGTGTGTGTGGACCACTTTGAGACCCGCCCAGGCGGGTATTTCTTTCTTTCTTTCTTTACTGACTTCTAGAGTGATTTTGAAGACATCTAGAAACCCAAAAGGCCAAAATAAAAATTTTAAATTAAAAAAAAATCTGTTGTGAAACTTGGAAACAACTCATAGGCTATATACAAGGAAGGGAAAATAATTCAAATAAATAATAATAATAATAATAATAATATTCCCAACATTGCCAACATAGTCTTAGAAGAATTCTTTGAATTTGGATAACAATATTTGTGAGAGAGGGGGGGGTATAGTACTGGTATATAGGGTGCGACCCCGGGTATATGGTACTGAGAACCGTCCTGGTAGTACTGAATGAAGACCAAATACCAGTTGGGGGTTCTGACACGAGGAGATACCCGGCCTTCTACCAAGCAGCAGCACCAGTCTGGTACGGGACCGGATATAATACCAGTAAAGGCTCAGGGTTACATCCGCCATATACCCGGGAAAAATCAGCCTTGGACCTAACACCAGTACCAGACTGGAATGAAAGATTTTTACACCAAGTACCCGATGCCAGTTACCGAAGACAAAATTTAAAAAATAAAAAATAAAAAATCTTTCGGTAAATGCACCGAACAGAGCTTTTGGGGCGATGGATGGCCCCACCAGGTTCGGACGAGGATCTTGACGGCGAAGTTTCCGACTTTTGCAAAGCTGCTGACCATTGGGTGAAACGGGCATCCGGCATCGGAAAGAATCAAATATTTCGAGACAGACGAGCATCCAATGATATATCCGACTCAAACTATGTACGAGAAAGTCAGCTCAGCGAGCTTATCACAACAGTTGTAATGAAAAAATAATAATTTTTTTGGAGGGGATCGGAAATAGGCTATGAGCTGTTTTGGTGCAGAATTTTGTGTAAAAAAATGATCCCCTTGCTTTGAAGGGCCGTAACTTAGCTTTCTTGCCTCCGGTTCATATTTGATGTGAAAATAATAAGTATTTTCAAAATATATTTTTTAAAAAAATGTATTAATAACAAAATATTATAAAATAACAAACAAATATCATACAATAACAAAAATTTGCTAACCCAAAAAATTGTCATAAATATTTTTAGTTACAAAATTGAGTATAAAATGTGATGATGCCCATCTCTATTTGCATCCGAAAATTTCTACTAATTTTGACACGCACCCTTAGTCCCCCCCCCTCCAAAGTACTTGAAATAAACGGTTTACTATGCCGTATCAGCATAGCTGCTTGACAAGTCTGTCAGGAATAGAAAAAACGATCTGAATTGGATATACGATTTCTATTGCTTTGGTTGGTGGGTTTAGGGTTTACAATTTTTTTTTCCCTTAGTGACACGCGAAGAAGAAGTCACCTACGACTCACTCGTCCGAGCCCTCGGACCCCTTCGTGAAAGGCAAAACCCAAGGAGTGGGGTGGGCGGGGCCAGACCGGCTGGTTACAAGTGTACGTGAATCATCACGGGAAGATTATGTCATGTAATGTGGTCAACAAAATGGGCATAATCTGCCACCCCAGACCTTTAATGTTAGTAGGTATTCTAACCAGATAGTAGTGTTTTATAAACCCTAAAAAAAAGGCCCCTAAAGTTGGGGTTTTAGGTTTAGTCGAGTCATTCAAATGGCCTTCATTCAAGTTCTCTTCTTTTGGGTGGGTGATTTTAGTAAATGACCAAACCAGGTCACACAAATAATAATATCATGAGAAATTTTCCAATATCTACTCACACTACATGAATCACCCCCCCATTGATGACAAGCCAAATCCGTCTACTCATAGTAATTTGAGTCACCTTTTTAACACTTGGGATGTCAAGGTTAAATTGTTTTTTTATAAAAAAACTTCTAAAATTATCAATTATAAATAATTGTATCAAAAATTTATTTTTTTTATAAAAATGAGAAATTAAATTATTAATTGAAATGAAATTTAAAAATATTTTAAAAATTCATATTTCATTAGATATCTCAATTTATATGATTTTCAAAATCTTTCAAAATTCTCTTCTTGTATCAATGAGATCATTAAAATATTTTATGTAAAAAAAAAATCATTCAACTAAAAGCATTTTAGTAAACATAATAAGTCCATAATCATATGATTTGAAATATGCTGCTACTATATTTTTAAACAATTTCAAAAGTTCAAATTCAACTTCTCCTATTCACCTCTCCAATTAATTAATTAAATCATGTGCTTCCCAAGTTCAATTTCCCTTTTTTTGCAACAAGCCAATTTGATTATTGGCTCATCATTCCAAAAAAGATAATTTTTTAAAATGAAGGCTACCCTAACTAGAAGGTTCTATTGGTGAAAGGAGGACAACGTTTGCCAAAGCATATGGGATAAAAGTCAGGTGCTATGGAGAACATGTTGGGGGAACCGCCAGTTCTAGTCCATATTAGGCAGAACTGGAGTCTGATTTTCAGCTTCACTTGACTTGAAACTTATTACATTGCCAGTAGCTGTCCTCTGAGCAGTGTTTTGGCTTCTCCAATTTTGTAGTGTTGCACACACTCAACAAAGGGGGTTTTTTTTCTCCGGCTTCAACTCTAACTCCTTTGCAAAAGCTTGCACATCCTCCAAACTCCCAATGCTGAGTCTTCTATTATGGTTGTAGTTGATGATGATGATGATGATGAAGAAGAACTATTGTAGTTCCTTTTTGTATTGATAAATTTCCATAATGGTTATTGATGAAATGTGTGCATAAAAAAGGCTTAAATTTTAATTTTAATTTTTTTTTATCATCATGTTGTATCTATCTATATATATAATATTTTAGGTGTTTGTTTGTCCGATCGTCCTCCTTGGGGGTAAGCGGGTTAAGGTTAACATGCCCTCTGTAAACGCGTTTCAAAAGAAGAAAGATTTCCTTAGTGCGGATTTCGTAGAGGACATTGAAGTGTCGAACACATATCCTTCCGAGTTCCTCAACACTTTGGAAGTCAGTGGCATGCTTTCACACAAGCTGTCGTTCAAGATTGGCGCACCAGTGATGCTACTGCGCAATCTCGACCCATCAGCTGGGCTGTGTAATGGGATGCGTCTGATTGTTCGATGCTTCACGATGCAAATCATTGAGGTTGAGATCATCAAAGGCAAAGGGGCTGGTAATGTGGCCTTTATCCCATGCATTAAGTTCATTTTCGATAACAACAGTTTGTCATTTACATTTGCAAGGAAGCAATTTCCTTTACGGTTGGCTTATGCCATGACTATTAACAAGTCTCAAGGGTAGGCCCTTTTTCATGTTGGCCTTCATCTTGCAGATGACGTTTTTTCACATGGCCAACTTTACATTGTCTTTTCACGCGCCAAGGCATTAGCGAACGTCAAAGTTTAGCTGCCAAACACTGTGCATGGCCGGATTGGCCTTATGCGCAATATTGTGTACGAAGAAGCCCTCCTTTGAAGCTGCATGCATTTCTTAAATGGCTTTGTGAGAAACTACATTCACGACGTCAACTGTTTAAAATAGAATGCTTCTTCAAAATAAATACGGTTTAAAGAAATCAAGGGACTTCACAGTGTCCGAAGGCCACGGGTACCCACTAGTATATATATAAAAGGTACGGAGACACAGAAAATGATTGTGTATCTGAACTAAGGATGTGGGCATTTTATGATGAAGAGTCTGAAACCGAGGGTTAACCAGCACTTTCAGACCAGGTTACTCCAAGATCAAAACCGAGTCTAATTTCAAAAAACCCAAATTGAACCAAACTCATGGTTTCATTTTGTTTTTAGCGGAACCAGATCCATTCTTTTAAAATCAGACAATTTAGAGGCCTAGTAGAAGAAAACAAACCCAAATCAGAGGTTCTTCATAAAAAGGAAAGAAACTGGCCAACAACACTTGCTAGATACTTAAGTAATGTGAGTGGAAGGAGGAGGATGAGGAGGAGGAGGAGAAGGAGGCTTGACAGGATCAGCTACCAAGGTACCAACTTGCTTGCAGGTAACTTAATTATAGTTGAACCACAACTGAGTCATAACAAGTTTCCAATGGCTGTTTGTACACAGAAGTGGGAGTGTGTTTGTACACATAAATCTGATGTCATTGAGCATTCAGACTTACTTTTGGAACACAATAGAGTAAGGAAAACACAGCACCAGAACCCTCCCCCTCTCCCCCCCTCTTTGGACATAAAGGGCATGAGATTTCTTAAAATGAATGGAAAACAAAGTATATTATTGGGCTTCAATGGAGCTCAACCTTCTCAAACTCAGATTAGCAACAAATTTGGTCCTAATCTCAGTTTCATACTGTCTTTTTTTTTGCTGTTCATTGCTGTTGCTGGGTATGCTGCAGTTGTACATATTTTTTTGAACCACATGCATTTAATTCTGAGGAAGTTCAATATTTGATACCCATTTTTAAATTTTTTTTCAAATTCATTACTTTACACATAACAATGCTGAGAGGTTGAAAAAGGAGTTAAGAGATGAAAGAAGGGCCCAAAGCAAAGGTCAAAGCAGGATCACTTTACAAATAACTTTAACATAGTTTAAACCCCTTTTTATAATCATGTCTATTTTAGTCACATTCTTGTTTGTGTCACACATGTTTTTGGTAACCATTTGTTTTTAGTAAGAAGCACCATTATTTAGAGTCATTGTCTTACTCGTTAGTTAGTAGCACAAAATATTTGCAAAGTTTTTTTTGTTTTTTTTTGTTTGTAAATGTGATTATAATGGGAAAATCTAAGGCAAATTTAAGGGTTTTGTAAATTATAATTCCTTTTGGCAATGTTATTGTTGCTTTGTGTTCAAGTTGTGCAAAGTAGCAACAATGAATCCAGTTGAAAAGAAAAAAGAAAAACAACAACTTTCTGATGCAAACAAGTAAAACATATGCGAACTTGTCAAAAAAGAAAAAAAAATTAATTAAAAAAAAATTAATTGACAAGATACACAAGCTAATAGATAAAGGGTTCAAATTTTCAATATAAATTGTCACATTAAAACAAGCAGAATTTACAACCTTCTTCAAGCCTAATAATATATAATAGAGCTTAGAATGACTCAAACAAGAAATTTAAACAATTGGCACCTTTATTCTAACATAAACCCTTTTTGGATTTTTTTTTTGCCTATAATCACAATCTTGTAAAGATTTACATGCAATTATTGATAACAATTTTAAGAAAATTATATCAAAGTTTTCTCCAAATAACTACAAAGTGATTTTTAATTCAAAATTTCTCTCATTTTTTTGGGAAATTTTTTTGTAAGAGAATCAGGCATCTCCAATAAAAATAATTCTCGGTTGCTGAAGTGCTAAAATTCATCACAAAAAAAAAAAAAAACCCCATTGTTCCATTCTCTTCATGGCACGCCAAGTTTCATGTAAGGAGTTGTTCACGCTTGAGTGCTTGGCAAAGACCCATGAGCCATGGCCCCAAGATCCTTTGTTAGAGGTAGTAATTTTGGAGGGGAGGGGGGGGGTCCACCAAAAGTACCCTCCAATTACACCTATAAAAAAAATCTAAATAAATAACTAAATAATCCAAAATTTCCCTCCAATTACACCTATAAAAAAATCTAAATAAATAACTAAATAATCCAAAATTTCCCTCCAAATACACCTATAAAAAAATCTAAATAAATAACTAAATAATCCAAAAATTTCCCTCCAATTACACCTATAAAAAAATTCTAAACTAATAATAAAATAATACCAAAGATTGTCTCAAAGTTTTTGGTTGCCTTGGCTACTTTGAATTCCACCAGGCCAATTCTTTGATGTAGGAGTAATAAAAGCTCTCCTACAATCATCCCGAGCAACATAAATCTAATTAGGATTCCATGGGGATTTTTTTTTCACCTGCCACTTGCTTGGGTTGCAAGTTGCAAACTCAAACTATGAATAACAAGTAATAAATCAAAAGCAAGAGTGGTACCAAGGCATCATGTACAATGATTTTTTATTTTTTTCCAAAAAAAATTGTTGCTTTTTTTTAATAGAAAATTTGGAAATTTTGGGAAGTAGCTTGAATTGGTATGTCTCCGTCAAATTGAACATAGCCAAACCCCAAACCAAAAGTGCTATTCAAAACTAAAAACTAGACAACACTAGTATTTACCTTAAACCCCAATGTTTGAGGAGCATATGGTACTTTCCTCTATTGTATTTATACGTCCATTTTTTCCAATATGAGTATGGTCTTAATATCAAGAATCTCACCTTATTTTTCATAACATGCTAGTAAACGTATGTAGATAGACATTAGCTAGTAAGGTCTAAATATATGTATTGTGAGATGTCTATGAATTTGATATTTTTATTGTGATTTTTTGCATTTATCTTTGCTATTGCTCTTTGAAATACACATATTGAAATTCCATGAAGCAGAGAGTCAAATCTCATGTGCAAACATATGGATATTCAAATGCAATGAAACATGGTGTCATTTCCCATGCACACAAGAAGAGTTTCAATACTCTTTGAAGCAAACATTAGAATAAACCAAAGATGGAATATGTAGATGAATTTGCAACTTGTGGTGCATTCTTGTTAACAAGGTTCAAAAATCTACTACCTTTGATGAGCGAAGGAATCATGGTCTTTTTTTCATACACACAATAAAGGCTTTGTCCTTGTCCAAGAACTATCTAATGCATCATAGATTTTTGTATTGGAGGTCAAGCAGGAGAGTAAGTATGTTATAGGCTTTGGAATTTCGAAATGCATGTGTGAAAGAAAGAAATGGTTTTAGGACACTCATTGTTTTTACTATCATGTGAGTATACCAAATTTCTCAACTTTGACTCAAAATCCCCACATTGCACAAGTGGTTGTATGCTTGATCTCTTATATAAATCTTCGTGCAACTTAATGGTGATGTTAATGTTGACATGAAATGCATAAGACAAGAGCCAATACTTTTTTACTAGTTCAAAACATATTGCTTCATGATTAATGTGAGAGTCTATGACAACATGGGCAATTGCCCATCTCAAACCATATGAAAGTATACTTTGTAAGTGGAAAAACTTACTAAGAATGGAAGATGACAACTAATCTAGCAAATTGAATTTTTAAAAGGGTTTTCAACTTTTGAATGGGTAGCCTTATATTTATGGATGCCTTATTTCAACATGGTCTAACTTTATTTACAAACTTTTTACTTCAAGTATTTGTTTTTTGTAGTCATACTTATACATGCTTGAGTGAATCTTCCTTCATGCCATTGCAAAGCTTCATGTCATTTGTGACCTACTAACAAACGTTTGAAGATAGCCAAAACAAAAACTTGCAAATGGTCATTCAAGTTGCAAAGATGCACATATAATCATTCAAAACAAAATAGTAGCTAAGGTGTTAAGATTGAAACCCTCATTTGTGACATATGATATCACCTTTTTTTTATCAATTGGGATTCGATGAACAAAAGTTTCATAGGTTTTTCAAGGACTACCCCAACTACATTAAATGCCTCGACTAAACTAATAATCACATGCCTTGGCACTCGATCTTCATAATTGAAATTCACAATTGAACAAATGTATCAATTAAAAACCCTATCCAAAATATCCATAGATAAAAATTTGATAATAGTAATCACACCTAAAGCAATAAAACATAAATTTTCAAGGTTTTTGGAAGCAAACAAGGGATACGGTCCTTCACCAACTACTTTTGGGTCGGGAAATGCACATTACATTCTTTGTACATCACAAGTCCCTAAAGCTAATGTGTTTGCACAATGGACAATGCCTTGTAACCTTTGGCAATGAAAAGCACCATGTCTTCAATGAGTATAAAATGAAGAGGGTCATTTTAAAAAACTCCCTTGACTACCAAAATGCTTTGTGATCATCCATGGATTGATTACCTTTGACTTTTTCATATCATTTTGCGTCTTGCTACCCTACCTTTAGGGAATTCTAACTCAATATTAATATTGGAAACAAAATTAACATGTTAATTTGTAATTAGGGTTATATTGCAATAGGATTTAGAATCCTAAATCTTAGTGAAGGGCTTAGGGACAAGGAATTGATGTAACAAATGATGCACTTCATTAATTACACATCTTACATATCAACTACACAATTTTAGTTTTGAAAGAAGAAAAATGCTTAAACATCACTTGAACAAAGTATGATGTTAGAAATATACATATTCTTGGCAAGACATGCATATCAGACCCTCCACACCACTAGATATTCTATAACTCGAACTTGGGTCTTTACATTCAATAGGCTACCACACCTTTGGGGTAATGTAGGTGGTATCAAATGTGGTTTAGTTGTGAGCTTTGTATCATTTGTTTCATCCCCAACACAAGTTTCAAATTTTGAGAAGGACATGGCATGTTTTGTGTAAGCATAAATGCAATGTTTGAATTTTTTTTTGCAAACCATTTTGATTGAAGAATGCAACTTACATGCCAAAAATTAGTCGTACTTTTTCAAAATTGAACATTAGATGGCAAAAGTTGTGAGAGAAAATCAAACCATTAACACTAACCACCAAACTACCATAGCCTAGGTTTAGTTTCCACATTGAAAAAATGAATAATTGAAAAAAAAGAATAACTAATTTTTTTCAAAAAATGAACTCATTTAAAAATTTATAATTTATAATCATCTACTATAATATTGTAATATGAGCAGTGAAATTTTTATTCATAGTGTAGCCTATGATATTTATGATGATTTTCAACTTCATATTTCCACAATTTTTCATTTCACTATTTTGAGGATTATTTAATGACGAATAATTAAACTAACCTTATGGTAAGGTAATAGGAGGACAAGCACTAAACAAGATGTGTTGGAATTTCAATGGTTTCATAGAGAGAGCAAACGAGTTGAGACACATTCATCCATTGCTCATAGGCACATATAAATTCTATTTGTAGACAAATGTAGCATATAGAAGCTTGGTTGAAAAGGTGAAGCCGTAGAAAGAAAGCAACCTACTTCACATGCACGGACCATATTGAAAAGGAAGTTGATTGATATGAGCTCAACAAGATTGTCACAATCTAGTGCAACGATTGTAAATATAATCAATCAAGGAACCTAAATGTTGTGCAAACACGAGTGCATGGACCTTACTTTCCCTACTCCCACCAAGTTCCATTTGCCTCCTCCAAACATCAATATTGATACCACTTTGTTGCGCGACAAACTAGCACACCCAGATTGAACTGGTATTGCAGCCCTAAACCTTCTGAAGATACCCACCCCCATACATGTATTGCTGGGATATTCACATTCATTGATACCCGGCAGCTCGGTTCTCTAGTACCTCTCTACTCATGCTTGTACTCCATAGGTGGGTATCACAAAAAGGTTGATGTTTTTATATTGAGAGCAAAAATGCCCGTTCGGTGTCATTTAGGGTTTTAGATTCCTTCTTCTAGAAGTTTTTAGTTCTTAGTTCCTACGTAATTCCCTACACCCAACAACCACTTAGGATGCCTTCTTCCTTCTTCTAGAAACTACTACCTAACCCCCTACACCCACCACTTAAGCCTTTTAGCTGAGAACCGGATCCAAAGAAAAGAAAACCTTCTCCCGGTTCTCAGTTTATGGTTTTAAAAACATATATAAGGGTCTCACTCCGGTTTTCTCATGTTTGAAAACTGAGGGTCAGAATATTGACTCCGAATATCACTTAAAATCAACCGATATCCGAAGGTTTCGAATGAAGGATGCCCAAGTGATACCCCTCACCCCCCCCTTGTGATACCCGTCCAACACTGCTCCATACCCAGGTTCAACCAAGCATACTAGTACAAACACGGTACATTTTTCCACACCCCTTCCTCAACCTCCTTCCCACATGTGAAGCAAAACTCAAGGGCTGACACAAGTAGTAGGCAGCATTGGGTATATTTCAAAGTTCTTACAGCATCATACCTTTTGTTGCTCCACTTGTTTAATATATATGGATAATGGAGTCTCTCTGATCAGGCAGTGCAGTTGCAACTTGCGATCTAGTCAATCATATCTGCTGCACTTGTGCAGTTGCAACAGAGTATCCAATCTTGGTTTGTACAAAGCCTTGGCGAAGAGGTTCACTAGATTATGAAATGAGATGAATCTCTGTGAGGAGGTCAGATGGAGTAGAGTAGTCAGAGAACTTATTAGAAAGCACAGGTTTTCACTCTCCTTGGACTTTGAGGATGAACTTAAGGCCCGCATTTACATTAGGAGTCAGGGCTGATGTTCAACCCAAATCAACACATTCCTATTAGTGCAAAAGTTGAAATCCAGTCGAAGCTGAAATAGGAAAAATCTTTTCAATCTGGCCCAAGCTACTAATAAATGCTGAATTTTTATGGCCTTTGTATTTGGCCCCAAGGTTGAAAAAAGGTATACCATGGAATTTGGGAAGCCAATTTGCAACCCTTGGGACCAATTTTCCAACATTTATTAATATCCTGATGTCAATGTTCTAGCATTTGTTAGTAACTTGGGGGCCAAACAACAAGCCAAAAATGAGCAAAGTTGGCACCCAAATTTTTTTGGCCCTGATTCCTAGTGTAAAGCAGACCTAATAACTATATCTTTTACTTATGGAAGTTAGATTTCCCTACAAAGGATAGTCCTTTCACTCATTGATGAGAGATATCTTCTCTTCCAGGCTCATGGAGGAGTACCCCTTCTTTGTTGAGGGGCCAAGAAATGCTTCTATGAAGCAATAAGGGTATTTGGAGCAATTAGACCCTTGTTTGGTGGTTCTTTGATTTTGTTAAGAAGCATTAGTTCCATGAATTTGAAAAAACAAACCTGGAATTTATTTTTAAAAATAAAAATCAAATAACAACCAGTTGAGGTTGTTTCCAAAAACCCTCAAAGAACTGCTTGAGCACATTTCCATGGTAGCCTCTTTTAACCATGGACATAGTCACCACTTACATTGCCTGCCTACTACTCTTTAGTTTCATTGTGAAGTCTCTAAGAATGAATATTGGTGTGTGCCATGAGCAACAGAAGCAACACTAGGTCCAGTTTGTGAAATTGTTCAACTCTAATCCAGCAATGACTAGATGCAAAATGTACAGTATCAACATCACAAGCCCAATCCCCGTCATAATATAACACAACTACTTCATAATCTATTTGCTTCAGTTCAACTTTGATCAATACTTGTTAGCAAAAAAACACATGGCCCACATCCACGATGTTTCTTCCATCAAACACAAGGTTTTGCTTGCATTCAAACACTCACCAACCCATGTTACTATAATCGACATGTTTGTCACTGAAACACATAAAAAGAAGTCAGTCCTTTACAGCTTTCAAAATACTGTGAATTTGACTACTAAAGAACCTTTTAAAAAAAAGAAACCCTTTTCAATTGCAACTCCACAAGCAAATGCAGCTTCAAAAGGTTCCCCATGAAAATCCCAAGAATAGTCAGTCTAGCACACACAAGGTCTCAAGGAATCTGTAATAGTTCCAATGCCTTCTGGTTGACAAGAACACAGTTCCTGATTCCATTGCTTCTTCACCCCTGGTGGAAATCAGAGGACTATTACTGGAGAGACATCCTATTTGAACTAGACTACAATTCAGGAGCACAAAACTTCCATCTCCAAGATGCAGATGAGATTTCCAACCATCATATTCATAACACATAACTGGAGACTTCTTCTTGAACATAAGTTGTATTTCAAATAAACCCAAAATCCATTCTAGTTTAACAGTACTTCCGGTACCAACAGATCTAACCTAGAATGGTCACAGGCACCGATACAGCAGTAGATCCTTAGAAAACCTTTCAGCTTCTGAAAGAGTCAGTGAGCCTATTGACAAATCAAGTGTATAATACTCCTCAGTAATAGCTGTCATATCAGATTACTGTATATCAATTTTCAGCACAAAAATTTGCAATCATCCTGTTGTTCAATCATCTGAACAGACAAAATCAACACCATGCTGTACCAGACTCTTCTGACCCCTTTGTATGCTTCTCGGTACATCTTCTACTCTAGAAGGACCCCATACTGTGGTTCAGGATGTAGAGGGCAGCCAACCAACACTATGGCCAGAACACACCCTGCCCTGCTTCCAAATCCCTTTCCTTCTATTCTAAACAGAGATCTCCATTCTTGCTTGCCCAAAGGAAGCAGGAGCATGTACAAGAGAAGACAAGAAAGCACAGTAAAAGACACATTGCATTGCAACTGAAAAGGAGTTAACAATCAGTTTGGACCTGGTAAGTTGTCTCCCACTGCCAGCCAAAACCATTGTGTTATAAGACATCAACTCCCAAAGGTGCCAAAACCTTGAACTCCACCGGTGCTTGTTTTCAGAAGAAGCTTGTTTCTAGTGTAGAAAGAAGCAAGGGCTTCAGCAGGTGGGTACTAGTGACAAATTACCAAAGAACCAACTTCAATGGATGTTGTGGCCAACATAAACACAAGAAAATTCTTGAACCTTCAGCTTTGTGTAAGGCATGCAACATGGAAATGGAGTTGTGAAAGAATTTACCAGAAAAGTAATGACAAACAGACTGCAGTCAAGTTTATTAGGTGTAGCGCAAGCCTAGCTTAGGAGACTCTCTTTCACCAGTAAAAGCAAAAATATTCATAATTTCTGGTCAGTCCAAAGAGCAAGCTTTGAGATCCAGAAGCCCAAAAATCAGTCACTACAACAAAATACACTCTTCTGTATTGCGCATAAAACTTTCTTAACCTGACCAACATAAACTCTATGGGTTGTCTATGATCAGGACAGGCTGTGCAGTTACTCTCACATCCTGTTGAGTACCTTGACGAACATGCTCAAATGTACAGTCCAAGTGAAAGCAACACTACAGCTTAAAGCTGCCTATACTTCCCTAGTTTCTATTACACTCAGGATTACCTGCAAGATTACTGCATATTGGAACCCTTAACACTTCACTGGACAGGTGTAGTTGGCAGATAGAAAAACAACGCTACAGACCCCCTCTTTGCCATTCATACTGAAGTTCTGCAAAGCTTCAAGAAGCCTTAGGAGGAATACCCCAAACCTCCACAACCTTCAAGACCCTAAACGGCATGATTGAAAACAGAGCAGACCTTTCTCACAACCTCAGGAGTCAAACCTCTACTGAAGCCCATCTGAAAGCTTCTAGATATAGACAAATCTCTCCTACCGGTAGAGAACCTACTTGGAAAGCATCCCAACAAGGATGTCCAGTCTGCCATTGAGAGATGATCCTGAAGCTCATTGGGTATCTTAGAAATCCATGCTTGCATTACTACCAGTTGGCTTCAATGCTGGGGTATTGTTGAACTTGCTGTAATTTCCAGTCTCCTTGAAGAGCTGAGAATAGTGATGTTTGCAGTAAAGTCGCCCTTCAAGGGCTGCATAATTGGAGGGGCTGATTGTGCAACCACCATGGATACATTTGAAGCAGTTCTTATGATATGGGAGACCTTCCACACTTGTCTGTGGCACAGACAACCCACATTGGTTCCACACTTTCAGCTAAACAATAATTCTTGAAAATAGAAAACCCTCATGCCTAAGACCTTGCATTGTACCAATGATCACACCAGTTGGAAACTACTTCAGGTACTAAGAAAAAGGGCCCTCAAACCTGAATTCCCCCTTTCTATTTCAGAAAACCTTGAGAACTTTCTGATTCAATTGGATTGGCTTGGAACTCAAAAGCATCCAACAAAACAACATGCACAAAACTCCAAGCATGTTCCTCTATTCTCCATGATAGTATCCATGGTAACACAATTTGGGCTTTTCTCAGCTTGTTTGAATGTAAACTGGTGCATTGGACTCTCTTCTGTGTGTATACTTACTTTCAGGGACACCAAAAAGGAGCTTCAAAAATAAATTTCAACTGCATTTTGTGGGATGGGACTTCAGAGTGAGAGCTGGGAAATCAGGTACAGTTGCAATGCAAAAATCTTCCGCTTACACACTGAAAGCCAGAATTGGCATCATACCATGGAGATGAGTCTATTTTGGTGTCCACATTCAGAAGAGAACCTTATGATCTTTCAGACTGTATCTCCTCAATGAATGCTGAACAATGTTAACCCCTAAACACACACTTGCAACTCAAAAAGGAGGCTCTGACCCTGTGCCTGCTTTGGCCACCTACCCAGGCTGTCATCAATTTTAACAGTGATGAAAGATTCCCCCTTGAACAGGGGGTCAAGGTCACTTTCCACTAGAAGTGGGCCACTATCATGTCTGATGAGTCAAAACTACCTACTGGCCATCACAAAACTCACTCCAAACAATTCACTATCTGATTTCAGATTGGATGATTAATCTGAACTCAGGCTGACAATGCCCATAAATTTTCCTTCAGGCTGCAGGGACATCAACTTGTGGATCTCTTGCTATATCCTGACTACAGAAGGTTTTATAGGCCGTGTAGTGGGCTAAGAAAGCATCAGGTATACCCTTTGTAAGGGAATAAAATGTGGTGATAAAGGGGGAAGAGAGAGTGGAGAAAAGAAATGCATACCTTCTCAATTGGATATACAGTTTTGTTGCAAGCAATACATTTCTCTTGTGTTCCTGCAAACATCAATGACACCTTTGTGGGTGCCTTGGTCTGCTGCATCAGCAAAGGAAATTATGAGTACATAAAACAATGCTCATGGCTACCTTCTGCACTTCTTCCTCCCATTCTTTGCATCTCACATTCTTCTTTTTGAGATTATATGTGACTGTAAACTGTGAAACACAACTACCTGTCAAGAGTCAGGTACTAACTACAAAGGAAAAATGCAACTTTATCCATGTTCCTGGAACTTTTTTAATAAGCTTACAATTGGTTACCTCCGCTAAAGAGATTCTTTACTGCATGACTATATCCACTGGCACAAGAGAGATCCCAACTTCACTTAGTACATGAAATACAGGAATTAAGGTCTGTGCAGCATATTCATGAAAGACCTCACATTCTATTGATCTAAAGACATGTCCATTGGGAAGCATTCAGGAGATCGCACCTCTGCCTTGTCAGATGGAAGCTTCTTCACTGTTCCACATACAATCAAAAATGTGTCAGCTCAAAAACCTCATAATGTTTCATATTGCAAATGTGCTCCACCTATTCAAATGTTCTCATTGCCAGTCTAAAGTGAGATAATTTTCATTTCCTGGATTCAACAAAGACAATGTGTTGTAGCATTTGAAACCACGAAACTATTAACAGTGTTCTATTAGAGAATATCAATGTACTTGAATGGAGACCTCAACAAAAATCAAAGTGACTGAATAAATGCTTTGTCAGTTCAAACCAAACCAAAAGAAACATGAATGGGTGCCGTCATTACTTTCTGAGTCACTCACAAAGCATCAGACTATCGCCCTCACCATGAACAGCTGTAACTACCATGACTCTCCATCAGCTCTTGACAATCGGTGTAGGTATGCAATAATCTCCTCAAGCTTCGGACAAACAATTATACAAAATCCTATATCCTAAGGTTCTATGACATTCCAAGTAACAGGAAAACTGATGAGTCATGAGGTTGGCTGGCACTCAAGAGACATAGCTAACAAATGAAGTCAGTAGTATCCTCATTCAAGCTGCAACAAACTTGTGAGATTAAGCTTTAATTCATTTCAGCTTGCTCCTGTACAAGCAACTGTCTCAGTCAAAAGGCAAAAGAGAGGGCTAGAGCAGTTCTTGGGGCCCTGGAACATATCCTTTCAGCACACTATTGGTGACTACTTGGATGCAACACATCCACCTTATGTGTTGATGGATATGTCATCGGCCCAGGAACATATCCATTTTCCAGGATAATGGATATGTTCCTGGGGAAAAAAATATCAGTGACATTGTGATGATCTATTAGAGTGTTTACACAAACCTTCAGTGCCAGTCTTATTGTCAAAGCTCTTCTCAAAACTGCCTGTTGCCTTCAAGAGCTGTTCAAAATGAGGCCTGCAGTAGAGAACACCTTCCAATGATGCATAGTTTCCAAGCTGCAAGAAACAGGCCCAAAAAGACAGGTGTTTCAAAAAGCTTGCTTGCTGTAAATTAAGATTGCATGGAGTGCCGCATTCTCATTTTTAGTGCCCCAGCTCACGGAAGCACCACAACCTCAATCATTCAAACAGAATACCTTTCTTCCATCTCAATAGACTTCTAAAGATGTAACCCATTTGTACCAAACTCAACAGAATCACTGTTAGTGATGCCATAGGTGGTATGCTCAGTGTTTCTGCCTCACAAGGATGAGAGAGTCAGCCCTGCTACATTGAAAGCACAATGTAATCTTCTTATGGGATTCTGTGTGCAGAATACCAAATTCACAACATGCTTACTCAACTGCACTCCAGCTGCATGGGACCACAATTTCAAAATCCATTTCATAGCAGAATGGGGAGAATTGACAGAACCTAGTATCATCTGATGGACAAGATTCCTCTACTATTGAATCTTTTCACAAGTGCTTTTCCAAGTCTTACTGTAGCCCTTGATGTGATCATTGGAAAACTACACTTACCCTAGCCAACTGAACTTGCTTGAAATGATAAGCCCATTTGGGCATGTCTATGATGCATTTCAAGCAAGAGAATAGAGGTATCACACGAGCAAAGGCACTGTAAAGATTGTCAATCCAAAGTGGATTTCATGACTCCTCTCTGGACTAAAAAGATTCACAGCATACTGATCGTGCCCCGAGGGTCATCCAAAGAACTGTAAGCTGCTCCTCCACCACTATAGAGGTGTGACCCTATGGACCATCCTCGGTGATGAATCTGCAGGCTCTTAGCTAGACGATTGCTTCTGACGCCAACAGATTCGACAAGATGTGACATTCTATTGTTCTCATGCCTTCTTTACAAGGTCTGGTTCTCTGGTAATAATAAGCCATCAGGTCCCTGCTCGGTTGTATGTTGATTCTGACCTTTTTTCTCAACAATGAAAGGCAAATCGTAACCCCGGCTGCAGCAGCGAACTGCAGCTGCAGCACGAGAGAGAAAGAGAGAGAGAGAATCAAAGACTTCGAAACCGCTGTCGACTACCGTTGACAATAGCGATAGCAACCAAAGGATGCAACAAAGATTCAACGATGCAAAAACTCTGCCACTGAGTCCTACTACCCGAACGAACTGAAGAAACGACGACGACGACGACGCAGCAGCAGCACATGACGTAGCAAGAGACGCAAAAATAAGATGAAATAGAAACAAGAAAAGAGAAAGGGAAACAGATGCAGAAACAAGAGCCGAACGGACCTTAAGTGTACCCTTGCAATGGTTACATCGGAAGCAGGACTTGTGGTAGATGACACCATCTGCTGTCAACTGTTCTACTAAATACACCGTCTTCTCGCACGCCTTGCACTTCTGTTGCGTACCAGCAAACGCCATCGCTCCCTCCCACACGACGGCAGTGGTTTTTTTTTCCCCTTCTTCGTCGCACCGAAGAAGAAGAAGAGGAAGGAAAAAAATAAAAAAACAAGAACAAAAGTTAAAAGAGAAAAAAACCACTGCAAAAACAACGTTCTCCAGCGGCGGCTGCTTCTTTTTCTACTCCTCCTCGCCGTTGCTGCTTCCCTTCACAAGCGCAGCAAAAGACGGAATTCGGGAGCAACGCAAGAGAACGCACAAGAGAAGAATATCTCTCTCTCCCTCTATCGACGCCGAAGAAGCTCCCGTCCAAGACTACACAGTGTGAATGCAGACACGGTAAACAAACAGCACCGTTTGGGTTTTTCCTTTTTTTCAATTTTTGGAGGAGTGGGAGTCCCAGTTTTTTTCTTTTTTCTTTTCTCAGTTTTGTTTTGGGGGGGGGGGGGGGGGGGGGGGGGTTGAGAGACCTACTTAGCCCTTTTGACAAAGGGGATTATTAGTTGTCATGAAGAAAATAAATAGAAAAATAAATTTTTGGGAACATTTTAGTGTAGGATACCTACAGGCAAAGCAGACCTGATTCCGACAAGGGGTGGGTCTCACAATGTGGCCTTTTGCCATTTACATTAAAAAGAATACATCTTAAGGCAAAAGAAGAATTACGAAAACTCAAATATTTCACTCTGCAAAAATACACCTAATCTTTTTTTTTAAAACACAAAAAATCCTTCAAGATATTATTATAACTCTATAATTCAGCTCGAATGGCCGTTTCATTTTTTGAAATGCTCGGGTTTTGATGTGTATGGTACAGAAAGTGCCTCCTCTCAGCCTAGGACTTCTTACACTTGGTACCGTGCCGTCCCAGTTTAAGGGCCCCTCTTCATGTTTTTTTTAATACAGAAAGCATGTGGAGAAATTTCTTAGTGTAAGTATTGGGAAGGCACCTTATTATTATTATTATTATTAGCCCTGAACTTTGGCCCTCATATGGGCCCTTAAATGCAGGAAGAGCCTCAAAATGGTTCCTTACCCTATACAACCGTTCCATATGCACATTTTTTTAAAGGTCCCTCTTAATTTTAATAGGGAAAAGTACTGGGAGAAAGTCATTAGTGTATCATGAACGTACCTTAGTGGAAGGGATATGTGAATTACAGGATACGTAAAATGTGGGTTTCACATAGGTAGCTATCCTCACCATGATTGAAGGCTTAAATTTTCAATTTATGCCACATAGTCAAATGAGCAAGTAACATGCAACAAGAGTAACCAACTTGTCAAGTCTATACATTCATTAACCAAGGTACAATATTCCATCATTGACATCATTGAATCAAATGACAAAATAATTATTGAAAAAATGGAAAGGAGCAAAAGGGTTGTATTAAACATTTTTTTTTAATGACATAAGAAATTCATGTAACTCCTTTTGATTTGTTGGGTTTTTAGCCTTTTTGCTTTGAACACAACACAAGTAATAACACATAAATTACAACCTTTTGAGTACCTAAAGGAATACAAATTAACAATGTGTACACAAACATTCATTACATAAATAAAATGCATAATTAGGATATGAGCAATAATTGTTAAAGACCCCCAAGCTTATAGCACAAAACATGCACAAGGTGGGATTTTCTGTCCTTGACAAAGGATGTATAAACCCCAATCCTATAAAAAGGAATCATAAACCCCAATACTGAAGAAGGGACTCATTAACACAAAATCAACTCAACTTTTTAATCATTTCATTATCATTGGTACTACACAACTACATGAAGCCCAAGTATCAGCATAAAATTTTCTTATCATGTATAAGAGTCCCGCTAGTGGGACCTTCCCCTACATCAAGAAATAGTGAGACTTTTTTTTCATCATTTCTTTTACAACAACTTTATATTTCGCCGCACTTCTTTTTCTTTCTTTTTTTGTCATAAACCTTGCAAAGCAAACAAGGTTGTTGATATTAGCAAGAAACTTTGTTTACACTCCTATTTTTTTCGCATTTTTTCGTCTCCATTGCTTGCCCTAAAACTTGCAAGGTAGTTGTGTTATGGACAGCAACTCACACAAAAACTGGGAATAACACTAAAAGATTCGGAACTAGAACCAATAACACAACAACTCACACAAAACTGGGAATAACACTTGAAGCTTCAGAACTATAATCAATAACATTCAAATAAAGAAAGCTGGAAATAGTATTGATATTGAAAGAGTAAATACAACTGGTGTTGACGAGAGTGAGGGACAAAGTCTCGAGGTCCTTTATTTATACTGCTAAGATATTATTGAAAACTCCAATGCTAAAATACTATTGGAAACTCCAATGTTGGCTAAAATATTATTGGAAACTCCAATGCTAAGATACTATTAAAAACTCCAATGGAAAATATATTATTGGAAACTCCAATGCTAAGATACTATTGGAAACTCCAATGTTAAGATACTATTGGAAACTCTAATGTTGGCTAAGATATTATTGGAAACTCCAATGCTACTGTCACATTCGTCACATGTTGTCATTTTCAAGTTTTGTGTGCACTATTTGTTTTTGCAACTTCTTTTTCTCCATTTGCATATTACATGAGAAAGTCAAGATCAACCTTTGTGAATGATGCATCACTTTCATTTTTGGTGAGGTTTATAGGCTATTTGTTTTTCACGGTAAATAACATAACTAGAACATAGCAAATCTTCTTCTTTTTCACATAGTATAGGCTACAATTTTCTTTCCTTTTTATATTCATGGTCTTCTTTTTCCTCGTAATCCATGATCCTTGTTGTGTTTTTTTCTTACAAAGTAGCTTCACCTTCTTTTTATTGATGCAACAAGTTACTCTAAGTGTCGCAACCCTAGCTTTGGGCTCGCGACCAAGGCAAGGGGTTGCAAGGTTGTGGGAGCCAAGAGGAAGCAAGCTCGGGAGTCAAAAGGAAGGAAGCTCAGGAGCAAGGGCAAAGGCATTAGAAGGGTGCGGGCCAAGAGGAGGAAGCCCGGGAGTCATCATATACTCCCGGGAGTCTAAGGAAGTGCGAGGGAATGTGAGGGAGTGAACACTCGCACTCCCAAGGCAACTCCCATTTTGGGAGAGGGAGTACCGGTGGACTCCCGAAACTTCAGAGGGCGCGTTGAAGGGTCAAATCTCAATGTTTTGTTGCGCTCTTTACACTGTTGGAAAGCTCTTGAAACGTAAATGTTTAAAATGGGCTCGCATTGCGCATTTGGACATCTGAAAGGCAAGTTATGGGCAAAAGAAGGGCCGGGAGTCAAACTGGCAGTTTGACTCCCGACCACTAAAAGTCGGGAATCGACCTCTTCCCCAGATCCGATTTGAGAGTGCAACACGGCGTTGGAAAGCTCTTGACAAGGGCTACAACTTTGCTTCATATCGCGTCGCGATCAGACTCTGCAGTCGGGAGATATTGGCGTCCAAAGTCCCGGGACTCCAACTCGAGACAATTTCCCGACTCCCGCGGGAAAAATAGCCATTTGGATGCCACCTCCGTGGAGAGCTGCAAAGTATATAATAAGGGGGAAGGTGTGGCTTCCCCCAAGTCCGGGCCGTGGTGAGTCTTGTGTGTCCGTGTTGCCCGTGGCTCGTCCTAGCACCAAAGGTGCTCTAACTATGCACTAACCACTTTGTGTGGGTTGTGTGCAGGCCCGTGTGAGTGAATAAGCTTGTCAATTCTTCCTAGTCCCATCCCGAAGCTCCAACACGCCCCTCTACCCCTCCAAGTGTTGTGAGTTAGGGAGCGGCTCCAAGTTCCAACTCCTTCCGCATTGTCGCATACTTGGACCCACAAATGGGTCTACAAGGAACTTGGGAGCGCGTCACTAAGCTTTTTGATTATGGAGATAAACTTTTCAAATGGAACAATTTTTTTCCCCCCTCCACTTACCCTTTCTTTTCTTATTGTTCCTTTCTTATTTTGTTTTCTTTATTTTATATTTCTTGTTGTTCTATCTCATCATTTTGTTTTTTCTATTTTGTAGTTTTTTTTTTCACGTTATTGTGCAACATTCTCTCCCAGCAATTATTGGTTTGTAATTTCCTCTTCTAGTTGTTAGTGATGCCACTTGTTTTGTAGCCCCCTCCAATGTTTTTAACATTAATGTAAACCATCTTTTTTTTCGTCTTCTTCCATTATGTTTCATCATTTTTTATTCCCCCAGTTTCCTCTCCATCATGTCTGAAATTAATCAAGGTGTTTCAAAGAAGTAAAAGTTTTGTTCCTCTTCATCCTAAGAATTTTTTTTCAATGATTGTCTTCTTCAATTACTACCACTACAACAAAAGGTGTTCTTGTATGCCAAGTGATTTCACTGGATTTTGAGTGAATTCACTAGTTGGAATGAATGAATACCAGTGAAGAAGTAGTGAATTCACTGGTCTAGTGAACAAGGACTAGTGAATTGCACCTACATTTTGTAATAACGTACCTTAATCAAAAGGTATTGAACTAAATCATTGTTTTGATTTTGTTTCCAGATTAAAACCAACCACATTGTTGTCATCTTCTATTTGTGACCCATCCATCCTTCTACAAGTAATGTAAATTTTCTTGTTCAATGGTCTGATGACAATTATGGGATTTTTTTACATTTACCTTAATCTGATGTTCTTCAATTCATGATGTAAATTTTGAGGTTTCTCTTTTTTCAAAGTTTTACAATCTTTCATTGGCTTTGGTTGTTGAGGATTTTAATGTCCTTGACTCTCCTAATTTTCCTAGTTCCATTGATGTTGTTGTAGATGTCAATCCAAACTTTACTATTATTGCAACTCTTTTTCCTTCTGGTTCCAACTTACTATTGTTACATATGTTCCTTCCTTCATTCCCAACTTTATTATTGTGTTTATTACAACTCATCATAGCATGAAACTTACACCTATTGTCTACACATCATTTTAAAACATATGTAGATTTAACCAATTTTTTGACTCTTGGGCTATGTATAGGAGGTTGAAGTGTGTACCTTTTATAAGCTTAAAATAAACTCCATCAATTAGTTGGAAATTAAGCCAGGGTGCAACATCCTTCCACAATATCTAATGTATTTCATAGGTGATGAAGTGGATTCATTATTACAAAATGTGGGTGCAATTCATTAGTCCCATTTAATGAACTAGTGGATCCACTCAAGATCCAATGAAAACATTTGATGTATAGGGACGCATTTTGTTGCAATGATTACTAGACTAATCAACAATAGGCACATGGACAAACTTAAAAGGCAAGAACACCAAATCAAACTTCTACCCCACACATGATCAAGAAAATGAAGGCCACAACGGTGTTCATGGAAGAAGAGGATGCATAAATGGTGGCTTGGACATTTAACATGCAAGAATGTGGACTTTCCATAACCTTGTAGCAACTCAAAATGAAGGTGGTGAAACTTCCAAAAATTAAACCAACCCCATTTAAAGATGAAGTTCTTGAAAATTTCTAGTGGTATTTGTTCAAGCATTAACATTCGAAGTTAAGTGTTCACTTCTCGAAGGCCTTTAGGTTTGTTAGGCACAAGGTTTGATAAGTCGATCTTGTGATTTTTTTCTACCAAAACTTGCAAACATTATACATTCAACACAAGTATAGCAAAGATCATATATGGAACTTAAACAAAATACGATTTAGGTAGGGCATTAATTAAAGGCCAGAGTTTTGGAAAAAAAAAATTCATGTCATGTTTATAACACCAATCCCAAATCTAAGGAATGATAATTTTAAATTTTGCTTAATACAGTATGAGATTCCTTGCCATGGTTTTACATATTCAAGGGTGAAAGAATTATAGACAATCACATCAAACATTGCAGAACAAAAACATGCAAAGGAAAACATGACAACTTTTTTTTAATTCAAAAAATTCCTATTGTTTTTCAAGAGGTTAGTTCCAGGTGGCATCACAAAATAAAATCAACATCTATTTTTTAGATGGACATGGATCACATGTTGCATTAGAAACAATTTTATAACAAATATAGGAATTTGGATTGGACATGGTTACCTTACCATCTCACACTTTTCATGCATTGTAACCATTGGATGTGAGTTGTTTCAAGCCTTTCAAAACAACTTTTGAGAAATAGAAGGACAATATAATGATAAAAAACAATCATTGTGAACTAGAAAAATGCACACTTGTAACTTGGGTAAACAAGGCCTTGGACCAATCTTTGGCCATGGATGACAAGATTAAATTAACTCAAGTGTATACAACTATAAAAATTTCAAATGAAAACAATGAAAGTTTTGATGGATAAACTAATTTAATGGGTCGAAGATATTGGAGCCACCACATAATTGTTGAACAAAACAACATCAATTGAAAATGTTGGAATGGAAATTAAGGTCAATGTCCAAGAGTAAGAAGCTTTAATATATTATGTGGAAATACTGAAAAATCCTATTCCTACATAGGAAAGAAGTCCAATAGAAACAATCTATGCTAAAAGTTGTTCTAGATGGATGTATAAATGAAGATGCAATGCTGCCAAAATTACAAATTCAAGAGATTTCGTTTTTACAAATCTATTGTACATGCATCATTTAGTTCTAAGGAAAACAAAATGCAAAGAACCATTAATAGATCATGAAAAATCACTTAGTAACCTCTAATGAATATGCAAGTATTTTGCACCAAAAGGTTATGGACAAAGAAGTATTTAAAGAAATAAGAGAACAAAAATGGAAGGAGAGGGAGGATAAGATGGCTAAATGTGCTATTGAGTCCCTTACCCTGAATGAAAAAGAAACTCCATGAATAACAAAAGGCCATGTAAGAAAAAAAATCAATGCAACTTTAAAAACAATTACAATATAAACGACAATGGATACATTACCAAAACTTTGTACCCAATTTAAGGGTACCCTTTATTATATAAAGGTGTGAACCTTGGTCTAGGATTAAATAATCAAAAGGATGTTAAGGTTGTGGAAATAATTAATTTAAATGCAATAAAAAGAACATGCTGCAACAAGGTTAGAATAAATGAAATTGGAATAACAACTTGTAGATGGGGAAGGCATGAAGGGGTTTTAATTCCAACAAACAAGAAAACAAGATAAATAGAACAAGGGGTTCAAATGTAACCAAGATAGTAAAAATAGGGCAATGCATTGTAATTTGAAAGATGATATTTTGGCTTGTGTTGAAACTTGAAATTAATTTAGTTATAAATATCTAATATCTTGAAGGATTTTGGTTTTTTTAAGAGGTTTTTTTGTAGATTATATTTTTGCACGGTGACATATTTGAGTTTCCATTTGCTTTAAGATATTTTTTAATGTAAATGGTAAGGCCGCAATGTGACACCCCCCTCGTTGATTAAGACTCTTTAATTAATGGTCAAGGAAAAAAAGAAACATGAATCTAACGATCAAATTACAAAGACCCAAGACCACATTCTTATTGTCTAAATCCCTTAGTGTTTGGAGAGTGGAGAGAAGAAACGAGGAATGTTGAGCAAAGAAAATATTAAAGATTATTGACCTCAATATTATTATGAAGATATTTTTTGTTAATGAATATTTGATTGAAGAATAATTTTGTATTGAATTATTTTTTGTACATGTAACAATAATTTCCCATGAAATAAAAGGGTATGTTGTATGCACAAGATTGCACACACCTAGTAACTAGCTAACAATAAACAAGGATGAAAATTTCAAATTGCATGGAAACCACAACCAAAGCAAAATGTACAAATCTTGTGAACATTTAATTAAATTTAAGAGATGAAATTTAATAAAGAAATAACTTGAACCTTTTTTTAATAAGCTTGATGTTTTGTGCATATTTAAAGATATTGATTTTCATTGAGTCTTTGAAAATCTAAAACAAATTGAACATGAATTTTTATGTGCATTGCATAGTTTTATTTTCAAAATCATAAATTGTTTATGGATATTTCATTTAGTTGCTAATTTGTGCGTGTCATGAATAAGCAAAGAGAATTATGTCATGTTCAAGTTAAAGATAAGCATGTAAACAAGGTAGTATGGGAAAGTTTGAAATGCACACAAGTTTTAAACGAAAACAAGAAAGATTCATCAAATTTTAATTTTTTCTAATTAATCTCACCTCAAAGTTTATAGGAAGCAATTTGAAAATATGATGAATTTGATAGTAAATAGAAATAAGAACATTTTAGGAGACGATGATCTATATGTGTACTATAAATGCATGAAAAGATGCTAGATTTGTTAAAAACATTACATCTTTATGGAGCACATCATACAATACTTGTTAAATCATCTACATACAAGCTCACAAATTGCTTTTTGTTTCATCTAGTTGAATTGTGAAATGCTTTGAAGGCTCAAAGTAACCATTGTTAAGAATTGACATCCTTTGTAAAGGTAACGTTTTGTGATGTATTTTTGCGACTTGAGTTTTTTCATTTTTTTAGGAGTTTGATTAAACATTTAGTTATAATCTTTCTCATATGTTTGAATCCCAAGATGGTGATGTTTATTATGTGAGGTGCAACATTGTTTAAGTTCAACATCCTTTGTGAAGGTAGATTTTTTCCCCAATTATGTGTTTGTGCAACGAACATTTCATATGGAGTTTGATTAGGTTGTAGGGTTTGTCTTTCTCAAACATCTTGTTGAATCCTAGTATGATGATGTTCATTTTCATGTTTTGCAACTTGAGTTTTTCAACTTTTTGTGAAGTTTGATTATGTATTTAGGGTTATAACTTGCTTTCATCCACTTGAACCCCACATTAACAATGCCAAAGGAGTTGCATTTGCCAACAATGTTTTTGGTCAACAACGTTTGTAATTTGATATTGTGTCTTGGTTCTATGTTTTTGTAATGCGTTTTTCATTTCTTGTTTGTGTGGTTAAACAACTTAGTAGTACCCAAGTTTGAAATTTTTGAAACACTTTTCCTCTATGGCATTCACACATGAAATTCATGTGTAGTGTTTAGTATATTGTTTAAAACCATTTCATAGCTTTAAATCCTATTTCCTTGAATTGCATTTCTTAAGTTTAATTAAACAACTTGGTTGTAATGTTTTGTTTGCTTTAAAATATTTGTTCATTTAAATCAAAATGATGCTTAGGGTTGTAAAAAGGTTCTTTTGTTGTAGGTGGGAGTTTGCAATAATGGGGTCTACCGAAAGGGAAAGGGAAAAATCAACTATAGTGGAAGAGATGAATAATGACATGGATTATCACTCTTGATATGTAGAAAAGAAGACAAGGGAAAGAATGTGTCATTGTAGAGATTTCAAAGTAAAAAAAGGAAGTAACCTTTGTGAAAAACTTGAAGTTACAATATTTCAAGGTGTGCATTCTCCCAAAAATGAATTTGAAGGTGGGTGTTTAATACAAGGCCAAAAAACTATTATAGAATGCGTTAAAAGTGTTGCATTTTTTATGGTGGACAAGTTGAAAGGCCATTCTCCAAAATATCAACATTTTGTTATGGAAAAAACTTTGTAGTATCCATTGGTCAAAGGTTTTTTTGCCATCTCACCTTGAGTACATTTTAGTCTTGAAGCAAGGTTGGGTGATTTTGAGCAATTTGAAGGAGGGGATTGCATATCATCTTGTTGGTTAATGCTAGTCTAAACTTGTCATGACAAGAGATGTTGTTTACACTTTTGATGCATTTTCGCAATCTATTATTAATCATAGAAGAATTGTAAGAATTTTGGGTGTTGATAGGAGGAACATCAATAGAAAGGTGGATACTCTTTAACATTTAAAATGATGCATTATGGTTCATGAGCAACCAAAAGAGATGTTCAAGTTGCTTACTAGATGGAATTACAACCCTTTTGAAAAATTAATGGGAGAAAAAAACCAATGTTTCCTTGGATTAGAAGGACATTATTAGAAGATGGATTTGTATGAATTTGTTTGAATCTCACGTCATGCATTACTTGTAAACCTCAAAGGTGAATGTAACATTTTGTCACAATTACTTTATGTGCATAGTAATTACTTTTTCTTATTAGGCACCAAGGTTTGTCAATGTACATGATGTGTTTAAATTGTCAACATAAGGTGTTGAATGTAAATGGTCTCATTGGAGATCTAATAAATTACCTAATGTTTTGACAATAGTATATTAAAATTCAAATTTTCAAGGACTTGCAAAGTTTGTTAATGCATGCATTTGTAAATGTTTAAGGTGTTTAATAACATTATTCATTGTGTATGAGTGCTAATTTGCAATTGTCCATGAATGTTTTAAGAAACTATTGGTATGATTTATTTCTTAAACTAGTAAGTGTCATTTTTGGGCATTCTTAAAGTAATGGATTATTTTTCATGTGTTTATTCAATGATTAGCAAATATTCCATAACAATTTTTTAGCACTTAAATTGTTGAATCCATTCTCAAAGACATAATTGATGCATGGTAGGCAAGTACTTAGGGTACTTAGTACCACTATTTGTTGTCTATTGAGTGGTAAAGCAATTGTTGACGGGGTGTTTTAGGAACAAGTTGTAATGATTTAATATTTAAAGTAATCAATGTTGATTTTTGCTAATCCTTAAATTCATAGAATACTTTTCATGTGTTTATTCAGTGACCAATATGTGAGTCATAATACACCGAGGTTGATGAATCCTTTCTTTAGCATTTCATTTGAATGAAAATACTGAATAATATTGCATGCAAATTGAATTCCCATTGAATTCAAATGGTATATTGAATCAATTTCAAATTCAAATTCAATTGAAAAAAAAAATGTGATACAAATCGATGCACAAAATATAAAAAATATGCTCATTCATCACCTTCATCATCCATGACTACGATGTTGAAAAAACACAGATTTGAAAAAAAACACTTTTTGATTCCATTCAGAGCAAATTCCAAATCAAAAAATAACTCTCTATTCCATTCAAAGCACATTCCAAATTGGAATCTATTTTTGACACCAAAAAAAATCACCTTTCCATTCCATTCAAAGAAAATTCAAGAGAAAATTCCAGATCAAAATCGATTTTGGCAAACGTTGACCCTATAATCGTCCACCCCTGTAGCCGCTCCGACGGAACTATCGTCACTCGAATTTGCTTAATTACCTGCGTTCCTTTACGGCCTGAACTCCGTTTCCTGGACTCTCTCTGTCTCTCGTGCGCGCGCGCGCGCCCCCTCGCGCTGCAAGAGCTTCGAGCTCGGCAGCTGTTGCTGCACGCAGGTGTGTTGTGGCGCAGATCGGCAGCTCTTGTGTCCCTGATCACCTCACTCATCGTTGCAATCATGGTACCTGCTTATCCTTTCGTTTTGTGTTTTCCTATGGTCTGTCCTTTGCTCAGTTATGCGCGAGACTCTGTGGCATTATCAGCTTGGTGCAAAGCAATCCAGGGATGCTGCGTTTTCTTGTTTCTTGTGTAAGCTGGAGAGGGAGGAGGTTAGAGAGAGAGAGAAAAGGGGGGGGGGGGGGGGGTGGTGTAGAGCGAGCAAGGAAGATAATTAGCCGTAGCCGCTTTACGTGCAGGAAGTTTGAGGTTTGTCTTTAACGTTTTGGATCGTTGTACTCCGGTTTTTTAACCTATTCCGAAACTGATCTACCTGATCTCTCAAAATGCGAGTGGAGAAGATAGTTAGACCTGGTCAACATACTCGTCAGAAGCGTATACTCCGATGAAGAAGAATTATAGAGGCGACGGGGAATTAGAGGCCGGGGAGAAGACGGTTGCAAGACCTAAAGACATGGAGATTGGAGTCATCTGCTTTTTATGATCGGAAGAGGGACAGATGGACAGCATTGCCATACGTTAAAAGAGGAATAATGGTGACAATGAAGAATGAAGAACGCGTAAAAACAGCGCTTTAGCAAAAATCGTCTGTAATCTCTCGGGACTACTGAAAGGATAGCATCATTTCAAGACAGCTCGCAAATGTAGAATGTTCCAGGGTTCGGTTGATTTTTAGGGTTAGTTTCTGCAGCTTGTAGTAGAATGTTGGAGATCTGGGGAAGATAGGGTTGAATCTTACATGCGTGGATTTGTGTCAGGAAGTCTGGTCTCTCTAGTCTGCCAACTTTTGGATCTGTTTCATGTGCTTTTTGAGATGGAAATGCTCTGATGACAGGAGTTTTCTTTTGAATTTGCACATATCTGCAATGAAATGGCTGACTGAATGTTTGCATGGCAGCTTCCTCTGTCTCTTCTGAAAACAGCTCAAGGGCATCCTATGGTAATCTTTTTTCTCTCTTTTTGCTCTTAATTTCCTGGAATTTGTTTCCAGTTAGGAGACTATGGGGAAGACCTTTCTATCCTTGACACTACATACCTATTTGTGTTTTGGGCTGGATTTATTATGCATTGGAAAGCAAACATTTAGAAAGGGGAACGGCATAATCTTGATGGTTTGCAAGGACAGTGTTCAGTTATTGATTCAATGTCCGGGGAACTATCTCCAAACAGAGGCCCCCATTGTCACAAGCACCTGAGACCTTGTTCCTGCACCTCTGTGTGTCCCTGTGTTAAGTTGGAGGCTCAACCTATAGCCATGGCTTTCATACAGATTGCCTTTTAAGTTGATTATATACAAGAAGTTGATGTTTGTGTGAAAGTGTGTTTTCAATGAGTCTTTTCATGTGAAAAGCTTGCTGAAATTATGGTTGTTGTGGCGAGTCCAACTAAATGAGATGCCCAATGGAGTTGTTGACTCTAGGGGAAAAAATGTGCAAGAGACCAAGTCTTGGTGGAGACAAGTGGTGAAATTTATACAGTTGAACAAAGAAGATTTGACAACTCAAGTGACCAAGGGTGTTAAGCTAGATGATGAAAAATGAGCAGATCTTATGGTGGCAACACAGTCAAGGAACAAAAATCTCAAGGCTCATGGATTGGGGGGTTTTGAAATGTTTGACAAAGTTTTCTGTTCTGCTTGTTGAAAAATTTGCGTCCTTGTACCTCACCACCACTTTTTGGCATATTTTATTTACAGATCACACCAGCCTTGGCTGTGACCTGTTAGACCATGTCATTGCAGAGATTGGCAGGATGAACTCATGTGGGCTCTCTCTGGAAGCTTAGCAATGATCTTTGAAATGCAGCTTGTTGAGCTGAAGAATGGAGAGACATACAATGGACATCTAGTGAACTGCGATACCTGGATGAATATACATCTTCGTGAAGTCATTTGCACTTCAAAGGTGAGAACGCTTTTCATGACCATTGCTTGTGTGAAAAATCTTTTCATTCTTTAAATCATGAAGATTCATCGCAAGGGTGTTGACTTGAAGTGCCTTCTCCTTTGACATGGATGCTCGGTTCGATAGGATGGTGATCGTTTCTGGAGGATGCCTGAGTGTTATATTCGAGGGAACACTATCAAATACCTCCGGGTTCCTGATGAGGTCAGTTGTAGGCATGAGCAACTCTGTCTTGCCCTCCTCTCATCATGTGTTTTGACATCTGTTTCATCTGGCTTCGCTTGCCAGTCAGACCCTCACAGATGGGCAGAATGCCTTCACTTTAAAAGATGCACACAAGCTCCTCTTTGAGATTGAATGTGTTGTTTATGGTTGCTTGTAGGTGATTGATAAGGTGCAAGAAGAGACAGTGAAGCGTTCAGGTAAACCCACCTCCCCCTTCTATCCTCCAGCAACAACCCAATGTGTCATTCTTGATCCCCACCTTTTGGTTAGGATAGCTAATTGTTGGTTGTACTGTTTTCTTATGAGAACCAAAAATCCCATCTTGTCTGCCTAAAAAGTCATGTGGTTTAGAGTAGTCTTTCTTAGTTTCTTTTGCTGTTAGTTTTGTGGGAGTATGCTTGTATGGTTGATTGGCTCTGTTACCCATCAACTAGTTTGTATTCATGTGCCTCAATTTAATTCTTCTTTCAAATGAGGTTGCCAGGAGTGAAACTGTGATGCTAATGTCAGATCTTTCCTTAGCCTATCTTTGCAAACTTAATGTAAGATGGTGCGGATGTGTAGACCGTAAGCCTACAGTAGGTGGTCGAGGTCGTGGTCGAGGTAGGGGTGAAGAGGGTGGACGGGGTGGAGGAGGAAGAGGAGGAAAGGGAGGCTATCAGGAAGACACAGGAGGTGGGGGTAGAGGTGGTGCACGTGGAGCTGGGGCACGTGGATCAGGCAGGTCTGGTGGTGGCAGAGGTAAAGTGTGGGCCTTTGGATTGTCTCATCTCATCTTTCTTCATGTAGAAGCTGAAGCTCCCTCACTTTGGCCTTGTGGTCTCTATGCTACAGCAATCAAAATCAAATAACATGGTTTCTCCAAAGCTTACATCCACTGGTATTAGATGTCGCCCACTCCTTGGCAAAGCATGCATGTGAAACTAGGGCAGTAAGGGGGGGAAGCCCGATAGTCCATTCAAGAATCTCATAGGAGTCTATTCTGAGGTTCTCACAGCGGTGGTGTCATATTGCATATCCCCTCTTCCTTTTCATTATTTGTTTGTTGCATATTGCTCTGTTTATGCACTCTATGGGTGCTTGCAGGTGGTGCAGGTCGAGCACGAGGTTAAAGATTTCTTTTCAATGCTGCCCTCCAACAGGAAACACCTGCTTCTCCCAGTTGTTTGGAAACTTGGTTTGTGAATGATTAAGCTTCCAGAGAGAAAATCGTGTTATAGCAGAGTATTCTTGTCAGATCTGAGGAAGTGTTTCTGCAGGTGATTAGACTTTTAGCTCTCTCTCTCATTCCAATTGGGTCCCATGCTTTCTCTGTTCTCCTGGTCCTGTTTCTTGTTCTCCAAGGTTGGAAAACTCACTGCCACCTAGATGTTTCATACACAGAAATATTGTAAATATGTGCATGCCATATGACAATTAAGCAATGTGTCCAAAGA
The DNA here is from genome assembly GCA_963920785.1 of Sphagnum contortum. Classification (NCBI taxonomy): domain Eukaryota; kingdom Viridiplantae; phylum Streptophyta; class Sphagnopsida; order Sphagnales; family Sphagnaceae; genus Sphagnum; species Sphagnum contortum. Next base: position 8,370,877 of record OY987290.1, on the reverse strand, counting down.
GATGAACAGCAGTTGCAGACAGTTTTCATCAGGGCCCAGTCAATACATGGCTTGCAGGGAAGTCTGGAGTGTTGAACAAGCCCACAGTAGGAACTGTGAAGACAAAGAGAAGTTGGCTTTTGTGTACACCTCTGTTCATCTATTCTCTGGTTCAGAGTTGGGAGCCTTTCTATCTTGACTAACACTTATAATTTCTGCTAACCTTTTCCCAAAGTCTGTAAAAGTATGGTGTGTACTCAACTCTTATTGCTTTGTGCCAAACCTGTAAACAAGTGCACTGGTGGTCTTTCCTTTGAAGTCAGAGAGGGAACTTGGACATGGGGAGAGAAAACTTCTTGGATGCTTCCTTTACAAGGGTTTCATGTTTCTTGAATTTAATCAGCTAATTGGAGTAGGGGAGAACTCTTTTGTCATTGATGAAGGGTGGCTGAAGATCCTTTGTAGGTTGGCTAAGATCAAAGGTTGATTATGATACAACAAAGTGATCAAGTAATGAAAACAGGGGCTAACTCATGATAGGGTTTAGAAGATCAAGAAATCCTTGAAACTTACGTATCCCTAAAATACCTCAGTTTTTGAATAGATGTTTGGAGGAGAGTAGAAAAAGTGTCAGCATGAGTAAAAAGGCTTACAAAGGATGATATGAGGGATAGAAAAAGTGCTAACATGAGTAGAAAAATTTACAAAGGCTGATATGAGGGATTGAAACAGAATTCCTAATATGATCCTATTCTTAATTTCCTAAGTTCAATATTGTTAGGAAACCATTATGGTATATTGTAATAAGGGCCCATTGCAAGGTGGAACCAAATGCAAGCCCAATTCTGGTAAAGCACATGGCCAAGGGCATTTACCATGTGTACAAATAACAACTATGCTGTAGTGTGGTTGTGAAAAGACTGTAAAGTGTGAGCTAACAATTTTCATAAAGCCCGCATAGGGTCAGTGGACTTCACAAATCTGTAATGCATGCATAGAAACAGACAAAAAAATCCATCTTGTAATGTGGCATTTGAATACAGTATTAAAAAAAAACTAGGTGTTCATGGTTCAAAGTTTACCCATGAGTTGGATGTCCAACAAGTGAGAGGATCCCCCTTTCAGACAACCCAAACAAAGGTGGACATATTAGAGTTATTCGGAAAGTCACTCTGTCTTCATCTTGTTAGTGGGCCTGCTTTCACCCCCTATCCCTCTTTGAGTGCTAACGGTAAAGTAAGGCAATTTTTATTTAGTCTCAGTATGAAATGCTGAACTCAGCATTTAATGCACAAGGTTCGAGCCTAATTATAGTAGTTGTACAGGTAGGACCACGTAGCAGCAGTGAAGGAAAAAGGAAAGACAGGATGAAACTCATTTTATCAGCAAAATTGTTGGAAAAACTAGTCTGGGTCCCAGTTATTTCGTTTTTGTAAGATTTTCATTCCCATCTCCACCTCTTGATCTACATATGTTTAGGTTCATGGTAAAGCACTGACAGAAATTTCCTTAGTGTATTTGCAAGGTGCCTGCCTTATTGCATGGAATTTTCCCTCTGCAGAAGGCTAGGCATTTCAAAAAGCAAAAAAGCCCACTCTTAATAATTAATAATAATAGCAAGGGGTGTGTCACACCACGGCCTTTGTCGCTTACATTAAAAAGTATCTTAAGGCAAAAGAAGAATTATGAAAACTCAAATATTTCACCATGCAAAAATATAATCTTCAAAAAAACCTCTAAAAGAAACCAAAATCCTTCAAGATATTATAATTCTGTAACTAACCTCAAGTGTCAACACAAGCCAAAATATCATCATTCAAAAATCCTGATATAAAAAAATAGACCTATTATTATTATTATTATTATTATTATTACCACCGAGGGTTCAAAATCCCTTAAGCTAGCTACAGTACTATACTCTATAATGAATCTAAACACAATATCCTTCTTGCCTTGGTAGGCAAGGCCAAATACAAGCCCACTATTGTAAGCAATTTGTTTTCCAAAATGAAATTAGGAGGAATTTTTTAAATTATCAAGTCATCCAAGCAAAAGCCATAAAAAAAAAACTGCCCCTGAGACTTGTCACGTGGACTATTAAGATAGAATCTGCAAAAGAAGTATATCCAATTGTACCCAAATTTAGTTTTGTCCTGTTCTTCCTTACACACACACACACACATATCATCAGCCTCTTCTCCCCACCACCCTCCACGTCTCTCCCCCCACCCACTTCCAAAAACCCTAATTGTGGGTTTTGGACCTTTACTTGCTTGTCGAACAAGCAGCTAGTTGCGTAATGTCTCTCTTTCTCTGCCTTATTAGCCCTTGTGAACACACAAAATTTATGATTTCCCAAGAGACAGACACTCGCCATTCCTCCCAAAATCAGCAAAAATTCAAATAGAAAAGAAATGTAATAACAATAATAATAATAATGTTCCTCAAAATGTGGGATCAAATGAAATTACCTTTTTTCTTTTAAATTATATATTTTCTCATGCAACTTTTTTTTAGTTGCATAAGATATTTGTAGTTGCAAAAGAATATTTATTTATTTATTTAGTCACTGAGTGACAGAATCAACCATATATATATATATATATATATATATAATTGTTCCTGCATATGATTTTCTTCTTCCTTGATAATTCTTTACCTTAGTTTAGTTAGAAAGTCAGTGGGTATTATATATAATTGTTCCTGCATATGATTTTCTTCTTCCTTGATAATTCTTTACCTTAGTTTAGTTAGAAAGTCAGTGGGTATTGGTTCCCCAAGGTGTGATTAGTGATTTCCCCCAGTTCCCTGCGTTCGCAAATGTTTGTGTTTCGCAAGAGAGCGCGAGAGAGAGAGCGAGAGAGGGAGAAGTGACAAACCACAGTGAAGGGGGAGAGAGATACGAGCACGCACAAACAGGGAGGGAAGCAAGCAACAAGGGAGAAGGAAGTGGCAGAGTTTTGGAGGAGAACCAAACGCGATTTGTGCCAATTTGGATCTAGATCTGGACTCAGGAATCAAGTATTTTTTCTTTCTCTCAGCATTTTCTTCTTTTTTTTCTTTTTTTCGCTATCTGTCTTCGTGCATCCACAACCGAGTATAGAGTATAAGCTCTGCCATAGTTTTTTGTTTATGTGAGTACTTGTTTGTTTTTTTTGTTTTTCTTTTCTAAGTTAGGCTGGATTTTTTCGAAGTTTCTCTCGGGGGAAAAAGATCTTCTTATGTTCCTTTTTGTTCGCTCCGTTTAAGGTTCTGTCCTGAGAGACAGAGGCAGAGAGGAATATGATATAAAATAGAGGCAGAGATCGACAGAAATAGATGAAGAGTTTAGATGCATGGTTGTTTTGGATCAAACAATTTTTTTTGCAACTGTGTTCACCTCTATCATCCAAAAGGAAAATCCTTCTTTTTTTTGGGTTCGAGTCTCCGAGCGGTGGAGAGAAAGATGAAACTCTCTCGTGAGATTCCTGGCGAGAATAAAAAGGGTTGCTTTTGTGTTTTTTGCCGTACTTGTCTCGGAAGTCATGTTGCGGAAACCTCTCATAATATTGAACCCTAGTTTCTTCAAGTAGTTCATGTTGAAGCTTTCAACCTCGAGTACAGAAAGCTTTTGTACATGGCATGCATGCTTGAGTTCTGTAAGCCAGGAGGGAAGTTGCAGACGTTCTTTCTTTTTGCCAATAATATCATGAAAGAAAACATGGAACTGTTGTTTTAAGGGTTGAGAAGAGAAGTCCTTGTGGAGAGATCAAGGTATTAGCAGACATTTGCTCACCTGGTTCACTGAGCAGCCCTCAGTTCTTTGATTGCCAGAAAAACCTAAAGAGGTGCCAATCTGATCAGGTTACAAGATTTTTGCTCTGTTTATGTAAGCTGTTCAACAAGAACCTATTCCCTCTCTTCTTCACATTGCCTTATCCCTATATCTCAAATGGCACTGAAATACCTTGGTGGTCAAGCATCAAGAGGACCAGTGATGCATTGTGCAGGCTGGACTGTATTCACATCAGGGGTTGTTTGGCTGCAGGGGAAGAGAGGAAAGAATGCCGTTGTCAACACAAGGAGGGGATAGGAAGATAGCCATTGCTGTTGATCTGAGTGATGAGAGTGCATATGCGGTGAAATGGGCCGTGGCAAATTACTTACGCCCAGATGACCATGTTATCATCCTCCATGTCAGGCCTACAAGTGTTCTTTATGGGGCTGACTGGGGTGCGTCTGACCAAATTTTGGAGGCAGACAAAGAATCCCAACAAAAGATGGAAGAGGAGTTTGATGCTTTTACTGTTTCCAAGAGCTCTGACCTTGCAAAACCTCTTTTGGATGCTCACATTCCCTTCAAGATCCACATTGTGAAAGACCATGACATGAAGGAGCGCATTTGTCTGGAGGTTGAGCGCCTTGGGGCTAATGCTGTCATCATGGGAAGTCGGGGTAGGCATGAACACCCTTCCTTATATGTTCAGCCTTGATTGTTGTGGCACATACTTGTATGGGAATAGAGGTTTTCTTTGTTTCTCTAGGATTTCCTTATTTAATTGGTCCTTTCTGGGAGAAATCACAGTTGTGGTCATGAGTCTATGAAAACTCACTTTTTTAAGGGTTGGTTTGGTTTTGACAGGGTTCGGCGAATCAAACATCGCCAAGCAGTATTCATTCATTGTGTGACATTGAACTGTTTTGTTGGAAGAGTGTAAGACTATACAGAAGGAACTCATTCTTGTTGGGTTTGTGTTATTACAGGGATTGGCGCAGCTAAGCGTTCCCGAAAGGCTCGACTAGGGAGCGTGAGTGATTATTGTGTCCATCACTGTGACTGCCCTGTTGTTGTTGTGAGATTGCCAGAGGACAAGGATGGGGTAACTATCACTCGCCGCTGTAACTCAAACTCCCGAACCCCTAGTCCTCAATCAATCCATCTTCCTCCACCAAAGACAAGTGTCAAAGCTGAGTATGAAATGGAAAGCTGAATAGAAGGACTTCAAACCAAAAAAATTGTCTTGAGGATGTTGAAGGGGAGATATGTTGTGTAGCTTTTGATGTGACAAGGCTGGCTTCTAGCCTTGTGTCACAATGAAACTGCAGTTCACAGTCAAGGCTCATTTTACAATGTATGTGATGGGAAAGGATTGGAGAGGCTTTATGGTATTGCTCCTTTGAGATGAAAGTCCTGGGTAGAAATGGAATCCATGCTAACTTTTTTTAACCTGCTGTTTGTAATCCAGTCCAGTTTGAAGTATCTTTGCATTTCACTTCTTGTACTGCACCACTGGGAGGAGATGTATTTCTTGTACAAGTGTTTTCTGTTGAAAATCTGTAATTGAGTCTTTTCTGAAGCAACTGCTTGCAACACACTGAGAAGACATAACCGCATAAAAGACTCTAGGGCAACATCAACAATTCAATCTGGCCAATTGTGGGAGTTTGATCATAACGTTCATGGAAGTTTTGTAGTCTGTTCAATAAAGTCAGTTATGAAGACTGGTAAAATAAATATAAGCAATTGTCAAGTAGGAGATTGGAAAATGTCTAGGGTTTTCTGCAATCAACTACTACTTGTGTTGGGAATTTCGGATTACCTTCTTTCACAAGCTTTAAACCTGTACCCAAGCTAAATCTACAAAATGTTTTCCCCTTATGCATACCAAACCTTCTATGCAGGTAGTGGCTACTCACTTCTCCAGACCAACTGATGTGAGGAAAAGTGAATTTGATCCTCAATGCCTGCTTCCTCAGTGCCTGCCTCTTAGGGCCATAACATCACCCTTTGCCTCCTCAAATGGCTGCAAAGTACTGCTTGCTGCCCTTTGTATCAGGCTTCATTGTCTTTTCACCTGGTTTCCAGTCAACAGGACATGCCTCATCTGGATTGTCCTGCACGTATTGCACTGCCTGGAAGGACCAATATATGGGCATCGTTAAAAGCTATCTTAAAGAATTAGATGGCCAAAAAATTGTTGGAACATTTCAATTGGATATCTAACTCCTTTTAGTTCTCACCCATTCCCTTTCAGAATTAAAGTCTATTCTATGTGCATAAACTGCGAGATCACCTGTAACGTGCGAAGTGTTTCTTCCACACTACGACCAATCCCAAGGTTGTTGACTGTCGCATGCTGTATAACACCTTGCTTATCGATGATAAACAATCCCCTCAATGCCACACCCTATTTTGCAATCAAGTCATGGGTACAACGATGTCAAAACAATTTACGGGTCTCTTGACTGTCACATGAACCAGATCTATACTACTGTCAGAAAAAAACAATACTAGTCCAAAGACTAAGCTTCTTGGACTCACTAAACATGTTCTCCCTTTGTAGAACACATTTGAGATATTCAATGGTATTATTATCAGCAATTTCTTTGAAGATTTAAGCTACAAAAGTCAATTGCATACCTGCTCAGGAATCAGCACATTATAAGTTCTTGAAACCTTTTTTGTTATGTCAGAGACAATAGGATAGCGCAATTCACCCAAACCACCCAACTTCCGATCTGTCTGGATCCAGGCAAGATGGGAGAACTATACAACACAATACAACAAACACACAATGATAAACTCTTGCATCAATAAACTCAAATATTAAACTTTACAAACTCATTTAATGGTTAAATGTTGTGATGTTATTTAATTTTGGACTACTATTTATTGCTCACCCTTAGCCTTCACGATGTTCCAAATGAAAAGACTTGAATTGTCATCTAAATACTTCAATTAATCTAAACGCAAGTTAAAACAGATGACTCAAACATTAACTCCAGACTTAACAGGGAACAATCATCATCAACACATGATATCCTTTGCAAGAAAAGCAAATCCCCTTGACAATTGAAGTTTGGTCCCCTTTGATCCTTCAAAATCATCATAAAACCACTTGATGTTTTAGTGGTTCAAGTTTGCAAATACCACGCTATCAGTTGAGATGCCAATCACTTCAGTGTTCAGCTTCTTGAACTCGTCATACTTGTCACTAAATGCAGTGATCTCTACATGGCATGCCAACACATAATATTGTCCATATTAGGAAATAGATTGTACATTTTCGAGCCAATTCAAATGCTTATGTGAGAACATAGCCAAGGGTGAATGCAATGTTTAGTGGACCGAAAAGTGGGCAGGGAGAAGGTGGGAATCACATAAGTTCATTTTGACAAAATTTTCAATCCGAAGGATGACTAGGTAGTTTCAAGAATTTTAGACCATTTAATATTGTAACTTGTACTAACTCTGAAAGATACACGTGTAAGATTTTTTTGAATAAATATTAGCTTGTAAAATTAAAAAATTGTATGGAAAGCACAATGTAGCTAGCCTAACCACCCAAGCTACATCTATTTGTGAAGGCATGCATAAATGTTAGTTTCCATGTTATTTGACACATTTGAGTTTGAACAACAATGTGCAAGGTAATACTTGCAAACTCTAAATATCATCACATCCATAGACCAAAAAAGTGAAGGGATAAATAGTTATGTTACCTGTCGGGCAAACGAATGTGAAGTCCAATGGGTAGAAAAACAAAACAACATACTTATGTCCAATGTACTCAGAAAGCTTAATCTGCAATGCAATATGATCTCCATCACATGAAAATGATACATCACCCTCGTAGAATTTTAGCTTTCAAGCATATTTTATAATCTTCAATCATGTTCATGCAAGAATTTATTGTTAACATTAGAATAACACATTACCTTCACAAGCTCTTGGTCAAACACAGCTTCAGCTTCAAAATTAGGTGCAATATTCCCAACCAAAGGATCATGGCACTCAGGGGACTACAACACAACACAACAATAGAACAATATTTAAGCATGTAGAAGACAAAGTCATGCACATTGACAATTGAAAAAGTTGTTACAAACATTGTTATAGAAAATCATGTTTTGTTAAATATTCCATTTGCTAGTGCATAAAATTAAAAATTCATGGGCTTGACTTTAGGGACCCTTTATGGTATGGCTTCAAGTTCCCTTGGGACCGTACAATTGGACACAATGTGTTTGGAAAGAAATATGAACCATATGTGTCTTGACAAATGGGGACATTTGAATCTAATGGGGATATCACAATTTCACTCCAATTTATATATGTTCTTCAATGAACAACCATCGAAAATGGAAATTAAATCTAAAAGGCTAAAGTCCATTTGCTTAAATCAAACCAATAATAAACTTTGACTTCTCACTGTAATTTTTTATTTTTTTTATCAATTCATGGCACTAGTTAATTGCAAAATGCATTGGAATGACAACTATTATATGGTCATCCAAGGATTGATGGATAATAAGAACCCATGGAAATCACTTCCATTCTATTTGAAATGGCATGCAAAAATATATAGGGCACAATTTATTGAAAAATAGCAATTGAAATGTTTTACTTCAATTTTAATAGGGTGCTTATAATTCATTATGAGACTATTTGTAGATATACCTAAAATATTTCAAAATATACCTAGTATATACCATTATTTCAAATATTTCAAATACCTTTTTACTTAATGTGCTTCCTTAAATATACAAGGAACAACTTCCGTAAGAATAAGAACAACACATAAAGTTTGTCAAATACTACATCAAGACATATTGATACATGTATAAGAATAAGAATTATATCTCGCAAAGTGATGATTGAAAAAAACAAACCATAGTTTATTGGGAAGCAAAATTGTGCTCAAAAGCATCGTAAAAATGAAACCAATTCATTAAAAGTATTATTGATGGTACAAATGTTTGCAAGTCAGTCAAATCCTACACATCCATGGCAATCATTGTTGTACAAATTCTTTCATTACACACATAAAAGAATAATTTTAGTCTTGCATGAATGAAGCATTAAACAACATGATGAGCTTGTAGTTAGTTGGAACAACAAAGGTTCTCACAAATATTAATGCCATGAAATATCTTATTTTCATTGATTTCTACTAACAAATGCCAAATTGATGGTTGAATCATCAATTGCTACATTCCATGTAAAACCCATTAATAAGAGTTGTTAATGAAGCACCCATTCTTGAAATTTGTGCACGTAAGGCATGGGAGTTTGAAGTTAATTGTTAAATGGTAACTAATTCCATGAAATAGTTTTCAACATAAAGTGATATGTTGCTTACTGAAATGTTCTAAACAAGTAAATCCCAAAGAAGGATGAACGTCCAAATATGAAATATTTCATAATAACAAAACTTTTGGTTTGCATAATAATAGAAAAATCTTGTTGTTAACATCCACAACACTTGCAAAAGGGAGGTGTAGAAACATGTTGATGCCATAAGTACTCCAACTTGAATCACACATCCACACACATAAGAAAACAACAACATAGATTGGATTGTTTGACATCTTAAAATGGAAGAACAAACATTTCAATGAAAAAAAATTATGTTAACAAAACAACATGAATCAAAATGTACAATTTGAATGGTAAGGCCAATATTTTTACAAAACCAAAATATTCTACACATTCAACATAATGCAAAACCCTTGAACAATAGAGGATGACCGCATTGTATATCAAAACTTACATTAGAGACAATGAGCCTTCGTCTTGAGTTGCCATGTGAGATTTCAACTATTTGTTTTTTATTCCTCATTGTCATGCTATGATTTGTAACACAACATGCTTGGAAGCTCTTTCCAAGACCAAAGAAGGGGTAGGGAATGGAAAGCTTAAATGGCACAGAGGTAGATGAAAATGGTCGTGCACAACATCCCAAGAGCGATGAAGTCATACGCATTGCCACAACAATGGATGCCATTGTCATTGCCACAATTGCACCAAAACTCTCCCAAAAACCACTTTTATGACTCCTTGAATTCTATTGCTAGAACTTCAACCTCTTATATTACAATACAAGATATTCATTCCTTCATTCTCTAATTCTCACAATAATCACAACAAAAAAACAACCACATATAACACAGTAACATAATAAGAAGCACATGTGCACCAAACAAAACCTAACATGAACAATAAGGCATGTCAAAGAAATGGTTACTCTACCATGTCATAATTTGCACTACTTAAAGTGAACATTATGAATGCACACACATCTTAATTCCATTTGGAACCAATTGTAACATGTTAGTTCCAACCTATTGAGAAAAAGCTCATGAAACTACATATGTTCTTGTTCAAACAAACAAGCACATGTATGCATTTTCATGTGGTTGCTACAACATCTTTTCTCAATAATTTTTCTTGGGATGATTTTGTTTCCCCTACATGCATTTGATGAATTTAACATTTGTTTAAGCAATTTTACTAGGCTCTTGTATGGTCCAATAGTTACAAGCTTTTTGCATTGTTGTTACAAATGGTTTTTTGTTAACAATTTTTTTTTTTGATATATTTTTGCTATATTATATCTATAATGTATTGAATTGTAATAATTTGTACACCAATTTGCTTATGTTTCATTTTATGAAGGAAGGTAAGATCTAAAGTGAATTTTTTTTAAGTGTCACAACCCATTGTAATACATGGGCAACTTTGGCATTTGTGTGCTAACTTATTAATATAATTTTTAATTTTAATTAATCACTTGAATTTTTAATTATGAAAATTTTGAAAAATAAAGAATATATTTAATATAAAACCACAACAATTTCCAAAAATTTCCTATCTTCTTTTTGGTTAAATAGGTCACATTTAATATGTTTTAGTTGGATAAGGCCAAGGTTCGAATTTGGTTGCCTTCAGTTGTTGCTATACTATTTTGATTAGATTTTTGAAAATTTTGACATAAATTGTTGATTTATTTCAAAGAAAAGGATTTTCTAAATGTTGGTATTCGACTTATTACATTTTTTTTCCTTAGTGGCCAATTTTTGGCATTTGAACTAGGTGAATCAAAACTTGAATTTACACAAACCTTTGATAAAAATAGCCTTGAGATTTTTGTTTTCCAAGTATGACATGGCTAACAACATTTTTTCTATCACTTAGTTGTAAGAGATAATATCCAATATGGCACAACCATTTTTTTTCATTGTGTTTAAGCTTTTGAATAGGAGTTGTGTTCAAAGATCACATGCATTTTTTGTGTGTTGTGATTTGTGGGAAAAAAATCAATTTATAATTTTATAAATGGTTGTTTTATTTGATCCATTTTTTGAGTTTTTTTGATATGATTGTCAACATCTGTGAAGGTCATATTATAAGAATTTTTGGGCTTTGTGTATCCAACCAATGTTACTTGTGAGATTTTGATTTATCAAAATACATAATTTTCTCCTACAAATATGATTATATATGTCACAAAATTTCATTAAATGTTTACAAATTTATTTATTTATTACATTCAAACATTTAGTACATGAATTTTTTCAAAACTAGCATGTAAAAAATGAGTTGGTAGGAGCCATTCTAGTTGTAATTTTTGTTTTATTGACATGTTTATAAGTTTCATAAACTAATATAATGTTGAAAATGTATGCTTTATTTGTACCATGCCCTTTCTAATATATCAATTTAACATTAAGATAAGTTTGAAAGTAATCCAAAATTTTTAATTACCTATCAACACGTTTTAAAGCCCATATTTGTGCTTGAAAATCAATGTGACATGATATAAAATGTGGTCATAGCACAATTTAAACACAATTGTTTAGCATCTTTTCATGACTTTTCGACCAATCTTATGTTGCCATTCATCTAGTTAGGATTACAAGGTTTAGGGACATCGATGGTTCCTATTACCCCATTTTTACCCTGGTATGGACATAGTTTAACAAGATATTTATATGCAAGTTAGCATAATTGTACTGTGAATATGGTGAATGAGATATTTTGGTTTTTAGAGGTATTATGTTATAGGGAGGAGAAAAACACTCATCATTTTGTGAAATACAACAACTGGTGTACATTGATCAATTTGATGGTGATGTAAGTTGGCCTTTATGATGTGATAGGGGGCATGGGCATTAAATAAACACATGGATGGTTAAAGTGTGACTGGGATTTGTGTTGGCAATTTTTTTGGATGATTAAACCCTAACCATATGAAGTGGGATGAGATTGCCCTAATGAATGATTTATTGTGTTGATGGATGTATTAGTAGAAAATGCCAAGAGAGGCGACGATTGGTGATCATGAACTTTAGGAAAGTTGTATTTTCCTTTTTGATGTCTTTGATATTTTCCTATGTTTTTGTTGTTTGCAAGTTATGGAATTTGGTGTGTTGTTCTTCATGGAATGTTGGTGCCCAAATTAGAAGTTGGTGGTGGAGCATTGCTTATTAGAATTTTTTTTAGTGTGTGATGAAGATGATGTGAAATTGCTGAATAGAGGAAGGCTGCACTTGGTGGGGGAAGGAGGTAAATACCTAATGACGACTAAAGTTAAACACTCTAGTTTTTGAACTCAGATTCATCTCAATTTCATTTTGTTGTTTGAGAACTTTTAGGAGGAATGCTTGAAGCTTGTGATTTTAACTAGGTTGTTCATGTTTGCTTTAAGATTTTCACTGTGTTGAAGATAGTGAGCAGAACATTACAAGTGAAGGTGTCAATAAAGTTTTTAGGATGGAAGTGATGAAAGGTTCAAAGAAGTTATTTGGATTGGCCTTAGTGGGGTTCCTATTCAAATTGAACGTGCTTGAAAATTATGTTATGACATGGGAAAAAAATGAGTTCTTGAATGTTTAGGAGCTCCGAGTAAGTCTTTTGTAATGGGAAGTTCATGGGAAAATCTGAAAAGACCATTGCAGACACTACTTGTCCATATTTTTATCATCTCCAAACCAATATCTCTATTGGGAAGACTATGTGCAAAACTTGTTTGTTGTTAGGATACCCCAATATAAAACCTTGATAATCTATAAAGAGAGGAAATCCGGAGCGAGTTGATCCATCAAAGTCCATAAAGTCATTTTGTCACTAAGTTATAAATAGATGCAATGTTGCTACACTGATCGTGTGTTTTCAAGGTTTGTTGTATTGATGCATTTAAACATTATTATGTTGTGATCAATGTGCATACAAACTTCTATGCACCCCTTTTTTGGTGACAAAAGTCTTGGCCCCTTGGGAAATTACTTGTAAAACTCAATTTGTCCCATTTATCATACCATTAATGTTGTGCATGTATGCATTTGGGATCAAATTATCGTATTTTGGCTTTTTTATAGGGATAATACCACTAAATTTCCACTCTAATTATGTATTTTGATGGAGGAATTTGGTTTTTCTTCATTTGAAATCTTGGACTAAATCAAAGATGACAAGGGTGGATGATTAGTTTTGAACCATATGAGTTCCATGTTGAATTATAATAAATGTGTTATAATGTCATCAACCATTATCCTTGCATGTAAATTTTTGTTCAAAAAGTCTAAATTAAAGTTGGAAGTTTGGTATTTGATTACACATTTGACAAATGTTGGAAAAGCTCAAAAAAGGTCTTAGATTTGTTCCATTTTTGCAACTCACCTTTTTATTTCACATGTTTGTACCCCAATTTTTATCAAAAAAAAGTTCAAATAAATTACCACAAAATTATCTTTCAATGTTTAAGTTAAATGCATCTTAAATTTCAAGCCAACCTACATCATGTATTAAATAACTATAATGTTCTTTTTTCATTAGATGACAAAACAATTTTTTTAAAGTACAAAATGGCCACTCTATTTGTTTTAAACCCCTATAACTCAAGGGAACACATGACAAACACAAAAAGACCAAAATTTTCATGGTTTTAGGAAGGTTCTAGAAATATGTACTTAAGAAAATCACAATAATCCATTGAATTTAGTTCATTTGCATCAATTCAACGACTCAAATAGCCTCACAATTCACTTTAGTGGCTAGTTACCTAGATCATTTCTAAAAAATTTGGGATCTCCAAAAAACTATGAGATATTTTTTTGATGGGCTTCAATTCACACATCCCTATCCAAGCTTTCTTTACAAAAGATTAATCTTAAAACAACAAAACACCCTCGTTTCCCACCTTAGCTTCATCACCAATTTCTTCAAAATGTTGCTTCTAACACATGGACCCTGAACCTCTCAACACAACAATATTTCTTGTTTCAAACACATATACAAAGTACACACCACCACAATTCCAAAATTTACAAGAGGTAGAAAATGTCCACCCAACCACAAATGCCAAAGGGCTAACATCTATGCTATCTACTCATAGAAATCTAGCAACAAAAAAAATCTTTGGACATCCTTTCTTGGGATTTCCTATCTTCTTTCTACCTTTAACACTCTCCCTTGTTCACTCACTTTCTTTTTATTCATGTATAACTAGCTTTAAATATTTTCCTAAAGTGCCACCTTTAAATTCTTCCACCCATTGCTACCATCCATGTTCCCTCACCCACTCCTTGTTAACCAAATGCAAGGAATGTAACATTTTCCCCTAAGGGAATACATTGTGTTAAAAATTTTACACTACTTGCATCGAACAAAGTATTTTTTGGGGGTATTAGGTTAGGGAGCCCTTTTTTTCTCACCCCACTACTAGCTATTTTTTTAATATGCACATATTTAAATCATTGTAAATTTAATTTTACTTCTTAATTTGCATTAAATTTTGGTACCCTATATTTATTTCAATTTTTAGTTTTATTATTTGATAAACAAAAAATAACACATGATAATCCGATTTTTCAAGTGCATGAAAGAACACAATCATAGAAATACAACCATTTGCTCCCCCAAAAGCATAAATCATAGTTCATGTCAAACACTTGTAACATACAAATATGATGCACTAAGCCATCAGCCATTCCATTATATTTAGAATAAAATTCGTAATTTTTTTTATGAACATGTGATTTACTTTCAAAAAAATAGGTTATGTTTGCATTTGATTCAATCAAGATTTCTATGTAAATGGCGCATAATAGAATTAGTTCACTTACTAGTATGAATTCATTTACTAATTAATTAATTGAACCTATGAAGAATCAATACATAATTTTTAATACATATGCTATATATATATATATATATACACACACCAAAGATCAATACATACCTTATATTGATTATAAATTTATTTTCAAAATAAACATAACCCTATAAAACATAAGTTAGGTACTTACCCAACTCTTTTCCAACTTTTCACATATGTGACAAAACATTAAAAGGTGCATAGAAAATGGATCTTCTTTATATTTTGCTTCACATCACCAATTAGACCATTGGTTTGGCATTTTCCCATTTTCTTCTAGATAAAACATTAGTAAAAAACATTTTTTTTTCCTTTTACCTAATGTATTTCAAATAAAAATTGTTGTAAAAATTCCATCCATTCACTCAAGATGGGTTGGGTGTTTAGGAATTTCAATTTTTCATGATTCATGTCAATTTGGGAATACCTACCAATGACATAATATGCATATTTAAAGCTTGCACAATCACTAGCAATTTGTTTTCGTGGGTAGGATAATTTTGTTTTATTAGATTCAATTTTTTTGATTCATAGGCGACAACTTGACCTCCTTGCATAAAAACAATTCAACTGGCCATATCATTAGCATTTGTGCAAAAAACCATTTTTTCATTTTCTAGTCCATCAATTTTTAGACAAGGGTTTGGGTGAGGGCCTTTTTAGCCTAGAATTAATACTTGCATCACATTTAAAAGTTCACAAAAATCATTTTCCCCCCTTTAAGTAATTAAGTCAATTTTAGTGTCAACCTATATATTCAAAAGAGGTCTTGCATCAATAAAGGTATCATGGATTACCATGTGGAGTGATAATGATATCACTAGAATATTATAATGAAGCTATACTCCTTTGGTCAAATTTTGATATTAGGATCAATACCAATTTATATACAATATTCACCACTAAGTTTAACATTAGATAATTTTAAGGTGGCGGTTGAAAAAATAAAATGTTACAAAGGTGTCACTATTAGAACTGTGGAGAATTTGAATTCCTAACCTATGTTGCATTATTCATTGCCTTGTTAATAGGCTAGCAAAGTAGTTAAATAAAGTATGTGTTTTACAAGTGTATTTATTCTTGTCAAAATTCCAACATATTCAAAATGGGATCATTAACCTTGGTTTTGGAAAAAACATTAATTATTTCAACAAATATTATTGAACTTCAATGGTGGGTATAATACCATAGTTCCATCAATATACTTACCCAATCTTAGTTGGATCTTAAGAGCATATGTGAATTGAAATACTTAATCGATAGAGCAACTAGCTAAAGCTTCATTAATTACAATATACATGATGTTCATTTGGAACTAACAATTGCAATTGCCACATTGGTCTTGAATTTATAGTTTAAAAGAAAAATTCATTAGGAAAACAATATTCATATTGCAAGTTTCATAATTCATAATGTGAAAGGATTTTATAACATAAATGTCAAGTGAACATTTATGATGAGTTGTTATAATTAGTGTTATGTGGTTTTCTCTTCTAAAAAAATTTAATAGTGAATAATTATTGGGCACATGAACCTTTAATCATTATAATCCTAACCAATAGTTCTCAAAAATCATAGAATTAATATTGAACATTTAATTGAGTTTTTAAAAATAAAAAAAACCTATTTCAATTGTCATTTATTTTGTTAATTATTTCATGAATACCATTCATGGAAATACTGAAAAAAACTTGGAATCAAAGGCTTTCTAATTCTAAGACTTGTTTTTGAAAGAATATGTTAAATTTGGGTCTAGGTGTTTTTTTTTTTCAAATTTCAAGGATCTGTTTGGGTTAAAGGGGGTTTGGTAATTAACAAATTTTGGAAGATGGTTTGAATGTTTGTTTTTTTATATAAAATTAATTGGGTTGATGCTAATTATTAAAAATTCCACGATCAATTATTTAAAACTACACAATGCACTTCATATTTTCAAGAACCTAAAGTCTCACCATAACCACTCTCAATGTTTTTATCATTATTGTCTTATTCATGTGGCATGTTAATATTAACATTTGGAGTTGGAAACTTCACGAAAATGATAGTAACAAATTGTGAGAAATAAAAACAATTTTGGAAAGTGACAAGGGGTTTCATTAGAGTGGAGAGAAGCAAGCAAGTGGTGCCAACAAACAAGAAGATGAGAGACGAAATAAGTGAGAGGAAACTAGTCCAATTGGAGAATGACAATTTTAGAAGTTGCCTTACAACTAGTCAAAATGAGAATTAGCAACAACGAAAGCCAAGCCCCAAGAACAAATCAACATGAAAAAAACTTGTGATGATTGCATACAACATTTTGAGATTGGTGACAAGAAGGAAAATACATGTGAATGAAACCATCCAAAACTTGTATAATGAGTTTCAAAAGAAGGAGACACGAAAAAATTTGTAGTTTGAAAATCTTAAAGCTCTCTCCTTCATCTAGGTCAAACACATTTGGACATGCCATTCTTTAATAAAAGGGGAAATCATTGGTGTAAAAAATCGTCCCTTAAAGCATGATGTTTCCAAAGCCACATTCAAGAGGAGATCCAAGGGAGAGAAAGGTGCAGTTTGTCAATTGTCGATTCCTACTTTCTCCATCCCATTCAAACCAAAGCTCAAAAAACCCTAAACTCTAGTACAAAAATTAGCTATCCTCAAAAATATACAAGCTCAATTTTTGACAAAAATAACCTTCACCAATTTTTTGGTGTCGGTTGTTGATTCCTACTTTCTCCATCCCATTCAAACAAAAGCTCAAAAAACCCTAGACTCTAGTACAAAAATTAGCTATTCTCCAAAATATACAAGCTCCATTTTTCACAAATAACCTTAGCCAATTTTTGGTGTCAAGGCAAAAATGAGCTTGGGTACCAATATATATATATATATATATTTGTTGAGGCCAAATCAAAGGACTAGTACCACAAAAGCCAAGGTTTGGTGGGTGGAGCTTGGGTTAGGGTCTTTTGCAAGTTCACCTTTGGGTATTATATGTGTATATAACTGGTCAAAGAACCGGTGGGGGTTTGGACTTTGAACCAGAATCAAAGAACCGCCCAACACTGGTTATAACTTACAACCCAATGACACCCATGGTTTACCCCAGTTAGGTTTACTGTTTGACACTTTGGGGGATTTAATCGGCCATTCTGGGGACTTAATAAGCCACCTTTGTGGACTATCTTTTAGGGTTCAGTTTGCCTGTTCATTTCGATGCGTGCTTGCTTTCTCGGGAAATGTGCATCAGCTCCTCAAATTTCTCTTTCAAGTGCTTGAGGAGAAATTGCAATTCCTCTGTTTTTTCCAGCTTGTTTGCATTGCTGATCTAATGTTAGTTTAAGTCGCGATCTTGTGCTTTACAGTTTTTTTTCCTGCTGCAGTTTGGTTTCTGTTTGCAGCTACGGAATGTGCAAGTAAGGAAAGAAAGGGAAAGGGGAGAGAACATATGGGTCGAGTGCAGTTGATGCACAGGTTTGCCTTATACGTGCGATGCTCGTATCTTCACCCTAGTTCGTCTCGATTCTTGCCTGAAGTAAGTATTTTTTTTCCAATCTCTTTCTGCCTCGGATTGTTTCTGCTCCTGAAGATACGCTTGTGTAGAAGGGTGTTGTAGTCTTTTGTTTCATTAGGGTTTAGGGTTTCAGGGGGGTAAGTTTTTGCACAGAAGCTGTGACTTTTTGTCGGATTTAGCCCTCTTGTTCTTATAGCGTTGATCTTGGTGTTGTAGCTTTCTTGGGGAGATCCGTTTGAATTTCTCAAGATCGTAAGAGTGGAAACTTGAAGCTCTCTCATTTGGTCGTGTTGGTCTTTGTTGATCTTCGAGAGTCAATATTGTATGCAGTTTAGAGAGCGATACTGCAATAGGACAATAGGATGTAATGTGCAACTATGCTTTTGTTATATAATTCAGTTCTCTAATGAGATTCAGAATTCAGGGTTCAGGGTTTTACCCACTACTGTCATTTTGAGGTAGTCCTATCATTCACTGAGTTATGGATCTCACCATCCACAAGTGTTCTGTATACTTATAGCAATTACTATTTGAATTGCAATCCTGTTGGCAGTTGATCTTGGCAGTATGATCATGATCTCCTTTTATGTTCTGCATAACTTCCTTTTTCTTTCAACTCAACAAATACCAATGCAACTCCAGAGACTCAATGTTCACATCTTTGATATCAGTTTGCAGGGCAGGAAGGAAGCACACAGTGGATGGGAGGATTGAGGCACATTCGACAACGCACCAAACATGATGTCATTCTTACTGCAGTAAGTCATTTAAGCTCCTCATGGGTGGATTGGGTTGAAACCCTAGAAAGTGTTGTAGAGTTGACATTGATTCCTACCTATCAAAGTATTCAAGTTTTCTTTGAACACATTTCAACCTGTGGATCATGTATGACCTCAAATATTGGCCCAACTAAAGGTTGAGGTTCAGATTTTAGGATTTCTCTCTTCAATCACCATGGGTCAGTTAGTCTTAAGTGCAGGATTGGAGTTTCAGGTTAAAACAATGGTAATCACATTATTATGACAAGTCATATTGCTCCAAGAAATGGGTTCTTTAGTGTTAATGACCATGGATCTTGTGTTGAAGTTCTTTTCTGGGGGACCGGTGCAGCCCATGGAGAGGCTTGGACAAGCAGGTCAGATTGTGAAAGTGGCACCTGGTTATGCACGTAATCGACTGATTCCTGAAATGCTTGCACTTCCTGCCATTGAAAAGTTTGTACTCCTGGTCCAAAATCAGCTCAAGGTTCTCATAACATTTTCCCTATTCACATTTTTTGGACATCAGGGAGTCCTCTGTAAAGCTTGATATCTATCACCTTGTCTCATCCAGCAACAGTTGTCAATGTCAAGTGGCTGTTTCTGTTTTATATGTTCCTGATATTTCCTCATTGTGCTTATATTGTATGGTAACATTCAATGAAGGAATTGCAGCTTTTTGAGTTGATTTTGCTTGCTAATTTAAGTGTTTTGCCATTCAGCAAGTAGGTGCCCAAGTAGGTGGTCCAGAGGTCGAGGAAAAGGTTCACATTAAAGAAGTCACAGAGGAGGACAAATTGAAGGATATTGATGCTGTTCTTGGTCGGCTGGCTAAAGGCCGTGTGGTAAAAGTCACTTCCACAGCCCTTAGCATTACTGCAAATGCCACCTGGGGCACTTGAAAAGTTGAGGTGCATGAGATCTTTAAACCAAAGTGATAGGTCATGCCTTACAGGGAGAAGGCTGCATATGTATCAACCACAACATATGACAGTGGGTCATGATCCTTGCAGGTGCTGAAACGGGATGTAGGCATGAAGACTACCCTCATGAAGCTCGTCACCAAGTCTGATATAGTCTCTGAGGTGCGATGAACTGACATGATCACCTGACTTTCATGCACATGGCACTAAGTGATGTATCTGTGCTGCATGGATGTGATTATTGAGTGAGTGCATTTATAACTTCCCATTTCTAGCAACAGTGTTGGCATACTGTCTCTGTTTTTGCACCGATTCTATCACACAGAGTATGTATTTTGAGGTGGGGGGATAACTGGGTGTTAAACATCCACTGTAGTACTGGGTACTGTCATGTAGTGTCATGGCTTAGTGCTGAATTACCCAGCTCTGTAGTACTGGGTTGTTTCATGCTCTACATGGTGCTTTTTGACTCTTAAGTTTTCAGTCATAAAGGTTGTAACCTCAAAGAGTACATCGAATTCTAAAACAGAAGATGGGCAACCCTTGGAAAGAAAAGTTAGTGTTAAGGATATCAAAGTTACAGTTTTGCATTTCACAGTACTGTTGTAATTTCTCTGTTTAATTGCTCCTACTTGGAACTCTTGTTATGGCTGTTGGGAAGCAAAGTTGTTTAACAGGTCAGGTAGGGTGGGTTGTCATGCTGCTCATTTGGTGACAGTGTATATAACCTACTACTGTTGAACTGTGTTTAGGTGAGAAGACAATTGGGAGTGGATTTGCAGGAAGGAAACATACAGCTTGATGCTGCCTTCTCGACAGTTGGTGACTTTGAAGTTCCTATACTTTTACCAGCAGGATTGAAGTTTAAGTTACCAGGAGACAAGAAAAGATTGCTTCTTAAGGTTCGCATTCGAAGAAAATAAATGTGGAAGTTTTGAGATGTTTGAGATTGATGTAGTTCAGTTAGTGGTCTTCATTCTTTGATGTTTGCTGTATTCTGCAGTGGGATGCTGATTCAAGACTGATATCATAGAATTGGTTACTTTTATTTGGGACTGGGAGTGCCAGGGATGGCAGAATTGGGTCCCATGAGTGTTACGTCTGGTAGATATTTGCAAGTCAGAGCCTTAAAAAAAAAGATAATGTGCTGTTAGATGATGCACTACCATGAAGATGACAATATGGTTTTTTGGATATCCTTGCTAGGGAGGTGTTGTCAGTTAGCAACCTGATGGTTGTAACTGACAACAACTGTTTACCATTTTTTCACCAATCAGCACTGAAGATTAAGGAGACAATGGTGTTATGCAGTTAGAGAACTATTGTCACTACAAGAATCTAGCATGTTGCAAGTTATATGAAATTGTAGTGTTGGGTTGCCACAGTCTATTTCTTTCATATGAGCTTCATGAATCAACATAAAATGTTCCATGATTTTACAAGATAAAAGCAGACTAATATGTTTGGGGCAAGGTTTATTCCAAATCAGAAACTATGATCATGATCCAGACCTATGATGTCTAGGCGGTGGTTGGTAAGCATTTGATGCTTACCTTTGAATTCTCTTCCTGATCTCCATTCACAAAAACCTGCTGATGCTAACTTGCCTTTGGAGGTGGTTCAAAAGTTGATGAACTGTACCACCCAAAACAGCCAAAACATAAGTACTGAGACATCTACAAAAATCAGCTAGTTCACATAATTGTTGCACTCCTAGCCTCCTGAAGCATAATATTTCTTGGCTACTGAAAGAACAATATTCTGGAAATTTTCTACCAATCATATTACCCCACAATTTTGGCAAAATCCAGGTCAAGATGTGATGTTGGTCTTTCCCTCATGTAGCATAGTGGTTGAGGTGTGGAACAAACATATTCATATGGTCCCATACTGTCATTGACTTGTTCAACACAAAGTTCTGCTCCTGCACAGCCACCTCTTCTACATACTTGCAGAGTAGGCCTTACAGCATTGTCTCTGTAACAGCCTGTTGTCAATTCCTGCCGCACACTGGTGCTCTTGGAAATCACTTGACCTGCATGATTAAGAGCAGACACCTCATCTCCAAAAGTGGAGGATTGGTAGCACTTGTGGATTCCTTACACATTGGTAGCACCTTACATGATTCCAAACTTGGTGCAGCTCTTATAAACCCTCATGGCCTACAGCAATCACAGAGCCTTCAGAAGGGTGACTCTGCAATTGAACCAATATGAGTGGACCATTCGCAGAGAAGTAGCATCCAGAAGCAAGTTTTAATTGATAGTCCAGTGCCATGAGGTAAGCTGTGAAAGGAGAACTGTAGGTTTCAATTTATGCTATCATCTGCAGAAAAATGGCCAAAAGTAGAGAACTCCAAAGAGGAAAAGATTTTGAGACAATACATAAGAGGATGATTGAGTCAAGACATTTCCTGTTGCTTTGTACTTTGATGATTTGCACATCCATTGATCCCTTGCTTTCTTTTTAATCCTTCTATTTTCTGCATGCAGTGATTGCAGACCTTCCTGGCTGCCTACTTTGATTTCTATACACAGTTTAGACCTTGCTTTTTCATGCCCAACTTGTTGCTCAGTGCTTTCTCACAAGCTGGGGCCTACAATTTCAGTTGCCATTGATGACCTACCTTTCTTCTTCAACATAAGACAAGCCATTTCAGTCTTCTTGTGCAGAATTTGCAACATTATAGACTGGGTTGTCACAGCCTGTGTTTGGCACCAGCCTCAAAAGGACATCCTCAGTATCTACATGTGGAGGTAACAAAAGCAATTGTAGTGCAAATCTTTGTGGTGGAAAGCTTGGGTGCTTCTTGTAGCACATCACATGGATTATAGCTATGTTCTCAAGTCCCTTCAAGAGTGCAGAAACCCTACAAGAAATTGGACAAGCAGCAAGAAATTTCCAGAGCACTTCAGAAGAAAATCTCAGTTTGCAGCTTGAAGCTTCCTAGCACAAGGAGTTCAAGCTACAGAATACTTACCAGACTTAAAGCTGCTCCAAGATAGCAGCACAGCTGCAGTCATACTCTTGCCTGCAGCAGAGTTCCCAAAGAATAGCTACCATATTTCTGTTAAATGCTTAAAACCCTATTGAGCATCTGTTGTGCAGGATTTTGAAACCCATGATGTGCATGACACCTATGTGCATACAATTGGCCATAAATCCAGCACCCCCTTGAGAAGTTTAGAGCTTGTGCACACATTTCATAGATACTTAATATTTCTCTGAGTGTCTCAATGGACCACTCAACAATGACAAAGGAAGTCAAGAAAAATCTACAAAACTCTCTCCCTTCTGGCAAAATCCTAAAGAAACAATGACTGTACAATGGTAATGTCAACAAATCAGAGAGATCCTGATGTTAAAACTGCAGCCAGCTTCAAACCTTGGCTAGAAAGAATAAACCTGTCAATGTACAATTGTGGTACAAGAAATCTGAATGGTGCAAGCAATGAATTTAATTTAGGCAGGTCTACTAAAGAGCTACCAACCTCACTGCAATGTCCATCAGAGCTTGCAATTTCATTTTGAGGTGTTACCAGACCTAGCACTAATTGGTGGATAGCACCCATTATAGCCATCCAAGCTACCTCAGCAGAGAACGTTGTTAACATCATGGCAAAAATAGATTTGTCTGGTGTGGCACACATGGAAACAGTGCAGCATTTCCAGCAATTACATCACATTGATTCATGTAACCAACTTCTACTCATCCCCTTCATCATGATCTGTTCAGTCACAAACATATGAGAGAAGCTGTTGAGAGTTTGCAGTTATCCACCACTCTTGGGATTACGCACTGACAAAGATGGATGGTGAGCCTTATCATCATCACCCCTAATACCCATACCCCTGTGCACCATACTTCCAGCATTGATGAACTGTGTGGGTGAATGTGCTGAAATCACACGTAACTCCCTATCACGCTTAATTTCAAGAACTTGAGGTTCTCCATCCCCGCAACCCTTTGACAATCCCACATCAACCCTAATTACAGCATCATTGCAAATGCTATTTATGCCCATTGGGAACTGGATTGTATGGCCAACCACCATCCGCTGTACCCCTGGGATGGAAGCAATGGACTGATGTAGAAGCTCACAATCACACTGACTTTCTTTCACATCGGAATACTTGCGCAGCCACACAACAGCATCAGCCCCGTGCAGATATGAAGGAGCCCTCGAGCCATTTCCTCCTAACATCCAGTCTCTCACCTGGGATTGACACAGGAGAATCAGAGGATCAGTTGTACACTCTTCTCTTGCCTTACCACCCTCAAATGGTATCCATCTTACTATGGCCCTTAAGGCAAGCACAATCTTATGATTACAGTGTCTCTGTCAGTATCTCTCTCCATGGCTTTGGCTCAAAAAGGTTGGCAGTGAAGTCAAATTGATCATTCAGGTTTTCTTGTTCCATGTAAGTGTCTGGATCTATAATTTCTTCATAAATACTGAGAACTTCTCCATATTTATGATATAAGCCAACCTGAAAAGAATTGATAGACAACCCAATAAGAAGGTTAAAGAGATCTCAGATATGGCAACATATCAGCAGAACTGGAAATAAATAACCAACCCTAAAAGATCATAGAAAACAAAAGCAAAAACAAAACTGAGAATTGTTTTGAACAAGAGTGAGAGACACACACGTTCATTGTTCAGAGACCTTCAACAACAACATGTATGATAGTACCAGCTACCATAACATCCCCCCCTGACTTAATAAGCTCTTAGTAGCTCATGGTGCATGTCAACATCATACATTGACCAAAGTACTAAGTTTCTGTCACAAGACCAACTCCACTAAAGGTAGACTCAGCCACGATGCTGGCTAGCTCCACAAAACCTAAAAGAGAAGGAGAAGACCTGTGAATCAATGAAGAAATCAGAACACAGAAAACCAAGCAAGAAAATTAGAAGAAAAAAGAGAGAAACAGGAGAAACTTTAAGAGCATGATGATCTCTTCAGGACAAAAGAGGGCACTCATCAATTAGGATTTAAAAGAATATTGTACTGTGTGAGAAACTGAAGAACTCTATAAATTGAAACCTGAAGTATCTATCATGTGGGAGTTGGATGTGAGAAATCACCTCCAGATTGATGCGGTCAAGCCCATGATCCACATGAGCAGGTAGGAGTCCCCCATGCACAAACACTGAACTCCCTACCACCAAAACAGTTGGATGACTTGCCAAAAAGCGTGATGAGATTGGCCCTCCAGGTCTCAATGCAGCCATTCTTGCTCTCAAACCTTCCGGGTAGCTTGCTGGAATGCTGTGAAACAAGTTAGGCTGTTTCCCAACACCTCCACACCTGTCTTTCAGCAGATTTCCGAGGTTGAACCAGTGGGCCCAGGTGCGGAACTCATGCATCCCGGCGAGTGTCACATACCGGAAATCACCTTCCATGTTCATGATTTCATGGTTTCCATTCATAATGTAGACATTGCCACCACTGCGTTGTGCTTCCAGCCTCAGCTTCTCAAGCAAGTAGATCACTTTCAATTCCTCCCCTCCTCTGTCTAGCAAGTCACCGACCTGCACACAACAAAAAGTCAGTCAGTTTCAATTCAAAATGCAAGCAAGAATAAGAAGGACCACAAAAGGATTTTTTCTGTGGCAGACTACTGTCAACATATAGACCACCTTGATTGGGAAGAAGAAAATAATTGCTGTCCACTGGAGCTTGGTTACAAGGTTAGTCTTTGCCATTGTGCATGCATGAAGGAATTTGCTTCAAAGCAGTGATCAGCATTGTTGCAGCTAGCTAGGGTTTTTCTTGGCTGAACATTTGTGTCTGTAAAGTATGAGGTCATGATTTCTGTTGTTTCCAGAACACTGCACTGCTTCTTTCATAAATAGTGGAGAGAAGAAAAGCAGTGACCACAATGTGAGGCTTTGCAGCAGCATCAAAACCAGGAGGAAAAACAAAAAACAAAAAAGAAAGCTCCAGAGATCCATGGATGGAGCACACATACCTGAACCACCACAGTTTCGCCTCCAATCCAGTGATCATTCTCGTCAATGACTTGAGCAACTCCTAGAGCTGCTCTTGTCTTTGATAGATCACCGTGAAGGTCTCCTATGGCAATCAATCGCTCAGGCGCAGGTAGCCATGTAGTTAACATTCCTCTCTCCCTGTTCTTCTTGTTCTGCTGCTGCTGCAGTTGCTTCCCTTGACTGCCATGGACCTCATCCACTCTTGTAAACCTCCGAGAGGCTTGTTGGTTCAAGGAAGAGGCGGCAGGCGACCCAAGAATCTGACCTCCTACTACGAAATCCACAAACGAGTCCACAAAAGCTGAAACTAGGGTTGGCACTTTGCTGCAGAGGACTGGATCTTGTGCAGCAGCAGCTCCAGGTTTTGTCTCCTTTACCATGCCTGGCATGGCCTTGGCCTTGTCCTCCTCCTCTTGTGGATTTCCTGGTCCCTCCTCCCTCCTTGAAAAACAAACTCTGATGAAGTTGGATTGGTATAGAAACAGACAAGATGCCACTACTGCAAGCGTGAAATCTTCGAATGCTGAAGAAGAACATCACGAAGCAAGTCACTACTGCAACAAAGAAGAAGAAGAAGCTCTCCAAGTGCACCACTCACTCACTCACTCACTGCAGGAAATGAACAAAAATGCGACATTAGGGTTAGGCGCTCTTGAAGAATGAATGCCAGACCTTTGCAAAAACTTTCACAAAACTTTTCACAAATCTTCTGGTACATGTAAGTCCAGTTCTAGATTTCCTAGTTTGCTAATTTCTTCAGCAATTAGTTTCTTCTGAGAATGAAGCAGGCAGGCAGGCAGGCAGCCGGAAGAGGGAGGTTCTTCAGCAAATGATCGAGTGCAAATTCTTCATTCAATCAATCAATCATTCGATCAATTTACGATTCTTCCTCAACAGCCATAGAGGTAGCATTTTTGTTTATGACTTAAGCTATTATTCTGTTGAGTTGTTGTGTCGTTGTTTCCAAATTGAGAAAATGGGTGATGAAGGATAAGAAGTTTTGAGATGTAGCAACAACTCTCATGAAAACACAATCAACAATTGTTTGCAACTTGTTGTTGTTGTTCTTGTGTCACTGACAAGAAAACTAAATAAAATAACAATCTCATAATTAAAGAAAAA
Source organism: Sphagnum contortum (assembly GCA_963920785.1). Taxonomy (NCBI): domain Eukaryota; kingdom Viridiplantae; phylum Streptophyta; class Sphagnopsida; order Sphagnales; family Sphagnaceae; genus Sphagnum; species Sphagnum contortum. The sequence goes on along the minus strand of OY987290.1, from coordinate 8,343,673 downwards.
GCACCAATCCAGAAGAGAAAAGGAGGAACACAAAGAGAGGACCAACATCCAAAGCCAAGAAAACACCTAAAAGTGAAAGGGAGGAAAAAGGCACCCGCCCAAATCCAAAACCCAAGCCTATGTCCTAAAACCCTTCACTATTCACATGAAACAAATTAGACAAAGAGAGGGTAGGGAATCCTAAAAGAGCATCAATCTTAAAAGAGGCCTCATTTGTGAGAATGTCCTATCTCAAAATGGATGAATCTTGGCTTCTTTGAAAAATCATTAGAGGAAAGTTTTTGGTGCCCTCAGCTGACCACACCATATTTGCGCGTTGGTGTTGGAAATTGTCCACTTGTTGGTGTAAGTAGACAAATATCTCCATAGCAAAAGACAATAACATATCCCCCTTGGTGTTGATCATAGTAAAAATGTATTCTTTGCCGAGGTTGTAATTGTCATGACAACTCACTTACAAATGGTAGCTCTTCAAGCTTGATTTACTTGAGTGTGATCAATAATCACAACATTAGTTAGATAACTCAATGACATTATGAGGATTGAAGTGAAAGTGAAAGCATTGAGAAAACATGTGTATGTTCACAAAAACGTAAAGTTTAGATTGATTTTTTGTAGTGTATTTTAAGGTCTTTTACTTGTTCGAATTTCACATTGTATCTTCCAAATTTTGGAAGGTATAAGATAGCTTGCCACTTGACCTTTCAAAATTTAGAAGGTATAGTTTTTAATTTCATCTTTTTAGTTTTTTTAATCATCTTTTTTATACTACTTTTCAATAAAGATGGCCCCATGTAACTTTTCAAGGTCGTTCTTGTGTCTCAAGAGATCCACTCATTGCCATGATAATGCACTGAAGTGTCTCAAGAAATTCGTTCCTAGCTTTGAATACAATAAATACATAAAGGGAAAAGAATGAAAAGATGGTGGAAAAAGTTAGAAAGAAATTTTTAAAAAAATCAAGTTAATTTTCACGCAACAAAAGGTTCATAATTGATACTTGCCATATTTTCAACCCCTCCCTTCGACCTATTGGCCTCGGAATGGGACCTCAAATTTGAAAGGTACTGATTACGCAACCTTTTCCTTTATGTGGAAGTCAACATCTCTATGGAAACCATTAAAGCGTTTCATATAAAAAAAAAGGTCTATTTATAAATCGTTTCAGATTTGAAATCCCTTTGAGGTCAATAGGCCTAAGGGGCAAACATTAAACATTAGTAACAAGTTAAATGTTGCATTGAGTTTGAAACATTTAAAATACAATGCTTAACATGAAAAAATAAATCAAATTTAAATTTTATTTACAGAATGATTAACGTTATAAATATCTTTCTTATACAATAATTCAAAGAAAAAAGTGATGCAATGGTTAAATTTTTTTTTCAACCCAAAGGTTCAAGGTTCAATCCTTTTCCCAATTGGTTTTGCCAACAAACAAAATGAATGAAAAAAAAAACATTTAAATAAATTTTAAAAGTTATTTGCCCTTAGGAAGCAACCTTTTTGGGGAAAGAAAATTAAGTGCTAATCCCAAACAACTTGCCCTAGAGAACAATGTAAGTTCCCCATCGAGAAAAAATAAAAATTTAGGGAACAAAAGTATTTCCTAAAAAAAAATGAAATACTTCGAAAAACAACATGCACAAAGAAGAATTTTTTTTTTTTGAAAATCACTAAATTTTCCTTAAGGAAGGGCCCAAGTTCCTCAAGGAAAAAGATAAATTCTTCAGGGAACAATGTACTTTCCTTAAGGAAGGGCCCAAGTTCTTTAAGGAAAAGTGCAACTTCTTTGGCGAGCAATGTATTTTCCCCTAAAAAAAACCCAAGTTCCCCAAGGAAAAGTGAAATTTCTTTGGGGAACAATGTACTTTCCTTTGAAAAAGGCCCAAATTCCTTAAGGAATAATCATGTTTTGAATCGTTTTACAATCACAATCATTTCATGTTCATTTTTATATATATTTGTGATGTATCATTGGAAAGGTGTTGAGAAGGGTTACAATTTTGTAGTTGGAACATTTCAATTAAAATTCATATGAAAGAATTATGTTTACATAAAGTTTTAGATGCATTTGTTCCTTCAAGAACATGGTTACTTCCTAGGGCAACTTAAAATTCTTCCCTTTGAGGAACATGGTTGGTACCTTGGGGCAATTTAGGCATATTTCTTATCGAGGGAGATGGTTACTCCTAAGGCTGACCATGTGCCCTAAGAGCAAATTTGTTTGAAACTTTGTATAATTTTTTTATATGAATTTTGATTAAAATATTTCAAACTACAAAATTGTAACCCCTTTTAACACCTTTCTAATGATATGTCATAAACTTATATAAAAATGAACATGAGATGCTTGTGATTGCAAAACAATTGGAAACATAATTGTTCCTTAAGAAAAAACCCATTATTCACCAGGGAAAATGCATTGTTCCTTAGGAAAACTATTTTTTTTCCTTAGGGAACTTAGGCCTTTCCTTAGGGAAAATTCATTACTCTTCGAGGAAATGATTTTCCTCCTTATGCAAGTTGTTTTTCAAGGTATTTCATTCATTTATTAGGAATTTTTTTTGCTTTTTAGGAATTTCATTTTACTCCATGGGGAACTTACATTGTTTTTTGGGGCAATTTGTGTGGGACAAACACTTAGTTTTCTTTTCTTCGAAAATATTACTTCTTAAAGGTAACTAACTTAAAAATTTATTAAAATGTTTCATGTATTTTTTTTCATCCATTTTATTTTTGAATAACAACAAGTGGGAAAAGGATTGAAACTTGAACCTTTGCGCTAAAAGAAAGATTTAAAGCACTACATCACATGTGTTTTATTTGAAACTATTGTGTAAGAAAGATACTTATAACGTTAATCATTATGTGTGGGTATAATAAAATAATCTGATTTTTTTTCATGTTAATCATTATATTAGAAATGTGTTGAACATGATGTCACATTTAACTTCATATCACTATTTTGTGTTTATCAATTGAAGGCGAGTTGAAAATTTGACAGACTCACAGTAAAAAAATGTTGCCATGATAATGACACTATAAAAAAAATGTTGCAATGATAAGGACATTGAAGAGGGACATGTTTGTGGGTAACTACCACCCAATGGAAGTTATTTTGAAAATTCAAAAAATATTTTCCAAATTATGTAAGTTACTATTCTTATGACATCATTACAATGTCAATGAATAAAATTTCTTAGCCCAATGAAGGACCAAAATATACAAAGAAAAAAATGTGATGGTGCTTTATAAACCATATCATGAAAAGTTGTTTGTTTCCTTCCATGGGAACATTATAAAAAAATATCATGATTGAGTTTATCAGTTGGTCATAGATGCAATGGGCTAAATTAAAAACCTCTATGTGGGAGGAGATTCAATTTGATGTGTAATGCTATAAAAAAATGGTAAAAAATCATATAAAATGATGGGATGATTAAGTGTGTAGAAAATCATGTCCTTGAATTTGAGGTTGCGTATGATTTTCAACGAACATAATGAAGATGAGAAGTCATAGTTGAAATGATGTTGGAAAATGTATGCTCATGTAATTTTTTTATATGTTTTTTAAAAAAGTGATTTGTTCATTTATTTGAAAATTGTTCAAAGGGGATATAAATTTGGGTTATAAGGAAAAAAATCTCACACCATTTTAAATTTTGTTTGGAATGGAAACATATCTGAATTATAAATTCTTATAACCTTTGATAAAAATGGGCAATTGTCTTGTAAAAATGAAAAACTAATGATTGGGGCCATAATAATTTAATTTTTCAATTAGGTTTTTGAAGTAATAACTTGAATAAAATTGAGCCTTAAATATTTTTTAGAAATAAGGAATGAATTTTGTTGATAAACCATGGGGCCTTCATGACATTTTAATGAATTTGAATTAAAAACCTTTTAAAAACTTGGATGAAAATTAAATAAAAAATAAAAGATGATAATGAAAGTTTGAAAGGGGAAAAATTTATAACAAATATGAAAACCTTTGGATAAAACATCATGAAAAGATCCCAAAAGCTATTTGGACATTCTTAACATTGAGTGTGTTTTTGCATGCTACACATTTTCATCTAAAATTTCACGAAAAAAAGTAAACACAAATGAACCATCAACGGTGTTGTCACAATAGGTGATGCGCAAAGCACCTTCAAGCGGACCCATTTTCCTCTTCTTTCGCCTTCAAGTCGAATTTTGAGTTCGCATAGATTCATTCAGGGCTTGATTAATGCGAAATAAATTGGTTTGTCGAGCCACATATTGGGACAACGTCTACTTACGAAGGTACAATGCATAACCTAATTATCGCCCTTCACCTCGGATGGGCATAGTACAATGTTGAAGCCATGTAGATCGGAAGGAATATGACGGTCCCCTGTTGGGGCTGAAAAAACATTCCGTGCGTTGGAAATACAAATTGCCCTCCAGACGTTACTTTTCTTGTCCAGCTTCAACCAGGTTCACGATCGCGATGTCAATACGAAGAAGGTTTTCTTAAATTTTTAAATCATTTTTAGAGACAAAATAATTAAAAGGAGAAATTGAAAGGTAAGCTAAAAGGAAATTAATTACATACTTGTAAGGGTGGATTATTAAACCAAGTTCAATTAGAATGCAAAATGTTCAAAAGCATGAAAAATCACTAAAAAAAATTTAATGATTTGAATATCATAAATTATGGAAAAGAATAAATAAGAAAAGAAAAAAATTGTTTACAAATATAGTTTGAAAATGAATTAAAAAAAAACCTTCCCAATGGATGACTTTGTCATATAATAATCGAAAAATGGATAATTATGAAATTTTCTAAAGGGGGATGATGATAAAAAAAAAAGAATTGTATGACATAAAATATTCAAACAAATGGAAAAGTAAGACCAACTAGTCACTTGTCATTTAAATTTTTTAAAAGATTACCTTATGAAATATTGTGTTAAATGAATTTATAATATTTACTTATAACACCATTCATTAAAGAAATATGTTTAAGGTTGTGTCGAATATTGTGCATCACAAATTTACAACACCTCTTAATTGTGACACAAATTAATGAAGGGGTAAATGAGTTGAAAATGTGTCACAATATTAAAACACAAAGTTTATTCATTACTTAATATAAAACCCTTTCATTATGATGGAAAAAATGGTTTTGAAAGGTTTGATTGAAATTAATAATAAAAAAACTTTTAACTTTTGAGTTATCTTCAAGTGGGAATATGCCTTGTCATTATATAAGGGCACATTGAGAATAATTTGAAAAGTTGTTGGTTGAATCCTTAAAGTTAAATGGATATGAAAAATGTTCAAATAATATGCTAAATGGTTCATTTGCTAAAAGACGAAACATATAATTAAATGTAATTTTTAAAAAATCAAGAAAATTGTTTAAGTTTATGTTTCATTAAAATTTCATTGAAAAATTTAGGCTTACCAGTGACAAATTTAATGTTTGAAGGGTTTTTAATTTTTGTACGATCTCAATTGATGTAAAAATTAAAACCATCAAAGTAAGGGTTTTAATAGTTTGAACATATTTTTCAACATGCTTTGAAATTAATTTTCATCTAATACAACAAAGTTAGGATGAAGTTGAACTCAAAAGGATGTGCTTTTAAAAAGGGGATTTGTTTATTTATAATCATTTAAAATTTTGACAATGTTGGATGAATATATGTTTCATTGACAAAACTTATGTTTTTTGTATTATTTTCAATATCATATGATTCCATGTCATGAAATGGAAAAATTATGTGATTAAATATGTGAATTTTGATTCATATTTTTTAAATTATTATTTAAATATGAATGTAAATATTTTATTGTTGTCTCAATATTGGGTATTTATAAATGATTTATTTTTTGATTTTATTGTTTAATAAAATTAAAAAATTCAATGATGAAATTCGAGTCTTTGAACTTTTTTTTATTACCTTTAAGTTTTTTGTTATCTTAATGACATATCTTTAAGTGCTTTTTTTTACATAATATATTATCAAAATTTATATATTCAAAGTTAATGTCAATTTTTATGTTATTTAAAAAAAATGTTATCGATGTTTTGATCAAGTTCATTTAAAATTTCATCTTGATAAAAAAAATACACTATTGATTTCTCTTTCTTGATTTTTTAATGTTAAATTCTATTTGATTTGATTCCATTGTTAATAATTTATGTACATCTCTTTAATTTTTTTGCATTCATGCAAGATCTTTATGTTATTATTATTATTATAACAAAAATAATAAATGTTAAAGGTACAAGTTGTTTAGTGTTGTTTTAAAATCTTTTTTATATCAAAAATATATGTTATGCCATAAATAAAATGCAAATAACTTAAGCATAATTTTTTTGAAACATTTTTTTGTGTTGGTATAATGTAATTTTGTGAAGTAATAATTTTGGTATTTTATATTTGTAAATATTATGGATGTTAAATTGAAAATGTTCGTCCAAAGTTCATTATTATGCTCCTTGTAACAAAATATGTATTTAAATGAAAAGAAAAACCATGTGATTAACTTTCAAACTTTAACATCATTTTGCATTAAAAAAATAAAAATTTACGTAGTTTGAAATTAAAAACCAAAATTTGTGTAAACCATTACATCTCATTTCGTTAAAAACATATTTTGTTTTAACATAAACTTTCTAATATTTGTATGTTGAACAATAATTTATTTATTTTGGTTCATTCATTTTAGAGTCTCTTATATTTTTTCTATTGATTCACAAAAATTGTCAAAAAAGGTTATATTTGTCAATTGGATTTCAGATGAAATTTAATCAAACAAAATCGTCCCTAAAATTGTTTAGGGATAGTTTTATACAATTAAAATGATTGTGTAAAAACGACATGAATGTTTTCACAAACCTCCCCATATAATCTAATTTTTATGTCATTAAAAAATTTAGATGAAAGTTGGAAAATATTATATAAATTGTAAGAGATCACTAATTTAATTAACATGAAAAAATGTTGAGACTAGGTTGATGGTTTACTATAATTTATAGTCATGTGACGGGTGACAAATATTATATGTAGTCAAGGTTAACTTACATGTTTCATTATCTTTAACTATCAACTTATTTATTGAAGGACAATCATGTTATGGGCCATAATTATTTCATTCATTAATGATTAAAAAAATGCCACATTAACAAACAATTTTCAAACTATTAATCATGAATTATGGTTGCAAGGTGACCATGAGTGTAATGAAATTAATGTTCATGTTAGTATAATTTATAAATGATGGTTTGTAAAATGATTGATTATGAACCCTAATTATTTGGGTTATTGGTTTAATATTGTTCAAAATGGTCATACCAATGAATTATGAATTACAAGGCGATCATGACCATGAATCTCAATTATAAACCATTAAATGAAAGGATTATAATGTTAGATAACTTAATATTTAAATAACATCATAAAAATAAAAATATCTATATTAAAATTAATATTAACTTAAAACGTTAATTATAATTTTTGATGTCCATACACATTTAGGTTAATGTTAACTTAAATTAAGATTTCAAAAAGTAATGCAAGTTACTTTTGTCGTATGGATTCACACGCTCATAATGAATCTTGGTGGTTTGTGATCATAATCAAGATTATTACAATTATGGTTAAATAACGACATAATCAAAATTATGTTCTCCGATATCGAATTAAACGATCATTTTTGCTTCTTTACATAACATTGAATAAAACCTTAGAACCTAGGATTGAATATTAACTATCACAAATGTTAACACCAAATTAAAATCATTTTCTAACAACAATGCCACATCGTCAAGAATGTTACTTAACACTACATATATGAATGCACCAAAAAATCAAGAAAATATACCAACAATTTACTAGGTTTAGCACAAGGTGTGAATGATGTTTAGATAATTAAGTTAATTGGTTCAATGTTCATTATATGTGCCACCTTGTGAATCATACCAAAGTATAATACATATTAAAACCTAATGGTTGGGAAAAAACTTTAGATATATGGAATGTGATTTAATAATTAAATGTATCTTTAAATTTCAATTGAAGCTTCATTTTGAAATTGTGAAAAAAAAGGTAAGAATAACAATAAAAGAAATGAAAATTTACAATTATTTTTAATAATAATCATTTGAATCACAATGATTCATCGCTTTTGTTTCTTTCATTTTAATTTATGTTCATTCTTTAAATTATTTTTTTCAAATGTTTCGAGGAAATGTTATGTTTCATTTTCAATTTCAAAAAATGAAAGACTTGTATGAATAATTAAATTAAATCCATACATTCTATATATGTCAATTTTAATATAACAACAAAGTAAAATTTGTAAGCAATTTTCAAGTTGATTTTTTAATATTGTAAATAATTGATGTTATTTTCCTAATTTCATTTACAATGATACATTCAAATTTGTAAATTATTATTGATTTACTCCAAGCTTTGATATTCAAGACTCCCAAAATAATTGCACGAGATTAAATGAAACAATTTTAATTTGTTGATTTCTAAGCATTGAGTCTTTTATAACATATCTAGGTGTTGTCACTAAAGAGTTTACAAAGTAAATTCCATTTGCATTTTAATTTAGTCAAATTTTATCTTCTCCCTATTAGATCGATCCACACTTTATCTACTTATCAAAGGAACCAAAATAATAAGTGTTATTTGGATTTAAACAATTACCCATCTTCTATTTTTTCAAGTATTAAAGAAAAGTCCTTTCATGTTACAACATGCCCTTCATTTTAGTTTTGTACATGTAGACATGTAAGGCCTGTAATCCCCGTTTATGAAGTTAGTTAATTCATTATATATCTGTTATATAAATGTATAATGATCTGAACAATTTTTCAGTTCAATGTCGGTTTTTTCTCAGGGGATGTACGTATGTTTTTTTTGAACAAAATGTGATACACGATGATTCCTTCAAACATAGGCACACGGGAAGTTTGAGGCCTACCTGCAAATAGTGGAGATCCATGGAACCACGGCCTTGGTTGGCCATGATCTTGACCTTCTTGAAGGTACTTGGAACTTGGACTAAGAAAATTGGAATGGTTGACAGCAGAACTGATCTCTTTGATGTTTGAAAATCTGCCTTGAAATCTGCTATAGCATTGTCCTCTGAAGTCATCTTTTTCCGTTCCTGCTTGTCCCAATTTGTCATGCTAAGGGTTTAGGGTTCTCAGATCTGAGTCTTGAGCTGCTAAAAAGTCTGAAAACTGTCAGCAACTGACCAATCCCTAACTTTTAAGCCTACCCTCACTGTTTTTTCTGAGGAAATGCCACTCAAGCTCATGAAGGACTCAAAAAATCCCACTCTCCAAAATTCCCACTCCCCCTCCCACCTTCTGTTTGGCAAAATTTTGATTTGCAGGATTTTGTTAGGCACGCTGCAACATCGGGGGTACAAGCCAATCAAGTGACTCCATTTGACCCAATGTACGTGCTATCCCTTGCTTCAGCGTCTCTGAACCTACAAATCCTCAAAAAATCAGTGCCTGAGTGTTTCTACAATAGTCATGATCTATGAGCACAGAACAGTCTAGCAACTTTCCAGAGATGATGACAATGAACAAAAATTATTGATCCATAATAGAACAATGGTAAACATGCAATTCAATTGGGAGATGTGGTGTTTTTGTTAGGCTGAGAAAGAGAACAGTTGAGAAACCTTGCAAGCTGGTTTTGGTTTCCATCAAAAATTGGAGGAGGCCTTCACAGGAATCCTGCAGATCTTGATAAACTTCTCGCAAAAGCTCCTGAAATACACACACAGAGATCATGTCAACATGTGTTTTGACATCATGAAAAAACATATCACTTTGTCTTTCTTGACTTCATTAAGAGCAAAAGCTTGCAGTTTCATCCTGAAAAGACAGAAGGTTGGTTTTGACCCACATTCATTTTACATGAGAAAATGACATGTTTTCCACAGCTAAATTGTGATCACTTCCATAAAAAATCCACATGGTTTCCAAGCGATGTAAAAGTGGGAAAAAACAACAGTTCCAGAATTTGAGTTGGGACAGTTCAGACATATACCAGCTCTTCAGGACCACCCATGTTGCCATATAGAGGGTCATCAATGTCTTCTACCTGCTGACCAGAAATTTGTGCTTCAGTCAGTTTCAAAACCAATCCTTTTGTTTCAACAATCTTCAAAACCTTGGAACTAAAATTACACTACATGTCCATCCTTCATACGAAATGGACAAGAAATACCCAAAGCTCAAGATCAAAGCTCAGAAACAAGCTTGACAAGCTCAGAACTAATAGGGAGATCCAATGGTTACCGTTCGTTTTCTGCAGAATTCACCAAGGCGTCGTACTTTGTAAGAATATCGACCCTCCTTGTCAATAGCCTCATAAACTGTGACTTCTTTCAAAACATCTGATGCATTGAACTGCAGAGGAGAGGAAATATAAATCTTCCACTTTTTTTTCCCAATCCCTTTTTGAGCATTGCAACAAAAAGAAAATGGGGACAGGACAAAGAAATCTATATGTATTTTCACTCAGAGAGCAACAACAATGAGGTACAAGCAAACAACAACAACAAAATGAAGAGAGAGAGAGAGAAGCAGGCTTGGCTTACTTTGTCCATCACCAACAGAAGATCAAAGAGGACAATGTCAGAGGTGCAGTCAAAGACCCGAGCAACAGCTCCCTCACGTAGTTGCAAGCCCAATTCTTGTGCAACTTCCACTGCTCGTGCATCAGGAGCTTCCCCGACATTATAATCCTTTGAAGCCTGCAGCAGCAATTGAAACTAAAACTGAGATGTATGTTTCTGAACCTACAATAGCACATAAATGGATAGATTCAAAGGTGCATGATCTTGATCAGTCTTTTGCATCAGAGTTGTTTTCCAAGTTTTTCTTTTGTGGGTTTTGTTTGATCTAGGGTTCTAAAGCATTGAATCTCATCATCATCATCATCATTTCACCTTGGAAGTACATTCGACGCTGTCCTGCAAGTCTTGATCCTGAATAAGATGAGAGAAAATTGCCTCTGCGAAAATGGAGCGACACACATTGCCTTCACTCAGAAACAGAATTCGGAGCTTTGAATCACTGGCTTGGTCCTGGAGGCAAATGCAAAGGGTGTTGGTTAGGGGAAGAAAGACCAGGAAGGTTTCCTTTGTGTTGAGAGATGATGGGGTACTGCAACATGGTTGTGCAATCAGAGCTATAGTGGGTGGTGCATAAAAGAAGCTACACACAGATGGAAAAAAAGGCGAACAACTCTACTCAGATCTCCAACATGGTTTGAGAGTAGAGGAAGTGAAGGAAAGGAGAGGATTGTGTTGTGCTCATGTACTTACCACAGATCGTTGCAGAAATGGAGATACTCGGAACGATGGGTTCACACAATTGCTGCTCACATCAAACCTCACACTTGTGTCCTGCTGCTGCTGCTGCTGTTCACTTTCCACAACTCTTTCCCTTCTTTCCTTACCCTCTTCATTCTGGCTGGCGCTTTGCAAGCATACAATTGCAGCAGCAGCAACGACCCTAGAAGTCTCCGTGCATCTGGCCTTGTTGAACAACACCCATGATCTTTTCCCAACAATGGGTTGTTGCTCCTCACGAGATGTCCTTGAGCTGCTGAGCCATCGACACTGAGACAACAAAGGAGCTAGAGATGGGAGACGAACAGAATTCGGAGACGACGACGACGGTGGATTCTGGAAACCCACAAGTGCGGAATGTAGATTGCAATGCGCTGAACTTGTTGGAGCTGCTGCTGCTGCCATAGCTACTACAGAACCTCCATATGCAGCAGCCATGTCTCTTCTCATCCTTTGCAAATCCCAAGCTCTTGAACCATACCCAGTCCTTGATTAATTCCTGCAGCAAACTTTCTTTCCTCGGAAACGGATAGGGCCCAACAACACGCGGCAGATAAGGGTAGGGACCCATTCTCTTCTCTCTCTCTCTCTCTATCTCTCTCTCTGCGATTTTCTGTTTCGCCGTTTCGTTGCTCGGGGTTCATGAGGAAAAGGGTTTTGTTCGTTTTCTGGATTTGCTCCTGCTGGCTGGTGCAATAGTTTGTTGTGTCATCCACGAGATGATGTCACAGATCTGGATCCAATCTCGACGCATTCGCCATCTTCAGGCAGCAGTCTTCTCACCCATTTGAAGAATCTGTGTGCAGTCATCCTGTATCTATCTCTCTCAGATGCTTTGAGGTCTGGGGTTCTCAGCCTTGGTTCATCATCATGTTGACCTGACCGATTCTTGGGTTCCCGGAGTGCGAAAGATTGTTGGGTTTCCCAGACAGAGTGCGTACACTTTTTCTCTTGCAGGATTGTTTGCAGCAAGCAGCATCAATGGCTTTGTTATAGAGAGTAGGAGTCAGTATGCTTCTGCAGTTTGGTTTTCTCACTGGATTCTTGCATTTGGAGGTGCTGCTGCTGCTCCTCTCATCATCTTCGTGAACCCAGGGTTTTCTTCTTTTGGGTTTCCTGGGCGAGAAATCATGGTGGTCATGGTGGGGACTTCCTCCCCTTTCGCACCTTCACTATTCCATTTGCAACAAAACTGTGCTCAAGGAGTTCATCAGTGCAGACCAAGAGCCATCATAGCTGCGCGATGCAGATTTTGGAGCTGCTATACTCCTCCTCCTTACCAGCAGCAGCAGCATCTCCAGCATCTCCTGCTACATCCCACAACGCCTAATCCTCATTGGGTTTCAAGCCACAAGGGACTTGAAGCCGTTAAAGGAGGTGGGCTGAAACCGAGGAGGAGGAGGAGGGGAAGGAGTGGCTATGTCTTTGGTGCTGAGAAGCTGGGGCTAGAGGCACTTTTGGAAGAGGGATCATCTTCACAAGAAATCTCCGTAGGCAGAAAATCCACTGCAGAAGTTCAGGCAAGGCTAGATTCTGACCTTAATGATAGCAATCTCCTGACAGGAGGAGCTTCATCTAGTTTAGAATATCCTTTAGGGATTGATGGCAGGGAAGACTATTCAGACTTGAATGGGAGCATCTGCAGTGAAGAAGAAGAAGATTCATCCCATGAGAAGGTGAACAGCTGCTCTTCAGAAGGTGAATCACAGAATTGGAGAATGTTTTCAGCTGAAGAAGGAGCAGGATCAGCAACAGCAAGTGATTCAAATTCCTCTTGCACATTGTTGTCTGATACAGAAAAGGCTGAACAAGAGTCAGCTCAGGAGCAATTGCAGGTGCGCAGACGGCTGGCAGAAGATCTGCTCAGTGAACCTGATAAAGCTTCTGGCAGATGGTCTCCTGCTGACTTACAGAAGATTGATTTCTTGGAAAGATATGAGTACAGGCAAGTCCATCCGTTTTGCCTACATTTTGCCTAATACAACTGTTTTGTCTTCGAATGTAACTAAGCTCAGAAATTTGATGCCATGACTATCTTATGTCTTCACAATCTGTCACATGAAGAGAGGGTTTGATCCTATGAATTTCTTGCGCCTTTGCAATCTGACACATGAAGTGGTTGATGCGATGACTGTCTTGTGAGTCTTTGTAAGAGGAGGCAGGGATGATTATCCTGACTGTAGATTCTGCTGATATCCCAGTGAAGGCATGCAATGTTGTTGTTACTTCATGTTTTTTTGAATCCAAAACAAAAGGGTTCTCAGGTGTCATCAATTTGTAACCCCCAGCTTCTGTGATTCAATGTGCAATGCCCTATATAGTTGAGCTTCTTCCAGGGAGATGAAATTCTTGGGTTGTGGATTTGCAGGCATGAGAGCAAGAAAGGGGTATTAGTGATTCAGGCCTTGCGTAAAGAACACATGAAAGCCACAGAAGAGCTTTTGGTGGATTCATTTGCTGAGCTGATGGGGGGTTTGCTCACTTATCGTCCTCTTCTTTCACTCACAGTGAAACAGTATGTCAGGGAGCGGCGTGCAGCTCTTCCTCAGGCAGTGACACTTGTTGGCTTATATGCACCTGCAGAGGATAACCCTTCAATGGGTCTGATGGATGACAGATGGTCAGGAAATTGGATTGTAGCTGGAACAGTGGAACTTTCATTCTGTGTAACTGGACATCCCTATCTCCCAAACCCACCGCCACCTCCCAATGCTCCTTACATCTGCAACATGGCTGTTAGTAGAGACTACCGCAGGTTGGTACATAACTTTTCAGTTTATTTTGAGTGCAAAATTTAAATCTCAAGAATGAGGCTTCTCTCTCTGTCTTCCCCTCCCAATCCCCTCTCTCATCTGTCTTTCTCCTCATCTTCTCCTCTACTCTATCATAAAAGGGTTGCGGGTGGTATTTGATCTTTGGATGTTTCTTGAGGTGTTTTGCAGGAGGGGTTTAGGCCGACAGATGTTGAAGGCAGCAGAGGATCTTGCAATGACCAAGGGATACCAAGACATGTATCTGCATTGCCGGATTGTGGACACTGCTCCTCTGAACATGTACAAGGAGGCAGGCTACCAAGTGGTAGCAACTGACAGTTTGTTGGCTGTTTTAACCTTTCAACGCCGCCGCTATCTCATGCGCAAGAGATTATCTAGAGTGAAGTTGGTACCTGAGTAAGTAGTCCCCAACAACACAAGTTCAACGCTCAAACCTACTGTACATTACTGTCATCTGAAAATTGTAGTGCAATAATTGTGTGTTATAAAACTAGTCTTGTGCAGATCAGACTGCTCCACAATGCAATTTTGTGCAACCAAGAATTTCTACAATTCACGTAGTATTCTACTTTCATGTTGCACCCAGTGGCTAGTCTATCCATTAGATTTGATGTTTTGCGACAGTTTTTTAGCTGCAGCTTCATGTGAAGCATGAGAATCATATATTTGAAGGAGCCAGGGAGGGGCGGAGGGCAAGCAATTGATGTTTCAAGTGATAGGTGGTAGTGCTTTTTCCCTTCTTGCTGAATCAGGACAAGTCGTCAGATCACAAATTGAAGACAAATACTCAAGATGGGTTCCAGACTTCTGGATGGAAACATATACCATCCATTCAAAATGGGTGCTTTCTATTGACCTTTGTATCTTCTTCATATTCATGTGGGAGTTGCCAAGAACATTGAAGTCACGAAAACAAAGTCCCTGTGTTGTGGACACTGTTGCAGAAATGAAAATAGAAGATGAAACTGTTTTCTAAACCCATAAGGTTTGTCTTTGAGATGGAAATCAACTTGAAAACTCTTTGGAATCTAATGAATTATAACACTATGATATGAAAGTTAAGGGAAGGAATTATGGGGGAGTGAAAGCATCTTCATTGGCAACAGTATAATGTCCTGTTCTTAGTAATTTGGATGAAGTTCAGGCTTTAAAATGTGTGAAACTGAGTTTGGACCAATGTTGTCCAATTATCAACTTTAGACATATCCTCTGGATACCAATTAAGCATATTCTATTTTATAATTAGGAAAGATATGTATTGAAAATATAAAATCAATTTACTACACCAGTTGGTTACACATTCATTTTTGAAAAAAAAACCTTTTGTTGGTTATGAATTGGACTGGTGGGTCCACACAAATCCACCCAACTCCATATACAACACCAAACCAGGCCTCAACCACAACCCACATAAAACCACCCAATCCCACATACAAAACCAAACCGTGAACACTAATCATCATCTAAATGTAATTCCTCAACATATTCCACTTTTTCAATCAAGTCATAGTTATCATTTGCCAAAGATGCTTATTGTTGTGATGTTCTTAAAATCCCCAACTTTGAATGAATTATAAACTACTAGTGGGTGCCCGTGACGGTCGGACACAATCTGCCCGTGCCTGCCTTTTTTTTTTCCCCTTCAAACCCATCCCCCAAAAAACCTAAAAATTTGAAGCCTAATACCCTCTTCTTCTTTTTTTCAACTGGGGTCACTCCAGATCTTGTGGCCAAGTTATTCAATGAGATCATGTCAGAGAGCAGCACAGCACACTGGAAATGAGGTTTGCACTTATTGTTGTTGTTGTTGTTGTTGCAGTAGGTATTGAAATCCAAAGTCACCAGCACATTAGTGGCATTGAGATGATACTACTACTCTCCCTATAAAATCTCAAGAAATTTCTTCTGCATGCTGCCTGCCACTTATGCCTGTAAAAATGGAACGATCAGCTTACAAGAATTTGTGAAGCAAATGGCATACAACATTGAACTGTTTCTTCTTCTTCTTCTTTAGCTGTCCCTGAACTCTAGAGAGATGTACAAAGAATTGTCACTTAATTTGTTGCAAGTTCTTCAAAATGCCTTGCTCAAAACAAAAGACATTTCTGACATCTCCACACATCTGTACAACAGCAATGTAGGTAACTTCCTTAAAACATCAACCAATTGATCAGCCTGCAGACCCAAGGCAGATTCAGTGCAAATCTTTCTTTCTTTCTTAGCACACAAAGTGGGTTTTAGCATGTCAATCAAGATGGGAAAATCATTCAAGATCTTATAGTAGTAATGTTCCCAAATGTCAATCTGGACTATCTGGACTACATGAAGCTGATGAGGAACCACTGGAGATCTGGTACTACCTGAAACACATTGAAAAACAAAAAATAGTGAGAGTTGATGCCGGGCACCCTGAGAGGTGTGTGTAGTAGTAGCAGTACTAGTAGTGTGTACCTTGTGACTGTGAAATGCAAATGCTTGTTCTCCTCAGCGAAGACTTGTGAAAATAGCAAAACTTTCTCTGGCATCAGGTTTTCCTTCCAATGAAATGTGAATAGCCAAACAGGCAGCCAGCAGAAGAAGAAAAAAAAAAACCTTGTCCGTGCAGGCGGGAGCTTGGAGATTTCCAGCAGCATCGACGACGGCAGTTTTGGACGAAAGCAAAAAAAAAAAAAAAAAAAAAAAACCCTGTCCGTCCATGTAGGTGGGAGCTTGGAGATTTCCGGCAGCATCAACGATGGCAGTTTTGGGCGAAAGCAAAAAAAAAAAAAAAAAAAAAAAACCCCTGTCCATCCGTGTAGGTGGGAGCTTGGAGATTCCGGCAGCATCGACGACGGCCCATGATCACAAGGTTTCAGGACCTTGGTTTCGGACCTCGGTTTCAGGACCTCAATTTCGGGACTTGGACGCACAGACGAACAGACAACTGAATTAATAAAGAGGATTAACAACAACTTATTTTAAAATTTTGGTTTTTTGATTTTAGAATTTAAAAAATTGTGGTTGGAATCTAGTTGGAAACGACATCTAATCAAGAGTTTTTTGGTTTTGAAATGGGGTTTTCTTCTAGTGTGAATAATACATTTGTTTGTAGGTTTTCTAGTTATAACTTTGTGAGTTTAATTGTCATTGGGTTTCTTTTGTAATGTCCAAAGAAGTAAAATATGTGTAATAAGAATTGTTGTTATAAAAATTGATAGTTTCATTGGATAATTTGATTGAAGTTTGTTTTGATGTATGCCAATTCTTGTATGATGGAAATTGTGTTATGTTATGTTATCATAAGTTATTAGAAAGCTACATATTTCAATCAAAATTTCTTATTTTGAGAATGTATGAACCTATTGCCATCTTACTTCCTTAACCAACCATGATTCTAGTTACTATTGTTATGTTTGCAAATGCAGGGTGGCAACAAAAAGTAAACCTCATGCATTAACTATATAGTCAAATAGAAAGGTGGAAAAGAACACTAAGTAATATTTTGTATAGATATTTATATGATCATTGAATTTTTTAATTGTGTTATATTTAGTTGTTTGAGCAATTTTGTAGGAAAAATCCTAAATACATTCTCAAACCCTAAACAAACCACAACCACAAAAGAAGGTCCTAATTTGACAAAACCTTAAAATGAATTTAATGTAAAATTTGAAACTCTAAAATGTATTAATAATACCATACAACCTAAAGCCTAAATGTTTAGAATTCAAATTTGAAAAAACCTTAAAGCCTAAAGACTAAACCATGAAAATCCTAAACATATTTTTTAATCTTAAATTATAACCATATTATTAAAAATTAAATTCTAAGCATATTTTAAAATTGTAATTTGAAACCTAAAACTATTCAAACTTATCTAAAATTTTTGTGTATAAAGTAAAGGTTAAACCTTAGAGCGTAAAAAAATCCTATTAAGTAAAACTAGTCCTAAAAAATTAAATAAATAAATAAATTATATATATATATATATATGTTTGTAAATTGTATAATTTTATAAACTACCATTTGTTGTCAACATATTTTTTGTGGACTCAATTTTATATTTTAAAATTAATAATAATATATATTAAAAGCTTCATAAAGTTTTAAAATCTATATCGAATTATCAAAAATGAGTTTGCAATGTATTATCAATTTCCTTTATGATGTAGGCGATTGTTTATTTAATGCAATAACATATCTACCAATTTTTTTGGAAACGTCTATAATTTGAAAAAAATCCATGTTATATTTACAAGATTGTTTGAGTTTTGGAATTCTAGAAGCCTTGCAGTGTCATTGACATGAATTAAATAGAAATTTTCTTCATGATTTATATAATGGACAAGTTAGTGATGAAAAAAATTATATGCATAAGGGTATAAGCATGGTAAATTGTACATACTTTTTACCTTATCAAGGCTGAATAAAAGTACGCATAAAATATTAATAGAACCCATGAAAATTTTGGTTTAAATTGAATATATAAACATAGTTATTCCTTGTTGTGCATTAATTTTCAACTTTCAAATTCTTCCAATTAGTTTTTTGTTTATTTGCTTAAAATGCAAGTAGGTTCAAACTCTATTTTATGTAGTGAAGGACTTTTTAAAGTATGTGGTAAGAAGGTTTTAATAGATAGATTTTCTACTTTCTATTATGGCCACACCTCAAAACTATAATGATATTTATATCCTCAAAAGTATTAGAACAACTAAATCTTAAAAGTAAACTAAAAGTATCCCCATTTGGGTTAAATTCCCAAGAAATGAGCCAAAAACCATGTCAAATCATATCAAATTTTTGTAATGATTATTATATATAGATGTTGTAGTGCCATTTTAATGATAAGTAAATCATGGGATGTTGTGCTTAATGAAAAATATTGATCTTGGGCATTTTAAATTCAATGAGTACATCTTCTAATATTGAATTTCTGATTGAATTAAGTTGAATAGATGCAGCGTCAAATAATTATACATTCACAAAGGGTTCCTTATTTTCAAATTACAAATGATTTAATCACCAATTTTTTTGTATTAATTGGGGACTATAAAAAACATTCAAAAATCACTCAAAAGCTAATAGATGTATAACTTGATATTTTTCAAAATTTAGAGTCTTCTTGAAGTTCATGAGTCCTTTGTCACATGTAAATGTGGTGCAATATACATGGTGTCTAAAGCAAAATTTTAAATTTTAATGCAAAAAAATCAAGCATGACATTTAATCAAAAAATTTACATGATTTAACTAATAATTAGATAATCCACCAACTCTTATAATTTTTTAAAAAATTCCTTTGTCCAAAAATGATTATCATATGATTATTTAAGTGTTTTTTATTATGCTTCGACTAAGTGTGATCAATTTGCAAAAAACCCTAGTCTAAAATTCTATATTAGCATGATGCACCAATTGATTAAATGTTACTAGGTTTTAAGGTGCATGACCAAGAAAGGAGCTAACATAGTTCATTTATCATCCTCGTGAATGTTGTTACCAATGGCCCATTTATTTTCATTCGTTAATAGAACCTTAAAACTGCATCATCACCATTCAATCCAACAGCCTAAAAGGCACATTTTGAAAATTTGCATCTTCCCTTTCAATGATTATGGCATGTGCATGGTAGTGTCAAGAGCAACTGTGTGTCTTAATTTCTCCGTGTATGAATTGTTGGCATGTGTTGCAAATGTTTTGAAACACGTACTTTTTGTATCATTTTTTAATCTGTTTTTCATAAGTAATTTTGGTTCTATGTGCTTTTGTGAAACACCTAAATGCTAGTCCTTAACGGGTCCTTTAAAAGTCTATCTTTTATAATTAATTCTATTGCCTAGTCCTTTCTATGTGCTTGTATGAAACACCTAAATATTCACCTATCATTTTTATATCCTTTGATGCTTTGTTATAAGTCAAATGGTGATTTAGTATAAATCATGTTGTTGTCTAGTCCTTTTCAAGTCCAATCTATGTGTTTTTTTGAAAAACCTAAAATTTGTTGGTCTTTTGTCTATATTTTGTTATAACTGATTTTTATGTCTAGTCTTTTACATGTCCTTTCTAATTGCTTTTTTAAAGGACTTAAATAATCACCTATCCTTTTTGTATCCTTTAATGTTTTGTTCTAAGTCAAATGGTGATTTAATATAAGTTATGTTGTTGTCTAATCCTTTTCAAGTCCTTTCTATGTGTTTTTTTAAGAAACCTAAATTTTTTTGGCCCTTTGTCTATGTTTTGTTATAATTGATTTTGATGTCTAGTCCTTTACAAGTCCTTTCTAGGTGCTTTTTTAAAACACCAACATTTTTAATTCCTTTCATTACCTCCAATAACATAAGTGTTTGATAAGACTTAGGTCATTTAATTTGTAGCAAGCATCAACCACTCCTTTTGTGGTATTGGTACAATTTCAAAGTAGACCATATTCAATCCAAATTACAAGACCTATGGATTTACCATATGTAAAGGTTTCACATGCTGTTCACCCGAATGTAGGAAGGTCTATGCATAAGATCTTCTGGGAAATTCTACCAATAGAAGTTGATAGGACTCACACATATGAATGCACATTAGTTGTTGGAAGTAGAGGGATGCATCATGACGCGCTCCTTGGTCTCGGGGTGAACCCACTTGAGGGTTCACCAAATGTCAAGTTGCGGAAAGTTGGGACCGAGGGCACGCTCCCGGCTTCCAACTCTAGAAAAGGGTTGAGGGTCGAGTTGGGAGCCCCGGGATTAGACTAGGAAGAGATCGAGCTTTTAGATCACACGAACCTGCATCATAAACCAACACGAGTTGGTTAAAATCCATTTGCACTCTTTTGGTGTTGGGACAAACCACGGGGACCCGGACTCATTTGGACTCACCACATCCTTAGTTCGGGAGTATGCCACCACCATACTCCCTATAGTATTCTCTGCAGCTCCCCACGGAGGGGGCATCCAAATGGCACAAATTCTCGGGACTCTCGAAATGGAGTCCCGATTTTGTCCCGACAGGACTCCCGGAGCTTTGAAGCGCCATAACTCTCGACTGCAGAGTTGGATCGCGACGATGTCTGAACCGAAGTTGTAGCCCTCGTCGAGATCTTTCCAACGCCGTATCGCACTCCCGATTCGGATGTCGGGAAGGCATCTATTCCCGACTTTTAGTGGTCGGGAGTCAAACTGCCAATTTGATTCCCGGCCCTTCTTTTGCCCATAACTTGGGCTGCAGATGTCCGAATTGCCAATGCGAGGGCATTTTCGATATCTACGTTTCAAGACCTTTCCAACGACACCAAGAACACCCCAATGCGAGGTGTTTTGCCCCTTGCTGTCGAGCTCTAAACATTCGGGAGTCCCGGAGGACTCCAAATCCCCAACTTTTCCAAGTGTTGGGCTTCACCCCCACACTTGGCCAAGTTAGGGTTGCGACACATCATGTGCATCCAAATTTCCACTTGCAATCTTTATTCAAACCCAATGGTCATTGATGTAGTTAACCATTGTTGTAATTTCATATCGTCTGAAATTCAATGTTTGGGGTTGATATGTGTGCCCAAATCAAAAGTGTTTCTAGTCAAGATTCTACACTCCTTCAATTTTGACATCTATCATGTTTTTGTGTTGTATGTCAAGGCACAAATAGTCAGGGTGAGTGCAACCAAAAGTCATTGGCTCCAACTTGGCAGCTTGTTCGATTGGATGTGTTTGATAGACTTGAAGCGCTCTAAGCCATGTTAGAAATGGAAGAAGAAATATAATATGGCCCAAGGGGAGAGGCTATTGTTGATGGGGTTATTATTGGCGACAACATTGTTGTGCCTTATGAAAGTAGGAATGGAGAACATTTTTGGTTATTGTTTTGTGACAAACCAAAGCATATGATGACAAAGACCTTCATTGATGCCTACATAATACATATTATGAAGGAGATAATGTCATCCAAGGGTGGTTTATGAGTTGATTCGACCAGGGAATAGGACATATTATTTTAATGATAGTGGGTAGCTTGCTTATGTCTACTCCCACATTGTGTGTGCATCAAAGTTTGCGATGCCTCCAACCTTGCCTACTATCAACGGAAATTATCCAACATTTGAGTTGCCCAATGACACTCTTCAATTGATTAAAGAATCACTTGAAAACTTAAGGCTTATGCACAATGATGACTAGTTTGTTGGATCTGTTTGTTTGTTAGGTCTAAAGTTCATTGTAAGTCTATCTAAAAGATAGAGCTTGTTAGTTATAATGCATTGACTCAAATTTCTATTTCCAGGACTATAATTTGATCCAAGGTTTTGTTGCAACATTGGGAATGTAAAACATTCCAAGTTCAGTTAGCTAAGTTTAAATAATGTTGTGTAAAACAACTTATGTCCTTGATGGTGTATCTACTTGGCCCATGTTTTTACACCTTTATGTAAAAGTAGAGTTTGACTCTTGAGAAGCTACCATAAAACATGTTTTGTTTTTTTCTTAATAACATGTCAATCCAATGTGGTTGGATTGAATATGTGCACAATATACATAAACTCATATATACTATAGGTCCTGCAACCCTAAGCATTGGCATTTTTTCTATTTTGTCTAAGCAATTGAAGTCCTTTCTTAGCATTATAGTAAATTAATCCCAAAAGACCAATATTTTTTTAGGACTGAAGTCCTTTTAAGCAATGGTCAAATCCTTCTAGTAGTATTCTAATGCTTTTCTAATAGTGTCCCACATGGCTTCTTAGTAGTGCTTAATTCCTTTTCTAGTAGTGTGAACACATATTCAGGCTTTTCAACAATTATGTTTTTTCCCAACATTGTTCACGTCCTTTTTCAACAATGATGTTCTTTGCCAACAATGGTTTTTTCTTTATCAATATGGGATCTCATCTAGCATTGTCCATCTCCCCACATACTAGGTGGGCATGCACTGAGTACTTAACATTATGAATTGTCAAACTATACAATTTGGCTTGGTTAATGCATATATTAGTGATGGAGCTCTAGGTTCTAATCAAATCTTCTAAGTAGGTTTATGGTGCATTGTTGAGATCCATCACCAAAGAGTTTATGGTGATGGTATTAATGAAACCATTGTCTTGAATATGTGAATATTAACATAGTCACAATGATTAGAATCAATGAAGATCAATGAAGATGTTGCCCAAACATGTGAATTTTTAAGTTTTGGAATACAAAAATGGACATGAAAAGTTTCATACCCTTTGATCAATTGTATACTAGATTCTAGTGCTTACCAATTGCCACATCATACATGTATGATTCCAGCAATATAAGTTACAAACAATGATGCATTTACAAAAAAGGGTATAAAATGGTAGTCCTATTGTCAAGGAGACAACATCCATTGCCATCTACAAGGAAACCCCTATAGCATTGTCCCCATTGTCATCTACAAAATTGTTCCCATGTTCTTTATGTACATTGTAGCAAGCAAGTCACTGAATGATTATAGTTTTGAAATGTAAGCTACAATTACATTAGTCCTACAAAAATGTTGTGAAATAACTACACAACTAATACAAATGGTTGGCTTTTCTCATTATGATCCAGTGCTTAACTACGGACAGTCAAAGTGGATAGAGATGTACCATGTTTTTTTTTTGCATTAATGTTATGAGTCTTTACACCTTTAGTGTGAGTAGTTAAAGGTTGGATTGAGTCCTTTGACCATTCTTGCACCTTTATAACTACTTTTGGTACAACATATTTGGACAATGGTTTATTGTCTGATTCATCATTAAAATATGATCCATCATGAGGGTTTGATTCTTCAGACTCAGGCCCATTAGTAAAGTGATTAGTTTACTTTGCAATAACATTCTAAGCTTTCATCTTTTTACCGCATGGTCACCAATGGGCCCAATGGGTTTAATCAAGGGTTTCTACTTGGGTGCTTTTCACCCCTTGTCATTTGTGGTTTTTGGATGGGGTGCTTTCAACCACATCCATTGTTGCTTTGTCCTGGGCTAGATTACCTTTGTTTCCTTTGCATGCCACCTCTTTCAATGGATCCATTAATTTGTGGGTTGGGTGCCTTGTCCCTCATTAGGCTACCCTTATTTATTAGTGGAGGCTTCTATTTTGCAAGGTTGTCCTTTGCTTCTTGCACCTTTTCCTTCAATCTACTATCTTTGGCTACTTGGGCTACCACATCTTTTGTTAGTGTGCCTATGATTGCTCAAGGTTCCTTCCCCTTAATTGCATTGTCCTCATTTGCATTAGTGGGCTTCTCATGGGTTTGGATACCCTTGTTTTATGGTGTGTCCTTTTCCCTATTTGGAGTACCCTTGTGTGCTTTAACATGTACATGTTTAGATGAATACGCCTTAAGGATGCATCCAATGACATGCCTAGTTTAGGGGGTGATTCTGTAGAAAACCAATAGCTTATGATTAAAATATGGTAATGAATCAAAGAACCAGACATTAGAATAAGTAATATGTAAAATCATTGGAGATCTATATGTGGTGTGATACTAGTTAGTTTCTTTTTAAGTTGTATTTATAAAACCGTCTTTCAATTTAAGACCTTTATTAACCTATATCAAATCTAATTGTAAATGCCATGTGTTACCCATGCTTACAAATAAATTTTAAAACACAAAGTCATATAGCCAGACAACAATCACATAGTCAATGTATGCAAGTAATTTAGCCTAAACACAATATGTTGGAGGGTTTCTTATGTTGGGTTGTTTTGTAAAAGTGGAAGTTGAAATTATGTCATGTTGGATAACCCCAAGCTATTGGACATCTTTATGCTCTACACCAACACGCTCACAACCATTCAATTAGCCCCTTGAAACTTCTTAACCATTGAAATAAATAGGTTGCACCCCCATAAAAAAACTAGAAAACCAAACAATTGGATAACCATATATGGGAAATAGATTACCGTGGATACTTTTGGTTGCTGTAGAAGGATCTTAAACCTCCTTCCTAGCAATGGAGCATGTGGTTGGATTTTTAATTGGGCTATTGACATATTCTTTTTCCACATTTATGTTTGCCACAATTTTGTTGTTCTAGACCATTGGATTGTTAGGAAAGCCCTCTTGGTTATCATTAGCTATGGGTAATTTGGTAAACCTTGGAGAAACCATCTTGAGGGACGACATTGGGCATGATGGTGCTGCATTACAAGGATTATGTGTTGGATCATAGGTGTCACTATTGGCATGCTTGAAATTGCACCAACTAAGGTGAATCTTTGTTGTTCATTTGAAGTTGATCCAAGTCTAGTTAGCTTGGGTTCTATGTCCAAGTCTTCACATGTACAAACCATTGTTTGGGATAATGAAAAGTCACAATCACTAGTAGAAATCAACCAAAATGTAACCATTCAATTTACGACTACATGCGACTTGTAGTCGTTTGCAACTAGATTTGTGAATATTTGCAACTACAAGACCAACTTTCAACTATTTTGGTCATTTTCACAACTATTAGAAATTTCATCCTATTAGTTACATCAATTTTACATTTATTTCCATCCTTTAATAGGTTGATATGTCCCATTAGTCGTAATAGTCACCAAATTAGTTACATCTTAAAGGTATTCTACAATGACATAAGGATGTATTTTAATGTATGTACTATATATATATATATATATGTAAATTGTTCATAAAATGAATTTCAAAATTAATATTTCAAGTCTGAAAATTAGTAATTGAGTCTAAAAATGGACATTTCAATTTTGAATATTGTTATTTGAATATGAAAATTAACATTTCAATTCTAAAAATTGTTATTTAAATTCAAAAAACTTATTTGATCTAAAAACCGATATTTGAATTCTAAATTATTATTTTCGAATCTAAAAATTATTATTTCAATTTTAAAAACTTTATTGAGTCTAAAAATTGGCAACTTGATTTTAAATCTTTTTATTTGAACTTGAAATTTGATATTTGAATTCTGAAGTTTAAAATTTAAATTTTCAGAAATTATTTGACTTGAAAGTTGAAATTTGAATTCCAAATTATTATTTTGGATTCTCAAAATTAATATTTCAATCCAGAAAATTATTAATTGAGTCTTGAAATGGAAATTTTAATTTTGAATATTATTATTTTAACCTGAAAATTAACATTTCAATTCTGAAGTTTTTTATTTAACTTCAAAAAACTTATTTGATCTCAAAATTGATATTTGAATTCTGAATTACTATTTTGGAATCTTAAATTTATATTTTAATTCAAAAACTTATTGATTGAGTTTCAAGGGTTTTTTCTACTAATGTTATCCATAATAAGTCACTTTTATAAATAATTATAGATGATTATGTTTATTAAATCTAAGTGACATTAAATAATTATTGTTATAACATAGATTTGTATATTATATAATTTATATTATTATATTAGAATAAATTAATTAAATAAATTAATGTGACATTACTTTAAAATCATTGTAATTATTTTAGAGAAGAATTAATTAGTATATGCATAATTATTTTCTAATTGAACATTATTATTCACACTCTTTAATTTCTAACTTCAAACTTGAATTAAAAATTTGGAAAAATTATAATGTAGTTAAAATAATTATTTTATTGATTTTAATTTCACGAATTATTATATAATAATATTATTTAAAAAATTCCGTGATTAATCATCTATGATAAATATTTTATAGTAATTTTACAGTAATTATGAAAATCAATGTTATGTTTAACAAATTATTATATTTATAGTTAATAATTACCAAGAGAAAAAAATTACTTGACCTATAATATTTTTTAAAACAATAAATGTTATTATACAGTAAATAATGTAATTAATTGAATAATTTTTAAAAAACATTCGTGTAAGAATTTACTTTCTAATAACAATTGTTAATTCATTAGTTAAAAATTTTAAAATAAAATTTTAAAAAATTAATTTTAAATTATAATCATTAAATTAATTTTCACAGTAATTATATTATATATAATTCGATCAGATTCTAAAAAGTAATAATTTTTTTTTAAATACTTTATTATTTATGAATTATGTATTAATAATTTGTGAATAACTAGATAGTTAGTTTATTAAATATTAAAAATAATTAATTATTTAAGTAATTGATAATGAATATTGAATATTTGTATTGTATAGTTTATAATTTAAATATATGTAAATTTCATCATTATTAATTAAATGATTATTTAATTATCTAGTACTTAAATTGTTTAAAAATCTAAAACTAAAAAAGTAAGGCATGAAGAAACCTATTTATCTATCTAGTTAGGTAGGTACCTAGTTTGACCTACCCATCTAGGTCGACCTATGTACCTACCTATATGAGTAGGTATTTAGCCTAGGAAGGTAGAACCTACCTACTTACTTTTTTACCTAAGTAGGTAGGTAGGTAGGTAGGTAGGCAAGTAGGTAGGTAAGGATTGTAGGCACCTATTTATGTACCTACCTCAGTACCTACCAACCTAATATTAAATTTTTATTAAATTAATTTTATGCCACGTGGCATATTTACATTGGGCCATGTGTCATAATATAAGATCATCCAAGTATTTGAATTGAACGTCTTAGATTATTTCAAAATAATAATAATAATAATAATAATAATATAAATAATCATATATTAAAACACGTGGCAGCACATGATTTGCCTTCAATTGTGACCAAAATAATTGCATCTTAGTCGCATATGACAATACGTATACAATGGAGTTAAAGGATGAAATGTATTTGTTGACTTTTTCTTTCATACAATACCCTTTGTCATTTGTGACTAGTTTATCACATGCGACTTGTCTTAGGCGACTAAAAGGATTTCAGTTGCAAAATGTCTTTTGCAACTAAAATTTAATCACAAAGAGTAGTCGAAAATACATGTTTTTTTTCTAGTGAATTTTCCATATGCATAACTATAGAAATGGTTCAATTATGACATGTAAAAAACAAACGTGCATTGAAATAACTGTTGTAAATTAAACACTAACCTAAGAAGTCATGCACATTGACCTTTACGGTCTCCTTCAATTCATTCAACAGTTGAAGCCTTTCCTCTTCAAGACCCATTTCTTATGCTAGAAAAGATAAGTCCTGATCAAGGTCTTTGAAGCCCCAACTAGACCATCAATCAGGGTGTAATTGTTGATTACATACCTTGCATCTATTGCTCGTCTTCAAATGCTCCCCTAGACATGTCGGATGGTAGGTATGTAGGTAAGAGGTGACAACAATGTCACCATAGTGGTACCATTGTCCACATAAGCCATATTTGTTGATGATATCATACCATGATCATCACCTTGGGGTCTATTAGGATGTAGGATGGGCTTAGGCTAGAAGGACATCCCACCACCTTTTTGCATCTATAGCAATTGTGTGGAGATTACAAGTTCTAAGTCTATTAATTCCAAGTCTGCTATAGAAACATCATGTTACAACTTGATGTGCTCTAGTCGTGCTTCATTATATGTTGCCTCCCCCATGGTGGATTGCTTGGTCTTGTCCTCCAATATCATTTGTTTGAGTTTTCGCTCCTAGAACACATTGAACAATTATATAGTTTTTTTATTCCACATTGCTTACATATTATCACCCCTAATTACTTGTCCAAATTATTCCCACAATGTATAAGGCAATGTAACAATATCAAAGTTCCACATAGACCTTGTGCAACAAGTTATTGGTTGTGATTAAAGGTAATGAAACATGCCCCCAAAAAAAACAATCTAAAGAATATGTTTGATGGCATACAAGTTCCATGATAGGTTGGCCTTGTTGTTGGGCCTTAAATAAAACCTATTCAGCCTTTGTTACTTTTGCCTCCGCTTCTTCCATTGTTGTCTTCCTATCTTCAAAATTATATTTTTTGCCAAACAATTTGTTGGACATAATGCTTTCATCCACTTTCAATGACATGATCTTGGACTTACATAGAATCTGCAACTCTTTCTTCAAATCCAAGAGCTCTGTAACTTTCTAGATATCCTTAATTAACACTCCACTAGGGCACTTGCTCATTGTATAGGATGATTGCCCCATGTCATCCTCAAAGGGTGCAAAAGAAGCATGCTCCAACCCTGGGTTATTTGGTGCCAATTGTGATACCTTGACCTTTATATTGGGAATCATGTTCCCACCGCTCTCTAAAATATTTATTGTTTGTTCTCTCTTCACTACCCCTAGACACCCATTGCTTTTTACCTCATCCTTATGTGCCTTTTCCTATGCTATTGATTCAACTGCCTTAGGATAGTTGAAATCAATGCCCTTTGATTCAATAATGAAACCTCACACAATCTAAGCAGGCATTTCGTAATTTGTAATAGATGTTGTCCCAAAGACCTTTTAATAAATCTCCTCCATACCACCTTGTCTTTCAACTTCAAGTTAGAGGACTTCATTTTGAATTTCTTAGATCCCCCAAACAAAAACCAACATTCCTCTACTATGACTTGCTTATTTTTTAGGTCATACTTTGGATCAAGGCCAAAAGCTTTCAGATTCCTAACAGTGGCAGAGGTCATAACGTCTTGTTTTTTGATGTCCACCATTAGCCAATTTGCCAAAGGCACCTCCTTCAAACCTTGCTCAATCTTTGGTTCCTTCCACATGGTTGCCCTACAAGAGCAAAAAGGAACAAAACAATTGATTGAACTACGTTCATGTCAAAATTCATGTACATCAACCATGAGTGTATATTTTTATTACTTGCTATTGGTTATGCAACACCTTATGTGCTTACAAAGGAGTTACACCTTATATCAAACCTTTGTTAGTCCTTTTTCATTAGTGGTTCACACTTCCAAACCATTTAACAATGCTTATAGACAGGAGTGATTAGTGGTTTACAAGTTCCCATTACAGAACTTATAAGGATGTTGCCACATTTTTTTTCCAAATGTTAAATGTCCATTTCTTACAAGTATGAGCATGAAACTTTATACCTAAACCCGAAATTAATCTATGGTTAATTATGTGTGAAAGCACAACATGTGTAGTTCAAAACACAAAGAAAATAATTAAAACATTACTTTAACAATATACTGATGGCATTACATGGAGCATCGACAACAAGAATCTACATGATACATTTGCATTGGGTTCAATAATCAAATTGTTGTCATCATATAATGCATAACTTGTCCAAAAATGGGGAATGCACAAACACCCCTCTAAATAAATCTACAATCATTAGATCTTTCAATAATGATGTCACTATTCAAGGTGTCATGTGTTGCCAAAAGTACCAATGGGGAACAAAATTGGATTTATTTAACAACTACAATATTAAATGGAGACAAATGGTAATAGAAATCAAACTAAATGATGGACCTGAAATACTTGCAAAGAGTTTCAAACCCCAAACTCTTGTGCTTTTGATTAAAGATCCCAAAACCTTTAGTCCAAAGCACTTTGCATCTGACAACCCATTGGACTGGCATTACAATCCACACATCAACCTCAAATAGTCGATGGACAACCAATGCACATGTAATTTATATTACTTGTTTATCATAACTAATATCCACCATTGCCATTAAATGTGACCTATGTACAATCATTGACTAGCAAAATCAAGCTTAAGCCTAGCTTCATAGTGCTTCCCAAACATCATCAATGCTTACCAAGGAACTCCATAAACTACCTTGGTGCTTGAAGTGCTTACCCAAAGCAATGGTTAACATTTTTTAACCACTTTCCCTACAACCCAATCACTCATCTATTGTCAATACCACTAACCTTCCTTCACAACCAATCTCCTTGCTTGACTTTAAACCACTCACCTTAGTTACCAACCACTTTCCCTCCTTTCCAACCACTCACTTTACTACCTAACCACTATCCTTACTTTCCAACCGCTCTACCTACTTGCTTTCCAACCAACCCCCTACTTGCTTTCCAACCACTAACCCAACATTGCAACCATTGTTTTCACTTTCCAAGGTCCATTGTCCTTATTTGCCTTACAACCACTAACCCTACATTACAACCACTTTCTTTAATTGTTATCCAACCACACTTTTCATTCAAGTCCTGAATGGTTCAATGGAGATGAATGATGTAGCAATCCTAATTAAAATGTTTGAATTTTAAACATGTACAGAATGTCTGCCAAGGTTGTTATTAACAAAATCCAAGTTTACTTCTATTAAGACCTTGAAGCAAAGTGGAAGAAAATCTCGTTCTTATATTGTTAACCTCTCCACAAGGTCTATTTGTGCATGCACCTTGGCCTCCAAAATGTTTCATTCACTGCATCAAACATGGTCATGAGTCATAATTTAATTATTGTATGCTAATGAATCACACCAAATTTTAGTATATTAGTTTGTACAATAGTGGAAAACCTAAACACTTTTCAAATTTAACTAGGAATTAACCTATAAATAATTAATCCAAGTTTTAATTCCTTAAACCCTAAACCTTGAAACATTCTGCCAAGGCACTTACCCCCAATCCAAAATATTGCAACCTAGAGGATTGCATAAGTGCTTTCCTTTCATTTGAAAGATTCTACCAATCATACCTTACTAAGTCATCACAATCATAAAATTCATCTTCTAATGAATCACTTCTAGCACTTTACTCCTACGATTCCTCCAAAGTTATTGATCAAGAGCCATCTCCAAGGATACCCATATAAAGTTATCCCAATCATAGCTACTACTATCTACTAAGGTCTTCCAAGCCTTATTATTAGCACACAAATTACACAATACTTTGAGTTTGGTCAACATAGGTGTAATTTTCAGTATGAGGGTCCATATACACTTTATGATTAGTTCATCAGGGAGGGAGCCTAACAACATAGTCCCAATTTCTACTCATGGCCTTCATCAAGTTTTGGTATATTGCCCTTTAAATCCAAGTTGAAGCAAAAATAAATTTGAGGAAGCAAGAAAAAACCCATTAGACCAACATATGTACTCCTTTTTAAAGCTAACATATATATGTTCTTTTCCTTTGAATTACCATAGTCAAGAAAATTGACAAATCCATCTTGTCTAAAGTATAAACTGTTTGCAAAAAATTAGTTAAGAATTGCAATTTCTTATAATGGATATATACTCATGATTAAGTTTGCTAATTCATGGCACTAAACATGTGGGAAACATAAACATGACTAAAATACATGGTGCATATGGCTAGAACACATGGTGCATATGGCATAAAATTAAAAAAAGGTAGAAAAATGCTAACCTAAATTTGAGCTCCAAAGATGATTTTGTGTCTAGTGTGCTTGACGAATAAACCATCAACAAACTGCAAAACATGTTGTTAATGCAAATTAATTTAAATGAAAAATAGGTGATAATAAGCATAATATGCAACACCAACTATGTCCATCAAACTAGCTACATAGATTTGCAAAATTGGATAATGATCCATACATGCAAAATCAAGGATTATAGATATGTATAAAATTTGTTATGTTAGTGAGTGTTCCACATTAGCAAAATTAAGGATCAATGATCTACACTCCACCTTTATTGATCACTAATCCTATTGCCACAATTGAAATCAGAAACCTAATGTGGAGGGTGCAACAGAAAGGTTCTAATGAAAGTTTTAGATTAGAGTAAGAGAGTGCATATAAGTCTTGCAAGTTATAATAAAATTAACAAGAAACCTACCTACATGTATTATAACAACAATTTTTTGAAAGATTATATTGAAACTTACACACAAATGATGTTGTCATTATCATTGTAGGTTACAAGGATCCAGGTGCATGGGTTGAATAGAGTTTGATGCCAACTTTGGAGCACATTCCATGGATTGTCCAAGCTTTGTCATAGTGCATATGACACATCACCTATAGCAACAATATTTGCATTTTCTACAAACAATTTGCACAAACATACAAAATTGGACACCACCAAAAGGACATAGACTTCTAAAGTCAACACTAGTATTCATTCCAAGTTTCGAGGAGGTTATCTACTCACTAATGCTTGGGCAAAAAAACCTCCCTAGGAGCTTGTGTAGTCTGTGTAAAACACCCATAAACTTTGTGAAACAACTTCGTGAGTACTCCTTTTCCTTCACTTCTCAAAGCCTTGTCAAAATGATGGCAATAGCAATGGTGCTTGTGTTGAACACAAAGAACTTGAGAGAAAAAAACACACTAATGGCAATGGTGACTATTCGTCATGAAGAACTTGAGAGAAATAATTAATATGATGGCGATGGCGATTACTGACCTCAAGGAACATGAAAGAACGATGGTATGTACTATCTATGAGTGTGAATGAATGTGAACATTATGATTTAATTGCATTGCACATAGTTCATTTTATGTAAGTTTAAACTTAGCCAATTGAATATTGCCATGCGACAATGTGAAATTTTTAAGCATTGTCCCAAAGGAATCCGCTACTTCTCCCAAAGTAAACATTTTGGTTTTTTTTTGGCACTTTTATCCAAGTACAAATTTACCACTCAACAAATGGATTTTATTGTGGACCTACCTAGGACAAGGAAGGGTCATGTAATGCCATATTTGTGGTGGTAGATCACTTGTTGAAATCAACACATTTTGTTCTAAAAAACAATGGCTTATACAATTAAAAAAAAAACCCAATTGTTTATAAAAGAGATATAGACTTCATGGGTTGTTTAAAGAAACTGTAAATAACACTTAGATTCAAACTTCTTTAATGGGTTTTGGATAATGTTATTTAAGGCACTAAGCACAAAACTATGTTTTAGCACAAAATTATATCCTACCACCTTGAATTTGATGGCCAAATTGAGTCTTGACATAATTAATCAAACCTTAAAAGGTATGTTGATGATTATGTAAGTTCTAGGCAAAGCTCTTGGGAAAAATATTTCCACTTAATGGAATTTGTTTACAATAAAAATGTTCATGTTTCGATTGGTGTGAGCTTGTTTAAGGTTTTATATGGAATGCTTAACACCAACATCTTGGAATTTTTCTATGATTTAAGTGGAAATACTTGATCCAATGTTAGACAAAATGTAATTGGAGTAAGAAGACATTAAAGACTATATTAAAGATTATATGTTAATGGCCTAGGCTAGAGCTAAAACCTATGTCAATGAAGCAAGGTTTGTTAGAGAATTTGATGTGGGGGTATAGGGTGTTCCACAAGGTGACTCCCAAAAAAAGTCAATTAAGATTGGGAAAATGCTATAAGTTTTCCTTCAAATATTGTGGGCTGTTCCCAATCCTCAAAAAAATTGGGACGATGGGTTATGAATTGGGATTGCCAAGTGGATGGAGGATTTAAAATGTGTTCCAAGTGAGTTTATTATGAAGATTTGTGCGAAACTTTTCCAAGACCTATCACAAGTTACATTAGAATGGGAGATTTAAATAGAACTAGAACAAATTTTGAAAATGCAAATAATAAAAACAGGGTCACATACTTTTACATAATATCAAATGAATTGAAAAGGATATTCTTTGAATTATGTCATTTGAGAAAAGGGAGAACTTGTTAAAAAAATTCCTAACTTTAAAGGTATTTAGGACAATACTATATAGGTGGGCAATGTAATGATCCTTTGAAAAATGACAAGGAATAGGCTAAGGAACGTGATGGAAGTGCAAATGAACAATGCCTGATGATGAGACCTAGGAAGTGTAAGTTATAAATCTTGTATATAATTAAAAAGTTGTTAATATTATAGTAGTGAGACACGGGGGAGAATGTGAGGAGGGTTAAGAATCAAGAATGAAAGGGAAGGGGATCAGTTTTTGGACTTTTTAGAAAAAGAAAAGAAGCTTTTGAAAGTTTTGATGAAATAGGCAGCAAGAGGATAGACCCTCCACATTCATAGTTGGGTGGAGAATTCGTGCCTTGAATGTATTTTGTAAGTAAACAAGAGAGAAGGCAAGCTTCGGTGTGTCCTTGCTGGATTTGTTTGTGTGTGATCCTTACTAGTTAGGTTGAATAGGAACAATCTTGTGAGGTCAATTTCAGCTTGAAGAAGCTGCGCTGTAGGTCCTAATATAGGAAAGCCACCCTTTCAAAATAGGGACAAGTTTTACAAAGGGGGAAGGACGGTCCGTAAAGTAGACTGCATGGCAACGAGCCACTCTTTTTACCAAAAGGGACCTGAGGCTCAAAAAAGATGCAGCAGGGATAAGATTTAGTTGTCTTCCCTCGACTTTTGGGAGCCAAAAAGTGTGCCTTGTTTATCTGTTTTATTCAAGAGGAATGTGATATAGGAACACCTAAACCCTAAACCTAGGGCACCTAATATCCTCTGGTGCGTCCATCCATTCCCATTGAACTATCACCACATTCACCATAATACAACCTCGCAACCATATGCCTCAATTCTCTACTAGCATGTTTGCCTCCATCCCCTCCCCCCCTCCCCAATTTTTTTTTTACAAAAAATCTTTTTCTTTTTTGCAATTGCTAACTATTTTCTTATTGCAGTATATTGGGCAAAAGATGATCATATGTGTAGCACCCATGTTTCCAGTTTTCCAAGTTTGGAGCTTTTGTCAATACCCCAGTTAGGTGCTCCTCATCCCTTTAGCACTTCATCCTTTTGTCTGTAGTATATGGGATACTTGAGTATGATTTGTTGGGGAGATATTTAATCCATGCAATTAGACAAGTTGCCATTGCACTACTCACTGCCATTCATGATGATCAAGAAGGCATGCAGATCATGCAGATCTCTAATCTACTCCATTACTTTTGTTCTTTTTCTAATTAATGGCCTGAAAAAAAGAATGCAATTTTTTATCCAAAAAATAAATGTATAATTTATAATTTATTGAGATGTAAGTAAGGTGCTTCAAGTTGAATCATGAAAAAGAAAAATCTAAAATATATATTTAAAATATTCTTAATTTTAATAGATTATTTAAAAACTATTTCTGAAACTATGGAATTGCAGTGAAGGATGAGCAAATTGATACATTTCCACTGTCCAGCGCACAATCCATGAGCTCATGCAGCATGAGTTGATGATGTAGGAATGCTGCAGCTCTTGAGCAAGCTGCATTCTATGGTGAGTCCAGGACCAGTGCCAAGAAGCAAGCCATATTGTTTGCCCTCGCCAGTGGTGTTTGCTCCTGCTTTGAGTGATCTGTGATGGATTTGATCCAACACGAAAAACACACTACAACTCTGCATGTTGCCATAGTTCCGTAGAATGTCTCTGCTAGCTGCTAGCCTTTGTGGCACGAGTGCAAACTGGTTCTCAATCTGGTTCAGGAATGCAGCACATCCGGGATGAATAGCCCAGAATAGGCCGTTGCATGATGAATCCACCAGCTGCTTGTTCTCTTCTGCAGCTACTAGTTGTGCTCTCGCGTCATCCACCATCTCTCCCACGCTCTTGCACACCAGTTTTGTGTACTCTCGGCTCTGATGATAGTACATGCCAGCTTCCATCAAATGACCCTCGAACGCTGTTTCTGTGTCAGGAACTAGCATTTCCCCGGACCATTGAATCTCGAACATTGGATCATGTTCCAGTTGGGGAACGGGCTCTGCCCCCACAATCACTGCTGCTGCACCATCGCCAAACAGTCCTTGTCCCACTAAGCCATCCAAGTAGTGCTCGTTGGGTGCTCTGAAGAAGATCGCCGTGCAATCGCTGCAGATTACCAAGACGCGAGCGCCCTTGTTATTCTCGGCCAAGTCCTTGGCCACCCGCAAGGCGGCAGCTCCTCCCCAGCAACCGGTTTGATATAGCATCACGCGTCGTACCTTGGGTGAGAGTCCTACCGATTTCGCAACAATCAGATCGACTCCAGGCATGTTCACCACGCTTGTAGTAACCATGACGATATGGGTGATGTCCGAGACCGACCGACCCCATTTCTTGATGGCGTTCAGAGCCGCCTCTTTGGCAAGCTTAGGAACCCACTCCATCACGACTTGATGGCGATCATTCAGAGACGGATCCATATAGGAGACCAAGGAAGGTACCTCGTCTAGAAGGTCCCTCCGCACCACCATGTAGCGTTTCTCGATCTGCAACTTCTCACAGATCCTCTTAAATTTCGCCTTCAGCTCCGTCTTATGATTACACTGAGTGATGTCGAAGTAGTAATCAGGGTAGCTACTTTGCTCATGCACGAACGGCGGCACCGCTGTACCGATGGCCAACAACGTTGCTAAATTACCAACTGATGCGCCACCCTGCTGCTCCTGCACTCGACTATTGGACATAGTACTCCCATTCTGATCAAGTTCTCTACCTTCACCATTATAAAAACCATGATCACTAGCTGGAGGCATTGTAGCCAACCTCGATCCAACGACGACCAATAAAAAATCTCGAATGGCTCAGCTTGTTAGCTCCGATGCAGCACTGGGATCGGCTGCAACGGATGCTAATTACCTCAAATGAACGAAAATGCAAAGTCCAAGAGAACTACAAAGCAAAGATGAAAGATCATACAATGTTGCAGCAGCAGCAGCTCTACTGCAATTCTCGCATCAGAAATTGGGAGTTTTGGATTTCCTCAGTGCAGTAGTCTAAAGAGATCGCTCAATCTTCAGTTTCATCACTACCCTTCTTAGTGCTCTTCTTCTTCCAGGGCGCTCAATTTGTAGAGTAGTGTGTAAAATCACCCTGTATGTGGGCCATAGTTTGATCCTCTGTTTTTTATTTGCCACCTGGAGTTTAGCCGGAATGTGTGCGAAATTGACATCTTGTGCATCACCCACCTTGTGGGCCCTCGTTTGAGACTCAGAATCCTAGTTTTCCAACCGCAATTTTTAGTGAGCTGGAAAGTGAGAGGGGACTTATTTAATATTATTTGTATGGTCACCCTCTATTTGGGCTGTAGTTTCACCCCCTAATATCTATTTTTTAGCCTGCAATTTGAGTGTCGCCGGATTAAAGTGAGCGAAATTGGTCCGAATTGGCCAGCGTGAACCAGCAGCCACCAGTGCAGTAACGTGGATGGATGTGCACTGCCAGGTTGACTCTTTTTCTTGCCCTGATCGGCCCTGACCTCAGCTTTTTTTTTGCACCTCTATTTTCTCGCCGCCCCCTTCCAAGTTTTTTTTTTTCCTGATCTCAGTTTTTTTTTTTGAAACTTTATTTTTTCCCTGCCCCTCACCCAGTTTCTTTGTTTTTCTTCAGAAACTTTTCCTCCCCCCCAGCCACCCACCTACTACCCCCCACTATCTCCTACCGACCTACTCACCTTTAAATTTATAATGTGTTGTTCTCATCTCCACCCACCTATCCACCCACCCATCTATTTATCTACCTACCTACCAACACTTTAAATAGGTTCCTACTAAACCCCACCTACATGGCCACACCTACCTACCTAACCCCTAATGGCCACTCCAATAGACCCCCAATGGTTGGAAATGATGAGGGAAAAATAAAATGAAGGTATTGCATGGAGCTTGGTCTTGTTCACTCAATCAAATAACTAAGGGTAGAATTACACTATTTTCCACCACATGTGTAAGGGTATTGTAGATTAATATTGGTTTTAAACATGATGTTTCAATGTGTTTTGAAAGTATTGCACAAACTTTTGAAAATTTAGAGTATGAGAAACTCTTCAAGAAAGTTGTTGTAGGTTGTGCTCCAAGAGTGTTTTGCAAATATGATGTGGGTATTGAAAATGTAACGCATATGTTTAAGGAATATGGAGCTCCAATTCAATTTAGGCACATTCAATGAATGTTGTACTCAAGTTTATCAAGCAATTAGGCCTAGATTGAACAATTTGATTTGCTTATTTTAATGGTGTACTTAACCAATGTGGATTAGATTTGGCAATATTATGTTTTTATAATTATTTATGTTATTTAACACTAAGGTTTTAGAAATTTGGGTTATGGAGATAACAAACATTTACGATTTTTTGCACCTTTAAAGACATCATGGGTTGTATTGCATAAGCATGCCAAAACCTAGAGGAAAACAATACCTTCATTAAAATATTATATAAAACACCATGGACTAAATCATTTTGGCCTATGCTATTGAAATGGGTATTGCTCATGACCTGAAAAATGAAAAGAACTTGTAATACCCCCCACTAGGTATGCTAAAAGTACTGGTTTAAAATAAAATATCTTTTCGCATTTTGAGGGGTATTGTGTAACCATACCAAAACCTAGAAGGAAAGTAATATTTTCACTAAAGTATTTTGTAAAACATCATGGGTTGAATCATTTTGGCCTACATTATCAGAAGGGGTATTGCTCATGACTAGAAAGATGAAAAGAATTTGCAATACTCCCCATTGGGTATCCTAAAACTACTTTGGGGTTAATCAAATATATTTTTGACATTTCAAAGAGTATTGCATAACCTTACCAAAACCTAGGGGAAAGTAATACCTTCAAAGGAGTGTCTTGTAAGAAAAATGAGGACCACCATTTTGGCATAGGCCTTCATAGGGGTATTGCTCATGTCCAAAAAACTTCAATTGTTTTATAGTACCCACCTTGTATTGTGATAATTTAATTAACCATGGAAAAATATATATATTTTAAAAGTATTTATTCCATGTTCAATATGTCATGCCATGTACATATTATATTAAGTAAATGTGGGTATTTCAAAATTGGGACCGTTGATGGTGTAAGATACTTGAAGTATTGAAGTTTAAATGCAATGCCCACATCCTATTGTGATAATTCCATTGACCATGAAACATAAGAATATTTTACAATACTTGATCCCCCTAGCCTCTCTTTTTTGTGCAAAATTTTGCATTATTGTGAAATCTGAAAATGACCTACAACAAGCTCAAAGGGTTTTTTTTTAATTAAAAAAATTCATCAAAAAAGTAAGGGCAAAGGCGCTTTTTATCACATTTAGACTTGTGCTCCTAGAGATAGCTAAAAATTAGCAAGATTCATAAAAAAAACTTAGCTTCATGTCTCTGTTGTGGTAAAACCTAATTAAATCATGTTATGGAGGATTGCCAATGTGGTTACATCACAAAATTGAAAAAAAGAACATTGATCCCATCGCCCCCGTCAATATATCATGAAATTCATGTTTTCAAAATTATTTGTTCACCTCACAATATGATTTAATAGATATGAAATGAAGGTAATGCAAAATTGCTCACATTATTGGTAGAAGGGTTTAGGGTTTAGGGTTTTAAATTAATTATTAACAGTTACGGTTTAAGGTTTAAAGTTAATTCTTAACATTTTTTCAATGATGTACACATTTTTGTATTTTACCTTTTAAAGTTGTAAACTCATTCCAAGAAACAAACATTTAAAATTTCTAATTTAATAAATTTTTGATGGTTGGTTTTTAAAAAACAATAGATCACATGATTTTCTACTTTTATGTGGTTCACATAATTTTTTAAATGATATTTTTTGCATATATTAATCTTGTGTATGATTGAAAATTTATTTTTATTGATGTATAATATTGGCTTAAATATTGATGTAAATACATTGTTGTTTATAACATATCAAGTAATACATTATATGTAATTAATAAAAAAATTTAATTCATTTTAATACATGCAATATCTTAATATATTTTTAATAATAATTTTTTTAATTATATATTAATGTTATATATATATACCCATTTATATATATACCCATTTTTATTTATAGTGTAATTTGTTTATGATGTTTTTAATTCTCAAAGAGAATTAAAATTTTCCAAAAGATAAGGTATAAGCATTGTATATTTTATTAATGCATGTCATTGAATATTTAATCTATGTATACATCCTATTAGATAATGACATATTTAATATGTTGATGTGTGCAATTATATATTTTTGCATTTCCAAAGATATAACATTTGCATAATTATTTGAACTTAGTAAAAATTGGTAGAAATTATAATTAAACATTAAATATAGTTGAAAGGCATTCCCAAAATCATATTGACAAGAATTGTTTAATGTCCACTAATGCAAAATGGTTAATATATTTAAATGAAAGTATTGCAACATTAGCGACATCATTGGTGTTATAAAAAGTATTGAACAAAGTTTTAAAATGTAACTACAACACCCTCATTGTGTTGCGATAAGGTCATTTACTATGAAATAAATAAATGTTTTTAACATACTTATTCCATGTTCAATATATCATGCCATGTACATATTATGACAAATAAATAAAGGTATTGCAAAATTGGTCACATTGATGGTATTGAACAAAATTTTGAAATGTAATTGTATTACCTTCAGCTTATTATGATAATTTAACTAATCATGAGACATAAGAATAAAGTTTTTTGATTTTGGGATTTTTTAATAATTCAATTAAAATTTAATATTTGAATATATTATAAATTAAAATTTAATTTACATTGAAATAATGTTCAATTACATGCATTAATAAAACATACAATGTTAATAACTTATCTTAATATACTTATGTTAATAACTTATTATGTGGACCATTAAATAAAGTAGACATCATGTGTTGTATATTTTTTTAGATGGCCATTAAAATTTTATTAAATAATAAAGTTTTTAAAGTTTTTTTTCTTGAAATGGGTTTATAACTTTAAGAAGGGAAAAACATAAATATGTACATCATTGGAGAAATGTCAAAAATGAATTTGTAATTTTTTGGTTTCGAAAAAATTTGAATTATAACATTTTAAGTTGTAAATTACACATCAAATTTTAAACCCTAAACCCCTCTACTATCAATGTGACCAATTTTTCATAAACTTCATGTTATATATACGTTGTAAGATGAAGCCATAATTTTGAAAACATGAATTTCATGATATATTGCAGGGAGGAAAGGATCAATTATTCAAAAAAAATTCTTATGTTTCATGGTGAAAGAAAATATTTCAATATAATGCATGTATTGCATTTAAATTCCATAACTTTGTTCAAGTAAAACCTTCTACCATCAATATGACCAACTTTACAATGCCTTCATTCACTTGAATCAATATGTATGGCATGATATAATGAGCATGGAATAAATATTTTTAAAAATATGTTTTTTTTTCATGGTTTACAATATTACCACAAAATGATACGGGTATTGTTTTCCTCCTAGGTTTTGCCCAACTACAAGGTCTTCATCACTTCACCTTGGCTTGCACATTGAAAAGGATGGACCCCACACCCCATGCAATGATGGCAAGAAATTGAAGAATGTGACTAGAGGCTAATTTAACAAGTGCGGGCTTATACCTTAGGTGTCCTGCAAAGCAACCTTGAGCTTATCCCATTCTAGGTTTGCATACATCCTTGCCCTTACAATTGTTTTTTGCTCATTATGATGGAATCGGGCTAAAGGGTTGTTCAAAACCCACACATTCATGGCCACATGATCTTGATGCCTTGGACCTTCCTTCTAAATAGATGGGCATACCAACTTGCCCAGCACCATATTCACATTGTGTCACACTCACAAATGCCATACCAAGTTGTACTTGGTGATGTAAATCACATTGCACCATGAACCTTACAAGTAAACTTTACACCATTCCTTGCCCAATATTCACCTTTAGGGTAATTAAAGGAAAGACAACCACATCTGAAACCAAAATAATAAAAACAAAAAACCTAATGTGGGAACTAATGTTTTGGATGAAAGTGAGCTTAATTTTGGATGATAGTATTGCACAAAAAGATAAAAAATAAAAAGGAAGGATGAGGGTATTGCATAAAAAGATCAAAGGTCAAAAATCAAAGGTGAAGGTATTACACAAATAGATAAAAGATAAAAAAACACAAGATCATGAAGAGGTATTGCACAAAAATCAAAAACCTTTGACACAATATGAGGGTACTACAAGAACTCAGT
This sequence comes from Sphagnum contortum, assembly GCA_963920785.1. NCBI lineage: Eukaryota > Viridiplantae > Streptophyta > Sphagnopsida > Sphagnales > Sphagnaceae > Sphagnum > Sphagnum contortum. The sequence continues at coordinate 8,300,848 of OY987290.1, read as the reverse complement.
GTTCAAAATTGCACAAAATGAAGTTAACCTTAAAAAAAGCAATACAACTTATGAAGCCTTAAGGTATTGCCTAAAGACTTGAACAAAAAAAATTCCCCACCACCTTATCACATGGAGAAGGACGGTGGGGCAAAGGTTTAAAGACCACAATTAATGAGGGCATTGCAATCACAAATTGGACAAAAAAAACCCCACCCATCCTCTCCTTTTGAAAGGATGGGTGGGGTGATAAATTATTATAAGTGAAGTTCAATATGTCACCTCCATTAATATATGCATGAAGTTCAACATCTTCATTCGCATTTTCTTGCTTTAGCATTAGAGTAGGAACTACATTTTCTTGTTATTCTATCGTCAAATTAATTTTCTCCAAATCCACTTCAATTCTATTAACATTTACCGCAAATGTTTCCCCAACATCAACACCCACTTGCACTTGCTCTTCAACAATCTCACTTGGAGTCAATGCAGCCACATCTTCAACACTTATTTGTGCTAGTTATCCCAACACCCCTTACTTTCAAATCTCCTTCATTCATGACATTTCCCATGCCATCTATAGATTCAGCTAAGGCTTGTTGATATGTTGCACCATTTTTTGTTCTTTTTCGAATTTGCATCTAACAAAAACACAAACAATGTAAAAATAAAAATAAACATTTATAACCAAGAAAAAAAAAAAAAAAAAAAAAAAAAACTAGCACCAATAACCATTACTACAAAATGTGGGTGCAATTCATTAGTCCCCGTTCACTAGACCAATGAATTCACTACTTTTTCATTGGTCCCTAATCACTACAACCAGTGAATTCACTCAAAATCCAGTGAAATCACTTGGCGTGTAAGGACACCTTTTGTTGCTAACACCATTGTAACTAGCATTAATGCAACCAACACCAGTGCAACATCAACATTAACACCAACAACCAACACCAACTCTAGCATTAATACTAGCATTAACACCAACATAACACCATCACCAGCCCCAACATAGCACTAGCATTAGCACCAGCGCAACACCAACATTAGCACTAGCACAACGAACACCAGCACAATGAGCAACAACACAACATTAGCACTAACACCAACAACCAACACTAGTTAGCACAAACACCAACACAACACCAACATTAGCACTAGCATGAACATTAACATTAATGTTAGCACTAACAACAACACTAGCACTAGCACCAATGCTAGCCCTAACATAGTTAGCATTAGCAATAACAACCAACATTAGCGCAACACCAACACTAACATTAGCACAAACGTAGCACCAACACTAACAATAACACCAGCACTAGCACCAACACTAGCACTCACACTAGGGTGAATGCACGGTATAATGGTTCAAAAATGGCAAAAAATACACTCCCTATAAATCTTTACAAGATTTTTTCAAATGATTCAAATGGACATGGTTGTTATTTTTAAAAGTATTAATATATTAATACTTGAATAATACATGTACAATCACTTACAAACTTCCCAAATTTATATGAAAACTGGTATTTGGTAAATTGATGTAGTTGATGTGATTTTTTGATTTGAAAGTCCTAAAAAAAAACCCATAAAGTCCAAAGGAATAATGACCCATTTAAAACTTTCAAAAACTTATGCTTTTGGGATAAATGTTTTGAAAAACAAACAAAAATTGCAACTCATATGGATTTATGAAATATGGTCAAATTTAAACAATTCAAAAGTCCCTTACTATTAAACGATTAAGGTTTTCAAAGAAAAGATTCTTCATATGAATTTATCATCTTGTATTAATTATATATTGAGTCTTAATAACAAATTTGGAATGTGAATCAATGTAATTTTTTTCATTTTGTGATGTTCTAGTCAAATGACTAATCCATATTTTTTGACCTTAAAAGTCCATTACTATTAACAAACAATTTATTTATCAATAAATAACCCCACAGTTCTTTTCATAATGAAATTGTTAATTTAGAATCAAAGTCCTAATTAGTAGATCTAAAGATATATTAATCACCACAAACATTTAAATAAAAGGTACCCAGAGTAAAAATATTGTTTCACGACAAAAATGAACCATGATGACTTGCATCTACCCACTAACGTAGCATTAGTGCTAACAACAGAAGACAAATAGTTGTTCGTCATCCTCCTTGTGCTTACAACAACATACCCTTTTTTGCACTTGCAAAGCCACGCCACAACAATAAACAATGCAATTGTTCATCATCATTTTTTCGTTCTTGTGAAACCACACCACGAACAACAACAAGCATTACAACTACTCATCATTGTTTTTTCGTGTCTACAAAACAACCAAAAAGGATGACAAACTAGGTTCATCATCCTCTTCACACCTACAATACAACAATAAGAAAAAGATGACGATGATGACAATGATGATGTCATCATCGTCTTCTTTGTAATAGAAGAGGCAGAAGAAGACAACAATTATGTGTGCCATCATTGTCTTCTTCGCAACAAAAGACCATAAAGAGAGGACGACAAACTAGGCTCATCATCTCTTCACACCTATAATACAACAATAAAAAGAAAAAGCTGATGACAATGTTGTCATTATCTTCTTCATAATAGAAGAGCAAAACAAGAAGATGACAACAATGTGTGCCATTGTTGTCTTCTTCGCAATAAAAGACCATTAGAAGAGGACAACAATGAACCCAACTTGTTGTCGTCCCTTTGGGCAAGAATAGTAGGAGAGAAGAAGAGGATGACATTTATCCTCTTTGCCAAAAAAAAGACCCAAAAAATTTAAGGAGGAGAATGGAGCTTACCTTCAAACTCCCACTTCTGCCACCACCTTGAAGCTCCTCCTGCATTTGCGCTCCTGAAGCTATGTGTGTCTCCACGTTGCTAAGCTCTGGACCTTGAACTCTAATCAAAGCTGTGAGCTATTCAAGCTCTCCCTAGTTCGCAAGCTCTAGCGATGGAGGTGAGAACAAAAGGAGGTGGGTGGGGAGCGGTCGGCAGGATGAGGGAGGTAGGTGGGTGGTAGGAAGAAGGGTGGTAGGTAGGTTGGGGGGTAGGTAGGAGCTCCCCCCTAAAAACTTGGATCAGGGGTGAGGGAAAAAAAATCTATCTGGGCAAAAAAATGCCCAGAAAAAAAAAAATACACTGACCAAATAAACTGACCTCATCTCAAATTTTTATCTGCAATTTGAGTGTACCTGAAAGGTGAGGCGCGACATTGGGTACTGTGTAATGACACCTGCACAGCCACCATTTCTTTTGGGCTGTAGTTTGACCCTCTAATCTCCATTTTCACCTGCAATTTGACTGTAGGTGGAAAGTGAGCGAAATTGAAAACTGTTTTCATGTTATCTTTACAGTCATCCTGTTTTTGGGCCATAGTTTCAGATTCTAATCTCTGTTTTTATCTGCAATTTGAGTCTAGCCAGAAAGCAGGTGAGCCAAAATAATGTGGTGCTGTTTTGTGTTGTCTGGTAAAGTCGCCCTATCTTTGGGCCATAGTTTGACTCTCTAATCTCTGTTTTTATGTGCAATTTGAGCGTAGCCAGAAAGTGAGCCAATTTATTGGCTCTTGGGCACTAATGTTTTGTGTTGACTGTAAAAGTCACCCTGTCTTTGGGCCATGGTTTGACTGAGCTGTAATCTCCCCAATTTGAGTTTAGCCATAAATCGAATGAAATTGGGGCTACTATTTTAACGAAATTGGGGCTACTATTTTAACTAAATTGGGGCTAATATTTTGACATAGGGGGATTTTGAATGTCAATATCAAACACAAAATCCCCAATTCACAAGTTTTTTAAAACAATCATTCAATTATAGAATATCATTAAACAATTACCAATTGAGTGGTGTTTGTTAATATGCCATCTTTTCCTAATCTAGGTGTTTCATTCAACCATAGATGTTTGGTGATGGATGATTTTCCCTTATCAATTTTCATTTTGACTTCTGATTTCGTTCCCATTTTAGCCAAAACTAGGGCCTGACAACCTTAATTTGAGGTATGTTATGGATAACAACACCAGAGTTGAAAAAAATATTAAATAGTTTGTTCTTTCCATGCATTTTTTTCTCCATTCAATGTCTCTTGTTTACTAGATATTTTCACATAGAAATCAAAGGATTGTTATGGGTAATTACACCATATTAAAAATCTAATGAGTGTGTTGAAAGTTCTAAAAATATATACCTAGACAGTTTGTTATTTCCATGTGTTCTTCCATTCAATGGGTCCCATTTACTAAATATTTTCACAAAGAAATCAAAGGATGGAAGGATACGTGTTGAAGGGAAAGTCAACAACTCAATGAGAGAGTCTCAGCATGATGGGAGAAAGTAACAATGATTCTTTTAAGTACTATAAGAGTAGACTAACTCAACGCCCTTTAACTTCATGAAAAGGCAATTGAGGTTAGTTTCTAATTAGTTAATATTTTATCTTTGATGATTTGTTATAATTAATATGTCAACCTTTGTCGAATATAAAAATGATTTTAAAATGAGTGTCAATTTGAGACTTTAAAAATAAATTAAATATTTGACAATGAACCAGCTTTTTTTTATTGGAGAAATATGAAATTGAAGTGATTTTGGAAGGTTTCCATCACCAAAAGTGAGGGAAAAAAAAAGTAAAAATTGCCTGTTTCTTATAGTTTGTTTGGAATGTGTAGCAATAAATATTAATGGTTGATTAAAAATATTGTATTCATATCTGGTTTATAGCCAGATTTGGCTAAATCTACTTAAGGATGATCACCAAGTTTTCTATATTGTCCTATCCATGATTGCCACTTGGGCTACAACGGTACTATGGCATTTCACAAGCCTGACATCAGCAAAAATGTGGGGTTGATGTCATGGCCCATGGGGGGGGGATTAAATTTTTTTGTGATAGGTATATGCAAGATATTTATTAAATTATTTAATATATATTTTTAGAAGTACAAGTTAGTGGCATTTCTTTTCCTTTTTTTTTGTAAACAAAAAGGACGTTATATGCAAGATTTTATTTGGCCAGTAAAGTTATCCGTAAAAGTCACCCTCTCTTTCACCCCCTATCCCCTCTTTCAGTCATATACATAAAGCAATGATGTTATAATGCACATGTTTGAGAGTAATTATAGTCATTGAGAGTAATATTTAGGAGCAATGGAGGCGCTCATGAAAAAGGAAACAGAGGATGAAACTCAGTTTGGTAGAAAATCTAGTTTGGGTCCCAGTTATTTTGTTTCATATTGGGATTTTCATTCCCAACTATGCATTTGATGGCCTATTATGCCAAAACTGACCATTCTCGCTAATCGCCTGACATTATGGATAACTTTAGTACTAAAATCTGATGGAAGGTGAGAAGCAAGGAAGGCCCAAAGTGAGGTTCATCCAGAGCTTGGTTGCAACTCTGTGAGAACCCATTTATCATTTCGGTGAGAAGAACAATTTGATCTCAGTCTTTTAATCCTTTTTTGTTCTTTTCGTTTTGTGTGCACCTACCTATTCATAGATTTCGTTCCCTTGACGAAACCGGCGCCCAAACAGCCTCCATTTGAGATTGTTATGGATCTCTAACTATATTCAAGGCTTGATGTCAGCAAAAAAGTGGAGTTGATGTCATGGGTGTCCACACTCTTTGTCCACATGGGACAGGGACTGTTGGATTCGGGACATTAAATGTCACATTTCACACTGTTTTGACTTTTATGTAAATTTTTTTTTTGTGGAAGGTCAGTTTCATACGGGTTTAGTGTTGGGAATGATTGAACTACTTTCACATTGAGGTGCTATGTAAATTTTTAAGATTGGGTTTCGGGTTCTGGTCAGCTAGGTTTTTCCCTTTTGTTGTGTTAATGTTTAGGGTATTGGCAGTGGGTCTGGAGAACGAATTTGGAGAACTTGTGTTTGCACTTTTGTTGGGACAACAGTGAGGTTGGGTATGGGCGAGCAAAGTTTTGCACGTGTTGTTGCAATGGAGGAAATATTTGCTTTGTTTGTTGTTTCATTACAGAGATTATTTTCACGGATGGAGGTAGTTGAGGTGATGAAGTGCTTGTGTTTGTTTGTTACATGTTATGGGGTGGTTTTTTTTAGTTCATGAGAAAAGAGTGATGCATGTGTTTATTTGGTTTGTTTCGTGCCTCTTGTTAGGGTAGAGAGGCCTATCACCAAACACAGGCCTACAACCAAACACCCATTTGGTGCTAGGGGTTGTTGGTTTATAGAAAATACACAATTGTATGGATGTTTCAGATTTTGCCTATGACCAAATGTTTAGATATGGAGAATTATATTGTAGAAATTTATTGCATATGACCAAGATGTGATTTTTATGTTTGGTGACAAGTGTAAATTTAGTCATATTTGCACACCTTCTTGCCACTTTAGAATGTACACGTATTTGGTGATGGGTGCAAAGATGACCAAATAGTTGAAAATAATTGAATATCAACAAGCACAAGAGGGTTTCTTTTTGTGTTTGGTTTTGGGAGTGCAGTGGGTCATTTACCAAACCCCATGTTTGGGCTAGCAAAGCAGAGTTTGGTGATAGGCTTTAGAATGACTAGTAAAATGAGGAGAACCCATCTCAATAAGCAAGGGGTCATTTTAAGGGTCCAAACATGCTGTTAAAACCCACTTTAGGTGTAACAATTACTTAATTTTACACTTTTTAAAGTGCTAAGTCAAATCAATATTTAAAATGTTTGATAAAACTATACAACAATGTTTCTAATACATTATGGAAACACTTGAAAAAGTTTGAAACAAATCTAATGAATATTGAATATTCAAAATCATTTTTTTAATAGTGTAATGAATGTTTTAGCATTTGAAAAACTCATAAATGACTCCTTACTAGACTTTAAATGACATATTTTAAAGACATTATTTAAATCAAACTTTACTGTGATAGTATAATGCAACAGCTTTGTGAGTCAAAAGGATTTTTTAAAGATTTTGTTAAACTTACAAATGAAATATCCTTAGGATATTCTAAGAATAATTTAAGTATGGTAAATTAAACAACTAAAGTTCCTTGGAATGAAATTGGAAAGTAGCCATAAAATAAGCTATAAATATATTAAATCTAAAAGTATTAATTAGTTTAATGATTAATATGAACATATTTGTCATTCATACATATGATATTACAATTATATTGGAATTTCACATGTTAAATATGTAATTAAGTAGATTTTTCAAAAATGCAAGTAGAAAAAAATTGCTTACAAAGTAGAAAAAATCCCACAAAGTAATTTGCAAGTAGATGAAATATTTCCATCTTCAAGTTAATGATGCTCTAAAATGTACACGTATGCTTTCAACTTTAACACATTTTATTCATGATATATCAAAATATTAATGAAAAGTAGTGTTTGAACACAATTTTGGCTAGTCAACTTCAAACACATTTGTTACATAATTCAATTATTTAAAGGTTTTGAAATTTTTTATTCAACTTATTATAAACCCAATAAAGGGCATAATGATTCCATAATGCTACTTCAAGTGATTTTGATTCTACTTTCTTCTATTTGTATAAAAAATGGGATGATTTTTAGACTAAATTTCATGTCTACATTTTCTGTCTACTTTACCATGCTTGCACCTTGGAATAAGTTGTCATTATGCAAATCACCAAGGAGGCAAATGGGTCCTAGTAACGTGTTTGGACCTTTAAACATTTGGTTTAGGGGATGAACTTAAATGGTCTTATGAAATCCCAAGTTTGGGTTGGAGAAATAAGGATTGTTGATGGCATCTATGTGTCACATTAAACAACACAATACTAACCATAAATATGAAAAACCTAATTATGTTATATTGCACAAAAGGACATCTAAACTTATTTTTTGTAAAAATCCCATGGATTTTCAAATCAAGACATTAAAAGAGACAAAACTTCCAAATTCCCCCCAATTTTGCCTTGGTTGCATTCTTGCCTAAACAACAATAGCAAATTCATGAGGTTTTAAACATGCATACAAACAATACATTGTCAATTCTATTCATCCCCATTTTCTTGGCATATTAGAGTTGTCAAGTAGTGTGACTTTCAACTCCTTCATAGAAATCTACAAAACATATGAGCTAAACCAACAATTTGCACTTCATGATCTTCAAACTTTTTCCTTCAAGTTCTCCCAAATTGTATTTCCTCCACTTTAAAATTTGTTTTATTGTTTTTTCAATGTAAATTTTTGTCACAGCAACTTTCTAAAGCTACACCCCTCACATGTGACCTTGGATAGATCTGAAATTTTGGTGAAAGATGAAAAACTATGTCTACTAACATCTCTTAAAATTTTATCTCATTTAATTTCATAAAATGAGAAATATTGCTACTTTCTTGAAGTCACCTCAAACTAGGACATGAACCCAAAATGATTTACTACTCGCTTTCAACAACTCCAAAAATTTTGAGATTTTGAAAGACACATTAAATATATGTCTCCTATAATTGTTCAAAATTTCGATTTTATTGATGATGATGACAAAGAATTATCACTTTAAAAAAAACTGACTTCAAAATTGAGGTTGAAACTTTAAATACTTGAATCTCTCTCAATACATATCAAATTGACATGAAATTTCTCTCACATATATATTCCTTTATGATATATAAGATCCCAAAGCTGAAAATCCAGAAATGCTCAAACTAAGGAGATATGGCCAAAAAACTAGATTTGACATAGAGTTTTCAAAAGCTCATAACTCTCACAAAACATATCTTTTTTTTTGAAATTTTGATAATAGAAGCTTCTTATTATCTTCTATAATCTCTCTAAGTTTCACTCCAAGATCTTTTCACAGTAGATCTAGATTTAGATTTAAATATCCAACTTCCACAACCTTTGATGTGTTGATTTCCTCTCACCTCCTTTCTTTTCTTTTCTTTCTCTTCACATTCTTTCCTTTCTTTGTATTTCTTTTCCACTTGACAAACTCCTATGATATTATTAGTGACTCTCAAGCTTTAGTTCTAGAGACTTTCTACCTCTAGATCTCTTTCAACTTTTTCATCAAACAATTTAAGCTCTAATACCATGTTAACAAATAGGAAATCTAATCAAGTGCAAACATAAATCCTTATCGAAAGGAAACTAATACATGATGTTCACAACATGGAACATAACATCAAGAACTCCTCAAGGTTCTTGTCACATAAAATACACAAACTTGTGCAAATGAAGAAAAGATAACCAAACCATTAACACCAAGGTATTTAACTAATAGACCAAACCATAAATAACCAAACTAATATAAGTAAAGAAAGTAATTCAACCTTGTGAAAGTAACCTAATTACTTCCTTACTCCAATAACTAATGAAACCTAACTAATTGAACTTGAATTTTCAATAGGGATTGCAGAGCCAGCTCATCATGCATACCTTGACATAACTTATATGCATTGATTAAACAACGATAAGGGGATTCAAACAACCATCTTTTAGAATAACCCTATGCATGGCAGACACCCGAACTTCCAAAGCATTGTTGTTTAGTGTTTTTTTTTCATCCTCTCTTACAATGTATGCACAAAATAATCTGTAACAAGAAAACTTAATTCAATTACCATCCTCAACATGGTAATGTACCTTAACAAACATAGTTGAACCTAAGGTTACCAACTTCACACAAGACAACTTTTGGTTCCTTACACAAACGTTGCCATGTGCATGTGAATGGAGCCATGTAAACTCTAGCAACACATAAATTAACCAAGCATAGCATTGGCACTAGCATTGGCACTAGTATTAATACCCACACAACCTAGCATTAATCACACAACAACAAAATAGTGTATTGTTTAACCCTTTGACCATCACCCACAAAACATCAGCATTTCACCTCCATTCATATTGTCAAAGACAAGTTGCCATCACTCCCTACTGACTTCATGAATTGTGTGGAAACAAAACACATAGATGAATTGCTAAATTTAATGGGGAAGGCATTAATTGATACTTGATCATGGAGAAGATATTCAAACATAGACCCTCTTGTTCCATTTCTTGAACCACTTTTTCTACTTGTTTAAGGTCACTCATGGCATCACATCCATCAAGAAGAGTTTCCAATGAATTTGTGAAGGACGCAATCCTAACTCACACATTGTAACCACCACTACAAACCCATCCTCCACATCCAACCAACACATCTCATTCTTGTCTTCTCCATTTGAAATGTGCAAGAAAATTTGATCAAAGGGTCAATTGCATGATACCTTTCATCAATTGAGGGAAAATTAAGGAAACTAACAAAAAAAACTACTCAAGAAAGGATGAAGATTGACCTTTTCAAAAAGAACACCTTCATCTACAATGCCCTTTTCCTTCATTTGCTTCAAAAAAGTTATTTTTCTTCTATTCCAATTACAATGTTGCTTCATAGTGAGTAACCAAAAACCTTCAAAAATAGATAGGGAGTTCATAATTTCCAATAGACATGTTGGGAAATGTGTTAAAAAGAATGGATGTGTTAATTTGTTCAATTGCATGATTTGGGAACACTAGAAAGGAGATTTAAGATGAAGGACAGTACCCAAGTTGATTGTTGAGGATACACCCAAGCACCACATTGATGTAGCATATGTCAACTCGTTAGCATTGGTTCAAATTTGGCCATTGATTGTCACTACGACTTTCATCAAAAAGTTCAAACGTTTGATCCAAATCCCATGCCTTCCCTATTGTTGCCAACTCATCATCAAAAAGCCTATCTTCATAAGAATCATTATCCCCACCGAAGAATAGGCTGTGGAATGAATCTTCATCTATGTAGATTGATTCCTTTCAAAGAATAGAACAATTCTATTTTTTTATCCTAATAATCTTTGAGTGTTGAAGGAAATAACCTCTTTTCTTAATGCATACAATTTCACCATAAGGATGAAATGGATTGTTATAAACTTGCTTCCTAGTATCAACATTAAGGATAAGACTTGACAAGTCTTCCCATAACCTTGATCATGCATTCTCAATTAGTATGTTCCTACTTTTAGTTGTCTTTATCTTCAATTCCTTTTGTAGGCACTTGTTAATAGGGTCTCCTCTTCACGCTTACATGATTCAATCTATTTCCTCCATCTTTTACAGTGAATTTTCAAAGAATTTTCATTATGAAAAAATATAGGGTTTTACAACCGGGCTTGCAACTAGGTTTTATACGTGCAGCGGACACTTGCAACTCATGGTATTTATACAACCTTGGAGTGGTATCAAACAAGTTGTAGCAATTGTAGTGGTCACCTTATGTTGTATACAATATCGTATATAGATTGCAACTCACATGCAACTATATGCAACTTCTTTGCAACTTCTTTGCAACTAATTTCCATGTCAAATTCCCACACGCATTCCAACATGGCGAACAAAATGCCAACGTGGCATTTCATCCATTTGTCAACAAATGATGTATGTTAATACCTTTTACAACTTATTTATAACTATTTTACAATTATTTTACAACTAGTTCAACAAACATATTTTTTCATTATTTCATTCATCCATTTGATGTGAATGGATTCTATCGCAATCCTTTGCAACTTATTTACAAGTATTTTACTACTAGCTTAAAAATATATTGCTTTATTATTTCATTCATCCATTTGACAAATGGACTCTAAATATCCTTATCTTTTGCAACTTATTTACAACTATTTTATAACTAGTATAACAAATATATATTCTTTAATTATTTCATTCATGCATTTGAACAATGAATTTTGTTCCTATCCTTTGCAACTAACTTACATATAAAGATGAAATGAAAATAAAGAATTTAGTAACTAATTTGCAACTAATTGTTTAAATTTGAGTTTCAAAGCAATTGTATGGTAGTTGATTTTAATAGTACTAAACAACTAAATTGCAACTTATAATGTAATTATCTAAACTTCACAAAACCATTATCATGTTGTTTTAATTATAATAGATAATATTGAATTGCATTGGACATCATTATTTATAAACATGAAATGGATTTGAAACTTTAAATACATTTACATTCCATGTTGAAAAATACATTCCAAAAAAATTAAAAAATCTTTTTATCAAAAGATAATTGAACTATGAATCTAAACATAATGCCCAAGTTATATATAACAAACATTTTTCTATATCTAAACAAAACGTCAAATCATAAAAATAATGACCCACAACAATCAAATATTGTTATATAAAACATTATGTTTCATAAATGAATGTTGTTTTCTATTTATGTTGAAATGGAGCTTGAGTTCTGTAATTTTTTCAATACACCTTATCTACTTGAAATCTGCCATGTAATGACATTTAGTTCCACATGTGAAATGAAATCAGTAACATATCATAACATTGTAAATTCAAAAATATGTATATAATCCCTTCAATTTGAATAAAACTAATTTACAACCATATTGTCACTAACATGCAACTTATTTGTCATTAAAATGCAACATATAGAACATTTATACAAATTAAATTATAATGTGTACACTTGCAAATAAAATAAAATATTGTGTTTACAATTAAGTAAATTGAATTATAATTTTAAGTACTTTTGAAAAAATCTTACTTTGTATACACAATTTTGATGTACATTCAAAAGCAAAAACCTTCAACATTTAAAAGTAAGAGCTTTCAATATCCAAGACTAAGACCATGAACTTTCAATATTTAAAACCAAAGTGTAAAAACTTTGAATATGCAAAAGTAAAAGCAATAACCTTTAACATTAAAAAGTAAAAGTAAAACCTTTAACATTCAAAACAAACAACAAAAACCTTCAACATTTAAAACAAAAAACAAAAACCTCTCTAAGAGGAAAAACAAGAACTTTCAACCTCCAAGGGCAAAAACCCAAGAAAAAAAATAAGAACCTTTAACGTCCAAAGTAAAAAAACAAAAGCCTTCAATCTCCAAGGTATTTAAATAAATAATATAACTTATAACAACATTTTAGTTTTAGTTTTAAATTGAACCAAAAAAAATCTTGGTTAGAACACATTGTAGGAAAATTGCATCACCAAAAGACTAGGAAATATTCAAAATGTTTGAATAGAAAGATTCTTTTTAAAAATTCATCTTGAATTGCTTGACAATAAGCATAAATGCATGAAGGTTGTTGATGCATTAGGGAAAAGTTATTGTGATACTATCATGTGTCATTTGCTTAAGGGTTTCCTACCCAAATTTCAAATCTTTAAATTTCAAATTTTAAGTTGAAATATAATTGCATACTAGTTGCAAACAAGTTGAAATGTCATATATGTTGGGCAATGGAAATGTATACACGTGGCATGATCGTATGTGTTACTCAAGGTAGTCATTGATTAGTAACTAAATTTATTTTAATTGGAATGTAGTTGTTACATCGACAAAATCAAACATGGTTCACTACAACCATATATATAATGTGTACATTGTATTGTATAAATATACATCTTGTAATTAATTTGCAACTGCAACACAACTCCTTGATTTTCTTCTATTTATTACTTTGTTGTATTTACATGGGACAATTGCAATGTAGTTGTATATTAATCATTTTGGAGTTGTAGGGTAGTCTAGTTGCCATGAACACAATTTCTCATAATGTTTTACTTTGAAGGAGGATGTTGTTTATACTTGGACCTCAAAGACTTCAATGGCACTATCAATCTCTGGAGTACCATTTAAAGGTGCCAAAGAGATTCATTATTTAGCCCTTATAGGCCTTGATGGAAGTCTCCTCCCTTCTAGAGTGTTTCGTTGTCCATTGCTATAGGTAATTGTTGAAAGGTTGAACAATTTATCTTTCAAACTTTCAAGTTTTTGTATCCTTTTAACACCAAGGTGATCTTTGCAAATAACATTGTCTACATGTGTGACCATCAATAGGCATATCCTAACATTGGAAGCAAACCGTATTGTCTTTTTGTGAGGCAATATTTCCATTAGTGATGAATGTTCAGCTCGAGCAAAGCAACAAGCCTTCTTACTCTTTGGACTCACCATCAAAAAAGAGAAAAAAAAGGATCCTTGATTATAAGTAAGTTTTGGTTTTGTTTTCATTTTTATGTTCCCCAACTACTCAAATGTTAGTATTGATTTAAGAAGTGCCTTCTCCTCCTAGACCAAGTAACGTCTTCTTTTACGCAAAAAAGGACTTCCTTCCTAGCCCATCAATTAGCCTAGTGTTGCCTTCATATGTTGAAACTTAGGCAGTAACTATGGTTAATGTACACTCCCCAGATTTATCGTCTAATAATTCTAGCATCGATTGAACTGTTCTAGCCTATATAAATAATCTAGCTTTAAATGTTTAGGTTCATGTTTTAAATTCCATGTTTTACCTTGGGGGTGGATAGCTTGGTTTTCCAAGATATCCTATGGTTGGGTGGAGGGTTCTATTTGTTTTGTTTAGCAACATCCTTTGCAATGTTTTTTCCTCATATGTGTTTCCTTTTTTGTCTTCGTTCCAATGCTCACAAAATGTTCTCTGCCAATTTTGCCAATCATAATATAATGGAAATATATCATATTCACATTGTCCAAAAAATGAAATATATATATGGTTTTTCTAATACATTATGTTGAAAAAATCTCTAATTTATTTTCAAATGGTAATGATCCGTCTTTCCTATTTTTGGTGTCTTTTTGGACATTTAAATCACATTTGGTGGGAAGAATCCTTCATGCAAAAGAAGTTTGCAAAAATTTACTCTTTTAGTTATCTAATGTATAACTTTTGATGTATTTTGTAGGTTTCTTCATGGTTATGCCTTGAATTGTAAATTTAGAATGTTCTTTGAACTGTAATCAATGCACCAATTTTAAAAATATCAAAACGCACTAAATTCCCAAATTCCTTTCTAATAATGCTACACAAGCATTTTGCTTTTTGCCAGAAGGATCAACATTAACCTTGTTTGAGATTTTCAACCAAATTTGTTATTGATGGTACCTTAAACATCCTTCGATCAATAAAGTTGCCTAGTTGTTGAGCTCCCATGCTGACAAAAATTGTTTGAATATTTATACTAGAAACATATATATATATACTGAAGCATATAATTCTACTAAATTCCAAACAATGTCTGTAATTATTCAATCATGTATGTCATTCTATGTATCTTCGAGAAAATATTCAACACATACTTACACATTTTTACACATCTTGCACCAGCAAAAATAAAACCTTTATCGTTTTTTATCCATTACATGCATGTTCTTGGCAAAAATTTCTTTATCGCAACAATTCTATCACCTTCTTTGTTATTCAAAATAATGACAACATCAAAAAAGTTTGCCTAGACTTTGGATTGGACTTTCAATTAGACCCCACTTATTTGTCGCAACTAAAAAGGTTCAAAGAATTTTTCTTTAAACTATGTTATTTATAGAACAATTTCACACATTGAAAATTTCAATTGAAAACTTTGACTGGATCAATCTTTAACTTTCTCCTAACATCGCCTTACTAACTACAATGTTCTTTCCTTGCATTAATCTCATCTCTTCAATCAATATTTTTGTTGCATTATATTCATCATAACCCTCAAGGAATAAATTTCATTTTTCCATGTCACTTTTGCTTTTAGACAATTTGATAATGGATGGAAATTGTGATTCTATGTTGTTACATTTCTTGCCCATCATTCTGATACTTAGCTTTTGTGTTTTCACTCTAATTCTCTCTACAACTATCTCAATTAGTTCCAAAATGTTTTTCGCTTGTTCTTCTTTCACATCTCAAATATCCACACCACCATCACTTCTTGTTTTTAATGTTGCTAAAGGAATGTAATACTTCTTGATACAAGCATTTAAACAAGTATATTGCCCAGATTCCTACATTGATTATGTCCGACTAACAATTAATATTAGAAAACAACTTTAATCGATTCCAACTTCTTCTTCTCTATAATGTCATGTGTTGTTTATTGAACATTCTAAAATTCTTACAAAAAATGGGATACTTATAATTTTGTTGACAATCCTCATTTATATGTGCCTACAACTGACATATGATGGTGACCCCCCCTTCCTCTTGATGCCACCATTCCACAGTGACTCCATTAATTGATCCACAACATTTTTAATCCATGGTTTTTGTGTTTTGACGCACCCTCAAACTCCTTAAGAGACCCAAATGTGGGTCCCAGATCGAAATGACGAAAAAAGATAGTTGGGGCACATTCCCTAACTTGTAGCAATTTGAGGGTAGGAGGGCGTGCTGGAGCTCTAGGATGGGACTAGGACAAACTCACAAATGAGAGTTCAAGATGAGGTCAACTTGCATAACTAAAAAAAAAAGCACTTAGTGCAAGTTGAATGAACATGGTGTGGTGAACTTAGTAGGGACAACCTCAAGCACAAGCTTTACACGGCCTGCAACCTTTGGGAGGAGGCATCACTCCCCTCCCTATAATATACTTTTGTGCCTTTCCATGGGGACTACATCCAAATGTCTCTTTTCCCCGAAACATTTTCCCAAATGGAAGTCCCAAAACTAGGACACTTGCAATCCCAAAACTTAAGACAGTCATATATTTTTCAAATCAAGTATGTTTTGAGAATTCAAGGGAAATAACTTAGAACCTTTAAAAAGATATTTCCAATAGTGTATAACATGCCCCAATCTCAATTCATTTGACTCTTACCCTTTCTGTTTATCATAACTCATGCAAATCAGGTCTAAATGAATAATGAAAGGGCACTTTAAGCATCTATGATTCAAGACCTTTCTAATGGGGTCTTGGGGCCCAATTTGGTGCTTATTTACCTTTTCAACCAAGGCTTTGAACATTTGCAACTCTTGCACGAGTGCAATTCCCAAAGTGGGAGTGCACTTGGGAATCATTGGGCTCCATCCTTTGCATTCTCCCCCATTTGTGAAAGTGTGTTTCACATCTAAACACATTCTTTTGGCCTCATGGGCCTTTGCACTCCACATTTAATTGCAAACCCAATGTTAGGGTTACGACAAATTATTATTTTCTTTAGATGTTGATTGCAATGGTGTTTTTGGCTCCTCTTCCTCCATTAGGGTTCCTTCTATTTAATCTACAAGTGTGTCTTAGTTCTCATTTTATTTTAAATTAACAACTCATACTCATTATCCTTTGGATCATTTTCATTCTCTGGCCATTTTTTGAGTGAGGCTTTTTCTAATGAATATTAGTTTGTTCTGTTTATCCCCAAAAGGTATTCTACGTAACATAACAAATGGGTCATATAGTTGTGGTTTGTCAATTTAACTTGGCATGGATTGTCCCCGAGAGTTTGTTGCAAGTTGTTCATTAAAAGTGGGTTGAACATCTTTATTGCATAGACTTTGTATTCTTGCACATTATTTCTCAATGCCCAATATCCCACTCTAACATTAATATATATCTCTAATCCACTACTGGATATAGATTTAATCTTGAGGAGTTCTAACAAACATTCTTACGATTCCAAAACTACACTTGCAATGAAAATTTCTATGTCCACCATGCATCTTTTTCATTACACACAATTTAAGGAGGTTTGTGTCCATTTTGTATTTATCATTTTCTAACATCCCTTTTACTATGTGGGATGTGAACATTTATATTGATCGGTTACTAATGTTTTATTATTTAATCAATGATTTTTTATCTCAACATTCATAGCAAATATTTCCTTGTTGATCTTTAATTAATGCAAGATGTTTTTATTACGGTTAGAAAGTTTTCTAGGCCAGTTTTGAAGAGTTGTAGTTTTAGAACTAAAAATCAAACTTTACGAATTTTGAAAATAAAAATTGATTTTAATATAAGTACCAATTTTATGTTAGGACTAATCTCTCGACATAACCAAAATATGTACATAATTGATTTTGAAAAGTTGTTTATTAATAAAACCAAAAAATTAGATGTCACATATGACTTTAGTTCTAGATTCTAGATGTAAAATAAGGTCGGAGTTTAGGAGGATTTCTAGGGATTTTAATTATTTTAGGACCCCCACCATTTTCTTTTGGGCTTGAAGTCTTCTCTTAAGGAGGCTTGAAAGGTTTTTTTTCTTATCCTTGTTTTTGATGCCATTGTAATGTATTTTTTGCATTCTGAATTTCTTGTAATGAAAGAGAGTCTTGTTTTTGCTTAAGGAATATTTGTTATGATGTGTTGAAGTTGTTTTTCCTACTTGCTATTTTGATTGCTAGCTTTGGAAATGTTACAAAATTGTTTATTGTAATTTACTTGTTTTTTCTAAAGAAGAAGTGGTAGGTTATTTGCCTAACTATTTTCCCCATGCTTTAAATTGACTATTTGTCACTAATCACTAGTAGACTTGAGGTGTTCAAAATTGTATTGATTTTTTATCGAGTACCCAAAACACTTGGGAATTCACCAAGTGGGCCTAACATTTAGCTATTGTTTTGTGGATACATAACCATAATTTTTGGTTCAATGGTTTTTTTGTTGAAAGATTCAATAGAAACTATTTGTCTTCATTGGAAAAACGTGTATTATTTCTTCCAAAATTTCATTTTTTTTACAATTCTTTCTTTTGTTCAAAATTGAAAAAACATTAAAACAATCTTTATTGTACATGCAAACCATTTTGGTTTGTGAAAGATGACAAATGTGTTAACAAGGAGGTTGAAGAAGCAAATGAACAAAATGTTGCAGAGTAAAGGTGGGGATGTACCTTCTATTGGTCAAGGAAGACAATTTCACACAATGGATCAGGAAGGCCTTGTTATTTAGCCTATGGCAAAGTAATTGTAGATTAGAATCAACTTTGACAGAGGAGAACTGGAAATATGAATTAACACTAGAACTCATTCGATGGAACGGTTGGTCATGACTATGGACATGAAACCTTCAGGGGGCCATGTTTGGACCCCTACCGAGAATGATGTTTTTCAATACCAAAAAACCATCATATTTAGTACCGAACCCAAGAGATTCAAAAATTTAAACTCTAGAGGATAATTAAGGATTTGGCAAAATCTCCGGAGAAGGCTGCTTTTGAAACTAATGGCAGTGACCATTCTTCAACGATGAATCTTTGTAGGTCTTGTCAAACAATTTCGATAATGCCTACCTTTACTATTGATTCCACACCCACTAGCCATATTCATTTTTTTTATAGAGGTCGCAAACACATAATAAAAAATTGCCCCTTATAGACTTAACCGAGTACTGATTTTTGTGAGAGAATCAATTTTTGATACCACCCAACCTACCATCTCAATTAACTCCCAAATTTTTGTGACTCATGTTTCTACAATATTTGAGTGTACCTCTTCTTTCATAATCGCCCCTAACCTTGTTACTCAAGTGTTGAGTGACTAGTACCCGACAGTGAATCCTACCGAAAATAATATTTTACCAACATACCTTGGAACTACGAACCGTCCTATGTAAGCAATTACCAAATACATATCATGTGATGTATGTTTATTTCCAAAAGACCTTCAAGACTCACAAACACATCAACACAAACGTACATGTCGGAAAAAAACCAAGCTATGGGTCGTTTCCATTACCCTTTTCCACCTTTGCCTTCTACACAACTTTTGGAACCCTTTGATCATTCATCTACATGTGAAGAATCACAAAAGATCTTACAAAAATTTGCCCAAAAAAAACCACAACACTATTAGAACTTGAAATGAATAATCCAATGTCTTCTAATAAATTTTTGAATAAATTAAACACTAACTTCCCAACATATATAAAATCATTAAGAAATTCATTAAAAAGACCTACATTATTCTTAAAAAGAAATGTAAAAGATGTTTGAACAAATGCTTTTGGCATAAAAGCTGGCCCATTTTGGGTGCAAATATTGATGTGCAATTCATTTTGGACCTTTATGTAATAGCTAATTACTTCACGTCATATGTTACAAAGGTAGATAAAATAATTACAAAAGAATTTTAAACCATTATTGACTATTGCCAACATGAAAACACAAATGCAATAAGTAGAATAAAAAAATTAAGCAATGCATTCTTGAATGCACAATAGATGTTTGCACAACTTGTAGTTTACATAGTAGTTTCTATTCCTCTTTACCTTCATCATGTAAATGTCTTTTCATAAACACATCCCCACCATCTAAATGAGCATTTGTATTAAAATCAAATATTAACAACTACAAAACCTATCTCTTGAATCTAAAGACATTTAATCACTTTCAATCATTAATAAGTACATGAATCATCCATCATCATATATAAAGTTGTCTTTGCATGAATTTGCTACATATTATTCTTTTGCAAACAAAAAAAAAAGAAAATGTCATACACCTCAAATTATTTGTTTTGTTCATTATAACAAACATAAAGACCTAGAAAATTATTATTAAGAACAACTTTTGATCTTTCATCTATTATAGACTCAAAAGATTCTTAACTAAATGGTCATTCCACATGGCATTCTACATACATGACCCATGAAAAATCCATCATACAAACAAAATCAAAGTTCATATATTAATTTCCAAATTTGAACAAAAACCTAAACAAATGGTCTTGCTTAAAAACTAAAGCTCATGATTTAACTTGTGTCAACAATGAAAAAATATGAATAGACAAATTTCTTTTTATAAATGATCAAACAACATCAACATTAATTACAAATAATTCTAATGTTGAAGCTTATGATATAACACTAGACACACATATTCAACCACAAACAATTTTATCCACTATTTTTAACACCTTTGAAAAAAATGATGATATCATCCTAGATTAAAAAATATATTCTCTCAAGTTCAAAAACTAAATTCAAAACAATGAACAATCTTTGATGACTGCATATACCTTAAAAAGACATAACTTGATAAACCCATTCATTTTTTCTTGACAAATGGAGATGGTATTGGCAAAAAATTTACATTACTTCTCATTATATGAAGCCTATTGCATCATATAATGTAATACTTACCTACCCACCCACCTACTTACATATTTACATATTACCTACCTTCTTACCCACCCACCCACCTCCCTCCTACCACCAACCTACCTACCTATTTCATAATATTGTAATGATGTGTTGAAATAAACATGTGAAATAAAAACTTGACAAAAGTTGAATACCCTTTGATGGTGTGGTCCATTGGTTAAAGACTTGGTTTATCATTGGGAAGATCAAGGGTTCATTTCCTAATATTTATAACCTATGTACATGTTTTAAAAAACTAAGGTATGTAGGTTAGGTTAAATAAAACAAGTAGGTTATACTAGGTTAGGATAGGCTAGGTTAGGCTACCATTTGTAACCTACCTACCTACCTATCACAAAAATATATTTTTAAAAATTTTAAAATATATATTTTAATATGGGCAAAAATTTGACTAGTCAACTATCACTGTTTGCCAATCAAAATGACTAATTGAATGGTCCATACTCTACTAAGACTAATAAATTGAAATCACTATATGTTTTTGATAAAATGTCTAAACATTCAAATGTCAAAGATGGTACATGTTTGTAATTTCAAGGAATATTTCATGATGATGAAATATTCCTCATTAGTAATTGAATATTTTCTTTCATAGATTATAAACTTGGAGCCATTAAACAAACATACCACCATTTCTTTGGTAATTTAGATGTCATTAGTACTGGCGACTTGCATCAAATACCTCTAGTTTGTGACTCTTGGGTCTTTAAACCAAAACAAAACTCCTTAGATTGTTTAGCAAAAAACTTTTGATTCAGTCGTATTTGATGTTTAAAATTGCATCAAGTTATGTGACAAACATATGAACAATTTGTGAACATTTTAAATAGATTTCGTACTTCCGCACACACTAAAAATATATATCTACCCTTAATGCAATATGTTTTACGATGCCCCCAAACGACCTCCAATTCCCCCACTTACATTATAAATAAAACCACAAACATATGAAATGAGTATGTATGTCACACATATTAGTGGACAAGAGTATGTTTTTAATGCAAAAGATTGTCATCATGATGCATGTCCTTTGCATTTTAAAATACACAATCCCAACCATACTATAGGTTTACATTGTCAAATATGTCTAAAATTGGGAATGTTTGTCGACTATGTGTTGGAAATTGTGCCACACATGATGGATTTTTCAATGATGCTAATGGTATATTTAAATTTGTAACATGACTCCCTAATAATGAATGTCTTATATGGATTCAATTTTCAAACTCAAAAGGAGGTATGAATACACGAGCTAAAAATCAACATTTACATTTAGCAAAAATTGAACACACTTGGACAACTATCCAACCCATCTTCAAAGAAATCCAAATAGGTGCTAATTCAAGCCATTTGATCACTCACATACAATTTCATGTAGTACTTGCTATTGCTCACACAATTCATAAATCACAAGGTCTCACATTACATTATGTGGCATTTGACCCAATTGGAGCAACACATCATGACCTTACATATACATCATTATCTCAAATTTCTATTTAAAAAACCTATATTTATCAACTCCCTTGCAAAACAATAATTTTCATGTCAATGTTTGTGTAATGGAAGAAATGCATTGGCTTCGCACAAAAGTTGTATGGATATCAACAATAACAAGATACTCATCACTACTTTGTAAAACATACCGTAATCCAATCATTAAACACTAGGTCTATACCACTTCATGTTGCTAATATTGATAATGATCACAACCTAAAATATCCCATATTATATGTTTCAATGAAACAAGATTGAAGTCCAAATTTTTTGACATCATCCACTCTCTACCACATACAAAAAACTATCAATCAATTATGGTGCATGATAAGATGGGTACCATGTTATTACACAATAAACATATGAATTTGTATGCAACAAATACCAATGTTTACCTAGGTTTAGAAATAATTGCAACAACTTTCAACAACCAAAGTCAACACGCAATTCATGTTATCACTATATACACACCCTTTACATAATCATTAACACATTTTTTCAATGCACTAGAACAAACCATTCTCACTCTTCCCCAAAATTGTCCAACTATTGTCTTAGGAGATTTCAATGTGAATATGTTAGATAAAAGAAATAAAAATACACAAAATTTAATTCAATTCATGTCACAATACAAAATGGTATTTCAATTTCAACAAAGCACTACAATTTATGGTTCACAACTTATCATGTTTCATGTATTGCTCCTAATTCCCAATGTCTTTTAAGAACACGAAAAGTCTATTGGTCAAATCACAAACCTATTTACTTTGCATACAAATTGCCAAACCATGTCACCAATTTAACTTTACATTAGCTAACAAAAAACAAAATTATAAAAAAAATAGTTTTACCAATTATGGTCAATATTATGACAATTAATCCCAATCATAGACTAGAATGAACCATCAAGTCTACATTACTGCTTTCACCATGATATAAAGCCACAAAATGTTACAAACATACAATACAAGGGCAGAGCCGCTTGTCTTGAAGAGAGAACTTCACTAGGAAACCAACACTTAAATGTTATAAATAGCTTCATAGGCTTGTATATAGGTTGCAAAACAAAAGATTTGAGACCGATGAGATTGTTCAAACCAGTGCCTTGAATTGGGTTGAAAGCCTCAATGGACTAGCCTAGTACATTACATGAAGTAGTAGGGGTTTAGGGTTCTCCAGAAGTATATACTTGTATGAACTCTCAGTACATAGTACATACGTGTTGTGTGGCATGACATGTGCAAAATTGGCAAAGAGCTTTTTACAAAGAATTTGGAGCTTTCTAACAACACATCATTCAATGCTTTTAATAATGTGTGTGCACAAACCCTAAGTACATACATGTTGTGTGGCATGACATGTGCAAAATTGGCAAAGAGCTTTTTACAAAGAATTTGGAGCTTTCTAACAACACATCATTCAATGCTTTTAATAATGTGTGTGCACAAACCCTAACGATTCGCTTATGTATATTTGGAGCTTGCAACTTGCTCCCTGCACTAACTAACAGACAAGGGTTCGGACACATTTTACTTTGTGCTTTTTGTTTTTTTGTTTTTGTTTTTTCTAGGTTTGAATTTCCGGTCGTGTTCTGCGTCGTGCTGCTGCAGCAGCAGCTGCCACAGTAGCTTCTCGCAGGGAACTGGGGATGGCGGAATTCTCTTGGGTTTTTCGCTGGCTGTTGTTTCCTGAGAAAATTCCTAGGCACTGGAGTCGCGGATCGGGAAAGAAAGAGTGATGTGTGTGTGATGTGTGTGTGATGTGTGTGTGTGTGTGTCTCTCTCTCTCTGGGTGTGGATGCAATTGCGTGAAAAACTCTTTGTGATCTGGTATAGGAAACAGTGTTTTGTGAGAAATAAAAAAGAGTCTAGTCTTTCTTCGGGTTGATCCGTTGCTGCTGTTGCTGTTTTCTCCTATGTGTTTAGATGATGCGGTTTCCAGACATTTATGAGCAGCTGATGAAGAAGAACAGTAGCTCTTTTTTCTTCTTCTCTGATTCGATGTGTGCCAACTCTTGATTGCCATTGCCTGCCTGCTTCAGTGGAGGCATGGCGGTTCGGGAATTTGGGAACAAGATGATGGAGATAAATGCAAGAAGAATAGGGGAAGCGAAGAAGAAGAAGAGAGGACTAGAACAGCAGCAGCAGAAGAAGAAGAAGACAATCAAGAGAAGTGTGTCTTCAAGTCGTGTATATGTTGTCATGCTAGCAATCTTCTCTCGTTTTGTTATGCTCGCACTTTTTGTGTTCTGGAGGATTCTCGCGCGTCCTTACGACACATCGGCAGGGCTAACCCGGCCTTGCCTCTCTCCCAACCAAAATGGTATGCCGCCTCTCTCTCTCTCTCTCTCTCTCTCTCTCTCTCACAGAGGATTCTATTTTTCCTCTTCGCGGCAATAATTGGATTTCTTCCATCGCTTTCTTTCCACCTACCACACTGTAAGTTGAGCCTGCCTTCTCTCTGGATTCTCAAGCTGTCATCGCTAGTCCTGGGATTCTCAAACTGACAATGAAACCTGAGAATGCCAAACCCTAAGGTGAAGGATCGGTGACAACCCTTATTAGGTTGTCATCACTAGCCCTGGGATTCTCCAACTGACAATCGAACTGAGAATGCCTAAAACCTAAGGTGAAGGACACTTGTTGTCATCACTAGCTCTGGGATTCTCAAACTGAGAATGAAACCCTATCATCTGAGTTTGAGCATTTCGAGGTGTTCAACCCTAAACCCTAAGGTGAAAGATAGGGGACAAGAAAACGCTGCTCAGCCTTCATTATGAATCCAAGCTATTTGAATACCTTTGTGCTTAGCTGGTAAACATTCTGTCATTTGCTGCTAACTCTAGATTCACAGGCTTTCTTTCACCTATGTTCAAAGACTAGTCAGTGGCATTCCAAGCTTCTCATCTCAGGTTCATTGAGTTGTCAAGCTTGTGGCTAATTGTTTAGCTAACCAGGTTCATGGGGTTGAATAGTCTGGTTGTTCTATCAGATGACATCTCCAACTTGTCCTCATCATCTTCCTTGGATTGCAGAGAGACCTCATTGTTGATGAATTTCAGGTTCAGTTCTCTTCATTAACTGACTCAAGTTGGTTTTCTGTGCATTGTGCGGGGGTGCTGGCTGGCTCAGATCATCAGCTGAATGTGAAGTGGAAAACTGTAGGTAGTGTTATCGAAAATGGTGTAGTTTGGGATTCAGTATATTATGTACAAATTGCGCAGTGTGGGTATGAATACGAGCAGACACATGCATTCCTACCTGTATTACCCCTCTCCATGCGTTTTTTGGCTAATACTGGTAGGTCACTAATCCCCCCTTTATCTTGTTCTGTCTCCACATCTGCTTTTCCAACTTCTTCACTAGTCATTGATTACTGATGGACTGATAGCCTTCAAGAACTGAATTGTGAAGGTCCACAGATTTAGGTCAAGGTATCATGGTAACTTTTGCCCCCCCTTGATTGTCCTTTTCTCTCTTGATCTTGTAGCATGATAGAACATCCTTTTGTGCATCTTGAGTCTGAAAGAGTGCCTACTGAACAAAGATACAATTTGGATCCCTTGTTGAATCCTAGAGATGCAGTGAGCAATCTGTCCAGTACCTTCATGTCAGGTCTAGCATTTGTGACAGTCTTCAACTTCCTGTTAGGGAAATACTAAAATTACGTGGGACTGCCAGTGTTAAACAGATTGGTACCAAGGGTGGGCTACCGAGCAACTCTGGCCATTGCAGGATATCTCATTTCCAACGTGGCTTTTGTCTATGCGGCACTGTACTTATATAAGTTGACACTGTATGTTGTGGAGGATGAACGGCAGGCATGGCGTGCAACAGCCCTTTTCTGCTTTAACCCTGCCTCTGTCTTTTACTCAGCCATGTATCCTCTTTGGTGATTGATATTGAGGCACTCTTTGGTTGTGGTGAGTAAGATCATTTGGAAGCTCCTCAAAGCCAAAAATTCCTTGCATGATATCCTGTATCATGTTGTTTGTTATGACTCCAGTTACTCCTATTTGTGTTTCACTGAGAAATTTTATGTTGGGTTGGTTACTTATTATCTTTCTCCTGTGCTCCTGTCCTGTATTCTCCTCCTCTTTCCCAGATGCCTTTCTTCGATTGCATGCTTCCTTGCTCAGTACAATTGGGGAAAGAGGTCTATGTGGCGTGCCATGCCTTATGACTAGTATGTTTTGTCTGGATCTTCAAGCAGCAGACTTGTAGAATGTCATTTACAGATGCTGTTGTGTTCATCCCACATGCCCTGCTGCTTGAGCCATGTGAATTATACTGGGAGAATACATTTCAGTACAATAACACACTCTTCTTTAGGTGTCTGCCTTAATATCACAACCAGATACTCAGAGAGCCTGTTTGCATTCTGCTCCTTTGCTGGCCTTTGGAACTTTGTGAAAGGGTCAAAGTGGATGGCCATTGTTCTCTGGGGACTGTCAAGTGGAGTGCGGTCCAATGGAGTTCTACATGCAGGGTTTTTCCTTTTTCAATCTATGCACTACTGTCATCAGGCAGCTTTTAGCCAGCAGCAATGCCTGGTAAGTATATGTGCCTCAATGCAACTGTCAGCATAGACCATGTTAGTCGATCCACAGGAAAACTTTGCTTTAAGTTGTAGTCTAACCTAAGGTCTCTTTTTAGTGAGGTTTTTGTTTTGATTTTCTAGTCCAAGGAATCCATCTGAGAAGCATGTTAGTTGTGCTTGACCAGAGAGTCGGTGTAGCTTTGAAACTCAGTATGATGCTAACCATGCCAAGAGCAGAGGGGTGTTCTTGCAGTGGTCACAGCTATGATGCAAAGTGGGGCAGTGGTGACACCATTTGTTG
This sequence comes from Sphagnum contortum, assembly GCA_963920785.1. Classification (NCBI taxonomy): domain Eukaryota; kingdom Viridiplantae; phylum Streptophyta; class Sphagnopsida; order Sphagnales; family Sphagnaceae; genus Sphagnum; species Sphagnum contortum. The sequence goes on along the minus strand of OY987290.1, from coordinate 8,273,630 downwards.
CTTTCCAGTTCTATGGTTACTACCAACATTGTGACCCATCTGTCGGAAGTGTGGAGGAGCTACGTCCCTGGTGTACTGCAAGACTGCCTTACCTTTATGGTTTTGTCCAGAAGCACTACTGGTGGGTTTTGGTTGCCAATTGTGGTTTCTATCCTTCTAATGAGGGATCTGACATAATATTTGAAAAACTAATTATTAGGTCATCTCTCAGTTGTTTTGTTGACTTGAATCTTAAGAATGGAGAAACTCTCAGTACGTATGGAGATCCTTTACTTTTGACCGTGGACAAGGTGATGCTATAGAAAGATGCTAAATCTTTTTGGCTTTCTAATTGAAGTATCTTCTTGCAGGAATGTTGGTTTCCTCCGGTATTTTGAAATAAAGCAGATTCCCAATTTCATGCTTGCATCACCCATGCTCGCCCTTGCCATCTGTTCACTCATCTCATACGGGAAGCAACAGTCACGCCTGCTTCTTTCCCTTGGGTTCCGTGCAACTCCTATGGAATGGGGAAAACTGGTCTTGTCTCCAAATTTGGAGCAGAAACATGTGAAGTACATTGATGACAATTGCTCAGCAGATAATGGTGGTGGATCTGGGTTGTCTGCTCTTTCTCCAGAGGCTATTTATGGTAGGTTTGGAAAGGAACCTCTACCAGATCAGCTTCTGATGCAGTCCTGAGTTCCATTTTGCTTCTTGTCAGCTCATCATGTGTATGGTCCTAGTACAAAGATGTACTGTACAATGTGTCCATATACCGAAGAAGAGTACAAAGAACCTAGTTTAGGCAAAAGCCTGTTTGCTTTGCATTCTATTTGCTTTTGGTCTAAGGAGTTGTCAAGTGTTGTAAATCATCTGAAATTTAACACAGGTTTATCAAAGTGATGCAAATGGCCTTATAGCTCTGCAGTCATTGATATCTATCTATTTTGTAGGATAGAAAGTTTGTGCCAGTTCTGAGGGCAGAAGTTATCAATTTTTGATTGCTTAAACAGCTGCAAATTGCAAGAATTATGACTAGATATGATTCTGGTTTGTTCCTACAGAACTGCGGCAGAGACAGCAGACAAAGATTAAACCCACCATTGCTGAAGAACATGGATTGGTCAACCCTGATGGGTTGGGGAGTTTTTTCTCCCCTGCAGCTGTGTGCTTCTTGGTACAATTGGCAGTCATGACATCAGTAGCATGTCTCATCATGCATGTGCAGGTCAGTGGTGAACTCAATTCAATACTGAGTGAATTTAAGTTTCTGATTCTGCATTTCAGCACATGATTGACAGCCTCTCCCATGTGGATAAAGCTCTCTTCAGAATTTTCACTCAGTTGAGTGATGTTTAACTCAGCCTGGAACTTGCTTGACCTAATTTGGCACACAAGGAAGATGGAGTTACGGTTTGGATGATGGTCTAAAAGGAATGGATTCCAGATAATATGGGCAGATAGGAACGTCACTCTTAAGCTTTCTTCAATCAGTTGATAAGAAAGTCTAGAATCAGTTCTATCATATGATAGGCAACATCAGTTCCCTTTTGAACATGGTTATTCCTGTTTTTCTATGTCAGGGTTGCACCTATTTGTGTAGATGTACACTGAAGATGCAAGAAGCTATATGATATTTTCTGTGTATGCTGTGGATTGATGATGATGTTATGTGCACAGGTTGCAACTAGGTTTCTGTCAGTAAGCCCCCCCATCTATTGGTATGCTGCACATGTCATGGATCCCTCTGTGAGTGGGCGTCCTATGGGACGTCTCATATGGGCATTATTTTTTAGCTACTTGGGCCTTGGCTCACTTTTGTTTATCAATTTCTATCCTTTCACTTGATGATTTAATCATGGGATGCTCCACCTGCACACTTTCAGGAAGGAAATTTGCTCCTTCATATTTGTTCTTCATTTATGGTGCATAATGCACCTTGCATTGAGATAATTGTGAAACAGTGCATTTCACTCTTTGGTTGATTACAGGTTGTCTAGGGTCTAAAGTTTTCATGGTAGAACTGGACCTAAATTATGAGTCTAGATTTGGTAAGATCAAAATAGGTGAGTAGCTTGATCATTTGATTGGGAAGACAGGAGGGATTTGTTGCAAGAAGCTATTCGAAAGATTAGTGGAATGGGAGAAAGCAATATGTCCCCAAACTTTTTGCAGAAGTGAGCTTCTTCACACTGTCTGGATGATTTGATTGCCTGTTTTGATTACAAGTATGGTAGTTGAAGTTCAAGATATTTTAGAGCAAATAATTTAGAGTGAGCAGCATTGTGCTATAGGGCATTTTCCAATAAGAAGGAAGTGGATTGTGGAAAAATCTCTAGGCACAGCACTTCTTGTTCTATGGTTCTGTGGTTGTGGGAGTATGTCACACAGCAGAGTCCCACAGTCACACTAAGATGACACAGAAGAGCAACACTAGGATGTCCAGGCACATGACACAGAATGCATATTATACTATATGGGGAACCTGAATTTAGCAGGTGGAGAATGCTGGCTTGTAGGACTTCGTGTACTGTTTGGCTTGAATCATTTCTTTGACTTGTGGTCTGCAAAAGTACGAGGTTGTTGCTCTGACTTTAGCTGGACATGGGGACTGGTATGAAGGTGTTTTCTCATTCAACCCAAGGGCCAACATGCTGGCAAAATAGCAAATCCTATCTTTACCAGTGAGACTGAAAGATATGTGATGGTCAGGGAGTGTACTTCCATGACCAGTAATTGCTCTTAGAATGCATTGGCTCATGATGACAGCATGAACAGATGTACTGAGTTTGTACTTTACAATCTTATTTGTAAATTTGATGTATTGCCTGATTATGCATGACTCAGAGCTCGGAATATCACTTTGGATGTGGCTTGAGGTAGAGAGGTGAAGCTTAGGTTTTGCCATATGCAAAGGATCCACATTGTTTATAACCTCCATGTTATGAGAACATCATCTTGTTAGGCAACATGTATGTACCTATTTTCAAGTAATTCAATTGCAAATTGAACTGTGGCACTGGTCATTTCTACCTTCTATCAATTACCACCAATTGTTCAACCCCTTGTTATTGAAATCCCAAGAAAAAAAAAGAGTATTTAAGGTAAGATCCTCATTAAAAATGCCATAAGCATTGTAAAGACAATTGATAAATGAGAGTGAGAGCACACATCATTTAGGTATTTGAATTCTAGTTGGTGTGTTATAGGCACCATCTTTATCCCCCCTTCAATTATCACAAATATACATTTTGTGAATCCATTAGCATATTTGATGTTTACTGTTATTGCCAAATTGTAGGTAATTTTGTGTAATATCTTTTGAATTTGGGTTTGTTTTGTTTCTGTACATATGTTAATCATCTTTGTGGCTAATCAATCTTCATAGCAAATGCAACCCATATTTGGTTTGTTACCATGCACACATCAAGCAAGCTAGTTGCATACAATTTGTAGTATAATCACAACATTCATCAGATTGAGAAGATTGATTGTTGTGACAAACTGATCAAACTAGATTGCATTTTCAATTCCATTTCAAGTAGCAATTGGTGAATCCTTGCAATATTCTACAAATTTCACCACTTGCTATTTAAAATTTCCACTCTTGTTGATGTTAGTAACACATTTCCATTCTTGTTGCTACTATAAACCTTGGGCTTCATCATCTCTTATGAGCTTTCTTCCCTTGCATGATCAACTTGAAAATCTATTTCTAGAGTGCACTAGTATTTTGGGATTTTGAATTTGAAGCTTTATGTGTGTGAGCCTGTAGGAAGTTTTGATCATCCCATTCAAAGAAACAAGTACAAACCAAGAACTGATAAGAGCACCATGACATTTGTGCAACATTCATGGATTAGAAATGCGCCCTTTAATTTACACACCCCCCTTCAATTATATCTTTATTTATGTACATGTTAAAGGAACTTTTCACTTTGCCACTCTTCCAACCTCATTAGGTTCTAAAAATAGAACATCTCTTGTTTGCACACAAAGTCATGGAAATTCCCTTGCATTTAATCCATCTCCAAGATCTTCAAAAGTCATCAATGACCCAATCACTTGCTCTGCAATCATTTGTGCATCAATGTATAACAAATAAAATGACATGAAGTGTGACAATATCCCACCTTTGTGAATGCAAAAAAAGTAAACATGTTTCAATGTCCTTCTTCATGTAAATTACATACAATTTGAGACCTTCATTTCTTTCATATAATGCATCAAACAATGTGATTGAACAATTTATGTGGCAAACTATTATGGCACCTTACCTATGTAAGCACCAATTACATTAAATAGAAAAGTAATGAACATACCAATGTTCCCTTTGCCGGTGATGATGTAGGTTTTACTATTGGTGCGACCTCCGGTTTTGTTGCTACTGCTCCCAATTTTGATGGCTTATTCACTTTCTCTTTTTGTGCCCAATTTGACATAAACTCCAATGCATCTACCCCCAAGCCTTAGGGAAAGTTACTTTTTTTTTCATCCAAACAAAATAAAACAAGAACAAATGTGGATTCTTTGATCTAATAATTATAGTAACAATAATAATAAATTCTCCCAATAAGCAAAACCATTTGTACAATCTTTCAAGAAAACAAGAACCACAAAACAAACCAATTTAGTTTGGATTCAAAATTAAGTGTTAAACATAAATGTGTCAAAACATCACTAGTTGCAACATCATATGTTTTGAAAGTTCTTGAAACCAACATGAAAAAACCAATAAATTGTAAATTGGGTAGCATGTCTAGGTTGCACCTTTGAATATTGTCTTCACAATCTAGAGAATGGTTACATTAATCAATGCACACCAACACTCTTCACAAAAGTCCTTATCGAACATTATGAATCTATTGGATCGTAAGAAAGAGGCATGTTTTGTGGCTTTCCAATTTTAAGGTTGTTTGACAATCAACAAAGTGTAATTTGTAAGATATATAATTTGTCAAATTGGCATTTGTAAAACTTTAGGTTTCCAAGATAAGAAAAAAAACCATCAGGTTGTGCACACAACAAATCTGTCATGAACCGAGACAACAAATCATGTACATCAAGTCGTGCTCCATAATTTTCCATTGCTACCCTCCTTGGGTTAGCTTTTGGACCCTCCTCCACTAGTTGAACCCTCTTTCTTTCCTCTGTCTTGCATGACATCTTTCTTTTTTCAATTATCACTTCAAGATTCAAAATTAAGGTCACTTCTGTTAATATTTGAACACCACAAGTTTCAAGAACATTGTTTCTAGCACCTCAACTTCTAAAAGCATAACCCTTATGAAATTTTGAATGAAAGACAATTCAAGGCATTAAATCATGGAATTGCCATCAATTTAACAATTGTAAGGATGCAAAACTAAACAAAGTTTCATGTGGGATGTTCAAACATGTAAATGGTAAAGAATGTGGATGGAAAAATTATGCATGTTGGAGATTGGTCGTTGGTTTATTTGTTTCGTATCAATCTATCTACTTGCTTCAACACTAAGAAAAGAAGAACATGTGAAATTTTACAACAAAAGTGATTAAGTGCCTTTTTACCATATGCATTGCTCAAAGGTGTGAAACTACCTTGGACCCATTTTCCTCTAAAATTGGTTAGATTGACTACCATTGTTCTAAGGATACAAAGAAAATAAATTTTATAGTTAAGGTTTGTGACAAGAATGTTATTCCATGGGTGTGTGAGTGTGAACATAAACAAATGAACATGAAAAGGAATTAAAGAATATTCCTTAAAATATCCATGGGAATATTTTCTAACATGTTCACTTGATGTGAGTTGATTATTCTTTCACATGTCCCAAGATGTCACCATGTCAAATATGCAAATATTTTAACATGTTAGCCACGTCACAATGTACACATGGAAGGTTCAAACTACTAGCATAATCAGAGAAAATTTTGTTTGTTTTAAAGTGTGTTTAAATGACAAGGAAACAACACAAAAAATAGGAATTCATTTTTACAGCACAAGCCTTGAATAAACATTAAACATTTATGCATGAAAGTTGTTGTGAGGACATATTTCAATTCATGGTTAAAAATTAAATCTAGATGACATGTAATGATCATTTCAAAAGACAAATGAATGTCATCACATGTAGGATCTTGCTTTAAATAGAGTGTGACATGAATAAAGTTAGAAAATCTAGTGGTGAAGAATTGTTATGATAAAATCTATCATAACCCCAATTAATAGAAAAAAACACTCATGCATATTACATTGTTGGAAGATTATTTTAACTAACAAAAAAACTTTGTAGTTTAACACATTTAAGGGACCCTATAGTGGAATGCCTTATGATCACTAGTTGTAATCAAAATCAAATGGGCCAATGAAAAGATTCAACCACAAATGGGCCCTTTGTGGTCATTTTGATTTTTTCATATAAAATATTTTTGTGAAGGATTTGTTTTGCAACATGTTCTTAAAAATATTTTAAATTCCCCCAATAAATTACATGATATGTGTTAACTCTTTTTGAGAAAATATGAATTATCTAAAAATGTACAAATTTGTTAAATTCTATTTTTTCTTGAAAATTTACCATAATTTCAAATTAAATTAAAATATGCTAACTAATTTAAACTTTCATTTTTTGTATCATAATCCAAAACTTTGTTCATATTTCATACACATTATGACCCATTTACATCTAGCAGATTATGCTTGAAATTTGAACATTCTAATATTATATTTTGAATTTCTAAAAATTTCAACTACCATGATTTTTAAATTATGAATGTCTTTCACATGTGCATTATGAATGGTAGGTTGTCATCATTTCATTTTTTTCCCATCAAAATTTCTTTATTTAAAAATCCTTAACCTAGTGTTGATTTGGGGTGTTAAAATTCAAAAGTCCTTTATTAAAATCAAAATTCAATTTATGATATTTTTACTTTCTTCAAACACTCTTACAAAACATTTAGCACAAATTTCCTTGATCAACATGACCTTTAAGTGGCATTACATAAATATCTTTGAAAAAATTAACAAATTTTTTATCACCTAACATGGTTTTTTGCTCGTTTGACTATGATGACACCTTGTTGGATATCCACAACAAATCCATCATGTTTCCACATTCAATAAATTCACCATAATGTTGTGGCAAAAAAGAAAAAACCATTTGAACACATCTAATTCCAACATTTAATAAATCCACCATAAATAATTTTTTTGGTCTCCTCCCTTGCCCCCTTATCGATTTTTATCAAGGGTTGATAACAATTTAAAAAGTAATTAGCAAGGATTTTTAATAGGGATTTTAAAAAATCAATCCTCAATTTCGTTAATATTACAAGTCTTAGGACCTTATTCAAGTAATATGGTAGGGTGGGGCAAAAACATGGTAACGTATACCAAGAAAGTAATCTACCTAAAATCTAGTTTATAATTGAGGTAGTTTTTAACACATGCATTAAAAAGTAGAATATATATTTTTTGTAAGTATAAATATAAAACCATTAGGACCTCCATTGCATTTGTGGTAAGTTGAATACAAAATCTCAATAATTTTTGTATAATAAAAGTAGGTAACAAGTATGTTTGAAACTAACTTGTCAATATGGTGTTCAAAAAAAAATTACATAGAAAGTTTGATATATTATGACTATGATATGTACAATTTGAGAGGACATAAATATATTCTAAGTCTCTATTAACTTCAAAGTAGAAAAAAATTAATATTTGATATACTTGCAACCAATTTTGTAAAACCCTTAGCCCAATCCATGCAAGTAGGTTCATTTTTTTGAAATCTACTTAGATGCATATTAAAATTGTGGTTCTTGAACTTTATTATAATAAAGTAAAGTAATATATTTATTTTAATAAATAAAATAAAATAAAAATTCTACTTTCAATAAATCAAAGCCTACTTATGTATACTTGTCATTTTTTGTGACAAGGATCACCAATTGTCTACTTTACCATGCTTTTACCCGGTGAAAATCTTTTAAGGTGTACCATTCAAAATGAAAAGGACCTAGTTTTTAACAAAGGCCTAAGCTACCCACTTAGCTTAATTTAATACATATACATAACAAAACTAGCTAGCAAGGACTTTGTAAAATCAATTATAAAAATTACAAGTTTCAGGAATTACTTGTTCTTGACATGGTAACCCAATTTCAAATCCTACCACCTATGACAAACCTAGGCTAGTTAGCTAGCTTAAGTTATGCTTAAACCAAAGCTACCTATTTAGCCTAATTTAACAACTTAGCAAAATTACTTAATCTATTAGTTAGGTATAGGTTACCTACATAGCCTATAATAACTTGCTAGCCAATTAACTAAACCTAGGTGATCTATTTAACTTAGCTTAACTAGCCTACTAGGTCTAAATAAATAGACTAGGCCTAGTAAGTAAGGCTAGCATAACTACCTTACTAGGCCTATGCCTTTTGAAAAGATGAGATTCTTTGTGATGAAGGTAGGTAATAAATACATTGTAGGTTGGAAAGAGGTCTGGGTAGGTTGTAGGTAGGTAGTTGTATTGGACATCTATTTACTTACTACAAATACCTATTTACATGTAATCAAAACGTACCTTGCCTTAGCCTACCCACTTATTTACCTTGTTGCCTACCTATGCCTAAGTTACCTAACTAGGATATATTATTATATTATAATTAAATTTTAATTATTACTTATAATACTATTATTTTCATATATATAATAAAAATGTAAACTAGGCTAGGTATTTCTTGGTAGGTATGATTATTTTGACTAAGTGTCAACTCAATATGGCCAATTCAATGTTGGCCTACCTACCTCTAACTTACAATGTGTATGGCAATCTTGATTGATTTTTTGTCATTTTTGACAAATGTTTGGATTGACACATGGTCAAAAGGTCACCTTACTCAAAATTATTAGTTGAACAAATCATGTGTTTTTCATGCCCAATGTTAGAGTCAATGTGGAAATTTGTTTTAATTAATGCATGCACTTTAATCAAGTTTAACATTTTGAAAAGTGATGATTTATTAAAATGTTGACACATGAATATGAGATTCCATTTTTAGTCCACTCCAACACACTACTAGAAATCTAGTCATTTGCAATTGATCACTATGCAACTAGCATGTAACTGGTTATTGTTTGCAACTATCTTGGTCATGTTTACAACTACAAATTTGGTATTGTATAATTTTTGAGCCCACGGTTGTGTGTACAATTAACATGCAACTAAATGTGTACAACATGGACATGTGTCATAAAAATAATGATTTAAACTTATACATACTTAAATTACTATACTTAATATATCTACATAGGCTATTTATAATTGTATTATGTACCTCTAGTACTAAAGTTAACCCCATGCTAACTTAGGCTAGCCTAAACTAACCTAGGTTAAAATAACCATGGCTAAATTTATTAGGTTAAACTAATTATGGCTAAATCAATTTAAGTTAAATTATTTACGACTAAAATAAATAAATAATGGTTAAATTAAATTAAATTAAATTAGGTTAAAATAATATGGCTAAAAGAAGTTAGGCCAAACTAGTTATGGTTCAATTAAGTTAGGCTATAATATTTATGGCTAAACTAAATCAAGCTAAATTAAATTAGGATAAAATAAATATGGTTAAATTAAATTAGTTTAAAATATTTATGGTTAAACTAAATTAGGCTAAAATTAACAACGGTTAAATTAAGTTAGGCTAAACTAATTATTGCTAAAATAAATTATGTTAAATTAAATTAAGTTAAACTGAAACATGGTTTAAATATTTTTATTTTATTTTATTTTGGAATACTTTTCAGAAAATGTAAATTTGATTAAACAAAAATTCAAATTCAATTATTAAATTTATTATAAATAAGCATAATTATTAATTAAACGTTTATTATAATTATAATAATTATATATATTCAATAGGTATTATATATTAAAATTTTATTATTTAAAATATTAATGTAAATAGGATACAGTAATTAACCTACAAGTACACAAACATCTTTAAACTAATTACTAATTTAAATTATATAATAATATTAAAACCATATTTTCATGAAGTAGTCATAATTATTAAAAATATCTTATAATCATTTTTGAAGTGCAAAAGAAAAGGAATAATGAAAAATTAACAAGAAGAAAAAAAAGAAAATAAGCTTTCCAAGTTACAAAACGTTTTGTTTTGTTTTTTTTTCCTTTGGACCCCTCCTACTTTCAATCCTCATAACTTTCTTATTTCTTATTCATTTTAAACGATTTAAAATGCTATAGGAGCGCCATCTAATGTTATACAAATCAAGTTGGAACTCTAATACGAACAAAACAACATAAAATGATTTTTTTGGGTGTTTAATAATTGGCTTTTGTATTGTTCAATAGTTTAAAAAAAAAGTTTTTGACCCCTTTTACTTTGTGGGCCATAAATTTCTCATTTCTAATCCGTTTTCAACGATTCATAATGTGTTAGATGTGCCAAGAGGAGGGCTTCAAGTTTTGTTGGGACACTAAAATGGTATATTCTAATATATTAATTGCATTTAATGTGTAACTACTAGGTTGATTCATGAGGTTTGCAATGGAATGTTTTAAAAAATATCTTTTGGCTTCCAATTCTATTTGGCTGAGTATATAATTAGGAGTAATAATTCTGTAATAGTCAAATAACAAATGCCATTGGGGATGAGTGAATGAAAAAAAATTGATTTTTATGAAATGGTTAAGGGGGCTGATCCTCCCACCCTGTTGATTTGCTTCTCCCACCTTCCCCCCCCCTTATCTTGTCTCCTCCCTTTAATTCTCACCACCTCCGTTTGAATGACGGTGGGCACCCAGCCGCGTATTGTGCAGTATGTGCTTTCCTGGATGCAGTACAGTTCCATTGGCGTCCGACCATCAAGCTGCTCGATTTTGTGCTGCCTCTTCAAGTTGTATACGTCGCGCGCGATGACGTGCTCGCCCGAGGGTTTCGAACGTATCAATGTCAGGATCTGAGTAGGCGCAACACCAGCGGCGGACAAAGTGCGAATGCGTTCTTTTACGTCGTTGGTCATCTTGCGATGAGACGGATGCGCAGCCTCACGAGTCAGCGGCGGGTGGTTGTGCTCTCCGCATTTCACACGCAACGTCTAGCTCCCAATTCGATTACGACGGCCTTGCCGAAGAAAAGGGCAGCCGGTCAGGACCGAGCTCGAAGGGCACTGGCGTGTTTCCTCTGTTAGGCCATGGCGATCATCGCGTGTACCAAACTTGTCGCAGTGCAGCAATAGGACGCCCATATTGTAATCGGACCGCTTGGTGGTGATGTTATAGAGATGAACATCAGCATGCTGTCTGCACGTAGCCTTCAAGGCATCGACATCGTCGTAAGTGGCCTTGGGAGGGGGGTTCATGGCGTGGCGGTACAAGGAATGGGGGGGAATCAGAAAGGCGGAGACAGAGGTGGTGAGAATTAAAGGGAGGAGACGAGATAAGGGGGAGGGAGGGTGGGAAAAGCAAATCAGCAAGGTGGGAGGATCAGCCCCCAATGGTTAAACCTAAAAATAAAATTGGATTATTGTAAACCTACTTATATAGCCTTAGCCTAATTACTTTTCAACCTACTTACATACCCAAGTAAACCTACTTATTTGATAAGATTTAATTATTACCTAATTACCTAGGCACAATGTGTCAACATTTTATTAGCCATAAATTGGACGATTTAAATTTCATTAATTAATATATACAAATTAAAAAGAGGTGGGCCTTGATTGCCACTTGTCACCATATAATTGGTGTTAAAATGAACATGTGTCAAATGGTCAATGAACGTTCCATGGTGTGCCATGTGTCATCATCCTAGTGGAAAAAAACTTTAATGATTGAGATTAATCCAATGAATTTGTTAATTTTGAGAATACAAAAAAAAAAAATAGTGACATGTGTCCACAAACTATTTATTTAATTTTTAAACATGTGTCATATTTTGATTAGTTACATTGTAGTTGCAAGGAAAGTTGCACATAAGGTGTAGCAACATTTGGATTGGTATGTATGGATGAACATGTATATTAACACCATATATACATGTTGCATACGTAGTGTCGCATGCAACTAAATGTCATGTGCAACTTGTTTTAGGCAACTACACAAATTTGCAATTACATGTGTCACATGCAACTGAAGTTTAGTTGCAAAACTCAAAATTTTCAATAATGACATGCTTTTATTTAAAGGTTAATGAATTTTTAATGAATGGAATGACACTTATGATATACATGTTGGTAACATTCATGGTTTTCAACCTAGTGCCCCCCCCCCCCCCCTTTAATTCTCTTTTCTTCTTTTGTTTGGTATTCACTTAAAGGTGTGATAACATCTTGTGAAAGGTTCTCCTTTTGAAAAAGATTCATCAACCTAAAGGACCGCCATTATAATTAGTGTTTCCCTTTAGGATACAACTATTTTTGGGCATGCTAGCATGATTTTTGCTTAGCAACTTTGAATTAGATTAGAAGGAAGATAATTTATGTTAGTGAGATAAATCCTAGACTAGCTTTACTATGGTGACCCAATAATTTATTATTTAGTCTAGGTAGAATAAGTATTACCTCCATTGTTTGTGGATGTGATGCCAAGTTTAGCTAGTGTTCTAGAAAGAATTAGTGACTTTATTAGTGCCACTACCTTAGGATCTAGTGGAGTGATTTGGATATGATAGTGAACAATTGCCAATTTTCTAGGAGGTAGTTTGTTATTGTTGCAAGAAATTTAGGTGGAAGGAGGGGAGCTCTCTTTTGCCTTTAGGAGGAAGATGTGTTTGATGTGTGTGTATGGAGAAGCAATAACATGTGTTGTTGTTGAGACTTGTGTGTGTATTTACATGCTCCTTTGTTATAGGTGGTAGAATTGTCCTTAGGCAATTTGGTACAATTTTTTCCTTGTTTGTTTGAGTCCCTAAACATAGTGCACTTACCTTCCATTTCCCTCTTGTATTATAGGGGCTATTGGTGATTGTGTTGGAACTCAAAGGAGTTTGGATTCCTTTGAGTGCCCTCCAACAAGGAATTTTTGCATTCCTCTTTATTATTCTTTCTTCATGGTGCTTCTGTATGGACTAGTCACTACCCACTACCAACAAAGGTAGTTAAGATAAGTTCCATGGTGTGAATGTTGTTTGTTTAGATTAACTCTAATATTTTGATGTTTGTAGCTTGTTCCAAAGGGTAATCATCCCTGCTAAGTTGCTACATATATTACCAAGCCTACTTTTCTAGTTTGGAACTCTCCTAGTTTGTCTAAGGCCAATTGTGTCTTCTATCTCTCAAGTTGTATCAGCCATGATTTTGTTGCTTTAAGCCTCCTTCTCTATGCACGATCAGCTTTTGTCTCCTTAAGCTATTTGACCTTGACTAAGATAGACCTTCCTTCACAAGCAAGAACTAGAGGCTAGACAAACTCATGTAATAGTTCTTTGTGTGTTGTCAACCAGCTAATTTTTGGGTTGTGGTTTCAAACTTACTTCACGTTGTTTCATTGTATGCTCATGTTGATGTGTCGATGATCTATACAACCCAGAAGCCCAGATTGGGCTGATGATGCCAGGGTTTAGAGTATTTAACTAGGTATTTAGTATTTACCCATTACCACTACCCAGAAATGAACTACAATGCACTGTGGTAAAGCTAGTAAGATTGGCCCACTATAATGCACCATTTGCCTTCTCCTTATGGGGCTATGTATCTGACCTGATAAAGAAACTCTGGACCTTCATGGAGGTGGAGAGTCAAAACTTGCACTAGACGGCAGTGTTTAGTTGAGGACTAGCGAATGACCTGCTTTTGTAGCAATAGGAAGTACTAAGGTAGTTGAGAAATAGATTGACAATTGATATACCTTTTGGCTCCCTCCCTGGAGTTACACTGTTCCTTTTGACACAAAAAGTTGCAAATTGCAAGTTGGTATACAGTTGGTATTCTGCAACTGGAAAACGTTTAGGAAGTGATCATTGACTGCCTGGAGCTTGACCAAGGAAAGTTGCTTAATGGGTCATTCGAGACAAAGTAAAAGCATGTAAGTTTTAGGTATTGTAAAGGAGTAGAGTTCACCAAGAATTCAAAGAACTATTACAGTTCTTCCTGCACATGTTGTTAGCAGTACAAAGTTGTTTTAAAAAAAAGGGGGCAGACAGAAAGCCTCAGCCAACTAGATTTGGAATGAGTTGTTTATTTATCATCTGTAATAAGTTTTATGGTGCATTCACACTTAATGTTAAATCAATGTTAAATGAAAATCTAGGTGGCATCCTAGGTGGCACCCAATGTTAACTGGGTGACGGCTTAATGCTAAGTGAATGTTAGCTTAATATAAAATCTTCTTGATAAATAAGTGAAGTCCTAAATGACTCGCATGGTGTTTAGGGGACTCAAAACTTGAGTCCCTAACACCAAGTGTGAATGCACCTTTAGTCTTGCTCCCTTTGAATTGAATTTTTGGTAAGCGGCATCAAGGGTATACTCTATGTAGTCAAGAGAAATGGGTGGTAGTTCGTTCTTTAGAAGAAAAAAGATAACTGTTCAATTGTTGCCATAATGGTGGGCTTTTTTGCAATAAATTGTATTTGGGGGACAAAGCATACTTAGGCCCAGATCTGTGACAATTTGAGGAAAGGAGTAAGCAAACAGCACTTATTGGAACAAAAGGTGCAGCCACAATGGATCCATAATATGTAACCTTTTGTTTTGGAATGGGCTTTCAAGTTTCACTCTAAGTGTTGAGTGTAATAACTGGGTATTCTGCTTTCATGATATTATTTATTCATATAATCATGCTGTTATATATATATAGTGTTATTGGAGAATATGTTTTTGCTAGAGAGAGAGAGAGAGTTTTCTTTAATGCATGTTAGGATTGTAAGGTAGCTGTTGAATGAATGCCTTTTAATTTGTATGGACATGCAAGTGTTGAACCTGCATGCATGTAGAGAACTGGAGCAATTCCTCTAGGTACACCACCTCTAAGTACTAAACCCACCACTCATTTACTCAGACTAACTAATATCCTTTTTTGACATTACCTGAAGTTGTTAATCACCCTTTAACCAGAATTTGATCCCACTTATCAAGGGAATAAAATCTTTTGTGTTCATACCCATTTTGGTAATCAATGCATACTCCAACCACTTGAAGACATTTATTGACCCCTTATGTTGTACATAGCTAACCACTGTGGTTAGTGACTGTGGTTAGCTATGGGACAGGAATACAATGAGAAAGTGTTTCCTGTCCACATACCATCCATCCTGAATTGTGAGCTAATATTAGATGCTGGTTCGTTGCGCTCTTGTCCCCATTTTAAGGCTTTGTACAACCTATAAATATTTGCATTATATATACCACTCCACCCAAAAGAAGGAGAATTTGTGCTCTTCCGAGTATGATAGAATTGTGAGTAGGTTTATTTCACGTGTCTACATGAAAGTTGTCCTAGTCCATTCCTTCATTCAAGGAAGGTTGATGCTATCCCCTTATTTCTGCATGCCTTGGGGGTAATCAATCAGCACACACATTGGTACCATTTTCAAAACTAAAATCCCCCATTCTTTTAGGTTGCTTCTAATTGTTGTAAATATCCCACCCCAAGACTAAATTAGGTTCACCTTCTTGAGGGAATCCTCTTAGTGACTACATTTAACCTGAGAAATGTTGTTTTGGTTTACTGTAGTAAAAGAGAAAAGCCTTGTATAGAAAAAAAAATAAGGCATGGTTGGGAACCCATCCACATGATGTTACAAGGCAAATAAAACACGAGAACACATGTCACTAAAGAACATAACAATCAGAACACCACTAATTCACTAATAAAATAGAAGACCGCAAACTCTAGTACTGGTTTCCATAGTAGGGTCGGATTTTCCTTCATACCTTCTTACCGATTTTTCTTTTGGCATCATTTCTTGCAAAATAACACGTTACCCAAAGATACAAAACTAATTCAACTTATAAGTATAGGGCAAAGCCCCAAGATAGGGGCATTCCCAGAATAAGGGGCCTAGGATGAGGCCATAGTTGAGTCTAGACTGCATTTAAGGAATACCTCATGGTGTTTTAAACCTAAAACCTAAAGAATGAGGCAAACATTATTATGAACCTTAAAAACATATTTATATCATTAGACATTTTATGATAATTTTGATCAGAAGATTTTAGGATTTGCACTGAATATGATTGTTTGTTCTTGTTTGGTGAATGGTTGTGAACACTGATAGATGTAAGTGTTGACAGGATAGCATACAACAAAAGTCTGGGATGACACTAATGTTGCATAAGGCAACTTGTGACATTCATCCTCCATAATTCCACTTAGTGAGTCAAATCAAAATAACTACCAACCTTTCTAAATTTTGCCCATTGAGATGGTTGTCCATGTTGCTTCATTGAAATCAATGTCTACTACCAATTTTCCCAGTTATCTAGATTTTGTATATTATTCAATCCAAGTCATTAGAAAAGAAGATTCACAAAGAAAGAAGTGGTCTCCACCTCAATGTTCAATACAACAACATAACAAAGCAATTTGTTAATCTTACCACCTCCTTGGTAGCCTTTCTAACAACTTAAATCTGAATCTAACTCCTGACTTTGAACTGACTAGAAATCAGTAGCCCCATAGATGTTTCAATAAGTTACCTAAGGCCCCAGGGGGAGGGTCTTACTAGAATAATGGGCTACTCTTATGGCACATAAAGCTTTGCCGTTTTTAGATAAAAATTGATAATTTTAAATATGTATATCACCCATTGCAAAGGAACCATTACAAATTATAATTTATAACATGCCCTACCTACCTCAACACTCGAAACTGTCATTGTTCAATAGAGGTGGACTAGTATGGTTAATTCATTTGTTGAGTAATTAGTTGGGGTATATGGGAACCATAAGGTGTTTAAAGTGTTAAACGGATCCACTTGTGATAAAACTTTTTGTGTAAACTTGTATCAATATAAATTAGGTTTTGATGTCACAAAATTGTACCACAAAATCCACTAGGCATGAAATGTACAAGGTTGATTGCACATGGATAAATTGTTTGTTGGCACCTTTGTAGTGTGTCCATCTTCATGAGCCCCATAAGTAAACTTGATTTTAGAATCAATGTTTTGTGATGTTTGCACATTTAGCATCTCCATTTATGCCACCTCCTCAACCATTGTTGGGAAGTTTATAATGAAGTTGTCTAGCTAATAATTTGATGATCTCTGCATTAGGTTATGATTATGTTTGAGAAATGAATTGGGGCATTACTAGTTAGCATGTATATTGCAATTGTCATAACCTTGTTAGGTTGACAATAATATCTGAATTTCATTTGCTTTGCACAAAGAGAAGAGATTTGCACTTTTGTATGACTTTGAGATATAATTTTGGCTTGAATTGTAACCAATTTGGGGGTGGGACCTAAAGATTTACTGTACTCTCTACACTACTTTTTAATCAAATTCATTTTCTACTCGATTGTCAAAGCATGTTACCTACACAATTTCATCATCTCTCATGAGTTTTGTTTGAACCTGCCATAAAGGGAAGAGCCATTACATGATGAACTACTCAGTTCATTTGCTAGCCATCAATATGGTGGTTATCACACAAATTACTAGCTAAATATTTCAACAAATTGCTATTAATGATCTTGGAAACTCTTGTTAAGTTTTGGTAAATGAGATTTGTATCACTCTGAATACAAATAATGAGAGACTTTAGATTTCAGGCTTCAATGTCTAATGTCTTCATGACAAAGGTTCATAGCAAATTGAGAACGGAATATTTCAAGCATCAATTTCACAACAAGGAAAGACTTTAAAGTGATTGTAAATTCAGTATGTGTGGCAACAAACACCTTCTTTTAGAACAACTATGGAAGGTGATTACTAATTACAAATATTGAACACATGGAGACATAAAAAAAAGATGGGTTTGGCAAGGTGATTTATTGGTCACACATAATGCCTTTTTTACTATACCAAGGACTCAGTATGACTTTTACTAACCCTATTGAATGGACAACATTTGGGGAACAAGAGTGTCGAGTTAGTAAGAGGGTAAAACTAACCACTTGTTTTTTGAATGCACCACTCACTCACATAGACTTCTTGACAACTTATCACAATCATTCTAAAATTCCGTGAAGGCAAATCTTTGAACGAAAAAATAAACCTAACAACACCTACTGGTCGGCCTAGACCTAACTAAAGTGCTAGACATATTTTCCCAAAGTAACTAAATTGTATTTCCTCCTTCCTTGCCACCCAAAGAAAGAAAAAGTTAAGAAGAGAAGAAAAGCACCCAAAATAAATAAATGGAGCGAAAGAAGGGTTGAAAAAAAGAAAAGAGAAAGAAAGAATAAAGAAAAAAAAAAGGAGTTATAGAAAGAAATGAAAAAGAAATGTTACACTAATATTAAAAAAGTGAAAATAACAATAATGATAGTAATTATAATTTAATAATATTGATAGTAGTTGTAATTTCTCACACTAAATAGGTATTTTCATAAGTTATGAAGCAATGTCCTCCAACAATTTCCTTTCCTAAGTTTTTTACTACTCAATTGATATATATATCTAATATATCTACATTTGAGAATCTATTACCTTTTTTTTTATTGCCATTTAAATTATTCATCTCTTGCAGTTTTCTCCCTTTTTTTG
The DNA here is from genome assembly GCA_963920785.1 of Sphagnum contortum. Lineage (NCBI taxonomy): Eukaryota > Viridiplantae > Streptophyta > Sphagnopsida > Sphagnales > Sphagnaceae > Sphagnum > Sphagnum contortum. The sequence continues at coordinate 8,254,979 of OY987290.1, read as the reverse complement.
TGTTTTGTGTTATTGGGTATATTTGTATTATGCAAAAAAAATTCAACCAAAGTTTTGACTCAGAAGAACAAGTCCAAAATACAAAGAAGAAGAGCAAACTAGGGAAAGATTTGAAGTTAGTAGTCAAGTCTTTGAAGTATGGGGGTAAAGACTAAAGACCTAAGACCTAAGGTGGGGGGGCATTCCCAAAATAAAGAGGCTTAGGACAAGGTGTAGGAAGAGGAGGGTTCTTATATCTACTCTTTGTTTTTTTTTAAAATCTTGGAGGGCTATTGACAAAATTAAGGTGCCTCCAAATGCAAGCATTAAACGTGCGTAATGAGTCAAATGTGACACCAGGCTCAATGCAATTGCAGGCTACCATCAAACAAGCTTTTGAAATTTGTGCCCAACAAGTTTAGAATCCCCCTTCAGTCAAAAGGTCTAGGGTTCAATTTTTTTTTCTTTTTTAACAAATGAATGTAGTCCTTAGTCAATTTTCTCAAGCAAGTTGCCTCCATGAGATAGATGGGGGAGTTGCAACTTCCTTCAGGAGAAAGGACTTAAATCATTCAAGAGAACTTGGGCCAATTTGCAAGAGAAGTTGGGCCAATTTGCTCCTAAGAAATCATGTTTCCTTGGTAATTTGGGCTGCTTAAGGAATCATGTTCCTCTGTGAACTTGTGTGCCCCAGGGAACCATGTTTTCTCAGGGTACCCTGAGCCCATTTGCCTTAGGCAACTATGTTTCCACAAGGAAATTGGGTCCATCTGCCCTAGGCAACTATGTTTTTCCAAGGAACTTGGGCCCATTTCCCTCTAGCAACTACATTTCCCTAGGGAACTTGAACCCATTTGCCTTGGGGAACAATGTTTTCTCAAGGAACTTGGGCTCATTTGCCTTAGGCAATTGTATTTCCAGAAGGAATTTGGGCCTAATTGACCGTTGCGACCAATATCATAAGGAACATAGCCCCATTTCCTTGGGCAGCCACGTTGCCCTAGGAAAGTTGGGCCCATTTAACCATGCTTTCTCTAAGAAATTTAAACATATTTGCCTCAAGAAACCATGCTTCCTTGGGGGGGGGGGGGGACTTGGGCTCATTTGCCTCAAGGAACCATGTTTCACCTAAAGAAAAGCACGACCCCATATCCCTAAATTTACAAAAATATAAATTCTTGACCATACTTAACAAAATCATCATAATAGAGGGATAATCAAATATAAAAAATTGAAGATTAGTTCCTTGCAAGGCATCCCTATGGTACGAGTATGCATGCTAGGCACATTGCCGATTGAGCTGCATTGAATTCGTTACGCCTATTTAGTACTTTGTTGCCTTCAAATACAATGGAAAAAATCTCTGGGAGAGCGTCACAAGAATCCAGTCTGCAGTTGCCATCACTGACCTTACCCACCCATTTGCAGCGATGTCTACCAGCCACTGAAGAAAGTGCGTCTTCTTCAACTTCTTTGTGTTACTTGTGTACAGAGCTTTACCAGTTTGATACAAGTACCACTCCGTATGTTGGATATTGGACAAAGATTTCTTTAGATATGTATCATTCATTCATAACTGCATCAATGGCAGACAAGTTTGCATGGAGACCTGAAACTCTTCCCCAGATGAATATAGATGTGTTCTCCAGGACTAGTGTGTGTGTACTCTGGTTCCTTCTTCTTTTTTTTCCCTTTTCAAGCAAGCAAGCAATGGCATTGGCAGATTTCAAGCATGCTAAACACTGAAGCAGTTTGCACCATGGATTTTGCACAGACTTTTGATAGATTTCTCAAGCTCAAAATTTTGATCATCTTAATGAGTACAAAAGCTGACATAAGTTGGGACAGAAGTTGTTACCCCATCATTTGCCAACACTGAAGCAAATGTGACCTGGCACTTCTATCTCAAACCTTGATTGAAGATAAAGAGTGCACCAAAAAAGCCTGTGCACAAATTGAGTATGTTGGGTTCTCGGGACTTGGTTGGCCAAAGTTGAATGCTCTCTTCAATTGCGTGTGTCTGTCCCTCTGTGGCAGTGTCATCACATCTGAACCAATTTCTTCAAGCAGTTGGGGGGTGCCAAATTAGCCTAACAGAAGCCCCAGGAAGGAGCAAAGTTGGGTTCTTTGGCCCAAGTGTCAGTATTGAAATTGAAACACTTTTGCAGCAATTGCAATCACTTCTACTAGGAGTGCAAAGCAGGTTAAGGGATTAAAATTGAATAAAATCTGATAATATGTTGTTCCCAAGTTGTACAAGATGGAAGCCAAGAGTTTGAAAATTGTACAAGGCTTTCCTGGTGACAAAAATATCAGATTACTGCAATGTGAATATCATGTGCGAAGAGTCCTGTTGCTGTTTTTCTAGAGTTGCTGCAGGATATGGTACTAAGTGGAAAAGTTCTTCTATAGAGAAGAGGAACTTTTTGTTGTTCAAAAAGTTCATACCCTACGGGTATTTTAGAACATTGTTATGCATGGTAATGCCTCAGGGGACGGCGCTACCAGAATGAGGGCTGCACTTAGCTTTGCCTGGGACACAGGACCCTTATTCTCATAATGCCCTCTCCCTAGAGCCTTACCTACCACGCACGTAGTGTACATACAAGCCTTATGTAAAACATGCGAAGGCGCTTTGACAAAACTCATGAAGTTGATGACAATAGTGTTTTCATGGATGTTGGAAATCACTTCATAAAATCCCATACTCTCTATGCATTTGTACAATATGTTTTGAGTACAAAACACATTTGTACATAATTATCAGCTGATGACTTGTGTGTGGTGTTTAAAACTCAGTAAGATCCGTGGCCTGAGGCTTCACCCTACACCTAAAAACCTGACCTAAATTTGCCCCTTTACATTTGCTGGTACTTTACAAAAGCATAATCTTCCTTCCTCTTAGCCTTGGAGGCCCATTACAAATCTAAGGTTTAGGGTTAAGGTGTCTCCGGATTGCATATTCAACTTATGTCAGTCTTTATTGGCTCTGCCCAAAAGGGAAGAGTTGACACATTGGTGTAAGAAAATTTTGGCTTGAACTTGACCAAATGTGTGGGTGACATTTAGAAGTACTATGTGTGTGCAGATGATGAATGAGCACGGATGGCCATGTTCCATAAAAATGCATGCATCTAGATGAAATTTTTATATATATGATAACTTGTAAGGGAAGCTTTTAATTTAAAGTACAAACCTGCCATAAAGGACAGAGTGAGTACCATATGAAGGGGCCAGTTTAAGGCCAAATCACACGGTAAGCTATTTTGTTATGGGGCTACTACCCCGGCCCCTCATTTCTATGGAGGAAAACAAACATAACCCGCCCGCCTTTGGACCTACCCTTCCCCGGGCACCAAATCTATGCAACATGCATATGTGGATCAAGAGTTGGGTACCAATATTGATCACCAAATCACCGAATACAAGGGCCAATGTGGAGCCCAATGTTCACAAGAACACGAAGCGGAGGTCCCTCCAGTGGCAAATATTCATGCTCTCTTGACTGGGCTAAGGAATCCTACAATCTGACTCCTCAACAAATTGTTATGTTGCCGTATATAGGAAGTTAGCAAGATATAATGTAAAGTAGTATTCCTTCTTGCAAAGAGCAATGACAACATATTATTGTTGGGGGCACTTATTCACTTATTCACTTTGGGGGGCATGTATTGCTGTTTCTATTAATTAGTTGGGGTGGCACCACAAGGATTTTTTAATCTTTCTTTTGAAGGAGCCACTTTGATTGACCCCATCACAATTTTTTGAAGCGGTTGGGCACTCCCCAAAATAGAAGCATAGAGTTGCTTCCTTTGGCCCACTTTGTAATTTATATATATATATATATATATGAAAGTTCAACTTTGGGCAAAATGTATTGGATAAAAGTGTGATACTATTGAGAACATCTTGGGGAACACTTTGAGAACCCATTCATCTTGGTAACATTTCCTAAATTGTGTAGTTGAAAGAGTTGAGAGAGTGGATGATGATGGATGAAAAAATTCCAGTGATTTTCAAGTAATTTTTTAAAAAATTTAAAAATAAATTCTTGGGACAATATTTTTTGACTCTTATCAGATGTAAGGGATATTGCCTCTTATCAAGTTGTAGGTATGGTATTGGACTCTCTAGTAAGCTGGAGCTTTGTAATATCTAGTCGAGTGTTGCTTCAGTGGGCCCTCACAAGTTCTTCTTGGGAAACGAGAACAAGTGCTAGAGTTCCAAGTACTGAGAGCTTAAGTTCTGGATGACAACTGTGCTTCCCTGTGAGCTGCCACTATTCCAGGCAGATTCTTCAATGAGCTCTTGTGGGCCACCCCTTCACTAGCATAAAACAACTTTGTGTTCCGCTAAAAACCTAAACCTAAGCCCCTATGCAATTCACTAGTATAAAATTTTGAGTTCCGGTAAAACCTAAACCTAAACCCCTATGCAATTCACAAGTATAAATTTTTTGAGTTCCAGTAAAACCTAAACCTAAACCCATATGCAATTCACTAGTATAAAATTTTGAGTTCCGGTAAAACCTAAACCTAAACCCATATACAATTGGTCAATGAACAAGCTATACCTATTTTACTTGTATTAGTCATACATTATCCTGCAAGCCCATTTGACAAGGTTTGCAATTGGCCAGTGTCCGGATGTACAGAGAGTTCAATCTATGTAACTAATGCTGACTTAGAGTTCTTCTTTGGCCGTTGAGTGACCAACTGGGCACTAGTAAGAGCTGGGCGGGCCCGAGGCAGATCAGCTGAGAATCTGTTCCAACAAACAAGCCTGGTGAGCCCCAATTCGATACCCCACACAAGCAGGTGGCATGTATACAATTCCCATATCTCAGTTTGGACTCACTTTGGATTAAGAGATCGAGTATGGCAAAAATTCTTTGGTGGGGGCCATGCTTCTCTCTTGTCTCTCCTCTCCTCTTATTCTATTATTTGCAGATACCTTCCTCCTTAAAACATGTGTGCTGTGGATCCGCGACATTCAGTTCAAGCTTGTTGAGATACATAAACCCTAGAGTCTATCTAGAGTTCCCCACCCTTCTGAAATTTGTCCAAAGTTCAGTTTTTAGTATAGCCAGCTGTTCCAATTTGTGAAGAGTAGGCAAGATTGAAGAATGAAGTAGGCAATATAAGTTAGTCATTTGAAGTTTTTTGCCTTTTATCTCCACTTTTGGACTCAAAACTATGGACCCAAGAAGAAGTCTTCAGAAATAGCCAAGAAAGGTTGAAGTGGGTGGTTTTGCTTTGTAAGGGGTTAGTAAGTAATCAATTGGTGGTCCCTACAAATGGTAACTTCAAACTGACATGAGATAGATTCACTCAGCATATCATTGCAATCCTTAGAAAATAGGTAGGATGCTCATAGGAAGGGCTATTATTATTCCAGGCCAAAAATAGTGGCAGCCAACAATCTTAGGAATAGAATTTCCATGCAACCAATGAGAAGTTGTGTCATTTTGTAAAGGGGCCCTCCCTTGTCTTTTCTTGTGGGTGCAGCAAGAGGTGAGGGGGTTTCCCATGTTCCCCAAAGAGTTCCCAATAGCACCTCACTTTTATCCCATATGCTTTGGCAAATGTTGCCTCCTTTCACCTATATAGGTGGGTTGATGGGAGAAACTCTATACTTCAAAATGGAACCTTCTATTTTGGGAAGCCTTAATAGCTTCAGATTTTTTTGAGTGATGGGCCAATCAAATTGGTTCGTTGCAATAATAATAATAATAATCATCATCATCATCATCATCATCATCACAAAAAAATTGAACTTGGGAGGCACCTCATCTAATTAATTCGAAGCACAATAGGTAGCTCACAGTTTGTTTCCTCTAATTTCTAAGTTAAATAGGTTTCATGCACTATTGTAGTAATGGAACAATGTTTTACGATGTTCATATGAAATATTGTAAAACAATCTCAACCTTGTAACAATTATTTTTCATGCAAATCATCCCCAATAGAACTACAATAACTTTAAAGCTCTACAAGTCTCGAGAAAAGGGACTTTTCCAATGACCTTAATAGACCTTTAATGTTATACCCTTAAACATACTACCAACATTTTAATAATATTCCAAATATAACCATAATAAAACCTTTATACACCACTGGATAGATATTATGCTTCTAGATATACTTTAATGTATTTTTAATGTACCTTAATGTACACCTAGGGGCTACATCCGTGTCATAGTTATCTAGCTTCACATCATAATGGTAACAAAATCATGGTTATATACTATTGCAACTATATCGCAATTGTTGGAACATACAAGGCTATTATTGGATGAAATAATTGTAAGATTGTCCATATTTGAAGGATGGATAACCTAATAGTTGTAGCATAATCAAAAAGTGGTTACAATTGAAAAACAATTATAAAGTTCAAATCTAGTTGCAAAAATGATTACAAATAGTTGCATGTAATCACAAACCAATGGGTTACAAAATACAATATTTCTTTTATTGTGAGATGTTAAGTATCCACTTCCTTTTTCCCAAGTATGAAATTATGGAAAAAGACAACAAATAGCAAAAAAATTAAGAACTATTGTAATATGTAAAAAACATTATCAAGGAGTTTTTGGAATGTCTCTTTCAAAATACCAAAGGCATTCAATAATTGACTTCTTGCTCCTTTATTTGCAACTATATAATGGCTCCAAAATTATATGACATTTTCATTCTTTCTTTGTGTGGGTTTGTGAACCATGGAAGTGATGGGTAACCATTGTTTCAAACAAATATGGTGGTACACCATTTTGTGATCTTGCATTCACATCAAACAAACCACCATACAATGTGCACTATTATAATCCAAACCTTAGGAAAATGCAATAATCATTTACCCTACATAACAATCCCACATACAAATCTATGAACCATTTCTTATTGTCAATCATTAATATTTAACTAAATGTGTCATTATCATATGAATGTTTTTGGAAAATGAGACTTGTGCAACAAAGACATCAACACATTCAATGTTTTATTTTCTAGAAATAGTTCAATTGTAATGATTCATAATCTATCATGACCTTAATTTGGGAGTGCGATGATAGATTGCTAAATGGGAAGAGAAATTTCCTTCCAAAGATGAATCGAAGTTGAATTTTTTTCCTACATAATTGGGCCAAGCATAGATTCAAGGCATGATGTGGATATGATGAAGTGAATTTTACTTCCAAACAAGGTCTGAAGTGTGTGAAAGTCATGGGGAAGCACTCCTAGGACTCCCAAGCTAAATTTTCACTTTGGGACTAGAGATTCCTCAATAATCCTAAATGTTTAAAAGAGGATTTGGGGATCAAAGTTGTCCAAATTGAATAATCTTTAGCTTGTTAGAGAAGTCTCAACATGGAATGCAATGTGGTCAATTATCATTGTTAAAAAAAAAACTACTGGATAAAAGTTATGGCCATAAATTGAAAATTCATGAAAAAAAGTCTCAAATGTTTCCAAGTGTCTTCAAGTGACCCCACGTTTATAATGAAAAAAAGAGAGAATAAATTATGTCTACTAGGGAATACTGATTTTCCAATGGAAAGATCTTTTAAAAGGTTATAAGAAAATATCCCGTTTGGTTGCATTTTGAGGGAGTTATTGATGTTTGAAATTTCAGAACATCATTTGTTTCAAAATCAAAGTTAAGTATCATAAATCTTGAAAAAATTGGCACTCTAATTCAAGTTTCATTGCAACCTACAAAACATATCATGAAAAAAATCATTTATCCTCCAAGTTTGGCCACAATGAATTTAATTTGTTTAAGCTTATTAATGTCCATTTTTGCTAAGACTTCCCAAGACAAGACATCGACTTCCAAGATGTTTCGAATTTGGATGTCCTTAGTAAAATTTAGGTTCTGATATGAAAATTTATTGGTGCGGGGAATGTTCCATCCAAGTTCGAAAAATAGCATGTGACCAAGGCACCATGAATGATGTTAGGGGACAACAATGGCATTAGGAGGGACACCAAGGGTTGTTATATTTTATATTTTATATTATTTTATTTTTATAGGTGCTAGAAAGGACAACAAACATGAGGTGCTCTTAAGGTAAGAAGAAGCACATTAGGGCATGTCAAGGGACACTAGGGGTGCTAAGGAACACATTGGGGAATGTAAAAATTAATTAAAAAATTCAAGCATTTGGGGACAAGGGGTTGCCAAAAATTACATTGAGGGACAACTACAATGCAAAAGATGATGTTAAGGGACAACATGGGCACCAACAAACACATTGAAAGCCATTTAAAAAGACCAAAAAAATTGGCATTGAAAAGGATGTTGAGGATTTGACATCACATTAAGGGACATGAAAAACATGAATGTCAAAAGATGCTAGGAAAAAAAAAATTCAAGCAAGTGTGATGTTGGGAAATACGATAAGGGCACCAAAAAGGATGTTGAATGACACTATCAAAGACACCATGTACATAAAAAAAAGTAAATATAAACCTTTGCCCATACATAAAAATAACTAAAGGTTTAAGAAGGCATTTACAAAATTACCACTACAAGGGACACCAAGAAGGTTCTAGGGATGTCCCTAGATTAGGACATCCTTTCCAACAACCTTGTTAATGTGAATCCATTATAAGTTCATGTCCCAATTGTGGCTTCAACTACATTAGTCACCTTCTTTGTTTGGTTTGTGTAATCAATGTGACCAAGAGGTGTTTGTGAAGAAAGTCATTTTGTCTTAATCTTATTTCGAGGCTCCCACATGAACCTTTTGTCCTAGTGCAAGGAGTTAAGAGTCACATTTAAGGTTCAAAAGTTTTCTATAACACGTTACATTAGAAACCTCAATGTGATGCATTATGAAAGACTCTTGAACCTTTGGGCATGCATCACAACTTGGTATTAAAACGCTAGTATGAAAACTTGGATTTAAGGATAAATTCATTTTCATAATCTTAAATTGGATGCACAGCCAACTTTTGACAAGGACAACAAAATGTTTTTATTGAAATGAAAGAAATTATATGTTTCCAAGTGGAATTAGATTAAGTAGGAGACAAAAACTCAACGTGATTGCAAAAGAATGAAAACGCATTTACGCATGAAGTTGGAAGTGTGCAAGTCAAAAACAAGCACCCAAATGCATCTTCATTCTTGGAATTGCATGGTGTTTCACACATTTAGAGCAATATTTGGGGGATGAAACCTTGTCCCTCTATAAACCATTAAAAGGTTTTGTAAAATTAATTTACTTTTTTGAGCTCACATTGCAAAAAAAAGGATTTGCATAAGAGTTATGGCCATTTAAAGGTTTTGGGAATCAATTTGACAATTGACTCCTGATCATTTATTTGACCTTTTGAACCATCAAATCATTTATAATAGAAGATCCCAATAGGTTTTTGAAATATCTTTTCAAGGCATACAATTTTGTGCTTGCAAGCTTCTACCTAAAGAAATTATGAACTTGCAAAATAATGGGATTCATAATTTAACAATTTTGAACCCACTTGGGAGTTTTGGGAATTTTTATCATTTCAATGTAGTCTTTGTCACCATAAATACAAAATATATTGTGATTCATATTAATTATTTGTCCCTTGTTTGTGGGGACCCCAAAAGTTCTTTTGTAGTAAAGTGTTGTAATTTGATTAGTTAATCACAAAAAAAAAATCAAAATGTGGACAATCCTAAAATATATTTTTTATAATTTGCTCGCTTGTGCCACTTATATAAGTTACAATAATAGAACTTAGGAAAATGGATATGGGATCAAGTGAACAAAATATTGTAGTTGCTTTGTGTTTTTGGACACACAGGGAACATTTTGACATGTTAGCAATTACTTTGACTAGTTGAAATCAAACTCTCTCCCATATCCTACACCCATCCCTAACCTACATGTGCGTCATGTATGATTCAATATGATGGCTTGTGAAAATAAAAGCAACATGGCAAGGGTAACACTAATTAAACCTATTCATGAGGAATCCGATGATGACCATGGGACTCAAATTGAATGGGATCCTAGGATAATAAAAAATGACCATGAGAAGTTCTCTCACTAACATGTAAATGACGATGGTGCAAAAATGCATGTGCAAGCTTTTTTTTAATGGTGGGCAACTAACACTAGCTCTTGATTTGTGTGAATCTTAATTTCACTAAGTTTATTAGTGTTGTGAAGGTTGGGATGCCAAAAGGGATTGAGTTCAAATTACTTAAATTTTAAGATGTTTGATGGCACTCATGATTGCAAGGTTGTGGATGCATGGTTTTTAGAAATGTGAAATTACATCAACATTATGAGGTTGATCAAGATATTGCAATGGAGTTGACACAAACCTATTTGAAACATTTATGCCCAAACTTGGTAAAAGCAAGCAAGTGTGCCATGAAGTGGCCAAAAAGATGCATGGATATTAAAGGGAGGAATTCAAAGTTTGAATGGAAAACTAGTTCATCTTGAACAATTTTGATTACACATGTCAAGGTGTAAGGTTTGGGACCATGTGCTAAATAGTTCAAATGATGACATGCACCAATATGTCAAAGGCATTCAATGTGATAATGTTAAAATAAAAAGGATGTATAAATTCAATAAAATTCCTTTTTGTGAAGGGACTCCCAACTTGCGTTAAATGCAAAATGTAGGAGAATTGGCAAGTACATAGGTCCCAATTATGGTTCCAACCATTTTTATATTTTGTGTATAGTTGACGTTACTGAAAGATGTTTTTTTTAAAGGAACACCTTGTCCTAATCTCATCTCATAGATCCTGCACAACAATTTTTTCCAAATGTAAGGAACTAGGTAATGCACCTAAAACTCAAAAGCCTTCTACAACATTGTGTATTGGATAGTTCATTTTGATATCTTATGGTTAACCTTAGGGTCATGAATTTTTTTTTACCATACATCACCAGTTTTGAGACTATTAAATATTTTTGTATGTGCATGATGCAAGGTAAAAATGGATACACTTACTTTTTGTGTTTGTACCATGCTTCCACCCAAGAATGGTTAACCACATTTTGCACCAAAAGTTATACGAATGCAAAGGCATGGACCCTCAACATCTTTCCATAAATTGAATGATTGTTTTATGAATTTCCTTTATTTTGACCAACTTTTGGCAAACGAGTCAAACAATGCCAATTGACATACAAGTTTGTTAATACACAAGTTTGATAAATGAAAAATTAAGAAATTTGTAAAGCAATTGGATTTTAGTGATGAAGCTTTGACCTTTCCAAATCCTTGGTTTTTTAAATTCCAAAATTGTCTTAAGTTTACATTACAAAGTTTGCACAAGGAGTGGACAATGTAATTATTCAATCAAACATTATTTACAATTCATAAACCTCAATGTTCAAGAGATGTAGAACATGGATGAAACTATATTTTTTATTGTATGGCTTACAATATATAAAACCATTATTGCATGCACCACAATGAAGGTTGAAAAAGCAAAAAAACACACACATTATTTGGCCTAACAATTTAGAAATAGTTATCATTGAATGTATTCCCAAATCATGTATATATAAAAAAAGAATATTTGGGTTTTTATTACTATTTTTAAAAATGAATATTGTTGTTCAAATGTCAAAACCTACATGGACAAATTCTTCTTTGTGAATGATTTCAAGACTTGAAAAACTTGGTGCATTGGAAAATTGAATTATACATTTATATTTTGTTCAACAACCTTCATATACATAGGATAACCATTAGTTTACCAATGTCAAGCTTATTATGTTACTATTGTTCACATAGCTTTGAAGGCATAGTAAACATGGTCGAGGAGCTTGAAAAACCTTATGATTGGATAGTCATTGTTAATAGATTAAGACCAATGAAATAATCTAATAGATTATATGCTTGAATAAGTAATAGATGCAAAAAATATATTTCTATTTAAGAAAAATATGGCAAAAAGGAGAATAAATTGCAACATGATATATATATATATACATAGAATATGTGACAAAAAAATGATAAATTCGCTTGTCTATCACAAGCTCTCCAATTGCTTGATTTGGAAAAATCAAAACATGTAATCATTCACAAGAAGTTTTTGTTTCAACATGCCATTTGCATTGAATGTTGGACAAGTGTTTCCTAACCACCCATCACTAATAGAATCCACGAAAACACATTATGTCATGTTACACATTCAATTCCAAGTAAAAAGAAAAAATTGGGAGGGTGTTGATTGTTTGTTAATTTAGTACAACTTTTATAACACTCCATTGAAATATATATATGTATGTATAGTTTTCCAAATCACTACATTATGATTTTACATGATGTTAAATCCATGTTATCCTTAACCTTACACTTATAAACCCTAGAATTGCATTAACACTTGAATATCACTTTTTGCTTACATTTAATGCTTACTTTTTTGACACAAAATTGATTTTCACATTGTTACACAAACTTGAACTAACACATGTGAACTCATTTGAAATTTTTTTCAGGTAATGATGTTTAGATATGAATGTTTTTTTTTTTTTGCAACAAATGTAACCATTGCTTAGTTTAACATGTGTTATGGTACAAAAAAAAAAAACTAATGTTAATAATGTTTAATATGTTTATACAATGATTTAAAAAATAGTTTCAAGGATATTTTGAAATAATAATTTGAAATGAAATTAATATGAAAAAATATTATTCAAAAAACCCTATCCAAATATTTGAAAATGTCACAATCATGAACAATAATTGAAATAATCTTTACATAATGATAAAGTGCGACTTGTTTTTTTGTCATATGGGAAGCTTTTGGTCACCATGAAAATTATAGTAACTATTCTTCAATCTCCACATACATGGCAACACCTTAATGTTGGATGAGTTTTAGAATCCAAGTTGGAGATACTTAATGCTTCACATTTTTCAAACATAGGTGCTTATGCTAATCGATCTTCCTCATCATTCAACAACATGAACACCATGTGAATTTGGTGCATGTCACACATTATTTTGTCATTGTTGGTTTACAAAAACCAAGGTAAATCCAAGTTACATGTTGGGTAAGCTTTGATTAATGCACTATTGAAAAGTGGTTATTTGGCTATACAACCACCTCACCATTTGCATTTTGGGGACAAGTTGAATCTAATTATAAATGCAATTTGAAATTAATAAGCTTGGATAAGAGATCATATTTTTTCAATTTACTTATACTTTTTAATTTGACAATAAGAGATGATATTTTAGTCAAATGGAACTTTGTTATGATGGGTATATGTTTCATTGTTCAAACAACCAAATAGGTAGTTAAGTTAATAATTGCTCATGAATAATACACATGGTGAAATATAAGTATATATTTCATACTTGTTGAATTGATATAGTTTTAAATTTAATGATTTTCCTAAATGGGGATTTTTGCTTAATTTGTTCAATTTCACTAATTAGTTTGGTTTCAAGATCACTCTACATATATATAGGTAGTGATCTCATTGTTTCATGCTTATGTTATCTAAAAAAATTTCATCTTATCTTTTTAATAAAATAATTTTAATGATACCATGTTTTTCTATAATACATTCATTCACAAAGTAAGAAATTATTTATAATTTCAAAAATTTAAATAATAAAAAACCATACATAGTTTTCGGATGTTGAACACTAATATTTGTTCTATTTCAAAAAATGTTCTTGTATTTTTGAAGCAACTTATGAGTTACTTTAAAGTAGGTCACCAAATTTACTTTGAGCAAACAAATTTTCAAGACCTTCAATTGTTGTTTTGGGTCCAAAATATTATTTACCAAGATGTGTTTCATGGACTTTTTTAACATTCTTAAAAGGATTAAGAGGATTTCAACTCTAATTTAATAACCAAAAGAAAGAAAGACCCAAAGTTGGTTGGAAATACAATAATTTGGTTGGCCTAACTTTGACACATTTTGTGTTGATTATTTTTCCAAATCTTATATAAGAAAGAATGCAAAATGGGTATAACTTTGCAAAAGATGTGCGCACCAACCAAAATACAATTTTAATGGAAATGATCCATCATATGTGTTACTTTTGCAAAGTAACTTTGGCACTTTGTTGTGGGCGTGAATGCCCATAGAATTAGTTTACATTTGAATTATGCAAATGTGGTTTAAAGTAAATATTTAAAGGTTCAAAATTCCTCATGGTCTTTCTTTCCCTAATGGTTGAATGATTTTTTTTTTGTGAGACAATTCTAGAAATAGTGTGAAACTTTTTGTTTTTCCTTGTTTTAAATATAAAAGAAACTCCCCCTATTTCACTCATATGGAGGAGGAAATGCATGTTACAAAACAATAATAATTCTTTTCAAATATGAATATATCTACATCATCATTGTAAACCAAGTTTAGAGAACCAATGCTCTAATCAAAGCTAGTGAAAAGAAGATTTGCAAATCCATAGTTTTATTGCATTCTATGGTGTGCAAGTGTTGGGAAAGACAAATCTAAAAAAAAACATCCAAGAGATTGAGAATATGCTAACAAATGAGTAAAATAGGTTTGTTCAAAGTGATATAAACAAACAAATTAAAAATCTGATTCTTGGGTAGCAAAATTATTGCAACCTAATTTCCTCTTCTTTATTGATATGAAATGAGTTGCAAGAAAAAAAGAAAAAAAAAGTGAGTTCCACTTCTTGTTTGTGATTTTGTACATTGAGAAAATAGATTATCATTTCAAAATGCCATTTTTACAAATTTAGCCTTTAACAAACATGACATATCTTGTTATATAAGACCAAAGAACTTAAAAAAAGTCCTCAAAACTCTTAATTTTGCTATTGTTTAGGTGAACATAGAATTTGCTTAATGCAAACCTAATAAAATGTTATTGCACTTAACAATAAGGAGGAAATGAAAGTTTAAAGAATGAAAATTTTTGAGAGGTCCTCCACATCTTATCAAAATTCAACCTAATCCTTAATTCCAACACCAAAAATCAATAACACTATTAATCAACTACCAACAAAGAAGAGTAACAAGCAACCCATTGCATTTAAATGAGGAGTGAAGACTAAGTGAAACTTAGAGTACATTGAATTTTGTGATAATTTGAGTTTCACATTCTGGTCCTTCTTTTTTCTCCCTAAATAAATACTTTCAGCATTTTTATGCTTATTGGTATGATAATTATTTCAAATCTTATGCATAAAATCTTATGGTATTAAATTTCATCCCTGATTTGATAATTTTCATTTTTGTTTTTCCAAGTAACAAGATTTGAAGTTGAAATAAAGGAAAATTTGGAGGTGAAATGAGGACTCCAAGAAAAGGTCATTTTAAGATCTTCTCTAATGAGTCAAGTTTGAGCCAAAAATATGATGCCCAAATCTTGCACACAACCTATAATCTCTTCTTCCCTATGGAGTGCAAAACTGACAAATCAGAAGTGAGTATGGAATGAGGAAGGTCCACAAAGAGGGTTGGTTTGTTCACAAAGGAATTTGCAGAACAAAACACTCTCTCTTTTGATAGGGGAGAACCACCTCTTCTTCCTTGCAAGGGATCCACAAAAGGAAGTCTAACTGAAGTTGAGCAAATTCTTGTTATAGTAAACTTGGCGTTAACCGTGCCTAAATTGCAGAGACAGCCAAGCCCCAAATCCCTCAAATTCACCCAAAAAAATACAATTACAACAACCACCACAATAATCATAATATTGCACCACCACCCAATTCCAATTCTTTAAAATAATAATAATAATAATAATAATAAATCATATTCCACCAACACCCAATTCCAATTCTTTATACTCAAATTACACCACCACCCAATTTCCAATTGTTTACAATAATAATAATAATAAAATTATAGTAATATTATGCCACCACCCAATTCCAAATCCTTACCACCCCATCCACCGCCCAACAATGTGGTACCACCTATTTCAAGCTGGTAGGTACCTTCCTCCCCTCTATCCCCCCCCCCCCCCTCTCTCTCTCTCCCTTCTTACTATATTCCCTCCTCTCTCTCTTGGCCCCCAGGAATTTCTCAATTTGGCCTCCACAATTCTCATAATGGCCGGCCATGGATGCGGCGCATCGTTCTGGCACTTCCCCCAAACCTAGCTACCTCTTAGACTCCTCCTCATCAGGTTCTATTTACCTTCATGTAGGTATAGAGCCTAGTCACAGCCCAAAGTAAGATAATGAAGAAGAAGAAGAAGAAAAGCAAGCTAAAAATAATGAGGGGAAAAACCCTAAAAAACTGAATACTCCTCCTCCCTACCGCCCTCTCTCCCTTCTCTTGTATTACCTTGAGATCATCACCATAATAAGTCCAGTTAACATTCCAAAGCAGTGGCATCATATATATTATATATAACGAAAGGTGTTCTTTATAGCAACACAGGTCACAAGCAGTGCAAACATCAAGATTTTCAGCAGCTAAGGGTCCCGATGGATACATGCGGAATGTGGTATATAGAGAAGTTTTGGAAATGTAGTTTGTAATTTTGTAATATGTACTGTCAGATACACACACACACCTGTGCATTAGGCACGGGTTCAAACTAGTATATTATATTATAACAAAAGGTATTTTTGTATGTCAAGTGATTTTATTTATTAAATTTTGAGCGAATTCATTAATTTTAGTAAACAAAAAGACTAGCTGAACAACAATAGTGAATTCATTGATCTGATGGACAGGGACTAATGAATTGCACTCACATTTTGTTAATTTACATCTTTCCCTTCTCATTCACTACTTGAGAGTTGTTTTTGCAATCTTTTCATTTCCTGCCAAGCTTTTTGTAGAAACAAATATTTGAACTTATCAGGTCTTTTGAAAATGTGAGTTAAGTAGTCAAAGAAAATTGCAGCTGTCACGAGTGCATGGCTGCTGAGACACGCCCCCTTCTTCTTAGTGTGTCTGTCCAGTGTGCTCTTTGATTATCTATCTAGCTGCCACTCTAGTACCCTAGTAGTAGTATGTTGGCCATTTCAACACATGTCTGTTACATAATTAATTAATTACTTTTTGAAACATTCATTTCAACAAATACAATATTTCTAAATATTTACCATTATCATTCACACTAACTATATTGTTTTGATTTGGAAGAAATAAAATTTGAAAATTACAACATTTCTGAAAATAATATAAGTATAGTAGTGTCAAATTGGCCGAAGTATGTGTGTATGTTGAAGGAAACCAACCAAAGTAAACCATCGAATCAAAAAGCCAATCATCTTAAACAAAAAACAAGTAGGCTGCTGACCAAGCAAAACTTGTTTAGGAAGTATCATTGGGTTATATGAGCCATGACACAAGAAGTCTTTTAGTAAAACCCTCTAAATAAAAATCAAGGGATGAGAGAACTCATCCATCAAAACATACAAGGCAAATGAGAACACAAGGAAGGAGACACAACCCAAAGCAAAAACAAAAGCAAACAATCAACAAAAATCAGGTTTAGACCGCATTGAATCAAGACTAGCTTAACACATGGGGGTTAAGTAAAAGGCGTAGAGTCCATGAGTGTGCGAGCACACCGCCACCCTCACAACAAACATGCAATCAACCCAGAGGTATAATAAGTGCCACAACCTAGTGCTCACCTTGTTTGTTAGTGCAAGGACAAGGTTGTAAGGTTCGAAATTGTATACATAATTGTTCGAGTTTGTGAAACCCAAGTAAAATCTATCTATATGAATATGAAGGAAGGTAGTTTGTTTTGTTTTGTTTGTGATGTTGAGCTCTCCCAAATCATAGCTCCTCTTAACCATGCTTGTGGTATATTGTTTAGAAAACCCTTGATGAGTAGGGATGGATGGAGTTGGTTTCATAATGTTTTGACATCCAATGGAGAAGTTATGGAATATTGAACAATTTTTTCACTGAATATATATATTTAAATCAAAATTGACCATTATAGGGGAATTTGCGCACGCTCTTGATATTATTGGAAAGCCTTTAGTGAGTAAGATTTAATGAAGGTGATTTGGAAATTTTTTAAACCTAAGGTGTGAGAAATATTGAATTTTGAGTTTCTTTGATCATTAAATTTAATTAAATTAGAAAATATGATTTTAGAATGAAAATTTAATTGGGTAATGAGTTCCCAATTGGGCCAACAACACAAGCTACACTATGTCGTGAACCCTTGGCTATGGGGAGCTGGGGAACAAGAACCGAATGAAAGAAGTGTCCTATACATGCACTATTCATCATCCATAATGGTGCAATTGTCGATGTTAGTTCAATTGGACGGTTTAAATAAATAAATAAATAACTTGCATCATGCAACATGCAAATACTAGTTCACCAAGGCAACTCTTTAAAAACAATTCAATGCACTGGTTTGAACAATCTCATTGATCATACAAGCTTTTTTTTTCCCCCCCAAGCATTAGACACAAGCCTATTCCACATGCCATGTATATTTGTGTATAATACTTTTAACACTAGTATTATGACACTTGTATTTTATATAGACCATGATTTTTTTTTTCCAAAAATTTTATTATTGAAAAATTGGTTTTTTTTCCAAATTTTTTATTATTGAAAAACTGGTTTTTTTTTCCAAAAAAGTTAGCAAAAGTAGTCAAATTTACACTAGAAATACAAAAGAATTCTAAAATTTCCCCCCTTTTTTCGGTTAAAAAATAAATAAAATGTCAGCAAATAGTGAATTTGTCTGCACATCTTTGGCCACATTTCTTTTTGCACAAATAAATGAGAATCCAAAGTGACCAAGGATCACTCATAATGACTAGTGCATTCATGAGGGATCACCAAAACTGTGTGAAGGGAAGGCAGGTGAAGAGAATCCTTGTCTCACTTATGACACCCAAAATAATCCCCCAACCTTCATTTTCTCCCCTTCTTCCTAGGATCATGGCTTCACCATGGCTTCAAAGCTCCCAAGTTTTGTTAGCAACTAGAAATAACCCTAATATTATTGAGCTCTTAGACCAAAATAGAAGTTCAAGTTCTCTTTTTAAAAATTAAAAAAAAAATGGGGGAATTTTGGAATTAACACTTGGGGTACATACTTAGCCCAATCTCTCTTTCTCTCTCTCTCTCCCGCCCCCCCCTTCTCACTTTTGTGTTGCATTTGGAGCTTGAAAGTTAAAAGCTTGACATTCATTCAAAATGTGATCATTTTGCAAGGTCCAAAAGCGGGGTGAGAATGAAGACCAAAATAGCAGGTCAGAAGTGAGAAAAAGAAGAAGAAGAAGGAGGAGGAGGAGGAGGAGGAGGAGGAGTAGGGAACAACACTCAACAAGCATTTTTATAATAGAAATTTTGGTTAGGTGAGGCTCTTCCCCAAGGGTAGGTACCCTAACAAAACAAACAACATGAAAGGGGAGGTGGGTGGGGGGGGGGGGGGAGAAGAAAGCTGAGCCACATTACAAAAAGGAAAAAACAAAAAGAAGAAATTGTTTTTTCTTTAAAGTTATGTTTTAGGAAGGAAAGTGGAGTATGGTAACCAAAGACTAGGTATATAGAGTGAGGAAAAAACAATTTTTTTTTTTGGTTGACAAGAAAGACAACAACCAAAAAGGAAGGGGAAAAAAAAAAAACAATTGATGCACCATGGTGGAATGGGGCTTTAGTATAAGGGCCCCATTCCACCAAGGAATGTTGAGATGATGGTGTTCCATCAAGTGCTTTACCAAAGGAAGTTGGAAAGTGAGCAAGGGAGAGAGAGAGAGAGGATGGTGTTTGGAGAATACAAAAGGAATAACAAAACTACAATTATATATAGCCAAAAAAAGAAAGAAAGTTAGGATGGTCTTGAAAAATACATAATTTTTTTATAAAAAAATCCAAATTTAAAATAAAATTAAAATTAAAAATTACACCCTTAAGAACAAATGTGAAGGTAATGGGTTTAGTGTGAGACAAAGGGGGCCCATGGAAGAAGATGGTGATTAAGCAAAGCGGTGGGCAAATTGCCTCTTCCACATAGCCTAGAGTCACACCCAATTGTGATTGGGTTTTCCTCATCACTTTAAGATCTTTGTTAGGTTATTATTATTAGGGTTTTGTTTGTTTGTTTGTGGATAAACTTAGGTAGGTCATCATGTAATTAAAGTCTATCTCTACTATTTTTTAGAGGCTTCAGTTAAATTTTCCCTCTACCCCACCCCCTAAATGGTTAGCAAACACTGAAAAGACAAAAACATTTGGGGGGGGGGGGAGGGGGTTGGGGGTGGGGCACTACCAACAAAACTAACTTTGGTTTGGTCAAAATTAAGACCCAAGTTAACTTCTGACCTAAGCTACCTTCTACCCTAGCTCATAGGAGGAGCACACAAATAAATGACTTGAAGTTTTGACCCCTCTTATGCCGGTGCTAAAAGGTTCCTAGTTCCTACTAACTTACCCCTAGCAAGTGTTAGGCTAGAAGAGGTTTTTAAAAACTCTCTTGATGAATAAATAGAAGGAGAGAAGGGGGAAGGAATATGGCATGCACACACCTCCTTTTGTGTGATTTTTTTTTTTTGTTTCCTCTAAAGACTTTGTGTTTTTGTGTGTCTTTTGTGTGATGATTTTTTTGGGGCAAGTACCCCTAAAAGGGAGAGCTTAGTTAGTAGGATTAAAATTCCTACTATTTGTGCAAATCAATTCTTGTGTAAAGTATTTCTTCATTGCTTGCTTGTTGATTTGTCACGTGGGTCATGGGTGTTTTTGTTCAACTATTGTAGTTTGTCCTTACAATGCAATGAGAAAAGCTCCTATACGACAACACCCTACGGAAAACAAAGTAGAGGGAATTTTGTTTCAATATTGTTATAACTGGTGGACAAGCTTGGAAAATAATGACAAAGAAGCTTTAGAATGGGGGCCACCACTTTACTTCCTAAAAGAGAAGAGAGAGAGAGAGAGAGAGAGGAGCGAGCGAGGGAGGTTCTCACATGACCCTTTTAACCTTTTGGAAAATCTTACATGGTCCGAGGGTCTTTAATGTCTGAAGTACAAAAAAAGTACTGTCACATGTTTTTTCTCCATGCATGCCCTTTGCCCATATTTAAAATCTAAGGGCCAAAAAAAATTATTTATTAAAAAAAAAAAACCAAAAACAAAAGAACCCCATGTTTATAACTTGCTTAGAAGGCAACGAATTTATGGTTAGGCATTAAAAGACCCTTTGAGGCCTATTGGACATGTTCCCCTTTCAAAAGGTAAGCTTTGAAAACTCCTATGACACATATCTTATACATACAATAACAATGATGATGATCATGGGTGTAATATAACATAAGCATAAGCATAAGTATATATCTATATCTGTATGTATGTATGTATGTATGTATGTATATATAAATATTTGTGCGACACTTTGTGGGTATAACATAATATGCACACACTTGTCATGTGTGAGCACTTTAACAAAAAATAAAAAATAAAAAATTATTGGTAACGAATGGATAATAGCAGAGTACTATGTAATGTACGGGATGGAAGTAATGGATGTAAGTAAGTATGGGGGAGTGCACGACCCCAATTATCCAATTATCGATCTATGCCTTATCAGCTTTTTGACTAGAGCTTTTTGTTAGAAAGTTTCCGTTTACTTAACCAGGGTTTGCATTCTCAATGGCTGGCTGGCTGACTTGAGGTCTCTATCGGAATTGCCACAAAATTTGACCTTGAATAATATCGGTCATCAAATTACAAACTTAAGCGGAGTTGGTCAAGTTTAGAAGCGGAAATTTTTTATTAAAAAAAATTAAAAATGCTTGACTACTACTAGAAGCTCGTCTACTTCTAGAGGTTTTGGGAAACAAGCCCTTTTAAAAAAAAATAAAAATTGTGGGCAAATACAAGATAATTTGATGAACTAGCCTATAGGGGATCCTTAAAAAAGAAGTGAAAAATGGTTTTGAGGGGGGGGGGGAAAGGGGGGGTGAGGGTGATCCAAAGGATGTATGTTCGGGTGGCGGTGGTGGGGTGGCGGGATCCGAAACAAGGCATACTTTCCTATTCCAGTGCAAGTGATTTGGAGATTTGTTGTACGTATTATAGACAAGAAACTATGTATTGGAATCTGCATGGGCCCCAAAAAACAAATTCCCCCCTTTGGTTGGGTCCCATACACCCTCAACCTAAGGCTTTGCTACTCATTTTCAAATTCAACCCTAGAATCTAATGAAATCCCCCTATTATCAATTGTGTAAAAATAAATTTAAAAAACCACAGATTAAATTTTTTTTTCTAAATGTATAATTATATATATAAATTTCAATAATAGTTAATAAATTAATTATCCCACTCAAGGGCAAAAAAAGCAAAAAAAAAAAAAACTAGGCATACCACTCTAGCACCCAGCTTACTCCTAAGGCGACCTACCAGCACAAAAAAGGGGGGCCGGGGGGTGGGGGTGTGTTTTTTTGGCTGGGTCCCAAGTTACCATTGTGAAAAAAAAAAAGGAAAACCAAAATTAAAAAAAAAGAAAAAAAAGCTCACCCTGCTGCATTCATTCATTCATTCACGTATTCATCCATCAAGTTTATTCATCCATCTGTTCATTTCATTTACCGATTTTGTCGTTGGAAAATTCACCGCCGATGAAGAGATGGATGAGAATCGTCCGTCGACTGAATGCTGAAGGTTTCATCCATATATTTCGTTCATCCATGAAAATTCCAATCGACGTTTTCATCCAGCCAACGCAGGGATGCGGCGCACGTTCCCCTGGGATGGAATATTCCGTGGAACGTGGGGAGCGTCGAGGGACTGACAGAGAGAGCGTTATAAAGAAAGCGCGCGCACACGCCACTCTCGTTCTCGTTTTTGTTCTTTTGTTTTGTTGTGTTCTGTTGTCGCTTTTCTTCTTCTTCCTCGTCTCTCCTCTTCTCCATCTCTCGTCGTCGTCCTCAGCATCTGCAACTTCTCTTCCTCTTGCGTGCTCATCATCCCTGTCTTTTTGTTGAGCGAGAGTCACGCATTTTCAACTCTCTTGGCTCTGATTTGGTTTGGTTTGGGTTGGTTTTCTTCCTCCTCAATCGGTGGCGAATTTCGTTGTTGCGGCGGACGGTTGTCGGTTTTGGCGTACACGCACACGCACACGCAGTCTCTACATGCTGCTGCCTGTTTGTGATCGTTGAATGAGAATCGTGTACTAGTAGTCTGTGGGTGGGGAGCATAGACAAACTGTCTTGGGAAATCTGTCTTCTTCAAACAGACCGTGATGATGAGTTGTTGGGCTTTTTAAGGGAGGAAAATCAACGGATTTGGGTTGTGGGATCTGTTGGAAGATCTGTGACGAGGAGGAAGAGGCGAAGAGAATAGTGGGTGTGGGTGGTGGTGGTTTTGTGAGTAGAGCGATGGATTCGAGGTAGACGACGACGACGACGACGACGTAACACACTTCTCAAGTCTCTTTGGTGGAGAAGCTTCTTCAGATTCTGGCATTTACTAGTGGTGGTGGTTGTAACGTTTGTGGGGAAACAAACATAAGACGGCTTTCAGAGACTCGGCAAGCAGCAAGCAAAATCCATGGCTGCTGCTGCGTTGCGCGCTCCCCTCCTCAGATTGGAAACTAGGAACAACTTCGTAGTAGCATCACCAAGACGACAAGGCGGTGGTGGTGAGGCAACAAACAGCAGCAGCAGCAGCGTCGTCTCTCCAGCCACCACAGCAAGCTTTTCCACCACCACCCAAAACAAGGGTAGTAGAACCTCCTGCAGGACGCTGGTGGCGTCGCCGGCAGTCTATGGATCCCGTAACCTGTTGCAGGGATCCACCAGGTACGTGGGACTCAGGAAAGAGGACGATGGAGTTGGATGCGACGCTTGTAAGAGGGAGCGGAGGAGGAGGAGGAGGAGCAGCGGCAGCCAGTTCTGGTGGCAGAACTTGGAAGGTCCTGCAAGAGCACCGCTTCTGCGTGTGGTGAAGGCGGGTCTTTCGGCAGTGCCAGAAGGGAATCTGGGTCTCTATGATCCAGCCTTCGACAAAGACGCTTGCGGTGTAGGCTTCGTCGCCGAGCTCTCTGCTAAGCCCAATCGCAAGACCGTAAGTCCCCTCTCTAATGCCTGTCTCTACGTCTCGTTCTGAAGCTTCAGATTTGGCTCAGATCTGCTGCACTACTCCTCTGAATGGCCTGCCGTAACCGATACATGGCGAAGAAGATGACCCAATTCTTGTTCCGGCCAGGAATCGAAGAGTCGCGTATTCATTGCAATGGTTGCAAGATTTGGTTCTTCTTCTTGTGCATTTTTCTTCTAGTATACGAAATTGGGTGTCTCGCGGATGGATGTGCGGGATTGTTTGTTGTTGAGGCCCCTAAGATTTGATCAGACAAGACTCTTTGTTCATGTGACTGACTGACTGACTGGATCCTCTCTCTCTTTCTCTCTTGTGGGGGCACAACAACAACAGGTAACAGACGCAATTGAGATGCTGGTGCGCATGGCACACAGAGGTGCATGTGGATGCGAAACGAACACTGGCGATGGAGCTGGAATCCTTGTTGCGCTTCCCCACGACTACTTCTCTGCGGTAAGCAAGGAAACAAAATCAATCACTCACCCACCCAACCCTTAATTCTTCTTCTTCTTCTTCTTCTTCTTGCGGTAATGACATATTCTTCACATTTTCTTCACTGATTGATCCATTGCCGCAAAACCGGAATAAGAAAATGCAACCTGACTGAACACGGTGATGGGTTTTGCTGCAAGAAGAAGAAGAAGAAGAAGAAGAAGAAGAAGAAACATCTGTGAGGGACGAAGCTTTTGCTTGTCTTGTATGCTTGAATTGCTGCTGAATCTGCTGCTGTTGCCTTCGCTTCATGATGGATCCTGCATCACAGGTTGCACAGGACGACATCGGGTGTGATCTTCCGGCAGCCGGCGAGTACGCAGTGGGGATGATCTTCCTGCCCACCTCGGAAACAAGACGCGAAGAGAGCAAGAACGTCTTCAACAAGGTACAGCGCAAAATACACTCTCGCTCTCATACATACATAAAATACATACATACATACATACATACACCACACACACAACTACATAGGTACGTACGTACACATACATACATACCCAACCTATCTACATGTGTAAGCATGTACCTACATACCACTACTTGATCAGATACGTATGTATGTACGTATTCAAATGTTGCCCCTGCCTTTCCCTCTTCAACCATTTGTATTATTGGTACCAATAATCTTCCCCTGGGAACTATGGACAAAATAGGGACAAAAAGGAATTACTATCGTTGTTGTTTCTGTTTGTTTGTTTTTCCATTGGGGGTGGAGGGGAGATATTGGTGTCCCATATGTGGGCCTAAGGAAGGAAGTTGTTATGTGGGTGGGGGTTGGGTGAGGCTTGTTATGTTTAAGGATGTTGATTTAAAACATTACCCATTCTGGTTAGTTGGAGGTTTTTGGGAAGTTTGGTCGTGGCAGCAGCAGTGGTTGTTGTTTTTGTTGTTGTGGGTAAGAGGAATATTTGTTTGCTTATTTGTTACATATGTGTGTATATTTTTGTTGTGTGTGTTTTGTTATAGTTATGGGTGTTTGTGTGTGTGTTTTTGTGTATGTGTTTTTTCTTTCTTTCTTTCTTTTCCCCGGTCATGGGCGGGGGCATGGCATTTTTGTGTTGCTACAGGGGATCTCTCAAGTCTCTCTACTATTGAATCCTGACATACAACACAAACTATGCGCTGGGTCGCACTGTAAGTGGCTGCTGAATATGATGCTCCCACCATGCGCTGGCTTCAAGCTCTTTTAAGAAAAAAAACCCAACTCAAATTATTGTGTCATTGAGCTCTAGCAAGGTTTTGTTTTTTGGCTACGTTGTTTTCCCCCAGAACATATGCACATATTTATATGTACTTCATTTGTTTCTCAATTTTTGATATTCTGTTGGGTGTGAAATTCAACCCAGTGCTTGTTCTTCCTTGTTGATTCTTTGGATGTAGGTGGCAGAGTCACTCGGTCATAGTATTTTGGGATGGCGTCGAGTGAAGACTGATAATTCAGACCTTGGAAAATCAGCTTTACAAACTGAACCCATTGTTGAGCAAGTGTTTCTCACTCCAAACTCTCGATCATCTGCTGGGTTTGAGCAACAGGTACAACAAATTACTTACAATACATTACTTTGATCAACCAAGTCCAGAGATTTGCATTCAAACCTCAAAAGTTCAAAAACAAATCCTTTTTGACCTCCCATCCAACTGGAAAAAACACACACAAAATTAACTTAGATGTTTACATTGCACAAAACACATAGCAAATGGCTGTAGAGCAGCTACCATCAATTTTCTGGGTCAAATAAGGCAACAGCAGCTAGATCCATTCAACTAATTTTGTGAAGTGGGTATCATACCATAGTGTGAATTATGGTATGTTTAGCATGAAGAGAAAACTGGTGCTTATGTGAAGCTTTGAAATAGTGAAATTATGGTATGAAGATAAAAGTGGGCTTTGCTTACTTGCGAATTTTGGGTGCTGTGTTTGGACAGATGTACATATTGAGGAAGATCTCAATGGTGGCAATTCGGGCAGCTCTCAATTTGCAGCATGGTGCTTCCAAGGATTTCTACATCTGCTCTTTGTCATCAAGGTCAGACAGACACCTTGCCTTCCATAGGCCATCCATTCATCCATTCATCAGAGTTGATGAAACACGAATTTCTTTGTGTTTGGGGTTATTTCACAAGAGATCTCAGATTTTCAGCTGATGATAAATAAGAAACTGACCCAAACGGGGTGTTGGTGAATTTTAGAACCATTGTGTACAAGGGTCAGCTGAAACCAAGCCAGTTAAGAAACTACTACTATGCGGACTTGGGGGACACACGCTTCACCAGTTATATGGGGTTGGTGCACTCACGGTTTTCCACAAACACTTTCCCCAGTTGGGATCGTGCTCAGCCAATGAGAGTCTTGGGCCACAATGGAGAGATCAATACTTTGCGTGGGAATGTGAACTGGTAAAAAGTCAAAAACTCCGCATGGATATTTTTACAGCAAGGATTTGCATGCAATCAATCAATCAAAGTTAAATTCTTTGTTCTTTTTTTTTCCCCTTCTGCAAGCAATTTATGTGCAGTAGGAGAGTGCTTTTGTGTTTCAGAGAGACTATAAATTGTTGTGAAATCGATTCTGCTGCAATCGACATGACTTCAAGCTGTTAATTTGTGGGAGGGACCAGGATGCGTGCACGTGAAGGTTTACTGAAATGCAAGACATTAGGTCTCTCCAAGGATGAGCTACACAAACTTCTCCCAATTGTTGATGCTGCCTCCTCAGATTCAGGTAAGCAAAATGGAACTGTCATTTCCATTTGTTAACTATTTTTGCCATATAACAATCACTTGCTTCTTCTTCTTCTTACCCATCTGAATTTTGTGAATTCTTTTTGTATTTGCTCTTAATCCAAACTTGAGGAATGCTGAGAGGAGGAGGAGAGGGTTGCAGCAAGTTGGGTGAATTGAGATTTTGCTCGGTTCTGTGGTGATTGGGATCAGAATTGATTGGGGGAAAAATGGGGGGTCAAAAAACCAGGTGCTTTTGATGGGGTGCTGGAGTTCCTAGTGCGCAGTGGGCGTAGCCTCCCAGAGGCAGTGATGATGATGATTCCTGAAGCTTGGCAAAATGATCCCAACATGGATCCTGAGCGGAAGGCACTTTATGAATACTTTTCATGCATCATTGAGCCTTGGGATGGACCGGCACTAATCTCATGTATGTCCATATCTTGTGCATGCATCCCCCCAATATTGTTGTTGTTGTTGTTGTTGACCTTGCTTGTGTGGTTTTTTCTTTTCTTTCCCTTTCTTCTAGTTTGGTCTTTATTGTTGGATGTTTATTCACTGAGCAATTGTGACCTGGTTATGGGTGTTGTTGTTATCAACAATAGTTACGGATGGAAGGTTTTTGGGTGCAACACTTGACCGGAATGGTCTTCGGCCTGGGCGCTACTATGTAACTCATGATCAACGTGTGATCATGGCAAGTGAGGTGGGTGTGGTGGACATTGCACCAGAAAATGTGGCTCGCAAAGGGCGTCTCAATCCTGGCATGATGCTTCTGGTCGATTTTGACCACCATAAAGTGGTCGATGATAATGAGCTGAAACACCAGTATTCCAGAAGCCATCCTTATGGTGAGTGGATTAAACGTCAAAAGATTACTCTCAAGGATATTGTGGACTCAGTTACTGTGAAAGATCGGGTGCCTCCACCAATTATCGGCACACTGAAGGTTTGTCTCATAGTTGCTACCAATTTATTAGCTCATTTTTTTGGAACCTTGGAATTTGAGTTTGCAAAATTGTTTGCCTTTGCTTTATTGAAGAAGCTAAAATTGTTATTATGTTACCTAATGGATTCAACAACCTCTTTTACCAAAGCCTATTGAAATGCATTTTACATCTTTTGGGCATATATCTATTGTGATGATTGTCTTGATCTTCAAAGGTAGAATTTATATGTGACTAAAAAACACATGAATATATACACATATACATCTATAGAAAGGATGGGTTGAATGGTGCAGCCAACCAGCCAGCCCTGTTTTGTGTTTTGACATTTGCCTTTGGGTCTCTTTGGGTTACAAAGGTAGATAGCATGGATGATACCATGGAGAATATGGGAATCAAGGGCCTATTGACACCCCTGAAAGCTTTTGGGTAATTTCACTTTCCCCTTATGAATAGTAAGGTACAAAAAATTGTGGCAAAAAAATAGCTTGCTTGGTCTATACAAAATTTTGATGCAATTTTGCTTCATGGGTTTGTGTAATTAATTCCAGGAGTTAAAAGTCATATGGAATAAGCCAAGATTACAAATGATGTTTTTCTTCAGAAAAGAAGTGCATATGTGAGGTTTTCTTAAACGATACATGTGTGTGTGTATGTTGGCGGCACCTGTTTTGCAGTTACACTGTGGAGAATTTGGAGATGCTGTTAGTGCCAATGGCAACGGATGGGGCAGAGGCATTGGGTTCCATGGGGAATGACACACCATTGGCTGTCATGTCACATAGATCTAAACTCTCATTTGATTACTTCAAGCAGATGTTTGCACAAGTGAGTGTTCTTTCCTCGCCTGATCTTTGATCGAGCCTTTGCATACATATATATACATATATTCTGGCAAATTTGGTTTTGGCTTCAACAGCAATAATGCTTTAAAAAAATTTGATGAAAACTTGAAGCTCCACTTTGGTTGAATACAATGTGAAGGGTGCTGCATTTTTTTAGTGTGGGTATGTTTGCTTATGGGCAATTTTTTTTGGAATCAGGTGACAAACCCACCTATTGACCCAATTCGAGAAGCAATTGTGACATCAACAGAGTGCATGGTGGGGCCTGAAGGTGACTTGACAGAGACGGTTGAACAGCAATGCAAACGCCTTTCACTAAAAGGCCCAATTTTATCATTGGAAGAGATGGAGGCCGTCAAGAAAATGGAACATCGTGATTGGCGCACTAAAGTCATTGACATTACATTTCCCAAGTCAGAGGGAGCTGATGGGCTTGAAATTGCTTTAGACCGCATCTGTGCAGAAGCACACCTTGCTGTTGTTGATGGGTATTCCATGGTTGTTCTCTCTGATCGAGGTCAGGATTCACGACCAATTTGTAGATAGATAAATAAGGGCTGCCCCCATTTGGTCTATGAACCTTGTTTTACACAGTGCTTTGTGGATTCATTGGCGAAGAAGTTCATGTTTCCCTTCTTTGCCGTCTCTCTTGTCTTTTTGGTGTTGTCAAACTATGAAGTCCCTCCCTTGTTGTTTCTTCTTCTTGTGTTCTAGATTGCACAAACCAAAATGGGTGGTGATGGTGAGAGAGAATGTGCTATATGTGAGGGTTAGAACTTTCACTAACCGGAAAAAATTGGTGATGTGATTTGGTTGGATGGGATATGGCAGCTACATCTGCGAACCAGGTGCCAGTGAGTTCACTACTGGCAGTTGGTGCTGTGCATCACCATCTAGTATCATCAATGGAGCGCACACGCATTGGTCTTGTGGTTGAATCTGCGGAGCCTCGTGAGGTTCATCACTTTTGCACCTTGGTTGGCTTTGGAGCTGATGCCATCTGTCCCTACTTGGCCATTGAGGCAATATTCAGGTGCACACTTCTGGCAAGAACTCATTTGTTTGTTTCAGCTGGGTGTTTCCTTCTCCCCATCCATCTTTTGAGGTTATGTTGTTTGCATGAACATAGTCAAGCCTTCCATGCTCAATTATGATGGATGGATTTGATGCAAATTACCTTTCACCTGCTTATGATGCACAAGGTTGCATACCTCAGGAATGCTACATTATCGGTGGTAGTTAATTGCCCTTTTTTTAAGCTCCCTTTAACATAGTTCTTTTGCAAATTCAGGCTTCAAATTGATGGAAAGATTGTGCCAAAGCGAGATGGGAAGCTCCACTCCAGGGATGAGGTATTGAAGAAGTACTTTTATGCAAGCAATTCAGG
Organism: Sphagnum contortum; assembly: GCA_963920785.1. NCBI lineage: Eukaryota > Viridiplantae > Streptophyta > Sphagnopsida > Sphagnales > Sphagnaceae > Sphagnum > Sphagnum contortum. The sequence goes on along the minus strand of OY987290.1, from coordinate 8,224,609 downwards.
TATGCTCAAAGTGCTTGCAAAAATGGGTATCTCCACATTGGCCTCGTACAAAGGAGCACAGATTTTTGAAGCTTTGGGACTTTCATCAGAAGTAGTAGACAGATGCTTCAAGGGAACTCGGAGTCGTGTGGAGGGAGCAACTTTTGCAATGCTGGCACAGGATACGATACGTCTACATGATATGGCATTTCCATCCCGTCTTGCACCACTCGGAAGTGCCGATGCTAATGCACTTCCTAACCCAGGTGATTACTCCTGGCGGAAAGATGGTGAGGTTCATATGAATGATCCAGGTGCCATAGCCAAGCTCCAGGAAGCTGCTCGTACCAATAGTGTCCAGGCATACAAGGAGTATTCCAAGATGATTCACAGTCTGAACCAGAAGTGCAATCTTCGGGGTATGCTCAAGTTTAAAGATGTTCTGGAATCGCAGCGAGTTCCTTTGGAGGAAGTTGAACCAGCTTCCGAAATTGTGAAGCGTTTCTGCACAGGCGCAATGAGCTATGGGTCTATCTCATTGGAGAGCCACACCACCCTTGCCATTGCAATGAACCAGATTGGTGGCAAGTCCAACACAGGTTTGTGCTGCACAGCAAACATCCCATTATTGTTCTGGATTTCTGCAAATTGGTTTCTGTAAGGGGGTCCAAGTAAATGCATAGCACCACCATCATGTAGACTGTGGTTTCTGGTTTGCACTGTAGAACAAATTTATTCGCAGTAGAGCAGTTTCTATCTGCAATGGTGTGACTGTCGAGAGTTGGCTGTTTGACAAAATTGTTGGGTATTTGACAAAATTGATGTTGCAACAGGAGAGGGTGGGGAAAATCCGACCAGGCTGGAGCCTCTTGAAGATGGCACCAGGAATCCTCGACGCAGTGCAATCAAGCAGGTTGCAAGCGGACGCTTTGGTGTCACCAGTTACTATCTCACAAATGCCGATGAGCTTCAAATCAAGATGGCACAGGTTTGTATCCATTGACAGCTCTCTGGGATTGCAAACTATAGTAATATATAACCCAACTTTCTATTATAGCTTCCTGGTTTTCTTTCTTTGTTGTGGAGTATTTATTTATGATTGTATGCTACAGACAGAGGATGTGATGACTGGTTTGGTTTGCACTGGAACAGGGAGCAAAGCCAGGCGAGGGCGGAGAGTTGCCTGGGCACAAGGTGATTGGCGACATTGCCATCACAAGAAATTCTACTGAGGGTGTTGGCCTCATCAGCCCACCTCCGCACCATGATATATACTCAATCGAAGATCTTGCTCAGCTGATCTTTGATCTGAAGGTAACCCATCTCTCACTCTGGAACTCAAACAGGAGACAAGTGTTTTCTTTGTAGCATATGTTCTTCTCCAGGACACTGATGTTTAAACCCTACTGACAATCTGTTTGTGGGTGTGCAGAATTCGAATCCAGGAGCAAGGATAAGTGTCAAGCTCGTGTCTGAAGCAGGCGTAGGGGTGGTTGCTAGTGGAGTTGTCAAGGGCCATGCTGATCACGTCCTGATCTCAGGTCATGATGGTGGAACTGGTGCTAGTCGCTGGACGGGTATCAAGAATGCAGGTCTGCCATGGGAGCTTGGCCTTGCTGAAACCCATCAAACACTGGTCGCAAATGATCTCCGAGGTCGAACTGTGTTGCAAACTGACGGGCAGCTCAAGACTGGCCGTGACATCATGGTTGCAGCTTTGTTGGGAGCTGAAGAATTTGGGTTTGCTACTGCCCCTTTGATCACGCTCGGATGCATCATGATGCGCAAATGTCACAAAAACACATGCCCTGTTGGCATTGCTACCCAAGACCCTGTGTTGAGGGCTAAGTTTGCTGGACAGCCAGAGCATGTTGTGAACTACTTCTTCATGGTGGCTGAGGAGGCACGGGAGATCATGGCCAACTTGGGCATTCGAAAACTTGACGATCTTGTTGGCCGAGCTGATCTTCTGGAGGTAATGACAATGCTGCTGCTATATATTGCATGAAGTTGCAATATCAGTTTGTTTGTTGTCATGCATGCACCTTTCCTGCATCAATCCAGTGCTTCTGTCTTCTTTGCTACAGCAGTTGTGCAAGTTGAATGTTGGAAATGATATCAGAAATGAAGTGTGAAGAAGTTTCTTTGTGAAGAACCTTAAACCCTTCAAACTTTTGCACTGTTTGTGGACTTTGATTCTGGAGTAGATCCATGGGTGTCTAAAAGACTTTGGAAATGCAAAAAACAGGTGGATAAGGAGGTGCTGGCAGGGAATGAAAAGCTGGCAAACATTGACCTGTCTTTACTCCTGCGCCCAGCAGCAGAAATCCGCCCTGATGCTGCGCAACACTGTATTCAGAAGCAGGATCATGCCTTGGACGCTGTATTGGACCAGCAATTGATCAGACTTTCTCGTCCTGCACTTGAGCTGAAGCTTCCAGTTTATCTGGAGATGCCGGTTGTAAATGTAAACCGAGCAGTGGGCACAATGTTGAGTCATGAAGTAACAAAACGTTACAAGCTTGCAGGCCTACCCACTGACACAATACATGTCAAGTTAACAGGCAGTGCTGGACAGTCTCTTGGAGCTTTCATGTGCCCGGGCATCACTCTAGAGCTTGAAGGCGACAGTAATGACTATGTTGGTAAAGGCCTTTGTGGTGGCAAAATTGTGGTCTACCCACCAAGAGCAAGCACATTTGACCCAAAGGAAAACATTTTGATTGGAAATGTCGCCCTCTATGGGGCAACAAGTGGGGAAGCCTTCTTCAATGGAATGGCTGCTGAGCGATTCTGTGTACGCAACTCAGGGGCAAAGGCAGTAGTGGAAGGTGTGGGAGATCACGGATGTGAATACATGACAGGTGGAATTGTTGTGGTTCTTGGCCAAACTGGCAAGAATTTTGCTGCTGGAATGAGTGGTGGTGTTGCTTTTGTTCTCGATAAACCTGGTACCTTCCGCTCAAAGTGCAATCCAGGACTGGTTGATCTGGATCCAGTGGAGGATGAAGAGGATGTGATGACACTACGTGCGATGATCCAGCAGCACCAGCGTGCAACCAACAGCCAGCTGGCTAAAGAAGTTCTAGCTGAATTTGATGATCTTCTTCCCAAATTTGTGAAGGTCAGTGGTGGCGATTCAGTGATATACACTAGTTCCATATATTATGATTCTACATCATCATCATTTCCATATACTAAAAAAATTATTGCAGTAAGCTGTTTAGGCAAACATGGCACAGAGATTGTAAGTTCCTCTGTGTGAAGGTTGGAGAAGTGCCTTCTTCTGGTTGGGTTTGATTGTGTCACACACTGAAGGAATTTTTTATTTTTTTCCTGTTGAATGAAGGTCTTCCCACGTGACTATAAGCGAGTGGTCAAGGCCATGAAAGCCAAAGAGATAGCAGCTCGGGAAGAAGCAGACTTATCTGACTCCGATGCCTTTGAGGAGCTCAAGAAACTTGCAGCAGCAGCTAGAAAGGCAAATGCTCCCCCTCAGAATGGAACCCCTACTACTGCTACAACGGTATCCATCAAACTCTTCGATTGTGAACAAATTTTTTTCAGCATGACTCTTTGATTGTTGATGATTTGACCGTTTGTTTGAATTTTCTGGAAATTTCTTGGAGTGTGATTTGGGTGGCATTTTGTAGATTAGTGATGAGATTCTTTGCAATTGCAGGGAGTTGCAAAGAAACAAAGACCAACAAAGATAACAGATGCAGTAAAGAATGGCGGGTTTGTCAAGTACGAGCGTGAGGCACTGCCCTACAGACCTGCTGCTGAACGCGTGAAGGATTGGGGAGAAGTCCTGGCCAATGGCAATCAAGATGCGCTCCTGAAAACCCAATCGGCCCGATGCATGGACTGTGGCACCCCCTTTTGCCAACAGGTACAGTTGGGTCTTTCTGGACTACAAAAAAACTCTTTGTTTTATTTTGCAATCAATCTGCCTTTTTGTAATTTCTCACAAACAGTGACTTTTTATGTATGCTAGTGTGCATGCTTCTGTATTTTATGCACCAAGTTTATCTTCTTTGAAATGGGAAGAAGTATTGAGTAAATCTGTAAATTCCTGTGTGCAGGAGACAAGTGGTTGTCCACTCGGTAACAAGATTCCAGAGTGGAACGAGCTGGTTTACCAAGGCCGGTGGCGAGAAGCACTCGACAGACTACTGGAAACAAATAATTTCCCTGAATTTACAGGACGTGTATGCCCTGCTCCATGTGAGGGATCATGTGTGCTGGGCATCATCGAGAAACCTGTAACTATCAAGACCATGGAGTGTACCATAATTGACAAAGCATTTGAGGAGGGATGGATGGTCCCAAGACCACCTGTCAAGCGCACTGGGTACTGGTTTCTTTCTCCCTTTTCTATTCCCCTTCCCTTCTAACTGTGCTCTATGTAAAGGCCCATCTATATATGCCTTAGGCTTAGACGATCCTTGCTTATAAAATTTGCAAGCTAAAAATGAAAATTTTGCCAGAAATTTTAGCAGATTGTTATGTACATTTCTATGTTGACCATTGGGAGCTGTGAAGGCAGTGGAGAGAAATGGCAGCTAGTCACTGCAATTCATGATGAAGAGATCTTGGGGGATTCAAAGGCTTATAGTAAGTAATACATTATTATTTATCCCTGCAGGAAGAAGGTGGCTATAGTGGGCAGTGGACCAGCAGGGCTGGCAGCTGCAGACCAACTGAACAAATTGGGACATTGGGTGACTGTGTATGAGCGATCTGATCGGATAGGAGGCTTGATGATGTACGGTGTCCCCAACATGAAAACTGATAAGGTGGAGATAGTGCAGCGACGGGTGAACCTCATGACTGAAGAAGGCATTCAGTTTGTTGTGAATGCTCATGTAGGTGTTGATCCACTCTACTCAGTCGAAAATCTTCGACTGAACAATGATTCACTTCTGCTGGCTTGTGGTGCGACCAAACCTAGGTATGTGCAACAGGCCATCTCCTCAATCAATCTTGACTTAGAAATCTAGAGCACATATCAAATCCAGTGTGTGCCTTTTTGAAACCTTTCTAGGTCTTTTAAATCCTTTGATGGATTGGAAATTTTGTGGCTTCATATTTATTTATGTATTCATGTGAGTATTGGTAATGGGATTTTCTTCTCTTCCTGCAGAGATTTGCCAGTGGAAGGGCGTGATTTGAAAGGCATTCATTTCGCAATGGAGTTTTTGCACAAGAATACCAAGAGCTTGCTTGACAGTGGGTTACAAGATGGAAATTATATCTCAGCAAAAGGGAAGAAGGTTGTTGTGATTGGAGGGGGAGACACTGGTACTGATTGCATTGGAACTGCTCTTCGACATGAATGCACTAATTTGGTGAACTTAGAGCTTCTCCCTGAACCACCCGCAACTCGGGCTAATAATAACCCATGGCCGCAGGTGAGAGTCAAGTTCTCCTTTTGTTTCTTTTCTTCTTGTTTGTCACTGAGTGTCTCAATTTCTGTCTTTCTGTTGTCCAGCAGATGTAAATCACCTCCATCAACCTATTTTACTCAATTTGTTCAGCTCTCTTTGTTGATGAAGCTGGAAGATGAGTGAATGAAAGATTTGATTTTAAAGTGAAAATGTGTTCTTTGTTTTATTGGCAGTGGCCACGCATCTTCAGAGTAGACTATGGCCATGAGGAGGCCAGGACAAAGTTTGGGAGTGACCCACGCTCTTATGAAGTCCTGACAAAGAGGTTCATAGGGAATGAAAAAGGAGAAGTGACAGGTTTGGAACTTGTTCATGTGCGATGGGAGAAGGACCCAAGTGGAAAGTTTGTAATGCAGGAAATTGCAGGATCAGAGGAAGTGATTGAAGCTGACCTTGTATTTCTAGCTATGGGATTCTTGGGCCCTGAGCAAGTAAGCAATTATTAAATCATTTTCTCCTTACATATTCTTCCTGTTTCTCTCCCCTTCTATTGAGTACCTAGTAGTTCAGCAATGGGTGTTTTCACATGGAATGTGAATTTATGGTTTGGTGTTTTTCTCATCATTCTCTGCAGAACATAGCAGAGAAATTGGGAGTAGAGAGGGATGCAAGGTCGAACTTCAAAGCCGACTATGGAAAATTTGCCACCAATCTACAAGGAGTATTTGCAGCAGGCGATTGCCGACGAGGTCAATCATTGGTTGTGTGGGCAATAGCAGAGGGTCGCCAAGCAGCGGCTCAGCTAGATAACTTCCTGATGAAAGATGTTGTCCCAGAAGACATTCCAGTTGTTCCTCTCGAGGAGGAGATTGGGAGATACGCAGTTTCATCAAGTCATCATGGGCATGGAAGGAGGCAATTCCCTGAGGGTCTCAATGAGGCAAAAGAAGAGGCACGGTTAGCTTGTCTGGCAGTGGCAGGTGAGGAAGATTTAGGTGCTCTGAAGGAATGTATTGAGCGCAGTGTTGAAGCTACTGCACTCAGTGACAACACCACTGTATCAGAACAAAGCTATTAAGTGATGGTCAGGCTTCTTCCCCATCTTCAGTTACAACAAAAAGATCCATCCAAATCAGTACTTCACTTTCTCTGGCTGGGTTTTTTCCCTTCGCTTCTGTAGCACTGTAAGGTTTAGTGGTGGTGGTGGTGGTGCACAAGGTCTCATCACCGTCATTGGTATTTGTAACCTTTTGTTTTTTTGGTTTCAGTGGTATCAGGTGGTAAACCTGAGAGAATCTGATTTTGCCACAACTAGGTACTTGGGTTTAGGGCGGTGGTATGAAATGAATTTAAACCTATATGGGTTCAGCAGGTACTGTATGTAGATGGGCCATTGGATTTTAGATGACCCCAATGGCCCACCTTTGTCTGTAATCTTTACAGTTGGAAGAAGAGCAACTCTCTGTGTTAGTGTAAAATTGGTATCTAAATTGCACTTGAAATTGAATGGTGCCATTTCTGATTGGTAGATGCGGAGATTTTTTTTTTCCTTAATCTGAATTTGTAAGTTTTAAGTCATGTTTTTTTCCCCTTAATATCAATTGTGAGTTTTAATTCATGCGATCTCCGCATTGTTTTCTGTCACGGTGGCTCTGCAAGTTTTATGTCATGTCATCTCTTCAGTAGCCACCATTATATAGCCAACTCCAGAAAGCAAAGCTCAGAAGAAAGCACACTATGAAATTTCTCTTGTGGAGCTGTTTCTCATTAGGCAGTTTATGTATCCATTATGTTGCCATGGGAGTTGTATGGCATGTGCACAATAGGAATTAGTAATTACCCTCTAATTTCTACAACTGGTTCATGATGCTGTTGTGCCTCTTCTTTCAGCAGAACTACATAACAAAACTCTAGACTGCAAATTGATATCAATGAAAACCATATCTCCCGAGTTCAGAGTGAGTTTTTGGCACCATGTGAGAGATGTTTGGTTGATATTATTTAGTTCTGAACCCTATAAAAGGTTAAATCAATCAAATGAAATTGATCCTCTCATAAAAGTTTGATTTGTTCTTCAATTCATTCATTAATAGATTGTTATTCTTGTTTCACTCAACATGATATTCTTGTCTTCCACACCTGGTTATAATGCTGTTGCTTTTTCAAGGTAAAAACATGAAATATTTTTAAGATATGAAGCATATGGAATATTGTGCTTCAAGGTATAGATGCCATGAACAATGTGCAACAACCACTACCCTCTATGTAGACCCTCTGTATGCAACCTCATGGAAAGACATGCTAGCCAAACTAGAAATGAAAGAAATGAGTGTGTTCTAAGTATGAAGGAAGGACATTGTAGTTCTCTTGCTGTAATCTTAGAACTACATCAAGGAGTTGAAAAACCCAATGCAGGAAGCACAACATGTGAAGACAGTACTCAAAAACTCATATAGTGGGAAACTTTTTCTGCTTCACCATCTGTGGAATGTAATGATGAGATGATGATGAAGGTTTGCTTCTTTTTCTACATGTTATGCATGAGGTGTTGTACATGAAACAAGGGGCAAGTGCCTCAAAAAGCAATTGATGATGCATGGAAGTGTAGACAATCATCTGAACAGAAACTATGCACTAGTCAAATGTAATCTCTTTGTACAAGTTTCTGTGTGATGAACCTGGTTAGAAAGTTGTAGCCATGAGCATATAGAGCCTCAATCTCAGCTTTCTGGCCAGACACAAGCATTTCAAGAATCTCCCCCTTGTACTCTTCTTGGTTCTGCAAAGCATTACAACAATCTTCAGTTTGAACCTGTGGTTGTGGCCTCAGTTTCTGTGGTCAGTTGTGAGTATCAGGATGCAGAAATAGAAGTTCAACCTTACAAAAGAATGTTGGAAAGAGTGAGCTGGTTACCTTTAGCATCTTTGATGTCAGTAAACTGTTTGCCAATGTTCGATCTCGATCTTCAAGATTTACAAAAGCTTCTTTTGGTACATAGGTTTGAACGTCTCGTTGTCGTAATCCAAGCCATTTTACATCACACACTGTGGACCATAGTTCCAGAAAGAGATATACCTACTATTTAGGTTCCAGCAAGAAGATCCTTAAATGCAGACTGATTACTCAATACTTGCAACCCTTTCTTAGCAATGGCAAGTTTTTGTTGTCTTGATAAGCTTCCACTCTGTCTATCATCTGACTTCACCTATCTCTGTGTTGAATGATCATGTTTGTAGTCCTTTCACTACCTGATGCCTTGCTCCTCCACAGTCTGATCTAGGATTGAAATGGACATGCCATGTGAGTCATTTACCATATTTTGGAGCCTCTAGGCCCATTCTTATACTCCCAAACTTGAACGTACAAAGGATTGCCAGGCCCCCTGGATTCCTGTAGAGTTCTCACAGCAACTTTTGAAGGTTAGGAGGAAATTGAGTGGAGCAGAACTGGCTCGAGCTTTGAGATTCATTGGCAGATCCACTAGAGACACCTTAAATACATGGCAAAGATGAAATTTGAGTCTTGAAAGGATTAGTGAATCACATACCAATCCACTAGTGCCACAATAGGTAAGCTTGGAAACTCCTTGTGCAGTCGATGCAACAGTGCCCTGCAGATTAGAATTGAGCCAGCTGTTTGACAGGCTTTGAGTAGAGTAAAGTCTCCTACACTCTGCTGATGCTCATGATTATATAGTCCCTACAAGAAATCACAGAATCCTGTGACCAATGTGACCAATACGAATTCAGTTCAAGGAGGCAATAATATCCTGAAGGTCAACATCCAAAGCTCCTCACAATAGTCTAAGTACCTGGAAGCCAAATCAGGGTAGCCCTTTGCAGTGATGATAATGCTTGGAACTGACTGGAAAAATCGATCCTCAACTAATCGCTGGAAGATTGCGTCCTGGTAGTGAATCACAGAAAAAATCCAATCCCCACATATAACCACATTTCTCCAATATGATGCAAGAAGTTTCATCAGACTAGTGCTGCACTGTGTCCTTGTCACCTTAGATGTCTAGCTATATTGTTGTGTAGCTTTCTGCAGTGGTCAAGGGGTAAGAACCTTCTCCACAACAAGTATATATCTAGCATCAGATTGGAACTTCTGCTGAAGATTCAAGTCTCCACTGATCACATGAGCACTTGATCCCAAGCGACTGCAATCCACTATATCACCACCAGCCTCCTGCAAAGAAACAATGATGTAAGGATTTTCCAGCTAGAGAAGTACACTCTGTAACAATACTTTCGCCAAATGAGTTCCAAAATGTGAAGGTTCATATTGCTTAAAAACAGCTATTTGAAAGCTCCTTGGCTGTAGGCTCCAGTTCATTCATTGCTTTCCGAAGCATTAATATCCAAAGTACCTCAATTACAAGGCGTCCAACAACAGATCCTTTACTGGATGCAAGAATTCCAAGGCTTCGTCGATCACAACGTAACAGAGCCACAACATCTGCAAGTAAAAAGAACACATCTTCATTCCAGGACTTGCACACTTGCAGCTACATCCATTTGAAAAGTGATCAACAATGTGTAGAAGGACAAAAGTGAATTTCTTGTGTAGATTCCTGACATTAAGAACAACACTGCATCATTCTGTAGAGAAATTGGGCTGCACATGTGGCTGATGCAATTCTCATTGTCTGCTTGATTGATCAGGAAATCATAGGCACTTTCTTATTGTAGTGATTCCAGCTGCTAAAATGACCAACAGCCCTGTTCTTTCAATTGATGAAGCCTGGAGTGCACCTTGAATTGATTCATTCACTTGAGCTTGGCTCTCAACTTTTGCAGCTGCATCTGTCAGTAGCATGTAGAAAAGCTCACGCTGAGTCACATCCTTTCCAAGTCCAAGCAACTTGTAACATAGTTCCAACAACTTCCAGACTGCAAGAAACACATAACAAATTTGTGATAAACATCAAATAACATCACAATCCAAAGTCCAGGCAATGTTACAAGCAAAAATAGCGTGTACATGATGTCATTCAGGAGACAATAATAGTGGTGCGAGAAACACCAAGTTAGACTCTTACAAACAACATATAGACTGGATCATTCATGAGGCCAAGTCTCACAAAGAATTCTTTATGAATGATACAATAAATCCCTGCAGAAACCTGAGCAAAGCCTGCAGAACATATGTATATGGATTTTCGGAAGAGATAGACACCTCGATAGTAGCTGTTTTCACCGTTCTTTCTTGTGAAAGATTTGTCGTAGACAGCGTCTGATAAGTAGATGCAGCCTTGACCAAAAAATCTGTCGTGTGCTTCTGTATTACGCGATGTTCTGCAAACCTGCACATAAGCAAAAAATTACTCACTTCTTGAAGCCACATTATCTTCTTGATCGATCGGAATCTATTCTTCTGGACGTCATTGGAAGCTGCTGGTGCCTTCCAGTTCAAATTTTCTCTGCACTCCAGGTACTTCTTGCAACGATTCTTTAAACCACCTGTTATATTGTCCTAGGGACTGCGAGCAAGGAAAATATACAGAGATATGAACTCAACAGAATCGCAAGATTGAGGAACGCGCCATGGAAAGAGGTTCGATTGCAGGTTCATGCGCTACCAAGCTGTCCAAAAAGTGCTTCACAAGGCATTCAATTCTGCTACGAGTCTGCGCATTTCATCACATTGCATACATATCTGAGTGGAATTGACTAGGCAGATAGGTGGAAATAACTTGGATGGCATATGTTTGCAGTCAATTTTGGTTCTCCTCTACGACAAGAGAGACTAATCCAGCGACGAATAGATTTGAAACAGTGCTCCTCGCGCATCTTCTGGAATCCTCACTGAGAACGCGAGCGTGAAAAGGATCCGAATAACCAGAAGTAGAAATAAACCAGAGAAACAAGAAATGGAAATGACGAGAAAACAACTTCGATTTTTCCTCTAAAACATAGCTCCGTCTCTAATTTTTTCGAAGGGCAGAGTGGAGAAGGAAGAACTACCTGCGAAGGAGTACTATTGTCAGCCAAGCACCAGGGTCTGCTGGCCTCCATCGCCACAAAAGAACGCTTTTGCAACGCACAAATGCGTCGGCAAACACGCACGCAGGCACGCAATCAGCAACAAAAGAAAGAAAGACCGAAACCCCATTCACACACAGGGAAATGCCAACTCCGTTCACACCTAAGGAAAACAATACCAATGATTTTGACAGATTGGGAAAAGAATACCAACCTTGTTCACACTTAAGGAAATCAGTACCGATACTTTTCACAGATTGGGAAAGGAATGCCAACCCCGTTCACACCTAAGGAGAACAATACTAACACTATGCACACAGTGGGAAAGGAATGCCAAACCCATTCACACTAGGAGAGCAGTACCACCCATATTCACACATCAGGATTTGACAGCCAAAGGAAACTTGGTGAGAATTGGAAGGCTAATTAATAATCCAAGAAAAAATCACAAAAGATTCACAGTTTTTTGTTACCTAGCAGCTCATTCAAGTGGCAATGCAAAATTGTAATAAGATTAAAGTTTCATTGGAGAATGTTTGGTTGTTTTTAATATGCCAGTAACCATACCAATACATGTTATACATAAATCACTTTTGAATACACATACATTGGTGAAATGCCAAGATATGCAAACCAACATACTGAGAAATGTTATTATCTATCAATTGATACTCAATGCTTGATATCACTTTGTAATGTTCATCAAAATTCTCTCATATCAATGCCCTCTTCACCTAACCTCGCAAAATGAGTTCAACCACTTTGGTCCGATTCAAATGAATCTACATAACAGGGAAGGCTGCATGACTTGATGGAAATTAGACCTATTTGAAACTAGTACTATCATGGCTAACATTTGAGAACCTTCAAGTATTGTCAGAAAGTTGCTGTTTGCAACAACAAAATGGTTAGCCTGAGCAATCAACCAAGTTTGTCATCCAGTCTTTTTGCTGTTCATCTGATTAACAGGGGGCACAGATTCTACACACACATATAGATGTACCTCAAACTTACACAAAACTCAAAGAGCATACCTTCAATATATGCAAATGAATCTACAGGTCTGTCAAAACCTGAAGCCTCTGTTGGTATCAAAAATCAAGCTTGTCTTCAAAGACAGAATGCATGCTGAGTCATAGGCCATGACACATTGGTGTTACAAGTAGTGACAAATATTGTGTTTGACTGTAAGCAGTGAACTGTGAGCTAAAAGGGGCTGCTCACTCTGTTACCTATCAAAACTACGATGCAATCACCCTCTTTTGGTGCCTGTGCAAATTACTTGTTTCCTGAAAATTCTTCCTGCCTGCAATCAAAACCCACCAGGTAACATCAAAGGTCTGTTTCTTTCATCTAACCAGGCAAAGACTTGGCATTGCCATCACCATTATTCCAGTAATAAGTGTCTTTTCACTTGTACAACAACCACACTCACATACTGTCCAGTGCCTTCACAATTCTGTTCATTGTGATTTGAGTGTCAATGCTCACATCCATATTGCCAATAAAACAAATTTACAACTGCTAATTGCTTCACCCAAATCAGGATTTGAAAATATCATGGAAACCATCCAGTAAATATTAAGACTTTGGAGCAGACAAAGCTCACATGCTCTAGGAGGTAAGATGATAAGGGCCCTGAATGTATTGAACAATTCACAACAATACATTGATCAGAAGAAAAAAGAATACTGATGGATTGTTCATGTAACTGTAAATCAATCCACACACCTTCTTATGTGATCCAGAATGAGAAGCCTTGGTCCTGGTGGAATGCGCACATCCCTAAGTGCACTGCATGGCAACCAAGACAATTTGAGGTGAAACACTACCATATCATAATTGCAGCAAGACCATATAAGAAAGCCTGTTCAACACAGCAAATGAATCCCATCTTTCCAACATTGAAGCACAAATGTGCTACAAATTCACATACATGAGGAAGAAGGATGAATCCTCAGTAGTATGTCATGAATTTGCTCTGCTGAGAAGACAGGACTGACTTTTGAAAGATTTGCTGTCCCATAAGTTTGTTTGAATCTATTGTTGACCAGCACAAAGAGGGGAAAACACTAGAATCCTGAAACTTTTGATTCAGTGGCTCTTTGCCAAAATGCCCCACACCCAATACCACAGGAACAAGAAAAGATGTTTTGACAGTGAATTGTTGCTGGCACTTCTTCATTGTCACTCAGATAGAGAGAAGGAGGGACATACCTATCATTCAATAGAGGTAGGGTCGAATCAGTAAGCAATCCCTTCTTCAAGTTCTTCTCATACTTTTGCAAACCAAGGTTGTTTAGCATGCTCTTTCCTTGAGAATATAACTTGTCCTCAGTAGGTGCCTGTGACATTGCAAACTGCTGCCCTACCTGCATGTGACATATAAACCATTGTCAAACAGTGCTCAAATCATTCCACACATGTCATTCCTTCCCCCATACATCCTGAATGTGCTAGAGAGGCTGGAAGTTCCTGGATAAAAAAGAGGAGTTATTTAGACAAGACTTTGTTTCCTGTAACTCTGACCAAAACCTCCTTGAGGCAATAAGAATACATCCTGGAGGCATAGAGACAAAGACAATCTGAACAGGGACAATATCCAAGGAATATCATGTGAAACTTTTTGCCTATGAGCTCCTCAACATCACTGCACAGTTTCAACTAGAAGTTCATGCCTTCACTCCAAATAGATGAAAGAAACAACTTTATCACCTTGAATATGGCTCCTTGTATGAGAGCAAAGAAGATGCCTGTGGTGACAGCATTGCCAGCAAGATTTGGGCCACCCATTCCACTTACTGCTGAGAAAACAGCTCCTGAACCAAATGCTGCTACCATGCTGCAATCCATGACTATAAAATCAAAACTAACACAAACTAACTACATTGAGAGTTCTCTGATTTCATGTTGAAATGATTTGACATTGGTCACGGACTTGCACTCCTAGTTCATAGTTGTAATAACCAGCCAGCTTTAGAACTGTACCATGCTGTCATTCTAACAATCAGGAAACCAATCTAGTTGACAAAAAGGCTTAGTGACTTTCATTCCAGATGAAATCCACTCTCCAAAGACAGGCCCTCATTCAGAGCTTTACTTCAATATACAAGTTTTCGGGGGGGGGGGGGGGGGGTTGGTTTGATTTAGCCTTCATGTAAAGCCCCTCCACCTCCGTCAGTTCAATCATACAAGGCCACTTGCCTTGAGTTTAGGAACAAAAGCAACAGAAGAGGCTTCATAAAAAGGGTTTCACGTGTAGGGTCAGGAGGAAGGAGAAGATACCTTGTTTTGACATCTTCCACACCACGCCACCGTCTCATTGCACATGTGATTCCTGCATTGACACCTGTCATCACTGCGAAATTGCGAGCCTGCATCATGGGTCCTCCTGCAAATGCCTGCCATACATTTCTCCATCTTCAGCCCTCGAACTCCCACTACAAAATCTAATTATGCAAAAGTTCCATTACCACCGGTCCCACATGAGCTTCGCATTCAAGCTGAGCATATGCCCATCGAACATAGACCTAAAATTCTCTTGCTTGGTGAATGTGGGGCTCTGGTGATAGAATCCTTTCACAAAACCTCAACACCAAATAGAGAAGTTCATTAAGATTAGGATATCCAGATTCAACTGATTCCAATAGTTCCCAGAGCATGTTCATACATACAGGGTTTCCAAAGCCCTCCATAGTCTGTCTCTACCTTGGGGTTTTAGTTTTTTCATTTATGTCTATGCAAAGCCATATATCAAAAGAGGAAAAAAAACACATACAACATCGTTCAGCCGAAGAAAATACCAAACCCCACCACCAGAACGAAAGAGAGACACACATACACACACAAAGAGAAAACCCTACTTTTGCTTGTTGGAGAGATGCGGCAGTTTGGGGGTTAAGGCCAGGTGTGGCCGTGGGCAAGGAAGAAGCCATATCCGCCGTGAAAGTTCCCATGAGAGCACCGATGGCACCTCCTTGTACTGCACTTCCGGCTGTTACCAGCGCAACTTCAACAGGAGCCGATTGCTTCTTCATCCACGACTTCACTTGCACGTCCAGCTCCCGCATCTTGGATTGCACCAATTGAAGCGGATTCCCGCCCTCCATTCTCGTCGATATGGTGCCCTTGTTGGCCTGCACTTTGTTGGCCTGCATCCTGTTATCGAAAGCTTGACGCAGAGGAGAGACACAGAGCGATGGCGATGGCGAGAGACAAAAGGAAAACGAAATGAGAAAGGAATTGCGCACAAAGAGGCTAGACAGCCAACGAAGTTTCTTCGTCGCTGGACGGACGGACAGATGATCGTCGTTGCCGTTGTCGTCGTCGTCGTCCGCCGTAAAACGGACCCTAGTCTAACCCTAGTCGAGTTAATCTCCCCTATTATCCAAGAAACGAGTGCTGGGGATTTTTTGGGGGAAATACACATGAAATATACATCCAAAGGTCAGTTTTTTTAATTAATATATAATTTTAATATATTTATTTTTGTATATTATTATTATTATTATTATTTATAATTTTTTAATATTAATTTATGTGGCGAAGTTTGCACCATGGTGATCAAATGTATACATATTTCCATTGCCCTTTTTTCACTGGTGAGATTTTGCCAAAAAGAGATAATTAAATTAAAATTTTGTGAAAGAAGTGATTTTGGAGGTTTTTAGTTGCCGGAAGTGAGAAGGGAAAAAAAAGAATAAATTTTGCCATATTTGTATATTTGGTTTTGATTCTGTATTAGAAAATATAGAAGGATGGTTGATTAAAGATTTGTACTTTATTTCTGGTTTATAGCCAGATTTGGCTAAATTTTTCTATGGATAATCACCACTTTGGTTACAAACCAAAATTCCTTGCATATTTTTAGTAAACTTTGTCATTTTTGGAAACAATTTTTTTTTTAATTTTTAAAAATATTGCTAGATTTTGACCTAGGTATTATTAGGTGGGTAGCCATAATAACATATTAGGATCACTGGGTTTTTGTTTTGCTAATTTCCTATTGAATGTTTTGCGGTAAATAATATATTGTCAAATATTCATTTTTAACTCAAAAAAAGGACCAAAATTTGAATAGAATTTCTGAAAAATCTCCATGTTTTTATACATTGTTCAAGCAAGGAAGTAGCCATGATATAAAAGGATTTTTAAATGAATGTTTACTTTCATAGTTGGTCTATAGCAAAACATGGTTAAATCTCCTTATGGATGATCACTAGTGTGACAACATCACAAAATTGAAAAATTAAAAAATTATATATATATGCTTTAAAAATGGACATCGTTTACAAATGTGTAATTATTAATGTTATATCTTTTTTTGAAATGTTCATCATTGAGGCTAGATTAGAAAGTGAAAATCGAAATCAAAAGATTGTTAGTTTTTTATCGTTTGTAAAGCGTCCACTAAATACACTAGGAAAAATTGGGTCGGTTTTTACATTGAAGTTAAAACATAGTACATTTTATCCCTAGTTAATGTGAAATCGATATCTAAATCATTTTTAGTTCTAGCAACAATGATGCATTAGAGTTGATTTAAGCAGGACAACTTTCGGTTTCCATAAATCATTATTTAAATAGTTTTAAATTGGAATTTGGTTTGTCAATTCTCATGTAAAAAGGATTGAAACGTGTTTTTTTTTGGATTTGTGTCTTTCCAAAGTTTTTCTTTTTGTCAACACCATTGAAAAGAATAGATTTTCATGGCTTCTGCACCAATTTGCATCTCATTTTTTTGAACTTGAATTTGAATTCAATTCAATTCAATCAAATTAAAATTTAATGGCATTTGATATAAAAAATTCAATTCAATTCAATTCAAGAATTTAGATTCAATTAAATTTGAATTCCATTGAATTGAATTTAGAATCTCGAATTTAATTCAATTCAATTTGCATGCAATGTCATTCAATATTTTCATTCAAAGGAAATTTAATTTTCACAAAATCGATTTTTTTTTCATCATTGATAGTGTGCAACAATGTGAAGCTCAAGTTTATAATGTGATGTTACAATAATAGCTTTTGTCTCATTCATTGGCACACACATTCTATTTGGGCATTATTTCAATGTAAAAGAAAATGGGATTGGTTCCATTTTTTGTTCTAATAGCTTTGCTTCACACATGATGTAAATCAACAATGTGAATTATAAACATTCTTGGGATGTGAATCAACGATGGGAAACATGAATTACATTTTGGAATAGGCATTGGTAAAACTTGTTATCAGTTAACAAAATGTCATTTGCCTTATGAAGGTCAATGAGTTCCTAAATGGAATGGCCCCATGGTAGGTATGTTAAAAACATGTTTTTTTGCCTTTTTAAAAAGTCAATTTTGAAGGTTAATTTTGGTTGGTTCTGAATGCTTTCCATGGTTTTGAATTCTCTTTGATGGGGATTATTGATAAGTAGCTTTTACTATTTAAACTAGTTTTTACAACTTTTTATGTAAGAAGATAAGGCTCATCATGGTGGGCATAATTTGTGTAAGCTTCCTACACCTTTTGTAAGCTAGTTTTTATGGGGGCCATAACGCCTTCTATGGGGAGCTTACCTTATACCAAAAACTCTTTAGCGAATTAGTAAAATTAAAGGTAAGAATAATGACAATGGGTTAATTGGAACACAAAGTGGAAAGTAAAACTTAAGGCCATATGATTTACTAGCCCACATGAAGCAAAACTAATCATGAGTTCGATTTCAATAAAGCCCATGGCTAAAAGTTGTAATGAACATAAAATTTTACATTAGCTTGTTTTCCCTTAATATCTACCAAGTATTTGGATCACAAGAAAACACACCAAAAATACAAGGTGTTTTGAAAAATAAAACACATGCTAGAACAAACTTCCATTTTTCAAAACACCCCACAAATAGTGTTTGAAATAATCAATGTTGGGTGGGTATAAAACCATAATCCAAAACTAGGCAAAGGTTCAACTTGATTATTATTTATTAAATCAATGGGTATTAGTTAAGGTGATATTCAAATTGATACCTTGCCTATCAAATGTCACATTATGGTGAAACAATTTTCAAATAACCAGGTTCTTATGGAAAGAGACTTGAATTACATAAGAAGTTAGTCATTTCCATTAGGGCCCACCTAATTTGTTTTCATGTTTAGTATTTTGCTTTTGAATTCTTTTTGTTGTGTATTCCTCGTTGAAATTTTATTTTTGCTTGTGGTATTGAGGTGGTGCTATTTTTGTTTTGTTTGTCTTGTGTTGTTGTAAGTGGCGCTTTTCATTTGCTACTTGTCACCTTGGTCATGGCATTGGTCGTGAGTATTCATTGGCACTTTTCACATTACTCATTGTGTTGCTCATCATGTTGTTCATAAAACTAATCCTCATCTTTCATCCTATTTATTGTGCTATTCTTCACACTATTCATGGTGTTGTTTGGGGGTGTTATGTCTATAGTGATGTTCAACAACATAAAAAGTACCACAACTACCTCCTTCTTTGTTTTTGCTCATTTTGTTTTTTTGTTATGATGCTCCTCTTTTGTGGTGTTGGTACTTCCATTTGCCTTTGTATAGGTTGCAAATGCAATTAGCATTATGTTGTTATAGCCTTGACAATCAACAACCTTCCACTCCATAAAAGAGGTCATTATTTCCTTTATCTTTTGGTTTTTAAAAGGTTTTCGTGTTTTTTATTTATTTATGTATGTTGTGTGTTTGCATTGTATGTATTATTTATGTTTTGTTTGTATGTTATTTTTGTAAGTTCTATTTGGTTGGTCTTATGTTAATGTTGTTTTCTTTTTTACCACTTTTTATTTGTGCAAGACCAACAAGTGCAAAATACAAACTTATGGATTACAATGAAAAATCGACTTACATTTCTTAAACATGGTCGTGGGTAGATCAGTTTTGAGGTTAGATATTTTCATTGGCACATATTTTGCATTATCCATTAGGAGAAAAATGTGAGTAATTGCACACTATGCCTATAAATGTTTGTCATGTGTTTCATTGTTTGCATCACTCATGTTCCTTAAAATTAGAATATTAATAATATTCAATAAAAGCATATCACATAATTGGAAAAACATATATTTGTTTAGCTTTCTCAACTTTAATCTATTAACATACCCTACAAAAAAATGAAGCCAATTCTTTTGGATGATATATTTATGAATGAAAGTGAAATTCCAATGGGGGGGGGGGAAGAATGAGGATGAGAGGTTTGAGAAGTCTCAAGCATTGCCAAGTTTACAATTTTAAAATGATGATTCAATGTAATGAATTTTTAAAAATTGCATGAACAAATAACTTGGTTGGAGACCCTGTGGAAGAAATTCTCTAATTTGCAATTATTTTCTATCAATGATGAGTTAATGTGAAGGTGTTTCAAATTATGCAATGACAAATTATGTAACATAAATTATGATAGTAGTGTAATGGGTCTTGCAATTTTCAACCAATGAACAAGGCTTAGGATTTAGGTCTAATTTCATACTTTAAAAATAATGGTATACCTACATTTAAAACGCATGTAGATATAGACCATGGATTAATTACATATTCTTTTGTAAAAAAAGTGAAAAACAACATGAAAAGTCTAATGGAAATGTAATATACAAAGAAAAGGCATGTGGTAATCCTAAGTGTTATCTTTATTTTGGGACCATAGATTCTTTCAAAAAATGTAATGTGCAACATAAAAAGATTTTCAAGAATTTGATTTCTTTTGTTGTCAAAAACCATCTACCCATTCTATTTGTTGAGATATTCAGTTAAAGTGTTTGATAATGCAACCATGCCCTCGTGTTGTTTTCCCTCCCAAAAAGCCTTTAATCAAAAGTGTCATAATTGAGAAAGCACATGTCCTAATAGTTTTAACAAATTATGTTTCTATCACTTCAAATTTTAGATGTCCATAGGGGCATGTGATGTTTTTGCTTTTCTTGTGAATTTTTTGGGAGTATATTGGGTGTTAAAACATATTACAAAATTTGGCTTACTTGATGTATTTAAAATATTAGGGCAAACATTCACAAGAACCTATAAGACCTTTTAGAACAGTATGGTTTGACAAATCAAATCATTATTTATGTGAAGGATGAAGGCTCAAATTTAAATATAATGATAGATGTTTTGAAGTTAATAATTAGTTGTAATATTTTGGATGTGGAGGAAAATTTTGAAAACATGTGTTTTGGATTGCCTTCTTTGAAGTTTGTCAATATGAAATTACTAAAAAGAATGTGTGAATGTGTGTAGAACCTTAAGATATGATTCTATCAAATTTTCCCAAACGCATTTGCAAAAATGTATAACATGGCCTAAAAAGTTAGTGAAAGGAAGACAAAAGTGGATGAGAACTTGCATTAATAAATACTTTATTGTCCTTACTTGCATTTTCCATCAGTCAAGGGGTCATTGGTAATTAAGTGATGCCTTACATGCAACCATATCCATGAGCATTAAATCAAAGGAAGACATTAGCCATTTTTGTTTGGGATACTTCGTTGAAAAATGATTTAAGAATGGATATTGATTGGTTTGGAACTCTTATAGTGAACATGAAAAAGGTAGTATGTGGGGTCATTGACTTTTTCGTTTCCGTCTTGACTAAATATGATGAGAGAAAAACTCACAATATGTTATCTATAATGTTAAATCTTAAATTCAAAAGTTTGAATTTTTCTTCTTCTTCTACTGGTTGTGAATGAAGGGTGGCTATAGTTTAAAAATATGATAGGAGGTTGTTTTTCTTGTGTTTTTGAAGTGTTGTTATCATTTGCATCCATTATCCAAGGCCAAAAGTTATTTTGTGAACAAAATTGATAAAAATTGTAGTTTGAATATTTTTGAAATGGTAACAAGCATTAATGAATCTATGAAAGAATGTGTTAATTGTTAATTGTTGATGTTTTGAAGATATTAAGTGGATGTGATAAGCATCAAGTGCCCTTTGGAGTGGTAGAAAAATAATGAATCCATGTTTCTAACTATTAGTTTTTTAATTTGACAAATATCGAGGATTGTTGGTTTCAAATTGAAATAGAACGAATATTTTCCTTTGCTAGTAAATTCACAAATTTGAAAAGGTATCACTAATAGTTATATTACTTTGAAATTTTCATTTTTAAAAATAATAATTGGTTAAATGACATGAGGGTTGGTGTCAAGACCCCTTGTAGTTTAATAAGATTGATAGATTTTGAAATAAAGGAGGAATTCGAAGAATTTGAAGGAGATGAATCCAAATAAATTGTCCCAAATGCCAACATTGACCATCATCACCATCACCAACATCATTGCCAACATAATCATGGATGAATTTCATCCATCATCATTTGCTTTTCATGCATAACTTGTAATTCACTATAATTCAAAAAGGTTCTAAGAAAAGGTTGTTTCTACAATGGGCATATGGAAGCTTTCATGGAAACTTTGTTGAGTTAAATCTCCAAATAGGTATGTATAAATAAAGCTAAAAACTTCATTATCTTTAATTGATTGAATATTAGTTTGAGGTAAAATTTTGCATGATAGCCTTGTTTGTTTCATTTTTCATATGTTATCACAATAAAAAATTGTTTGAATTTTTGTTTAGCACATTTCATGTTTGTGTATTTAATTTTCATGTTTTGATTTTACTATAGTTCTTTTGGGTTTTTATGTATTTTGGAAATCCTTTTGTCTTGGTAACTTTTGTGCATGTCCAAAAAAACCTAATTATTACACATTCTATGTAATGATTATATGATTTTTCCTTTAAAAATTTTTCATTTTATACTAACCATGTTTTGTGGATGTGGATGGCAAATAATTAACACCATATGTTGAATGTGGTATACATTGACAAAGGCCCAATTAGAGGCTATAAACATCTCCACACACCCCTTACTTTGGCTTCTAATGATAGTTACCACATTTGACATGAATTGTTAATCATTTCCCCACCTTCATCCATAAACATAAAAAAACTTGGGCTCCATGTTATTACACACTACCAATGGCGATCAATTAATCAATTGATGAAACAAATGAATTGATTTTTGTGAAAATTAAGTTCCATTCAAATGAATATATTGAATAAAACTATATGCAACTTGAATTTGAATTGAATCAAAATTCAATTTGATTGAATTTATTTTTAATTAAATTAGATTCAAATACATTCAATGGAATTTGAATTTAGTTAAATTCAATTCCAATTCAACTAAATTTAGTTCAACAATTGGATTAATATTCAATTGAATTGAATTCAAATTCAACTGAAGAGAAATGATATGCAAATTGGTGGAGAATGTATTTAAAATATGCTTGTGAATATGTTATTGGGAAAAGAAACTCTTAAAAAATACAAATTCAAAAAGACACCTTTACATGCCTCTTTAATTGGAAATGGGCTAAACAAATTCCAATTTGGACCCATCCAAATGAAGATTTATGACTCATGAAACCTAAAGTTGTCCTACTTAAACCAACTTTATGAATCATCATCATTTGACATTAAAAAAAATAAAATTAATCATAATTATAATTAGCTATATAAAATCAATCATTTTTTTCTTAACCTTCTAAAGATCATGGTATCCTATGCATACCTACTTATAAAATCCAACTTTTTTTAATTTAAAAAATTTCCAAAAAATTTGTTAAGCCATGTTAATGTTACCTACAAAGATGTTTTATAACAACAATCAATGTGCTCCTGATGTCCTTCATTCTTTATTTTAATTGACATTTCAAGCACATTCACAATTAATTAAAATTCATTGCAACGAGATTGATTTTGCTTGATCCATAAAACCTCACAACAAACAAATGTCCAATCATCCTTTCACCATTAAGATATATGTTTTTTGGCAATTTTTGCGATTAAAAAGGTTTGATTTTGATTGAATAATAGATCAATTTAACAAAAAAATGCTATGAAATGACATGAAAATATGTTAATGATAATTAATGTAAAAGAAATAATTTTAAATAAATGGTGAACCAAAGAAATTTTGGTTGAAAATAATTATGAGTAATTGAGAATACAATAAAGGTCATTATGAATTTTGAAGACTAATGTTTTTGTTGTGAGATTTCTAGTAATTATTTTAAAATTAAATTTACAATGTGATTAATATTGTTTTGGCCATTATTGTGATCACTTTCGCCCACACAATGCTTGCGATTGGCCTTAGATCATTAATAACCTAGGTTGCTTATGCGACCAATTGTTGAACATGATTTTAATTTTGCTTTTAAAATTCTACTCAATTTGATTACAAATGATTTTCCACGTAGGTATTCAAATATTGGCAATCTAATAAACATGATCTTCAATTTGATATTGAAGAAACCTTCAAAGGAAAAACATTTACATTTTCAAGAATCACAAAAAAAATGTTTCATGATTGCCTTGAAAACTATTTCACAGGTGGGAAAAAAAAAACATTTAGCATGCAAATGGAAGAACATAATGAATTTTTAAAGCTAATAAATAATCATTTATAAAATTCAACAAAACCTCAACTTGTTGATTGTAAAACAAATTTATAAATTGATTAATTTTTTTGAATGGATTATGAAAGGTAATGTTTATCCCAATGAGGTTTCTATTTTATTAAGATTCTTGTTGTATTTCCTTCCAAAGCGCAATGGCCAATTATGGATTCTTTCTAGAGTAAACATTAATCTTATGGGCATGACAAATGGTTTGTCCCCATTTTAAGTTTTTCTTGTTTGAAGGTGTTATCTCAAGGAATGGCTACCACATGTCATCTTTCATTTTATGGGAGTCCATGGGCATGAAAAGCATGTAGAGTTGAATGGAATGATTTACTTTTCATTTTTTTTGGGGTTTGGATTCTTGTATTGTGGACGACTTTGATTTTGGTAGATGTGTGTATATTTCATTTGTGTGACTTTGTTTAGTTTCAAAATGTGGGGGCACCAATAAGAAAGAAAGATAATTGACCTAAAATTGTGAAGCTTTTGCTACCCAAAAGAAGAACATATAGGTTATTATTTTTCCTTCATAGAACATTTTAAAATTTTTTGGCAAGGCTAAATTGGTTGAAACATATAACAAGATTTTGCATAGGATTTAATAAACAATGCATCAAAACATCATATGCAACCTTAAACTCTTCTTTACAATTGTTGAAATTGAATACCTAATTATATCACAACACATTTGCTTTCCCAAGAAATGCATTTTGCAACTAAACATGATGATTGAACAACTTTTCAAAGTATGAATGAAACTACTAGTTGTAGCCAAATCTGGCTAAATCTTTATAGGGATGAGCACCACCTTAGCACTAATTTAATATCCTTTAAAAACACCCTTGGTCATAATAAAAGCCCCTTTACTAGCATTTTCTTGGGGGTCAATTTTATATGATGTAGCATCATTAATAATCATCGCAAACAAAATTTAGCATTCATTGGTAACAAGTTTGTCAAAAAATATCCAAATTGTAGAATACTTGAGAAAACTGCCGGAAAATCTAAAAAATTGTGTTGAAATGTGGTGAAAATTTCTCAAAAAAGAGAAAATTTCCTCAAATTGTGACAATTTTTTTCTTTTTAAAAAGAAAAATTGTGACATAACATTCCCTTTTATTTTACGAGATCGAAAATTTGTGAAATTTTTTTCCACAATTTCTGTTTATAAAGAATTATTATTGCCCTCCACCCCTAATTCCACATTATGCAAAATCTATTTAAACATTTAAAATCATGAACTAATATTCACATGGTTGATCATAGCGCTTGCAAGTTGCAGCATTGAGGGTCTTTTTTGATCGAATGGTTCTATCTGGTCACAGATTCCGTCACAACAGCAGCTTTCCATTACATTTGTTTCAAATAGCTTTCTGCAAGCACTTGCAGCATTGAGGGTCTTTTTCAATCGAATGGTTCTGGTCATAGATTCTGTCACAATAGCAACTTTCCATTACATTTGTTTCAAATAAGCTCTCTTGCAAGCACTTGGAGCATTGAGGGTCTTTTTCGATCGAATGGTTCTAGTCACAGATTCTGTCACAATAGCAGCTTTTCATTACATTTGTTTCAAATAAACTCTCTTGCAAGCACTTGCAGATTCACTAAACGTGGAAGATGTGTGAACTATGAGTCGACCTATGAATCATCACAAGATGCCACTTGTCATTCTCATTTGTGTGGGATGATATGATCCCCATATGTTCCCCAATACTCATGAAATGTTCCCAACGTTCCCAACATTAATTGCCTTTTAGATCGCTCTAGCCCAGGAGGAGTACAGCTCTTTAATGAAAAGTGCATGTCCATGCAACAAAGGAAAAAATAAACAGGCCTCCATTTTTAGGCTCAGAGTGTGTAGTCTGGTCTCTCTACCTATGGTGCGGGCTGTGAATTTTGTGCCATATGGCAAATTTCTTTAAGGAAATATTGGACAAAACTATTTTTTCAGTATAATTTCTACTAAATTCTCTGTTTTATGAAGGGGGGGGAAAAAAATTCCCAATTTCTTGACATCAAAAAATTTGGGGTGGAGGAAAAATAAAATAAAATAAAATAGCTGGCCATGATGGCCCATGGAACCCAAGTGCTAAAGTGTAAATAACGTTCCCTAAGGAACCTAATATCCCATAGGTACCTAGTAAGTAGGGAAGGGCCCCACAGAGGTAGATATTTTGGAATGGGGTCCTAATAGAGGAAAGGAGATAGACACCAAATCAATCTCCCAATGAATTTCACAAAAGAGAATGAAAATAAAAGCAAAGCCCATTTGATGCTCAACTCCCACCTCACCAATCAGCGCTCTCTTTGCTGCCGTCGAGTCGAGTGTGTTGCAAAACGACGAACTGACGACTTCGGATAAGTAGGCTCTCGTCCTCAATCGTCGTTATTTCGTTCGTTCTTGAGTGAGTTAGTGAGTGAGTGAGTGAGTTCGCGCGACCCCGTTTCCTGGCACCAATGATAACCCATAGGAGGATTTAGCCAAATTTGGCCACAATTTAAATATAACACTACAAATTCTATCTTTCTTTATTTATGGCTAACCTACTTGAACCATGTGTAGAAATCTGATCATTTTGATTAGAATTTTGAGGAATTATGGCTACTGAAAAATCTTTAAAAGCAGTTTGATTTTAATACTTTTAATACTTTTAATTTCTCTTTTTTCACTAACCTACTTGAACAATGTATAGAAATCTGGAGTTTTTTCTTAAATTCTGGTCGAATTATGGCTATTGAAAATCATTTTTAAAAATCGCTTGGTTTTAGCACTTTTAATTTTTAATTTCACTTTTTGACTGTACATAGCCAGCAAATAAAGGACTGGGACCTGGAATTTGGCAATCGTTTTTTTTTTGTTTTTTTTGTTTTTTTTGTTTTTTTTTGGGATCAATTCTGTGAGGTAGCCCAAAGTGATAATCATCCACAGAAAGATTTAGCCAAATTTGTCTACAACCTAAATGCAAAACTAAAAATTCTTAAACAAACAAATTTTTGGCTACCTACTTGAACCATATATAGGAATCTGGCAATTTTTTTGTAAATTATAGCTATTGAATTAAATCTATTGAAAATCTTTAAAAGCGCTTGATTTTAGCACTTAAAAATATATATATTTCGCTTTTTGGCTACCCTCTCGAACCATGCCTACAAATTTGGCGATTTTTGGTATTTTTTTCGAATTATAGCTATTGAAAATCTCTAAAAGCCATTGATTTTAGCAAATTTCTGTTCTTAATTTGGAAATTTGGCTATTCTACTTGAACCATGTGTAGAAATTTGGCGATTTTCTTAAAATTTTGTTGATTTTGTGACTATTGAAAATCTTTTTTTTAATAAAAACACTTATTTTTGCAAATTTTATTTTTAATTTCGCTTTTTGGCTGTTTCTGGCTAGCAGAAAAAAGGCTGAAAGTTCGTCCGTGCGACGGACGTACCAACGGCGACGGTCGCTCCCTTCCTCGCTCGCCGGTTCTGGCCTTGCACGTCGATTCTCGTTGCGTGAGAATGGATAGGATTGCGCCGAGCGCCGTCGCTTTGCTCTTTGCTCTTGGATAGGATCGTCGTCTCTTTGTCTCTTCTCGCTTGCTTCCTTCTTTCGTTCGTAGTACCTGCTGTGGATGCACAGCCCTGCTGATGTTTCGTACGAATGGCCATGGCTATGAAAGTTTCTGCAAAAGTTTCTGCAGCAGAGGAGCAAACCATCTGCAGGTACGCACCATCGCACTTTCCTTGATTTGATGATTTCAGAGTCAAATGTGACGACTCCGGAACAACTTGTCGTCGTCGGTACATCCTATTGCTTTGAAGAAACGTGTAATTGATAGGCGCACACTCGTCTCTCCGATTCGACTCGACTCGATTTGCAAGTTTCTTTTTCATGGAAATTTTGGATTTGCGTTAGGAAAGGAGCGGGGACAAGATTTGGAGCAACGAGAGAAATTTTCTTTGGTTTCTGTATGTATCGATTGGAAGAAGAATCCGATCTGGTGTTTGACATTTCGTTGGAAGTCTTTTGAACAGTATGTCATCACAGCTGCTGCGTTTGTGAAGAAGAACGGCCTGTCTGAGTTTTTTAGAGAGAGAGAGACAGAGATATGGCCACTATTATTCAAGGGTTGCAGACTGCGCAATTGAGCTATGTCTGCAAGGAGCAGCCTCCGCTAACTCCTCATGTCCGCGGAAACGGTATCGGGAAGGTGCTCGTGTTGGATAACACAGGTCGTCGCAGTAATAACGCAGATGGCACCACAGTAATGTGTGGCGCGCGCAGTAGCAGTGGCTTGTGTCTCAGGTTCTTGCACGGCCGCACAGTTCATGGAAGTGTTTCCGTTCATGGATATGGCAACCGGAGGTGCGGGGAGTTTCCATTTCCATCGTCAGTCATGTGCTGTCTTCGAAGCACGCAAGTGGAACAGATTGAAGAAGTGCAGTTTGATAAGAATCCGTCGACATCGTCATCGAGCGCTGAAAGCTCCAGTGATGAAAATAGTAGAGAACGGCAGGGAATGGCTGTTAGGAGGGGATTAAGCGCACTGGATGCATATTTTGATAAGCTCCACGGTTCTAGCAGTACTACTGTAAATGGAGCTTCAAGCGCGTCCAGTAGTTTGAGAAATGGTGATGTGACCACCTCCGGGAGGAGTGAAATGGTGACAGTTCTTCTCCCGAGTCAGGATTCGAGCCGCCAGACTAGTCATGCCAGTGGAGCAGAAGCTGCAAATACTGTTGCTATAAAGACAGATCCAGAAAAGGAAGCAAAAGTTCCGCAAGGTCTAAGAGCTTTGGATGCCTACTTCAACAAGCTTCGTCCTCCCAAAGCCAAAGCAGGTCTTCTTTCCTTCCCCCATTCAATTTTCCAGTCTCATGTGTTGTTCCATATAGCATCAGTGTTTTTCCAGCCCAACAAGGTCAGTAACATGCACAGCATGCCTTGCAGTTGTACCAGAGAAAGCAGAAACTGAGAGCAAAGTGGAGGCACCTCAGGTGTCTGGGATAGACACAACCACAGAGGCAAGAGAAGTTGACAAGGATGAGGATGAAGTACTTGACTACAGACAGCTGTTGGAGGAGCTAGAGGCAGCCCTTGAGAAGGGAGTGGAGCCCCGGAATTTGCCTCCACACATGTCTCAAGACCCTATATGGCAGGGTGGCAATTCCTACTCTTATGTAGTGTGAGTGATGCACCCACCACCCATGCCCATCTGAGTCTGGCCTTTCTAAGTAGACTTAATGATAAAACCAGGTTCACCTTGCTTGAGAGGTGCAAATGTGATAAACTGCAGAATTCATTATTTTTGCAGTGGGAAAAAGCAAGTGATTTCGCTTGCAAGCTTATAAACTTCAGTCACAGATTATTGTCTCATTAAGTGCAGAAAAACATTGATTGCAAGTTGATTATTTGCATCCTTGACTTGGAACCCCCCAGCCTCTGAAAGTTGCTGCAATTTATGGCTGAGTCTTATGCAGGAACACGCTGGTTGCTGTCAACCTTGCCGTTTTCTTGTTTGGCTTGGCAAGTCCACATGGTGTGCCAGGGATGGGAGATGCATCACTTCCCTACTTATATGGAGCCAAAGTGAATGAGCTTATTGTGGATGGAGAGTGGTGGCGCCTTCTTACACCAATGTTTCTGGTGATTTGCTCTGCCTTCTTGTAAATTCCAATGTAACAATGTAACATTTGTTGTACAGTCAAACAGGTTTGGAGTTCATTTTCCAGTACAAAAAATTAGGCCTGACTGAAGTCCATCTGATTACAAACTGGTACATGAGCTTGCATTAACCTAAAGTCAACCATGATGACCTTTGATGATATCCTATCCTTGCCTTTGCAAATTCTGGTATGGTGTTTGATGTATTGTAACAAAAGTGCTTTTCTTGTTGTAAACATACAGCATTCGAGCCTCGTACACATAGGCTTGAGTACATGGGCACTCCTGTCCTATGGCCCAGGTGTGGAGAGTGTTTATGGATCAATTGGTTTTGGTATGATCTACCTGATTGGAGGCCTTTTCGGTAACCTTCTCAGCTTCTTCCACACACCTGAAGGCACTGTGGGTGGCACTGTAAGTTTTTGCCTTTAGCTATCTGCAAACTTGATTTTTAACCATTCAGGGCCAAATACTGAATTGCTGAGTCAATCTATTCCTTTGCCCATTACACATTGTGGACAAATGGATCTTAGCTTATCTACTTGCCTTGATGTCACAGGGTCCAGTCTTTGCTCTAATGGGCACCTGGCTGGTGTATGTACTGCGCAACCGTGAGATTATTGGACTTGAATTGGCAGATGACATGATTCGCAAATTGGCCATCACAACTGCTATCATCGTGGCCCTCTGCAACTCTTTCCCAATTGATGACTGGTGAAATCCCTTACCTACATTGTTTTGTCTTCAAGAGGCAGCATTTTGATGTTGTGTAGGGGATGTTTTGACTTCAAGCAACAAGCCTCACATGTTGCTTTTCTGGTCAAAGTTGTTCAGTCAATTTTTTTCCAAAGAGCACTTCAGTCTAATGACATGCTTGATCATTATGCAGGACACATTTGGGAGCTGGAGTTGTGGGAATTATCTTTGGGTTTTTCACTTGCCCCACAGTGCATGTTAATGTTCACCTGGAGGAGACAGCATCTGAAAGCAAGAACGATAATGATGATGCAATGGATTCATACCTTCTTCTGAATGAAACCCTTCCTCTCTTTAGACTTGTCGCTGTATTTGCACTTTGCCTTGCTCTCTTCTTCTGCCTCTACAGTCTGGGAGTACCAATTGCCACTGAGTTTCACTTTCTCCATAGTGCTATTAGTGATGAAAACTGGTAGATCATTTGCAGACATCCTAACCACTTATAACCTTGCACAGGGTTAATGGAAGATGGCCATCACCTTTACTTGTGTTGCGTTGGGCACTGGGAAACCCAGTGATCACAATGGTGATGATTTAGTCTTTGTACATTAGTAGAGTTCTTGTTCTCAAACACGATGGTGTATGGTTTGGGAGGTTTCCAAATATCTGTACAGTCAAGGGATCGAGATAATCAGCCATGAAGTGTAACAATTGCATATCACCCAACTTTCTATGATTTGCACCTATTCACAGCCCTGCATATGTTGAGAACAAGAGATTAGGTGTATTGTGCAGAGTTTGACAAGTGAAGGAGGCTCGGTTCACAGTGAGTCTGTTGAGTGTTAGATATTTTTCAACCTTCCAAAGCTTCCAGAGTTCACCAGTGTAGAACCTGCGTCAAATCAAATTTTAATCCATGTAAATGTATGATATGGAACCAGGGACCTTAGTAACAAGTGACGATTGCTAACAGGATTCTGTATCCTGTCTGTATCCTGTCTTCACTCCGTTTCATGCTTGAGAGTCACTTGCAGATGCATATACAAAGTGAAATGCAAGCACATCTGTTTTAACAACAAACAGCTTTGAGAGTGGCATTCAAGTGTGTGCTTACTACAATCCCCTACTTTCTTCATCAATGATGGAAACTGATGTTCTAACATCGTAAGATCATGGTGTTGTGTCATTCTCACAGTGACTACGATAACTCAAGCTATTGGCCTTGTGCTTATAGATACTGCTGGGACATTCTTCAACAAGCTGGGTCATTCTTCAACAATGAAAACAAGAATAGAAGCGTCAGGTTTTCTGTGATTTATTGCACCACTTACTGCTAAAAGCAAAACCAAGATAATAACAGAACTCAGACTGCAGGCACATGAAACTTCAACCTCTTTGTAATGGAGACATGGAAAGATTGTCACATGCCAAACAGGAACCCTGTTTGGTGTAGTGAACTACAAAGCGGGAAGCAATCAGCATGAGTAAGGAGTTGATGCATTTTGATACTTCTAAAGTAAGAAAGTTCTGCCTTGAAACTGTTTAGCCATGTCTCTATGTCTCCTCCACTTCCTCCTCCACACCAGCAACTCGGTTGTGCTTCTTGGCATATCTCTGGTTTCTCAAAAACTTTGGGTCCATCTGCACCAAGTAACCAAAAATATTTGTTAAACTGCATCACCTGCCCTGAAACAAAACCAGAATCTGAAAGACAACTATTACTGTAATCTGGAATATTTTTCTTGCAGAGAAAGCCAATGGATACAAACTCCATAGCAAGGCAGAAAAAAGGAGGCTGAAATGCTAAAACTCCAGGGTTTCAGAACTACACAATGACCAGGATTTCATCAAGACATGGAATGCCAAGGGCAGAATTTTCTGATTTGATACTACTGTAGGCTGCCTTAGAGTTGCAAAACAGCTTGAAAAAACCTCGCACGGGAAATATTGTTGTCTTACCCCCTTCCTTGAAGTGTACTTCTGTTTCTTTGCTTTCTTGATGCCATTCTTGTGCGCCTTGTAGGACTGATTATGCGCAGTATGATTCTTCGACTTGGCCATCTTACCTGCATCTTACCAAAACGCTTTCTACTCATGAGCCGGCCAAAAGCTAGAAACTCGGTCCTCGTGGTCTCTACCCGAAGTGTTGATCTATCCAAGAGAACAACACATCTGGTACAGAGCAAAAGTCATGGCATAACAACAACTGCTGTACACTTTCCAAACAATAGGGCATATCTCTAGCTGGTAGCTCTTAACCGAAATGGTTTCCAAAGTGAAGAACGAGAAACAGGTGAAGAAGAAGAATAACAGCAAGAGACTGCATCATAGCGACAGACGTTTTGAAGGGCATGAGACTTACCGTGAGAGAGATGCAGAAGGCGGCACTTGCAGAACTCAACTCACAGACCGACAACACGAGATAGACGACAATAAAAGAGAGCTCCAAACCCTAATCCTCCAGGTCTTGTTGTTTCACAGAAAGTAGGCTCGGGATTAGGTTCGGAATGTCTCTGGGAATTTGTTAGGTTCGCTATGGTGGAAGAGGTTCGGCAGGTGATCATCTTCTTCTCATGTTCTCTTTACATCTTGGCTGTCGTTCCTCCGGGTCTTGTTAGTTCAGAGAAATTAGGCTCGGAATTAGGTTAGGAATTAGGCTCGGTGAGGCGGAAGAGGTTCAGCATAAGGTCATCTTTTTCTCTAATTCTCTTTATCACTTGACTATCTTTCCTGCGGTTTTTGTAAAACATTTTTTTGAGGGCCTTAGTTAGAGTGCCCTTTTTTTCCAGTGTGTTCAAAAATCCATGTTCATTAATAAATATGGTCAGCATTTTTTTTTTCCAAAATAATAATGAATTATTTTGCAAATATATTTTTAAATCATTTATTTGAATTTTTTCAAGTTTTTTTTTAATTTTTTAATTTTCAACTCAAAGCTATATTGGATTTTTTTTTTTAAAACCCCATTTTTTATATTATTAAAACATTAAATATCAATGACAAGTATGGTGGTATCAAAACCAACATGACTATTGAAGGGTATTCTCTAACTTAAAAGATCCAAGTCTAATTTGGTAAATCTAATTACCTTGCATGACATAATATGCTAAGTACAAGTTTTATTTTTAAAGGGTTGAAATTGGCACACCTCATAAAATCTCAAGCAAATTTGGGATGAAAATAAAAACATAATACATCTTGCAAAGGTGTGGATGATAGGACATGTGACATTGTAAAAATTATTAAATTTGTTTTGAACCAAAAAAACAAAAATAATAAATAATAAATAAAATTATATATATGTAGATAGATGTAATGATGGATTAATGCACAATAATTAAAATGTTATATGTTTTCAATATAACATCCAAAACTTTGTTATCAAGTCTCCAAAATCTTCTTGTTTTGTGTTTCATTTCATTTTGTTTTTTATATGCATCATTTGAAGCATCACAAAACATGTTTTTGCTAAATGTAGTGGTGGATTAATTAATACACAAAAAATCAACTATTATATGTTTTCAATATAACATCCAATTTTATTTTTTTATCAAAACAAATCTCTAAAATTTTCTTTGTTTCATGTTTCATTTTCATTTTGTTTTCTATTTGCATCATTTGAATATCTTTCATCACAAAGCATGTTGGAAATGTTGTTTTGTCATTTACCCATGGTTGGTGGTGTCATTAAATGTCACAACATCATGATCAATTGATTTATTGATTTGGTTTTTCTCCTAACATTATACACAAAGCATTTGAACCCAATTGTAGGGTTGTGACATTCATAAAGATGAAGATACATTATGCATGCTTGAGAATGTTCATGTGGTGGCAATATTGTTCAATGTATTTCACATAATATGGAAAAGGCAGGGTGGTTCAAAGAGAGTTATCGAGTAATTCGTTGTATAACATGTTGTGCACCTCTCATTTTGCTATGGATATGGATCATTGATTTAATCATTGGTGCCATCTATTATGATGTTTGGACGCCTCGATTTACATTTCAAGGTGCACAAATTAATTCTTTCAATGTCACTAGCAATGTTGCACAAGAGTTAGACCTAAACTTTGATCTAAATTATAGCATTGTGGCAACACATTTCAGCAAATTGCGAATGATTGAAACATTTTCATATTTCTTTGTCACTTATTATGATAACAATGTAATTGGTGAGAGCATGATAGTTTTTCACCATCCAAACAAAACAACGATAGGCACTTTGCCATTATTTTGCACACAAACGGTTGAAAGTTACCCACTTGAATACAACATGTGGCAAGCATTGCATAACAATATCAATGATAACAATGTTCAACTTCGAGTTCAAATTCAAGCAGAAGTCACATCACCCATGTGGTGGCTTTTGAAAAAGAAAACAAGAAACCAAGTTTGTGATTTCAATTTCAATCCACCTTCACAATTTTCAAAAAGCCAAGTCTTGAATCAAACATGCAATACGATCTCCAAAGTCATTATTGCATAGTCATGAATGCCCCAAAAACACAAATGTATCAAATGATGTTTAAAGGGAGGCCACATTTTTTTTTGTATAGATTGATTGGTCCCAAATATTCATGCAACTAGATATTGGATGACAAAGGACAATGTAATGAAAAAAAATCCAAAAGTATGCAATTATTTCAATTAAGTTACTTTGTTGTATGTGTAATACTTATCTTTAAAATTTGGCATGACCATGTAAATAATCAAAGTGATTCAAGCTTGACGTGAGGAACTATCTTATGGTTTCCCCATTCCAAGTAACATACAAACTAGCTTTGTCACAAGGATCATTTTGCAACCAATATCTTTTGTTTACATAATTTGGAATGAAATGTCCATGGTTTTCAAAGATTTCGTTGGTTCCTTGTGAATTCTAACTTTAACATTTCATATGCAAGGTTGTACATTCTAAATGAATTCAAAAC
Source organism: Sphagnum contortum (assembly GCA_963920785.1). Classification (NCBI taxonomy): domain Eukaryota; kingdom Viridiplantae; phylum Streptophyta; class Sphagnopsida; order Sphagnales; family Sphagnaceae; genus Sphagnum; species Sphagnum contortum. The sequence goes on along the minus strand of OY987290.1, from coordinate 8,189,496 downwards.
AAAGCATGAAAGTTAAATAAGCCATCAAACCCATTAATTATAATGAATCTAGTTTACATGTGTATATTCAAATGTATTGAAGGTTACATTCACATTCCATGATTTTTAATTTGATGTTGCAAGTCGTGCTTCAACAACATGGATACCAAGACCATATTCATTTTATTAGATTTTGGGTTTATATCATCACATTTTTCATGACATTTTGATGCACATTTGTTTTTTTCCTTCCAAGATATAAATTAACAACTCATTCTTTCAAGTTACCATGTTTGAGGGAGGAAGATTAAGTCATTTAGTTAATGTAATGGAACATCTAGAAAAAAATAAATGTGTGTCATTGTTGGTTTTATTTTTCTTTCAATTTTGCAATTTGAATTGTTTCTTCAAGTATTATAAACTATTGATGATAATATTCGTCCTCTATACATGTACCCAAGTATCGATTCTTGTTTTAAAATCAATGTACAACAAAGTGTGGTTATTACTTATATAGTCCGAAAATATTCCACTTAACAAATGTGATAATGCAACAACACAGGGTTTTTGCTACAAACATCATGTTCTTTTATTTCCCTTGAATGTGACTTTAGTTACACATGAAGAAAAATGATTCGAAACTTCCCAAAGTCATGAAAAAATACCACCTTTTCATGTTTAGTACCAAATAGATAAATCCTTCAAGTTTTATTCTAGTGGAGTTGATATTATTATTTGATAACACCTTTGTGTGAAACATGTGAGGTATAATTGCTTCATGCAGAAAACTTTTTAAAACTTCACATATTTTACAAGGTTTTTTATATGTATGGCAAATGTCTATCATGACAAACATTATTGATATCACATTGAATATTGTTTCAAGTCTATAATTAACCTTAATTACAATAGATTTGCCATGTTCAATTGGGGCGTCAAGTATCCATCTCCTCCTACATGCATTCATCCAATTTAACTACATATTACAATGGCTAAAATGAGAAATCCACCTAATTTTGCACCTAAAATGTTGAAACTCTAAATAAACCATTTTATATTTGAGGTATGATTTTAGAAAATTATATAACTAATTATAAAATTTGGTCAAGATTTAATGAATCTTCATGAAAGTTTCACCGATCCAAATTGATGTGATTGGCAACCATATGATAGATGACTAAGTTTTAATATACAAAATTTGTGTCCAAAATTTGGGTTCTAAAGTGCAAGATGTCCATCTTCTAAAAACCATTGTACAAATTATTGAATTTTAATACATCATTATTGATTCAGATGGTTCAAGTGAAGATTACCTCCATTCAACACAATGAAACATTTTCATAATTTGTCAAAAAACTCATATTAATCAAATACTTTATCTAACTCATTTTCTAAGTGAGATCAATAACACCCACTTACCTACAAAGATGCCATGTTTTATAAATCCTTTTCAAATAGTCATAACTCTTTCCAATTCTTCACTTAGTTCACAATTTAGTTGATTGAAAAATTCCCATTTATTTATACCATGTTTTTATGTATTATCAATAATCTAATTTACCCCTTGTATATATGTAAACATTAAAAACCAAACTCTAGGTTTTTTGCCCTTAGCTTATGATAATCTCATTATTTCAAAATACACTCACATGCACACAAATATACACTCTAACCCACATGAAGTATTGTCTAAATGGAAAATTTACACTATTTTGTTAATGTTTTTAGAAGCAATTGTGATTATTGTGGAATGTCCATAAAAACATCAACAAGAAGGAAAGGATAATTTAATGTTAATATTTTAGTTTAATATTTTAAAAATTATGATTTATTATGAACCAAGCCTTTATGTAAGGCACCATATAACCCTTTGTATATTTATTTAAAAAAATTCATGGGCATTACATTGAAATTAACAAGTTTATGAAGGGGGGATTTCTTCAAATATATCGATTGTGAAGTTCATGATTTTTGGAAATAAGTAAGTTTACATATATTCACAAATGAAACAACATCTTTTTATTTTATTTATTCTCAAGATTTTTTATGGGCTTGATTTATGCTTTAAAGTTTTATTGAAATTACCTCCAAAATAATAAACAAATACCCTTTTTTTAATTGACACTGATTTTATATTATGTAAGTGAACCCATCATTATTCTTAATAAAAATTGACTCCACTTGTGGTGATGTTTTAATCAACCTCTTTTCGAACCTCCCACATTTCATGTTCATTCCTAATGTTCGAGTGATTATCTCTTTCACCTTAATCTTCGCTAAACTTTATAGAGTTGCACTTGGTTTGTGTCCCATGCTTGCCATGTTTTAGATTAGCATTCTTTGCACTTGTAATGGAGGAGCCCACCTATGATTCATGATGGGAATCTTATGTCCTATTAAACATTGGTCACATGCTAAAGGTTAGTCCACAAGATGATATGAATTAACAAGTTCACACAAATGTTACATTCTACTTTCAATGTTCACAACCACACAACTTGCTCCTACAAATGTTCTTCCTTGTGATTGTGCTCATTTGTCAATTATCATCCTTGTTTTGTACCTCTATAGTGTTGAACTTCACCAAAATTTTTGAATGTTCAACAATCTCTCTTAGTATTTGCAAATTTGAATGCAACCATGAACACCTTCCAAGAATCCCTAATGATGTCTCATTTGTATCTATGTGTATCCCATCCAAGTGACTATCACATGTGGTTGGCAAAAAAAACCTTACCCATGAATTGAGGTCAAGTTTCAAATATATTAATTTCCCATTAGTTGTTGATCATTATGAACATTGGTGACACTGGGGTCCTCAAGATTCCATGTTGTTTCTTCTTAATAAAGTTTACACAGATAACAAAATATAATTAAGATGAATTCAAAAATATATCATCAACATGCACAAAAAAATATTGAACAAAATAATTCAACCATGAAGTTTTCACATGTAAAGTTTGAAATTTAGACAAATTCTTGGAAGTCATTGGGTCATTTAAAGTTCCTAAAAACCCACAATATAAATCCATGTTGAAAATATTGGTTTATTCAATAGGATTTTTTTTTCGACAATTTTATAAATGTGAAACTAAATTGTTGCATCACTTGATTAAAACATTAGTGATCTAGTATTTCATAATGAAATTTTTGTACAATAACATTGGCTATGGTAGATTTATTTTGTCATGGCCTAAAAAAATCTAAACTTCACAATAATCAAACTTTATAAGAGAGTTTATGTTTAGAGATGATGGTAACAATTTCACCATCACTATTTACACACAAATTCAAGATCATATATATCCACCCTCAAGTGGAATCACATTTTTTGGATTTGTTTTAAATTACTTATGAATTTATGAAGGAATGGCATAGGGGATGTTTATGTAGGCATTAAACCACCTACAAAATGTGGCTACATCACCATATTTTGTCATTCAAGTTCGTAAGATGGCTAGGCATAGGCTTCATGCTCCAAACCATGTGTGAAAACTAGGAATTAGACGAATGTTAAATGGGTATGACTTGGAATGCATTGTTGATGGAAAGAAATTAGAGCCATCACGTTTTGAGCCAAAAATTGGTTTTAATTTTGTTAACCCATGCATATTTAACCAACATATTAGGTTAAAAAACTATACATTGCAAGGATTTGGGGGATGGGGTGGGGGGGGGGGCGGGGGGGAGGGATTAGCAATTGTAGACTTGAATTGAGGGCGACATCATGGAATAAACGGGCCATCTATTTTAGTTATAAAAGTATATTTGCATTTGAAAAAGTAATTATGAATATTGTACAAAAGATTTGCGATAATTGGATATTTCCATGTTAAAAAAAACAATGCAAAAAAGAATATGACTCTAGAAAACTTGTAGATTGCTCTCCATCCCTAGGTCTAGCAAAAATCTATTACAAAAACTAGAAAAAGACAAGCAAAGCTTAATGTGAAGCAAAAAGCTTCAAACATATATTTACATGCCAACCATATGAAATGTTTTCAAGCAATCTAATGCTTATTGATATCAACAAGCTACAACCTTTCAACTTCAATTTTATCTTCATCTTGTGCTTAATGTTTGAACATGATTGAATAAATGAATTAGAAAACTCAACACAACATAATCAATATTTCAATGATTGGGGGTCTACTTTACATGCATCCATTTCTACATTGAGGACACATATTTTGTGGGGTCCCAATCCAAAGTTTGGAGAATTCACCAAAAAATTGGGTCCTATATTTCAAGCTTGGGTGGATGGTGCCTTAAGATAAAAGCATGGGACATCAAGCGAAATTTTTTAAATTGAGAGGAACATTATTGATGGAAACTTCAGGTGAACTTTGAAGCACAAATATGAAAACATAATAATTGTTTGATGCATGGCAATTTTTGGAAAGCATGAACAATTGATATACCAATTGGTCACACTTCATGAAACTTTGGCAACAAGCACTTTGTAATCCTTTAATTATTGCAATTTGTGAAAGGGGATTTTTCAAAACAAAATGATATAAAAGCCATTACAAAAGCTTCATTAAAACGATAGATGATTTGATGTGAATGTAATTAAGCAAGATAGAGTTGGTGAACATGGATCAGAATTTTGTGTTTGAAATGTGGCGCAATATAGAGAATCAATATGAAGAAAACTTAATTCGAAACTAATTGCAAGAACTTCAAACTTCTCTTCCATCATTGTTAAATTGATAGGATTTGATAGGATTTGGTATCTATTACACATGGGTGTTATTTTGTTGAACATGGGTTCTACGGCATGGTTGGACAAAATGTTGGTGACAATTTTATTTTTAAAAATGGTAAGATATTATTGTTGTAGTATGGTGGTTGAAACTACTTGGTCCTATAGCAACTTGATCGGGTGACTTGTAGCATCATAATGTGTACATTAAAAAAAAAATTGCAAAAAAGAAACATGATATGTATTCTACAATGCAAAACATGACATGCATTCTATGATGCAAAGTTTAATAGAGTGTGTTCCCTTCTTGTGTTGAATGCATAATGAGTTCTAATCAACAAAGTAATGAAATTTCATTAAATCTTAGTATGAAATGCTGAAACTCAGCATTTAATGCACAAGGTTCGAGAGTAATTACAGTAGTCCTGACGGTGGGAGCAGTGAAAATATATGTCGCAGCAGTGGATGCGCTCAAGGAAAAAGGAAAGCCAGGAATGAAACACAGTTTTACCACCAAAAATTTGTCGAAAAAAACTAGTTTCGGTCCCAGTTATTTTGGCTTTGTAAAATTTTCATTCCAAGTTACACGTTTGATGCCCTGTTATGTCTGTCGAAACTGGCTGTTCAAAGTAAGTATACTCCAGTTTGAGCAATTACTACTAGCACTTACAGCAAAGCATTTGGCAACATTGGAGGCACTGGCCAGCAACGTTTTTGTGTTGCTCAAAACCCGATCCTTGTCCCCATTGTCAAGTTTTCTTGAGGTGGTGTGGGATATCTCTACTTACACAACCTGTTTTCCATTGAGCTTCAAGTTGTGGTATGGTAGATATATATCACCAGTTGCTCAAAGTGGCTGTGAAGAGCTTCTGCATGCTTTTATAAAGTCTCTCATGTTTGAGCTTCTTTGTCATGCTCACTTGCAGTTTTTGGGTTGATTTCAATTCTTGAAGTCCAGAAGAAATGGAAAATGTTCACCAAATTGATGATTCTATATTGTTGGCTCTCATGACTTTTCTGCATATTCTCTTGGTGGTTACATATGTCAAAGAAGTTTAAACCAGACCTGATAGTCTGCTTGTATTGTTGAGGCAATTTGATAGTGAGATTAGCTTGGAATGTGCCTTATGATGGAGAGGGCTTACAGAGGCAAAATTTCCTTCTTTACCCATTTCCATGACTTGAGAGAGTTGGGTGTGGTGGGCCTTTCTATGCCTTGTGCATAACAAGTGAAAAGGAAATGAAATTCAACCTCACATGCTTGTAGTAGCTTTGCATGATGAGGATACTAAGTATCGACTTTTATCATTTGCTGCATATATATCTCTTGATTGATAGTTCATCAGCATCAAGATTGAGTCTTTCAAAGAGCTCTTGTGAAATGCAACAACAGTGGGACTTAAAACAAGTTTAAACTTCATTTAAGTCCTTAAACATTCAACATGACACATGCTAATCACTCTTTCATATTTGTCATGTACTACATGATGCGGTTGACATAAAGTTAAATTGTCATGTAAGAATTTTCACAAGTTTATGGGATGAAGACTATGTAGCAAAGCCATGTCGTTTGATCTTCTCCAACAAAACAATGGCTAATGATCCATTTTGCATTATCACACCAAATATAATAATTTGGGTATATTGAAGCCGAATGTCACCTATGGCCTCGCATGATCGGAGTGGTTGCTAAAGTTTCCTTTTGAAAATATGTATTGCCTATGGGTATATGAACTATGATCTAATTACATCATAATTGTAGGATGCCACAATGATCCATGCATGCAAAATCTGAACATTGGATCAAAACACTATAAACATAAGCTTTGAATACATAATCAAAACTAGTACTAAAAATTGCTCCACCAAGAATTACCTCAAACATCAAACTATCCCCTAAAATACAAGAAGAAAGGAAGGTAAATAAGGACCTTCATGCACAATGTTCGTCCATAACAATTGTGACCATTAACATTCATCGTAGCTATTATGGCTAAAACATTTTGACACCCATTGTAACCAATATGGCTACAAACATTTGACAATTTTTGGGGCTATAGTCCCATAACACCTCAAAACGAGGCATGTGATTTTTGGTGGGAAAATTGACCTATCCTTCCATGCCCTTATTTCTCAAACATGATTCTATCAAGCCATTGATCTAACATAATTGTTTACCCTTCTTGAGTAAACCAAAGAAACAAATGATGTCAACTTTAACTAACATCATTGAAATATTTGTTGCTTGTTAGTTATTGTCTTCTTTTTGGGGTGGGCTTCACAAACATTTGTATTGTAATGATACATTTATACCATGAAAAAAATACAATGGCAATATTATTACACAACATGACCATAGAAAACAATGCTAAGATTGTTGAAATATATGAGAAAAAATTTAATGATTTCTTGTTAATTGATAATGTTTAAATAACTTGGAAACAACTTTTTAAAATGTAGAACATGTTTCATCATAAAAAAAATTCATCACTTTTGAATAAATTTTATCTAATTAAAAAACACCCAATTTCTTGGATTGAGTTTAATGCAACATTTAAACATTGAATTGTTTTTTCATGTTGATAACACTATAAATTAGTATATTGTAATGCCTTAGCATCTTCAATGCTAATTAAATTAATTATAGAAATGTTGAAAATTTCAAAAAAAATGTTTTTCAAGGTACAAAATTTCGTGAAGGAAGATAGAGAATCTATCAAAAAATACATTTTTTTAACATGAAATTTAATTAATTATTTGCCAAACGTTTTGAAGCTGCCCTTGTACTATGATAATCAACACAACATATGTAATTAATGCCAAAACCTTGAAAATATTGTAAATGTACAAGTATAGTATTGATTCAAATGCGATAGGTGTTGTGCTTGATGGTTTACCACCATGTGATGTTTCCCAATTGGATCCTACACCAAAAAACAAGAAGTGGGGTTGATAGACATTTTTGAAATTAACATCTAGCCAAGCACCTAATGGCTACAAGGTCTCATGACCACTTTCACCACCTAAAAATGAATGTGGGTTTAATTCGTTATTAAATCAAGTACATGCGAAGTATGCATGATAAACAACCAAATTACACAAATGGGTTGTAGGGGTTGAGATTGGACCCTCCAAAACTAAAGGGACATCAAGCCCTATGGAGGGGAAATTATGAAAGACTATGTTGCCCTTATTGTGGTTCAAGTGTCCACCTTCTTCCAAAAGGTTAAACAATAAGGAATTCAATCATGTTTGTTCCATAGATTTCATATCATTCTTTTCCTTTGTACATATTTGGAAGCAACCCAATCTCTCATCATATGCAAATACATCAAAATGTTCACATGAATATAATTTACACATGTGGTGTATGTGAGTAATGTGGAAGGTCCAATTTATGTCACAAAGGATAAAAAAGATGGGGTTTTCAAATACCTTTTATTTGCATATGGTACTACATGCAACATGTTAGCCATTGAGATTTGTAATTGCTTAGATCCAATGGAAAAACATAGAGCATATGAAGTGTCTTATCTTTATATTTTTGAGTTCATGACATTTTGATCTTCAATAATTGTTACCTAGATAAACATTGAGCTTTTTTGATACTTTGTTCAGCCTTTAACATCCCATCTCTTCATTTGAAATCATCTTCAATTTTTTTTAAAAATTCATTTGGATTGATTCATTTATATCCAAATGTCTTCTATTTTCACACATTTTCTCTCCAAGAATGTCCATTTCTTCACCTTTTCAGGTATGTCTATGACAAATGTTGCACAAAAGTTGTTGAAAACATGTCCTTTAAACATACACCTTTCCAAGATGTTAACTTTTACACATGTTTTGCCTCCTTGCACTTGTGACTTATTTGTTTGCCTTATATATACATGCCTCAAATATCACTACCTCAAAACCAACCCACACTAGATCTATATTCATTTTGTTTAACATTTACATTTTCATTCACAATCACTTTTGAGTTTGAAAACAAAATTGAAATAACCAAAAGGAAACTTCATGTAATTGTTAAAGAATGTTGTTGGGTTTTTGCTTTCACAAGGAACCTTTGATGCTTGTTTTAATTTTTTTTTTCCTTTTTTTTAACAATCTTTTGGGTCCAGTTTTAAGGTCGATTGTTTAGATTTCTAAAAGCTCAAATTTTGATTAGTTTTACAAAGAATTTGGAGTTGGGTCAACTTAGGACTACATTTGATTCCATCTCCATTATGTATAATTAATTATTAATTTTTTTGGGTGTAATATTAGTTTTTTCATTTAATGCACATAATAAAAAATAAAATTTATGTAATCTAATATATTAATTCAGTAAGTCTGTCTGTCTGTGACGGGGGTTTTGGGGGGTGGGGGAGGGAGAGGACGGTGAAGTAACGGGCGACCACCACGGTTTTCGCATCGGCCAGGTGTACAAACCAGGACCTGATCTCCACAAAACATCACAACCATCCAAAGGGAAGGAATGACGGTCGGATTGCATCCCTCTCCCACCGCACTAGAGGCGGATATAAAAACCTTCCCCTCCCCCCCCCCTGCCCCCAACTATCGAAAGAATCGGCGGTTATATAGAGGAGTGTGTTTTCGGAAAATTTCAAAACTTTCGGGAACCAAGGTTCAAAATGTTAAAACCCGGTTTTGGGTTTTTTCACCCCTGTCGGGTAAGGGAGTAAATACCCGGACTGATAACCTGAGGGTACACACGGCTAGTTCTGATACCCGCACAACGTCGGTTGGGACCACTGCGCTAAATCACAATATTATTTTTTTATCTGTGAGGATATAAATGCATTAGGGTGGGACCCACGAGTGTTATTTTGAGAAAATTTTGGATTATGGCGACCAAACAGAACGTTCGGGATGGCTGGAATGGCGTAGCCACAAGTGTCCGAAGGTCATAGGTACCACGGTTAGATTGTGTTCGAACGTCACGGGTACCCACTAGTATCAATTATGTATTACCAATTGAATGCAATAACTTGCTTAAAATTAAAGGTCAAGCTTATTATTTAAAGTTATACTTAGTTAAAATGGGGCCACACCTCTTGTTTAAGTTCTAATTCAATTTTGAAAATAAGCTTATTATTTTTTGGTTGTTTCAATGGCAATTCCAACAAAAAAACTCACAACCTTTATTTAAAAAAACCCTAAAACCTAACCCGTAACTTAAACTTAAACTAAGTTCCAAGACTTGCCAACAGTAATGAAGGGACTCCCACACATTAGGACCCATTCAATGTAAATGAATGTTAATTATGGCATATACAAAACACATTTGATCCAATTTGTAAAACCATAAGTCACAAGAAAGGTGTAAAATCCTTTTTTGACTATTGGTACAACCATTTGCAACCCTCCATTTAAATCTACAAGTTAACACATGATTTTATTATTTTTATTTACTCCCATTGTTATAATTTTTTTTTATTGAATTAGGTTTGGAAATTGAGATATATTTTTAATCAATTAACATCTTTAATGTTTCTTTCCAAAAATCTCTTGGGTTTTCCTTTTGAAGAAAATCATTACCAAGTTGAGTGAAAATGTTTGCATTTGAGATGAGGGCACTTGAGTTAAATAATATGATGTTGGAGGCAATGCAACATACCTAATTAAACTTGAATCAATGTTGATAGATACCTTGTTGGGTTATTATTGTGCACACTCAAACCATCCCCATATTTTGACCAATGCTAAGCAAGTATATCCATTTTTGATATATTAGGCACATAAGGTTAAATGCAAAATTTCAATTAAAAAAAAACCTAATAAAGCTAAATAGGTATAAGATAAAGGTATAAAAGGTTTGTAAAATTATAAATCTTGTTAAAAGTAAGGGTAAAATGAACATTTACCCTATTGGTAAGGTAACGATAAATATTTCATCATTTATTGTATACACATTATGTGAATATAAATGGATAAATGTACATTAAAACAACCCTTGCACAAATTCAGCACATTTCAAAGTGAATATAAACAATTATTAGTGCAATTGTCATTGCAAACATGAACATGTGAAGTTTCAAACATCCTATGAGAAAATTATCATTATTTATTCAAATCAATCAATAGAGCTAAAAATATATTCAAAGAATTTTTATGATGAAAAATGATAATAAAATATAAAAGGGATTGAAGAGCATATGGTAGAGGTCTTCCCAAGGTAAGTGATATATGAATAAAAATTAAATGTCAAATACAAATATATACAAACAGTTAGTCACCATAATTCTAATAAATCCATCACAATCACATACATTGCAAAATATGAAAATGCTCATATAACAATTTTGACATATATTTTCTATATACCCTTTTTCAAAAAAAACCTCAATTATGGGTAATTGTATATTAGCTTGATAAAATATTTAAAAAATATTTCTAAAATATTTACCAATTGGGTAGGGTGAAAGGGCAACCAAAAAGTTTTATTAGTTGAGTAGGGTATATAATTATCTTGTTATATGTATACATGTATATTAGGATAATAGATATACCCACACAACATTGGCTTTGACCTAAACCTACATTACATTGGCAACTTACTATGTGGGTATGTTTCATAGGGACATAGCTTAAGGAATGTAACAAGGTTGCGAGAAGGGATGTACCTAGAGTAGGTACTTAAGTAAGCCATATAGCAACAATTAGGTCGCTAAAAAAGCATGTGGATGATGAGTATGTAACTAACCACCATGGTTAGCTAAGGAATCCTATTATTATTATTATTAGTAGGTAGATTTTGATGTCGTAGGTAAGGCCCTTAAGGGAAGTACTTTTACACCTACTCCTTAAGAGTGGGAGGGATCTTACACATATAAGTAGGCATATTTTCTCACTCGTGCTTATGGAGTAGAACGTTAAAGAGCCTTCCTCTTTTTCAGATATATATATAACGCATCCTCCAAATACACTAGGAAAAAAATGTTGGAGTGGTTTAAGTCCTTTAAAAATCATTTTAATACTTACTTCCAAATGCACTAGGAAAAAAATGTTGGAGTGGTTTAAGTCCTTTAAAAATCATTTTAATAGTTTACTTCCAAATGCACTAGGAAAAATATGTTGGAGTGGCTTAAGTTCCTTTAAAAATCATTTTAATATACTTACTTCCAAATGCACTAGGAAAAATAATGTTGGAGTGGTTTAAAGTCCTTTTGAAATCATTTAAAATACGTGGTACTTCCATACATAGTTGACACATGTATTGCAATTGAACAAAAGGGTGGATGGATGGATGGGTGGGTGTGGGGTATGATTCCAAATAGAAGCTTCTATAGCTCTTTCTTTTTCACTAAACTATTGCCACTCAAATCTCATATGTGGTCATGAGAGATTTGAGCAAAAAAAAGACGCCCTATTTTTTCTCTTTTTTATTATATACATGAGCAAACCTGAGTTAGCCTTAAAAGTGAAAGGAATAAAGGAAGGGGATAGAAGAAGAAGGAGAGGAAGAAGATGAAGGTGATGATGAGAACATAGATGGAGTCACACACCACAAACACACATCACCAAGAGTGTAACGTACCTATGTGGTTGCGATAGGATAGTAGCACAATCACCATATAACATGGCGTTGTGAGCGGGGGGAAGGATTGGTAGAACACAAAGCACAAAAGTGACAAGTCTCTCACATAGCTCAATCACACAATGACCATATAACATGGCGTGTTGTGAGTGGGGGAAGGATTGGTAGAACACAAAGCACAAAAGTGACAAGTCTCCTCCCTCACACACGGACAAAGTCTCTCCTCAAGAACAAATGTAAGAGAGAAGAAGAACATGGAGAACCTTCATTTTGCTTTTTGGACTTTGTGGGGATGGTAGTAAGTACGATTATTATTGTGCACACACAAAAAAAGAAATTGTTATATTAAATTAAATTTCAACGGATAATGTGGTACATATAGGCTACTACTACTTACACACATATGGGGATAGATTTTTGCAAACTTCTAGAAATTTTTGCTAGCACAAATAATTAAAGTGGCCCTTTTTTTAAACCTCCCCCCAATACCTAGGTGATAAGCAAAAGAGTCAGAGTTCCCTAAGTTCCCTAAGTTCCCCAAGTTCCCAAACTAAAAGTTCCCAGGAAGTTCCCCAAGTTTTTATACCTATAACTTCCTCTTTCCTCCCCTAGGTAGTTAAGATTGGCCAAGGTGAAGGGAAATCTTAGACTTCTTGAATTTCTCTCTCTCTCTCTCTCTCTCTCTTGGTTGTAATCAAGGGGGTACCTACTAGCCTAAATATGAGGGTTTTTTTTTTGGTGGGTATTGTGATAAAATTAATTTGGAAGGTTATATAGTTGGTTGCAAAAACTCAATAGCACCATATTAGGGATATAGGCTAATAACTTGGGAATATCTTAATTATCAAATGTTAGGTTAATCACGTTTGTTATGGATTCTTTGAAAGCAAAGAAGTCAAAAGGAGATGCTTGTAATTAGAAAATTTAAGAATTATGTTTTCACCTTTGAAGTATGAAGTTGTTAACCACTAATTAAAAAAAAAAAAAACACTTTAAGGGATTTAAACACAAATATAGAATGAAAGTAATAACTATGAGTTAAGAATTGCATTTGATGAACACCATATGCAATCCTTGCCAATGCATTTGTTGATCAATATTCATAATTCATTTTTTCCATTTGATTTTTTCAACTCTTATTACCTAACATTTTGACTTCTAACATAAATAAATCCCATTCTTCATCACAATGGTCTTGCTTGCAATATTTCAATGGTCTTACAAAAATTGTCTAAGAGGGAAAAAAAAAAAAAACTAATTTATATTTCACATTCTAAACAAAAGAATAGACCACATGAAATGTGCCAGTGGTCTCATTTGGCTTGCTTGCAAGCTAACTTGCTTCAATTCTTTCTTTGTCAAGACCATCATGTAAACTTGGCTAGTGCTATAGATGGGTCATCTATGGTAATGAACTTCAAAGTTCAAATGTTTGTTTTCAAAGTCCAAGGAGCTCCTACATTAGAAACAACTTGGGAAAAATTTCCATTTGGGATTCCCAATTGGTTCTTAACTATGCAAAATGGGTAAAATACTAACAAAGGGGGCAATGTGCATAAAAATGTACCTATATATTGCCCTATGAAAGGTGTCAATAGAGGGGCACCTAGAAGGATGAAGAATGGATGAAGGTTGAGAGTCTTGAGTCTTTTTTTCTTCACATATGAACCAAAACATCCTTTGTAGTCTTTGCCCAAAGGCAATGACTTTTGCATTGGACTTGCAAACCAATGGTTGAATTTTTGAAGGTAAAGAGTGTTAGTGTTTAATAGAGATTTGTTGTAGGAGCTTTAAGACCCATTGGGATGAGGGGAATTTTTCATACTATGGGATAATCAAGCCCATACCCATTATGTTGGTGGTAAGGCACCAAGTTTCACCAAGCGCATTAGGGCGAGCTGGGTGACAAACCTAACATAATGGGCAAGAGCAAAGGCCATTTCATGACAATAAAGGTCGGGGGTGTGGTAGATAAATTCAACAAATTAGAAATTTTAAAAATAATAAACACATTTTGGTCAAATTCTAGCAAAATTTTTGTAATGTATTTGGAAGGTTCACATGTCCCCATTTTTTAATTTGCAAGAATTAGTGCCCTAAGGTTTTAAGTTGTAAAATATATGTTCTCTCCTAAAAGGGTTTTATGGGTAAGGGAGTTATGAAATGATAAGCTCAATTGCTCCATCAAGCCTTTTTTACCATCCAAGATCTCACTACATTCTCATCAAGTTCCCAATGGGTTTCAAACATGTTTTGCAAGTTCCCAATGGGTTCCCAACTGGTTTTGCAAGTGCTCAACGAGTTCTCTACTCGTTCCCCAAGTTCCCAAGGTGTCCCCCCCACATTTACCCAATAGCACCTCACTTTTGTCACATTAAATCTTTGTGTTAAAAAAATTCAGTTTTGGTGTATGTCAGGTTGCCGAAGAGTGTGTGATGATATCATCAGAAGTTTCCAAAACTGACTGCCAAAGTCTAGCCTATTAAGAAGAAGCCCTAAAAATCTGGGGGGCAAAATTTTACAGATGACTCAAACAAGAAAAATCATCCCCTTCTAGAAACCCCAGATCAAATCCAGTGTTAAGTACATCCCCCTATTTCTGGCTACAGATAACGGTAAAATAGTAATGGCCCTCAAAAGGTAAAGACAAAAATAAAAGTAGCCTAAAGTAGATGGTCCCCTACACCGCCCCAATTTTTCCATAAGTTACACCCCCCCCCCCCCCCCCCCCCCCACCAATTCTAGAGCAAAGTTTTATAATAGCCCACTTATTTTTGGCTACCCATTACCTATGGTGTGAGTAGCCAAGTTATTATAGTATGCTTATTTTTGGCTACTAATATAGTGTGATGGGCCAAACCTCCCCCTCTCAAATAGCTTCTAATGAGTTGATACCAATTATAAAATATTATAAAATAAAAATAAAAATGATTAATAGTGGACATTTTGGGGGAGGGGTTTAGGGTTTAGGGGAGAGAACTTTTGGTGTTGTGTTTGTGTTTTCCTTCTTTTATTAATACTTAACTTTGGAAACGTGCAATATACGTCTCAATGACCCAACATATGATGGAAGAACCCTCGGTCAATATATGAAAGCCGCATGTGACCTTCCTTCTTTGGTGTGTTGGTGACTTGCATGATTGTCGACCAAATATACACATATCCCTCTCCCTTTGTACGGGAATAACAAACAAAGTTGCTCTTCCCCTTTATGCCACGTTTTATACTTCAAATCCTAATCCTAGAAGAGTATATAAATAAATGTTTTCTTAAAGAGTGATACGGGGATTAGTGATATAGTGATACGACCTTTGTTTTGTACACCAAAGGTCTTGAGTTTAAACCAATTTGCTAAGCAAGTAAAAATCGTGCTAATCATGCCATGTCCTTATTATTATGGATTAGTTATACGGCCTTTGTTTGATACACCAAAGGTCTTGAGTTTATGAGTTTAAACCGATTTGCTAAGCAAGTAAAAATCATGCCATGTTCTTATTATTATGGATTAGTGCTTCGGCCTTTGTTTGGTACCACAAAGGTCTTGAGTTTAAACCCCATCGGTAAGCAAGCGAGTAAAAATCATGCCGTGTTCTTTACCACATTGGGTTTGCCTTTTGGAAATAATTGCCAATAGCTTGTCACTTGGGTCAATTGACTTGGGTTCTGACCAGTGTGCTAGGCTAGGTTACCTGCTTTGGCGGGTCAAACCCACCACGGGTTCTAGTCTGGGTTCGTAACAATTGGACTGAAACCCAAGTCTGATTTTTATTTATTTATTTATTTTCCTGACAAAATCAGACTTGACACTAGGTTCCCAGTTCCCATGTACATGTGGAATGGGAACCATGTCAGTTATGGATTTTTTTTTCTTCAGAACCCAAGGTTCTTCATAAAAGTAAAAGAACTTCCCTTATTATTTTCATTGGAAATTTTTAGAATTTGTCTATAAAATTGGTTATCAAGTTAGACATGAAGTCGAGCACCTTTCATTTCCTCAATCATCCTTCGTTCCTTCTAAGTCAAACAATGGCAATTGGGTTTGGCTTCTACTTGTCTTTGTAGTCAACCCTTGCAGATGTCCGATTGATTAGTGGAGGTAGGCCTGAGGGCTCAAAACGCAATCTGAAATTTCAGAGTGCCATGTGGCTCATTACAAACACTTTCAAAGTAAAGTATATATATATTTTTTGTTGCCTTTCTTTCACAACACTTTGAATTATTCTGTCATAATTATATGAAAAAATCCTTAATTACATTTGCCATTAAAAATATTAATACCTTTCATAATATTGGGCGTTAGGCCTACCTCCACTCCAGGTCTTAAAAGGGATCAACTAGTTTCATTTGTTGGGTACTTATATCTAAAATCTTGAGGGATCTCTCCTTTCCAGCCCACATCATGTTAGGTTTCAAAAAAAAAATCGGATTAAATAGAGAAATTCTCAAATTCACCCTGTGTCTTTGGGCCTCCTTTCACCCCCCCTAATAATCCCCTCTTTTAGTGGTATCTACAAAGTAATGAAAATTTATTCAATCTTAAATGCACAAGGTTCGAGAGGAATTATAGTAGTTGTACAGGTAGGAGCAGTGAAAATATATGTAGCAGCAGTGGAGTCGCTCGCTCACGAAAAAAGAAGAAGGGGTCAAATGGTTTTATGAGTTTCACTCCCCCTTGAATGCGAATGCACTATAGGTGGTTACCTTGATTCATTGCACTTTGTTATCATTTGTTTCATTATATTTATTCCCTTCCGATGATGGATGATCATGATCATGAGAGAGAGGAGCTTGGGGTTCCCAATGCAATGTCATTCTGAGCACAAATGCAGTGCCATGGCCTATCATTAGGAAATCCAATCCAAACGGCTACTTACATACATGACCTACTGTGGAGTGAGTTTCTTCTTTCGGTCATCAAGCTCCCAAATGGCAGCAAGTTCCTTCATAAAAGCAGAACTGGGTGCTGGCATCGTCTCCCCCTGTCCTTATTCAAGATTTAGTAAAGCATCCCATGAGAGAAGTATCCCATGGAGATCTCATGTTTCATCTAATTCATTCATCCATTCATCCATTATTTTCATTCATTTAGGAGTTTGGCCCCTTCTTCTTTTTTTTGTATGGACTAAAAATATTCATCCATGCATTCCTATATCTGTTCAAAATTATTTTTTTTAAATTAAAAATTTATTAAATTTTTTTTCCTATTATTATGGAAAAAAAGAGGAAAGGAACCAAGAGGGACAAAGGAAAGGAAAGGAAAGGAGGAGGCCCGGTCAAATGCAAAGCTGCTTCATTGACACATGGAGTTTGCATTCGCTTAACTCCTTTGAAATGCTCGTCCCATTTACTTTTTGAGCAAGTTCGTCTGGCTAAACTTGGGCCTTCGGTGGCCCCCAACCTTGGCCATTGGCCATGGCCACGGCTTTCCTCCTTATAAAAAGGCCATCCAAATAGGTCAAACGAAACCGACTAATACCTTTGTTTTTCCCAAACAACTCGGTAAAAAAAAGAAACAATCCTCCTTGCCCACACAATTTGTTCAATTTTAAACATATTCCGTCCAAGATACCAATGAGAACTACCATCATAGTCTCCACCAACTTAGTGTCGACAGCTTAAAAAGGCTGAGTAGTCTGGTGACACACACATCCATCCATCCATCCATCCGACCATTCCGAATGATATTCTACATTCGAGCTCTTTCTTTCGCAACCATGCCCAGCCATAGCAATGTCATAACCGGGGCAGGCATCTTTACTAAATCTTGGGATGGGGGTCTTCCCAGACGTCCGGGTTATGAAGAAATGACACATGCCCGGTTAGTGTAATATCCGAGTGAAAGTTAATCACTTGTTTGTCATCACAATTTTAATGAAATTACACATGGAGATATTATGGACGGACTAGGACTATGTAACCGGCAACAGCACGCAAGTTCCGATGAATAGGTAGTGGACATTTGTGAGCGCCATGACTAACTATTTCATAGTAACCCGCGCACTCGAGTCTGGTTACCAGAAATTACTTTGCACGGTTCTCTTGAGGTTCCCAAGTTCCCATGCCCTTAAACAATTGAAGCCCGTTTAGACCGGCAGTTCCTTTACACATTATTCTTCTCTCGATGAGAAGGTCGAGCAGGTTGTCGAACTCTCGTACTAAAGAAAACTACGGGAAGCCCCCCCTTTAGACCCCCCCCCCCGGGCCTTTCCTTTACACATTATTATTCTTCAATCGGGGGACTCGGAGGAGATTCTTCTCAACGTCTCGTACTAAACAAACTAGAGGATGTACTATTAAAGCGATCACATAACATACTACTAACGGGTCTTATAAATAAAATATTTAGAAAATTTGGGTCGGAGGAGCCGTTTTTAAGCAAGTGGGCCCTCCCCAACTCCATTTTCTCTTATGTCCGACACAACCCTTCTTTTTTTATTTAATTATTCATACTAAAACACAAGTCCAAAGCAATGCCCACTTTTTTCCTAAAACCCTACCAACTTGCCAAGTGTTTTTTAAAATCCACCTAGTCTTTAGTCTTTAGTCTTTATGCTTTAAAAAAAATTTACCCAAACATTACTTTCTTGCATACCAAGGGGCTTTTTAAAATTTTTAATAAAAAAATTATAAAAATTCCCCACCATTATTGTTGCTTTTTTTTTCAAAACAACATTGTGGATTTAGTGGTGTGGGTTTATTAGGTATTTATTAATATTAAATTAAATTAAATTAGTAGGTACTATAGGTAGTGTCAAAATGCTTTTAATAAAAAAAGTAGGTACATAAATAAATAAATAAATAAATAGATAAAACCTTAACAAGGGATCTCTGTTGTGGTTTTACTTACTTAGTGGCCATTTAGTGGTCGGGTTCATTATATATCCACTATTATGGCTTTTTAAAAAATCCCAATTACATAGTTGACGAGTTAGTGGCTGGGTTCGTTATATATCCACTATTATGGCTTTTTAAAAAAATTACATGGTGGCGATTTAGTGGTTGGGTTCATTTTATTTCCACTATTATGGCTTTTTCCAATTACACATTGGCGATTTAGTGGTTGGGTTCGTCATATATCCACTATTGTGGCTTTTTCTTGAGCTACAAACCCCACTCCGTAGTCTAAGAATAATCTCTTTCTCTTTCTCTCTCTCTCTCTGCGTGTTCTGTTCGGAGCAACGCTCGTCTCGCTCGCGTGAACGAGGCAGAAGAGAGATCGACAACGCGCGTACAAATACGCACGCGACGTCGAATTTAGTTTCTGATTGAATCCTTTCTTGTGCATTCAATCAATCGACTGTCTTTGTATGCTTTCTTGTGGAAGATTTTTGTTTTGTTTTTTTTTTTCGGGGCTTTCTTTTCGTTTTTTTTTTCTCCTTAGTTTGTTGCCAAGAAATGGAGAACTTCATCTCGCATTTGCTTAGATGGTCAGGTGCGACAACACCCTAGTTAGTAGTGTCTGTGTCCGTTTCTGTTCCTTTGTTGTTGTTTTGTTTCATCGGGATTTTGGTCGTAGACTTACGATGAGATACTCATCATTCTCAGGTGATCGTTAGTGTGTCGGACGTGTTGTCTTTGTTCTTCTCGTTTCTTCTTGTGGAGGGCTTTTTTGTCACTGTGATGCTGCAGCAGTTGCTTTAGATGGCTGTTTGTTTTGTACGAAAATCCTCTGTGTCATTATCATCTCTCTTCTTGTTCTTGTTCTTCGTGGACGGAGTCGGTCGGGCTTGATGAGGTTGCGGTATTGTCGTGGATTTTCGGGAAGAAAATTGAGCTTGCTTGTTTGTGTTAAGCCTGCTTTCTGTCTACTGTAGAGAGCAAAAACAATAAGGGGCCTTTGTTTGTGTCCATGTGTGTTGCCGGAATCTAGATGGAACTGGAACAGTGGAATAGATCTGCTGCAAGTTTCTGGTGCAAGTTTCTCAGGGTGAGCAAAGGAGAAGATCGTATGTTTCTTGCTGGGATGATCTGGTGAAAATCTTCTTGAGGTTTTCCTTGGAGAAGTGGAGAGACGAGGACAGGAGAGGAGAGAGGAATTTCTTTCTGGCTGTTTCCGCGGAACTGTAAAGAAATCGCAATGGCGGGGAGTGCTGGACCGACGATGATGATGTCGTCCTTGTGGCCGCGGCTGCGAAGACAGCTGAGGAGAGAAGGTAGAAAGAAAAAGAGGAAAGAGAATCCGTATGCATCACGCGGGCTAGAGACTTTCTCGCAACTGGTTGCGGAGCTTCAAGAGAAGCGACTAGCGATGGTGGATAAGACAACCATGTCGGTCTCTGCAGTTCGCAGCTTGTCCAAATCTGCACAAGAATGGACTGCGTTGGCGCTCTCTAGAACCGCCAGCAAGCGCATCAGCAGCAGCAGAACCGAGCTCGTCTCTCAAGCTCCTCCTCCGCCGGATGCCAGGAGCATGCCCCAGGCCTCGGCTGGGAACACTGCCTCCGGTACAAAAGAAGAATGCAAGAAGAGTCCGCGGCAAGAAGCAATGACTGGAGCTGAAGAAGGGGGATTCCTGGATCCAGAACACAGGGCGGCTGTGGAGATTGCAGAGCTGTTGCCATTGAAGGTGATGAGGAGGGTCGTGATGAGCAGCAGAAAGAGGAGGGGAATGGTGTGCGCGCGAGAGAAGAAGATGGCGGCGGCTGTATCTTCTTCCAAGTCTTCTGCTGTGGCTGTGCTGGTGGCGGTGGGAGCTTTCTTCGCCTCCAAACGAGCTGAGATCGGTAAGCAGGTTGCGGCCGTGCTAACGTTCAGCATTGTGATCCAGAGATGGCGCAACGACGGCAAGCTCTACACCAGATTCATCTTCTCTGCCATGGCAAGCTACCTTCTCTATCCTCTACATTCTTACCTTTCTGCTGTACGCGTTCCCAAGCGCCTCACCATCGGTTCTGGTTCTCTTTTACGGAAAGTCGAGGGTGAAGAAGAAGGGCAAGAGAAGAAGAAGAAGAGCCTCCCAGAAGCTAGAACAACAACCGCTTCCCCTATCGACCAACAAGAGCACCAGCACCAGCAGAACAACGCAAGTTTTGTTGCTTCCCCTCCCATCTTTCACGATTCCTCCTCTGTTCCGTCCTCAATTCCTCGCCCTGCTGCTGCCGCCGAGATCAAAAACTCTTCCAGTAGTACTATTCTCCCCATCTCCCCCACAATTTCAGGAGAAGGTAGTAGTGGTGGCATTCCTTCCACAAACCTGAGAAAGAAACTGTCTTTGAAACTGAAGTCCAGGTTTGTAAAATCCTTGTCGTCAAGCAATGTTGCACCTGGTAATACCCCACCTGATTCTCCTAGAAGCCCAACCACAACAGCAGCATCTGGCAGCAGCAAGCAATTATCATTCCTAGGAGGAGGAGGGTCTCCAACTCTTTCTCCAATATCAGCAGCAGGGACAGAGAATTCAGATTCAGATACTGCATCATCATCCTCTGCACCTTCTTCATCTTCACAGCAGCAGTGGGAGGATGATGCAGTTTGCAGGTTACCTAAGATAGGCAAGAGCTTTTCTTTCTCAAGAAAACTTATGAGAGCAAGGTCTGAATCTCCTATTAAGAAGCTCGAAGACACAAGTCAAAGGGGTGTTTTTGTGGGTGAGAGTACGGGTTGTCTACAGAGCCCCAGGAGGTCATCAAGATTGAATAGAATGTCTAGTCCTCCTGCTTCAAATGAGGTACAGACTTTCACAACCCAGGCATGTGCATCCGGGTTACAGACTATCAAAACAAGTTTTCTGCAAACAGTGGAAGATAAGAGAGAAATGAAGTTGTATATTTCATTGGCTTCTCCGTCATGTTCTGAAGTGAGAGAGATCTGGCCACTTTGTGGTTTCCTTGTTGCTCTGCTGTTTCTGCTTTTGGGTCAAGTTCCAGCAATCCTGGCAACTTCTCTCTTCTTTTTGGTTCTTTCACAGCTCCAAAAATTGAGATCCAGCAGAGGCCAGGGACAAGACAGAGATGTAACTAGACGGGCAATGGAAGCTTCGAGAAAGCTGAACATTGCTTCCTCTCCAGGGAGTCCAGTTAGTCCTCTTAGAGGTGACATTAGCTCTATGGAGTATCGGAAGAGGATCATCATGGAGGGGTTACTCGAGAGAAATCGAAGAAACAGTGGTGGCTAGGCAAAACCCTCTTCCATGTAAAAATGTTTCAAAATATTGTGTGGCTAATTGCTGTGAGGGTGGGTACTCGTGTGCTACAAGGATTAGCAAAATCCCATCACTGCTTTTAGAAAGAATTCACCCAAGTGTTGATGGAGGAAGCAATTTCACATCATGGGTTCCACATGTTTGGTAAACAGAGACCAACCTCTGCATCTGACATGAACCCAGGTACAAAGTTTTGTTCATACATTTTTGTCTTTCCATCTGCAAAAGTCATGGGACAACGAATGGAGGACATTTCTGGTACCTCCCTGAGAGAGAATATTATAGCATAGTTTGTTAACTTAATAGGCTTTGAGGGAGGAAGGAAGGAAGGAAGGAAGGGAGATCAAATCTTGAGCCTGCATTGCCAAAGTAAAGTGTAGGTTTTCTTTTAGCATCCAGCTTTTGGAGTGAATGTTATATAGCAGTGAGCTTGGTTACTCTGTACAGAGTGGGGATGATGATCATCAGAGTAAGGCAGAAAAACTTGGAGAATTAATTGCACATGTACAGAAGAAGGTTTTGGGTCTTGAGAATAGATGATGAACGCCTGTTTTTTAGCTGTAGAAGCTTTGCTTTTCACCTTCCAAGGTGACGAGTACGTACACCCACAAAATGGTTGTTGCACTCTGTATTGACAAAAAAATTGTATTGAAAAGAGCAGTGTCTGCAAAGGTCAAAACACTCTTCATATACCACATTTATCTGTGTCCAATCAACCTTTTTTATTGCTTGTTTGTATGTTCTATTGTTGTCCCTTCCTTTCTGCATATTTCTTCTTCTCTGTTCTTCAGTCCTTATCTGGGAGTTATTTTTAAAGAAAAGGTTTTCACAAATTTTATCTGTTCCAAGTTTCCTTGAATCCCTGAGTATGGAGATTTCTGAATGGTCATGAGAGTGCATTTCTTTTTGTGTTCTGGTGAGGAAATTTTGCTGACAGTAAGCAGGAACCGAAGAGCAATAATCAATGTGTGCAACTGACAGTAAACAAGTTCGTGAAGGAAAATGACTGCAATTGGTGTAATTAGAGCATCTAGAAAAAATTCTGGAATGTGTATCAACCAGACCAAATGTAATACATGACGTTGTTGGCTCCATGTTGAAGCTATAAAATGAGGATATAAGGATTGAAATGATCATTTTACACACTGGCTCTAGCTGCTCAGGTAAATCTTGTGGTAGATCTTATTTTCTACAAAATGCCATGTGCGGCGCCACTAAGAACATCGCAACTCTGTGTCATGTCCTGACTTTCGAATAAGGAAGAAAAAGTGCACCAACATCCAATCTTGTGTTCTCTCCCTGACTTTGGACTAGGAAGGAGAGGTGCACTATATTTGGAGGCTGAATTCTGTCCTGCACAAATGGACAGACTCTCTGACATATCTTGTGGCTCATAATCTGAATACTGTGTCCCAAGCAAATGGACAGACTGACTTAATTTTTGGATCCTAATCACAAGTTGATTTGCTGCTAACATACTACCACATTCTATGCAGACATTCCACACATGAAGTGGTCCTTGTTGCTATTGACGCCTTTTTTCCCTTGTTGGAACCACAACTTCTCAACAAGAGAACCATAAGGCTACATGTACAAATGGTCTTTTTAACTAAAGTGGAATGAATAAATTTTTTTCAGGGTACAGCTACAACACCTCCCTCTTGTCTCTGATCTGTGGCTGCATCATCATCAGCCTTGGGTTTGATGGTGTGTCCGTCAGTCTTGGGTTTTGTAATGATCCGAGAGAAGCCATATCCTAGTGATGTTCCACCTGCCTCTGACAGCTGCACACACATCACAGAGGAGCAGGGTTTTTCTGTTCATGTGAGCAAGGTTATTAGACATCATGCCATATATAATCCTCTTCTGTAACAGAGTTGAAAAGAACCACAAAGGAGACAAATTACATTCATCCCAAAGAAAATACCAAAAGGAAAAATTGTCAAAATCAGAGAAGGGAAAATAAAAATGATGTAAGTGGTGTGTATACCTCTGTGAGCTCTGACAAGTGGTTTGTGCGAAATGCATCAATGGTTGCAGCTATTTCAGCAGCTGGCAACTTAACCTGAGAGAACAGCCAGAAGAGAATTCATTTTTCATCAGAGGATTTACAAAAGATGCACCATGCAACATTCCTGAGCAAGACACAAATCACCACGACTGCAAGAATCCCTTCCCCCAGACAACAATCAAGTGAAAGTGATTCCTGAGAAACTGCAGTTCCGTACCTGAGCAAGAACAGCAGCTGCAAGTTGCAAGCTTGGTTCCAAAGTCTCAGGGACAACCTGAAGGTTTTGACCATATCATTAAGTTCCTCATAACGCTCATATCATGTGGGCATCAACAGTAATTAGATGTTCAAAGAAAGACAGAGGATTAGACCAATTTGGTTCATAGCATGCAAGGTTACTGACATTATCAGTGTGTTTGTTGCAGAGGTTCTAAGAACATGGGAATGTGCTTCAAGGCAAAATCAAGGACATGCATTGAACATGTGCTAAGAACTGGTACCAAGTATAAATAAGCAAATCAAAGCATCAGCAACCTACCGCTGTTGCACCAGCCTTCTCAAGGTTGATGCCATGATCTACATCATGTGCACGCACAAAAGTCTTCACATGGGGGAAATTCTTGCTTAAAGCCCACACAGTACGGTAGTTTGCTCCTGGGGTGTCTAGAGTTAAGACTGCAGCTGCAGCTCTTTCTGCACCCACTTTGTGAAGCACCTGCCAAAAATGCCATAGAAATGAAGCATACAAGCAAGATCTAGGATAACAGCATCCTCCAAATATCTAATGTTGACAAGAACTACCCTCCAGTACACTCTGCACATTGCAAATATGTAACTCTATGGAGGTGCAGAGAAATCTCCACAACAATTTGAAGGTAACCACTCATATTACCTTGTGAGGCAATCACAAAGTGTTAGACCATCACTCTGCATGGTGCAGGCT
Organism: Sphagnum contortum; assembly: GCA_963920785.1. Taxonomy (NCBI): domain Eukaryota; kingdom Viridiplantae; phylum Streptophyta; class Sphagnopsida; order Sphagnales; family Sphagnaceae; genus Sphagnum; species Sphagnum contortum. The sequence continues at coordinate 8,164,174 of OY987290.1, read as the reverse complement.
GCATACACATATTGATCTGAAGCTGCTCTCTCCTTCACAAGGCAAGAATTATTTCTGTAAGAATAGGAATAGTGGAGGTACCTCCCGGCTGCCAGCGTCTCCAAAGTAAACAGGTAGGTCAAGTGCCCGCCCTACACTCACACGCTCACTGTATAAATCACACCACAATACACTGTCAGTAGACACCGACACATGGTCTTCATCAAGTATGTGGTAGACTTTCATTTCCAACCCCAGTGTTATTATGGTACATGCAACAGAGTGCACAAATGTTTGCATTATGTCCACTGTAATTAGGAGTTCCATATGGTACATCTGAACAGAGCTGAAATGAACTAACCTCCGCACATCAAGCACCACAAATGGTATCAATCTTTCCGCCAACAGCTGGGCTATGATCTGCAGAAAGGTGAGGATTTCTTGCCTGTCAGTTTCCAGATGAAATACAAGTATCCAACAACAAAAGAAAGCTGTTGAGAAACTCTGCCACACTCTTATTCAGCAGTGAAAGATTTCAGGGTCCCTCATGATGGAAACAAATGGACAGTTAGACATACCTGCCCAACACGACCAAAACCGCAAACAATGATATGGTCTTGTAGATCATCAGTCTGGCCAACACAGTACACATTTCAGAATTGTAAGAAAGTTCAACATACTTTGTATCTGTTCTCATCATAGCCTTGGAAGTACAGATGCATTGAGAAACTACCTCATTCTCTGCAGGCAGCAAACTGCGCACATCTTGCTGTTCAAAACGTGATGCAAGGAGCTGGCCTCCAGCAGCTAGCCATGGAGTGATAGCCATGGACAGACCGACCACCAGAAAGAGAAATGATGACATTTGGGTGGTCATGATACCCTGCCACATCATCAAATACTTGGCTTTGTAAGAACAGTGCATGGATAGTACCCTTCTGGAAAAAGCATATGATTGTTGAATCATCGCACCATTGCTGGCTCTAAATTAAGAACCTGCCAGACTAGCCATGGTTAACCACATTTAAATTGTACTACACTTCTATAGCTGATGATGAATAAAAATGAATAAAAATCCTTACCTGGTTTACTGCATCCCCAAATGCGACAAATGCAAATTCACCTCCTGGTGCAAGAAGAACACCTGCTCTTGCAGCAGCCACAGTTGATAAACCGAAATAGCGGCCCACCCCAGTCACCAGTAATGTTTTGCCTACAATGAGGAGTCCAAGAGTTCCGACAATAATGGGAAACTTGGAAACAAAAAGCTTTGGATCTATGGACATTCCCACCTGTACACAAGTACAGTAAAAGGTTGGATCAGCGATACAAAAATATAAGAGGTATGATAGATTTGACAGAGCATGAAAAATAACTGCTCAGGACTTGAAACATGTCATGCCATGGGAAACTCTCTTGTATCAGGTTTGCTACCATTTGCAGAACTTCCCCTTCCATCTGCACATGCTTTCCTTTTTCCTTGAAGTCATAGAGCCTCCTCAGTGACTAAATGTAAAAACAAAATCACTCCTGAAATATACAATGGACTCACTGTCATGAAGAAGAGACCCAGGAGCAAGCCTCGGTATGGAGCAATATCAGACTCCACTTGCAATGCAAACTCAGTTTCAGCCAGTAACAATCCCGCAAGGAAGGCTCCCAGGGCCATTGACAAACCCGCCTGTCAACAAATAATCCACCATCAAGAGTACATAGTATAAAAAGCAGTAAAGTAGTCAAACTGCAATATACAAACTCTGAACCCACACATGAAGTCTACTCCCTATTCTAGTCTTTGGGGTTCTGGTCCATCAAGAAAACATAAGGGCTAAGACAGAAGTACCCTAGCTGTCAACAGACTTGTGCCAAGAACCACCAAAAGTGTGTTGGCTGCAAAAATCTCAGCATTATGGTTGTCTGCCATGCGCTTGTAAATGGGACGAAGCAGCTGCAATTCCAATATCCACTTCACAAATCAGACAGCCAACATAGAAATTACAACAGGCAATTGCTCTTCAAGTGGAAAGAACTTAGATCCAACTCTGTTGCACACATGATTACTCCATCTGGACAAGAACTACAATGCGTACCAAACGACCTCCCGCAATGATGCCAGTGATGGCCACGACAGCCTTCACTGCTGCTAGCCCAAGTGCTTCTGCTATTGCATTGAATCCTACCTGGACAACCAGTGCTATCAGGATGAGAAGTTCAGTTTCTCACCACAACTCATTGTAGAATACAGATACAACAAACATATGCTAAAGCAATCAACAGTTTAGATTGTTGGTTGCTCCAACATGACAATAAAGAAAAGAAGGATGAATGCAAAGTTTGCAACTGTTGGGTGGCTGTCTCTTCACCCTTTAGGGTTACTGCCTCCTTACCAAACATTCATGCTTTCTAAGCACTGTAACCAGGGCAATGTGGTTGCCCAATCCTCCCCAATGATATGAAAGCCTCACAACTTAGGTTGACAGGTTTACCCAGTGACACCCATGATAGCTAGGTTGTGATGATGGGTAATATCTAGCATAAGAGACAAAAGAAAAATTCAAAGTACAGCAAACAGTTTGTTAATACTCACCCCTCCTTTGGAAGAGTTTGGTGAGATGAGAGGAATTAGAATCAGGAGTACCACCACTGCCAGATCCTGTTTTGCAAGAAATCCCAGACATGCCAAACAAATGAGGCAATGAATCAATAACAACATCTGGACATAACAGGCCTTGAAATGAACAACTGGAAGTGGACAAAAAACAAAGGAGGTGGAATCCTCCTAGAAGGAAAACTGTTTCGTAGTCTAAGTACCCAACCAAAAGCACTGATCAAGAACTTTCAAGTCAATCCACAACCACAACCACTCTAACTTAGGAAGAACAGGAAAAAAAAATCCAGACCTGGAAAAGTAGAACAGAGAAAGTTGCACGTCCATGGCGAGATGTACTCTCACCACGCTCTTGTAGAACCTGCACTCTACAGCTCAAACCATCATCCTCAAAAGGTCTCAAAGAATTCCAGTCGAGTTTACACTGTTTAATTCACAATATAGTTCAGTCCAGTCACAGATCTCTGAGACACCAGATTCAAGTTTCCTAAGTTGAGGATGAGAGTGACCTGAAGCACAACTGCTGTAGAAGAAAGTGCCAACCCATTGCCAATGACAATGGCTGCAGGTCCTGATACACCAGATACAAAATGTGCAAACAAGCCAGCAGAAAATGCTGTTGCAAGAACCTGCTTTCATGACAGACACCCTTCAGGTCACAATTTGTTGCCCACATCATAAACATGCAGAAATCAAGAGACTCAGAAGCCCATCAGTATAGAAGTGTGCTTTCCCAAATTGAAAAGATGATGAGCCTTTCCCAATATGTTGAGATAAAGATATGATATACTGTGAAGTCGTATGGTGCATTGAAAAGGGATGGACGCACACCTGGGCTGATCCTAAACCAAAGACATACTTCTTCATTGAACTCAGCCTCTCGAGTGACAACTGCATTATCAAAATAATAATAATAATAATAATGGTGGCTCAGATTTTGATTGTGGACGCAAAAAGAAAAGTACAGGCCCTGCATCTGTCTATGATGTGAATGGACAGAATGATAACTCACAGATAAGAGACCAAACAACCATCTGCAGGTAGATATCTTCTTCAAACATCATTAGTAAAGCAGGATTCAAAAGACACTCTTCAATCAATTGATAGCAGCTAACTGCTTACCTCAAGACCAATGTTAAATAGAAGAAACACAACTCCAAATTCAGCAATCATCTTTGTTCCATGGACATTCTTGATAATCGAGAGAGCATATGGCCCAATGAGCACACCGGCAGCCAAGTAACCAAGTACAGGACTACCTGCAAAGCACTCATAAAAGCCAGTGACCCATATCATTTTCAGTCTTATGTACAAGCAAATCTTCAAAGTGTACTGACTCCAATGACAGGACATTATTTGGGAAAATTTAATGAAGATCAACTTTACCTCCTGGAATCTTCTGGAAAATGGGAACAAAAATAACACTCGCCAGCAGCAGCCACAAAACATCAAACAGTGATGCCTCCTCTTCATTCACCTGCAAAGCATATTTCATGTGGGCAGCACAACTTTTCTCTATCAGGAGGAAGGATAAGAAATCTGATATAACAATTCTCCAAACTCACATCCACCAGGGGCAATCATTACCTGGGTAGAGCAGAAAACAAGTACTACTATAGTGCCTGTAATGTCCAGCAGGAGTTAATTATGATTCACCAGACTGAAAAAACTAAAAATGAAAAATGTTCAGGTCAAAATTTGGGGAATCAAACCCAAATACCCACTTTTTTGCTAATCTTTTCAGGATCTTTGGGCCATACCCAATTGCTTGCTAGAAGCCCTTTTTATTCAGAAAAACAGAATTCTGGCACCTAGATGCTGGACCTTCAAGGAGACTATGGTATGGAGCTAGCAGCACCAACTGCAAAGAACAAAAGGGCATCTAAAAATGAAAGGATACGTTGGAGATCAGATCAGACCACACACCATTCACCAGAGCTATAATCCAGTAGTTGTATACATGGGAAATGAGAGAACCACAATACCTCCTGGTGGGGAAGCTTGGCAATCAGTTTCTTCACTCTGCGTGGAATCCTCTGAATCTCCTTGATCAGGGGTCTTGCACTCTCCTTCACCTCTCCAATACTTGTGGTCACTTCTGGAGGCTGCAGTAGCTGAGCCCGTTTCTCCATGCTCTTGTTGAGATAAAATCCACTGTAAGAGTTAAGCCATCCAAAAACATCAGGAAAAACTGAAATGAACTGAAGGTAGTTCAGCTACATAAGAACTGTAACTGAGTTGCTGATTCTTGATGTTGCAAATCCAGTGTGAAACATGCAAATACACATTAGTTTGGGGAGCTTGAAAGAGACAGCAAGCAGTACCCTGCAAGCAGCAGTGCCATGCCAACCACCACCTTCAGCAGGTGCTCCCGCACTAACATTCCAAGTCCAGAGAAGACTGTAGAAGGTGCAAACTCTGCCTCATCACCTGACGAAAAATAGGATGCCGAGAAGAATCGGGATGACTTCTTGGTTGAAGACTTAGGGATTGCAGGCTCTTTCACTGAGGATTCTGATTTCTTAGGCTGTTGGGCTGCAGATTTTGCCTTCTCAACCTCAGCTTCTTTACTGGTACTGTCCCCTCTCTTGTTGGTATCTTCTTTGGAATGCTTGTCCACTGTTGGAGAATTGTCCACAAAGTTCAGAGAGGCAGATGGGATGGCCATTCTCAAGTCTTTGTCCACCACCTCTTCCATTATGCCCGCAATCTGTAGACAGAAAATGCAGCTCCTGTGGTCAGTATTCATGCACCTGCACAAAACTAAACAAGTCCTTGGTACCACAAACCTTCTTGGTACTCTCAAATCCCCAAGCACTCTTAATTACCTGACGCCACGCAAGCTGTAACTAAATCATAGAACAGACACATATCTCATTGATTCCTCCTTTGCATTCCAATGCTGAGCCTCTGGGGATTCTCAACAAGTTCAGATGTAATACAATGGAACTGCTTGTCTTGCTTTCCTCCACCCCAGCTCGAAGTCATTGCTGTATCGATATCAAAAAATTACACAATATAGGCTGTAGCACTGTGCTGCAAATCTGTACAAGGCATCTTGTACATTCTCAGTCCTGCAAAATTATAAACCATCACCATCCTCTTTGTGTTATCTGCCTACCTTCTCCAGAGATTCTGGTGAAACAACCTTCCGCCCTCCCTCTCCACCCTGCTTGACCTTCTGTAGAATTAGATATTCATCTGTCTCGATTAACGGCCCATCAGCTGTGTTGAATATCTGCTGTGGGAGCTTCACAGAGATCTCAACTCGTGAAAGTGCAGCAGCTGCTTGTGCAGCACTTTCCACCAATATATCTGCCTTCTGTAAAGCAATTTCAGCATCACTGACACGCTCAGCTGCTTTGACCTCCAGAGCAACAGCCTCCTCAGCACTCAACATTGCAGAAGCTACATCCTCATCTGCAGCTGCTGCTGCATCCTTCACCAACTGGGCGGCATTGCTCAGCTGTGTTGCTTTCTTCTGCAGATCCATCTTTTCCATCTGAATTTGGGCAAGCTCTGATTCAACCCTGGTTATAGCCAGTTCACATGCCTTCAAGTCTGCTTTTGCTATATCCAGCTCTTCCTCCTCCTGTGCTATTGTCTTCCTCCCCAATGTGTCCTTTTTCTGTTTTGCCTCTTCAGCACCACTAGGATCAGTAGTTAAAGCCTTTACAGTATCAACTGATTCCTCTAAGTCCATTATTGAAGCTGCAGTTGAACTCTCTTCCACCAACTCAACCCTTGCTTCATATTCATTGTCACCCAAATCTATTGCTTGTATCTCATCAGACAGAGAAGCTGAGCCAACAGTGCTCTCAAGTTCAAGCTTTAATCGAGCGACTTCCAATGCCTTCTCCACCCATTTCACACGTTCCTCTGCTGCGACAAAGGCAGCTCTGGCAGTTTTTACATTATCTTCCACAGCTAATTCCTTTGAAACAATGCTCTCAATCTGAGAAATTGCAGCATCTGCAGCTCTCTCTGCATCTGCAACCTGGTCCCACAATGCAAGAGCCTTCTCTGCAGCAGTCTGAGCTTCTTCTTCAAGCCTGGTACTATTGGCTCGTGCCATTTCAAGATCCTCCTTTGCCAATCTCAGCAACTCCTTCAATTTCAGAACTGGAGACTCATCCTCTTTCCCAGTATTCTCGTCTTTCACATCACCTGCATTACAATGTCTGTAATCATAAGTCCTGAACAGGTAGATAATAAGCCAAAGTTCAGAAATCCTCAAGCCATGCATCAGAGTAACAGTGGCTCTCTCCACAAATGTGGGAAAACCCAGCAGCACCCATCTATACCCTAATATTGAGGTATGAGCCATTCCAAAGAATACAGGATGTCATTACTACTGCCAAGGGATGCCAGAAGCTTGTTAGCTGCTGCTTACCTGCAGTGGAATCAAAGATTGCAACTGCAACATCAATGCCATCATCCTTAGCACCAGCACCAGCACCAGCACCAGCACCAGCACCAGCACCAGCACCAGCCTCTGCAGCAGCAGCAGATTTCGCTGCCACAAAAAAATCTGAAACACTTGTGTCAAGCTCAACTCCTCCTCCTCCATCAAGGCTGCCGAAGCTACCGATGTCTCGTTGTTGTTCCCCGATTGCTAAGTACTTGGAAGTCTCACTGTCGAGGTTGAATGCTGACGCCCTCTCACTCTCACACTGCTGCAGTACCAATTTCCGTCTTCTTCTTCCGCATTGTCCCCTGAAGAAGAAGTCGTCTACTCCCAAAAAACTTTGACCTAGAAAGACATTTTGTTTCTTATTATTCCCTGTCGTCGTCGATGATGATGCGGCATCTTGAAAACTCTGCTGTGATGTAGTGATGATCTTCTTCCTCCTCCTCCTCCTACTCCTGCCTCCTGTTGTTGTCGTTGTTACAGTCAACACTTGATGAGTGAACCCCCGCAATAGTTTTGTAGAACCAACAATTTTGCAATCAGAGCTGCTGTTGCTGCTGCTTCTTATTGTTCTTCCTCCTCCTCCTGGACCAGCAGGTCTGTGTCTCCTCCTCAAAAAATCCATTGCAAAGTGCGTACATGATGATGATATCGGAGGATGCTTGAAGTTATTGTTGTTCTCACGCGATAAGAAGAGGAAAGAAGGTTGCAAAGAAGTCGAGAAGGGAGGACAAGAAGAAGGAGACGAGTGCAAGAGTTCAGCCATCATTGTGATCATGTGGACTTACACTTCTTGCCCCCCGCCCCACCCCGTCTGAATTTTGCCCTTCTTCTTATTCAGCTCCCGTTTCAGCAGCTTCTCCGTGGCCTTGTCATGACTCCACCCCGCGACTCCTGCACGAACGGAAAGAACAGAAAAAACTAACAAAAATCTTCAAACTCCGTTTCTCTCTCTCTCTCACACTCTTTCTTCTCTGCCTCTTCTGCGACGCTCTTCTGGAGTGCAACACAACAAAGCGAAAAAAAATCCGAACGAAACAAGCGCTACACCAGCGCTCCCACAAACCTCCCCCACCAAAAAACTGACCCTGAAAAAGAAAAAGGAAAACACGTCACAAGCCCAAAACAACAACGACACCACCGCCTCACAAAGAACCTAAAAAAACAAAACAAACGAACCCACCCCCCAAAACCCCAAAAACAAAAAAAAAGCAAAAAAGCTTAAAATCATAGTCCTCATCACCAAAAGACCCCCCCCCCCCCCCCTCAAAACTAAAACAAACAAACCAACTAACCCATGGAAAAACACCCACAAAATAAATAAAACTTAAAAGCTTGAAATCATAATCCACACCCTCAGAAGGTCCAAAAAAAAACCAATCAACCAACCAACCCGCCCAAAAACCCCAAAAATTAAAAACTTAAAACCATAAGCCACCCCCCCCAAAACACCAAAAAAAAACCAAAAACAAAAACAAACAAACAAACAAACAAACAAACAAACCCACCAAAAACCCCCAAAAACAACAATTAACTTGAAAGCTTGAACCCCTGTGTACAAAAAACAAACAAAGGATACGCTGCTTACGTACTTACAGTTTGAAACTTTTGGAACAAATTTGAAAGTGGGTAGGGTACCTATGGAGCCCATTTTCTTTATTTTTTTGGTTTATTTTTTTGTTTTGTTGGGGGGGGGGGTGAGGGCCTGTGTTCCTTCCAAGTTAGATTTTACAAAGAAAACAAGCAAAAAGAATGTGGGAAAACAATACAAAAATAATATAAATGTTGTAAACTTTTAAACAATGCAAAAATACCATGAAAGTGGGGGGGGGGTGTTTGTTGTGTTTTTTTGTTTCAAATTCCCACTTTGAGCCCCCCGGGGGGGGGGGGTGAAACTAGACCATAGGGATGATGGGGCGCTGGGAAACTGGTGAGACATGAGTGGCCATTAGGTACTCTTCACAATTGGCACCCAATCCTGGTCCCCACCTGTCGTGTAAAAAAAAAAGTAAAACTTCACTTATTTTCAACTTCAGGGTTCAAGCTTGAAAACAGCCCTCATAAAAAAAAAATGTATTAAAAAATCTCGCCTAATTTTCCTCCTCTTCCTAAATTTTAATTCACAAATTAGGTCAAAATTTCATGAAAAATTTCATAAATTTTCTTCCACAAATGTAAAAAAATTCATGACAAATTCATGGTTTTTTTCAAGTTTGTTTTAGGTCAACATTTCGTAGGCTTAACCCAAAAAATTAAAAAAATCAATAGGAAAAAAATAATATTGATGTTGATAAAGCATGTGAAAAACTAGTTTTATTTCATCTTTTCCATTTAAGGATGAAGGTGTTTCCAAATCAACAATAATGTATGGCTTATCAAAATAAGGAAATGCTTAACTAGTACCTTATAACCCTAAGGTTGGTTTCACCATTAAATAATTCTCAAAATAGTGAAATGAAATTTTTGTGAAAATAGGAAGTTGACATGTTGAAAATCAGCCAAAATTATCGTAGGCTACACTCTAAATAACTTCACTACTCATGTGACAAAATCATAATAAGTCATGCAAAATTTAATAATTTCAATTTTTAAGAACGAATTAATTTTTTTAAAAAATAATTATTCATTTTGTCAGTGTGGAGACTAACCCTAGGTTACAATAATAATAGTTAAACCCTCACAAATATGAAGCACATTGTTGAACTTGTCATAATAATGAAATAACCTTGGACATCTTGAATAGTTCAAATAAATGTATTCTTAGGTGATTGAACTTGTTTATCGATGATGAACTTATCATAGGTTACCCATGTTAATGAACATTATTTGTATTTTTTTACATGTCTATTCACACACCTATTTGAGGAGATCAAATTCTCATGTTGGGGCTAGTTTTTGATGTGAGTTTCAACTTTGTTGAGACATTTTATGTCCAAAGAAATAGTAAATTTTCATTTCCTTAATGACCTATCTATTCACATAAAGAAATTCAAGAAGTGTTTTTTCAAGTGTAGAGGGTTTGGCATTGGTGTCAATCTAGATAAATGTGTTTTCATGGTTTGCTCAAGGGTTATTTTAGGATTTAGAATTTTTAAGTAAAAAAAATTCCATGTTTTAAGAAAGTGAAAGTTATAGTCAAAATGTCATCACCCACAACACTACAAAAATTCAAATGTTCAACAAAATGGTCCAATTTTACTAGTGCTTCATCATAATTTATTATTATTATTATGGTTCTTATCACAAAACTACTCAAAAAGACTAAACAATTGAATGTCAAAGCACTTGGAAGATATTAAAAAATGATACACTTATGCTCCCATTTTGATCAATCCCAACTAGGAACTAGAATTTCATGTTGATACTTACACATCTCCACTAGTAGTAGAAGTGATACTTGCCCAAAATCCAAATGATAAATTGACCAATTAATTATGTATTTTTTTAAATACTAAATTTATTGAGAAAAATATATCACTAATTTTCATGAATTAGAAATGAAACGTGGATGATATGTACCAATATTTGTCCTATTAATTATTTCTTTTTTTTTTGGTTGCAGTGAATGTAATGTTTGAATTGTAAATGTCTTTGAACAAATGCATACTTTGAACAATTATGAAAAATGAATTTATAACCATTGTAGGTTTCTTTTAACAACATTAACAATTCTACATTTATCAATATGCCCACAAATACAACTTAAATGATAACATTTTATCGTTAAACATATGGTGTTATGGATGATTCTAATAGTTTCAAAAACAAATAAAAAATGATTAACACATGAATACTTGGATGGGCATTTTTAGCATGGACTTCTTATTTTCCATGTTTTTGGACGCATTTTTATAGAGGTAATATTTTGGTTTTGGGTTTACTATTATCATAAATGGACATGGTGGATTGTATTCACATACTTGTTTTCAACTTTCAAATGATGTATTACGGTGTAAATTTTTAATATTTTAATTTGCTTTCATAGACTTAAATATGTTTTTGTGATATCTTACAACATTTAAGCATAATGCACATACATGAAAAGAAAACACAAGGTATTTTTCAATAATACCCAAATATGAAGTTGTAAATTGCACATTTACATTATTGTTGTTGTAGTACTTGCATAAGATCCATATATATGCATTTTTTTTGAGTCCCCACTGCAATACTTGTATCAAAACACACAATATTGACTAATTTTTTGTTTGGATTGTGCATGATTGTTTACAGATCACTCAAAACAAATAAGATGAAGAAAAAATGAAGAAAATATCAAAATTTGAAATAAGAGGGTCATTTTTTGAAAAAATACATTATTTGATTTTGACACGTTTTGTGTTTCTTTTGTGTTGTTCCTTTGCTTATGGAGTTCAAAACAATAATGTTGAGCATACCTTAGTGCTCCCATAGCTTTTTACATCATACAAAGTAGACAAGAAACAAAAAAGATTTAAGTTCAAAAAAATTTAACAATGTTATATTTTTCTTAAATTCTTTTGAATCTTGAATTCCATTTGGATTTGTTAAACTTTATGATAATTAGGGTATTGCTCATCTACATAGATGATTACCTATTTGAACAAAGGCTCTTGTCATGTTGAACATTTTGACGAAAATCGGAATTGTTTCTTTTACAATATGTTCCAATTCACAATTTTGGAGCTTACGTTGGAGGACTCATTTAGTAATAGCAAGATGCTTGAAACCACAATTATTTCAAGCCACAAGTGCAACTTAGAAATTTTAGTTTTGGAGCTAACAATTAGTTTTAGAATAAACCTTGAGTTTATTCTTTTGCGTTTTTTTCTGCTTGCTTCTTTCATTATTTTGGATATGAAATCATTGTTGAAAAACTTCACTTGAGAAATACATACACAGTTTTAATGCCACAAAACTCCACTTTGGCTCCAAACAATTGGTTGACTCTGAAACTGCATATTATTTTCCATATAATATTATTATGAAAATGCATATTACTTTCCATATAACAATATTATGAAAATGCATATTATTTTCCATATAATAATAATATTATTGAATACAATCCTGCGAGAAGAGTCTAACTTACAGATAAACCCCTCCTTGGTAGTCAATCATCTTGGTGTGAATGAAGTATTTCTCTGGCAACTTCTTTCCACTGGACAGAAGTTAGATCACTTGGCAACATGCAGCATAATGTCCATTCTCTGCTGCATCCAGCAAAAGCTGTTCACATGGCGTACATCCCTCTTGTAACATAATGCCATCGTGCAGGAATACTAGCTGTTCTTGTCGCAGGTATGCTCCTTGGTTCCCACTCATCGCACCTCTGATATGTTGCTCCATTGAAATTGGGTGTGGCTGTTGACCAAGCTTCGCACAAGCAAAACTGTTGAGTTTGGGGATGTTTTGTGACAAAAGCTAACAACTGTCCACAAACAGATGCAAGGCAGCCTTAAAGAGTCTATTGCCACATAATCTGCCAGAGTGAGTTTGCTCCAGATATTTACATGCCCTCACAATTTCCCATATGATTGAATGTTTTTGCACCTGTAGCAGGCAATGATAGATAAGCTGAATGGCCTATCTCAGCAATTTTTTGTCCAGCTCCACACTTGATCGCAGCTCCAGTTCAAGAGCCAGCTCCAGCTGCAGCACCCAGCTCAAGGACATAACAGCAGTAAATTTGGCTTGCATGAGCACCAGTATACTCAGGGGTCCTCCATGGTTTTGATTGTCCCCTGTGCCTGAGAGTCCCCTTTCCTGTTTTGGTGATATATCTCAACAAAGCCAATTTTCACTTTGTTATACAACACAAACTGAAAAAGAAATGAGCTTAACTTCTATCCACTGCTATCAAATACTTTGAAATATTTTGAAGATAGTGCTCAAGTCTAATGTTCTTCCTACCTTAGCTGTGCGGGAGCTCCATTCATCCAACTCTGCTCGTAACCTCTCGTTCTCTTCCACATTCTATAGATCCAGCAAGCAATTAATAATTAGTTAGTCCAAATCCTCCCAGCTCCATGAGCCCTGGAAGTGTGTAAAGAGCAGTTTTTATGAAGAAATTTTCCAAAAGAGGGAGACTGCACCTGGTCATTCACAGAACGAACAGACTGCATATCAGAGTCTTTCTCCCATATGACACCCCTGGCAACCCTCACCTCATCCTGCAAAAAGTCCCTCTGAATCACCAACAAATTTGTGCATCAGCAGGGATTAAGAAAACGTTTGCAGTGTTAGTTCAAGTACCTTCTATCTCCAGCTAAAAAAGCAGATCATGCATACTTGTGTTCTTAATCTGTACCTCTGCTGCAATTGCACGTATTTCTTGCTCTCGAGTTGCCAGCAGATGAACCAAGTCCACCTATCAATACCCCCACATAAAACAAGATATTACATATTGACAAGCAGCACGCAAGAACAAATCAGGCAGCCATGTTAAGATGATTGTGAAATAAAATACATTTTTCATTTGCAAAATTGAAGGAAAACATTTGCACCTGCGGTGTTGTGCTGCCATCTTGGGACTGCTTGTATTTCTGTAAGTTTTCCCAAAGTCGTAAATACTGCAAATGGCATCGTAACCATCAGTTGAGAATTGAAAGAGAAGGACACAGAAAGCATAATGTCTGTGCTGTCTGTGACTATTTCAAAATGCTAGCATTGGATCAACAGCAGTTTGATGGCTACATAGAGTAAAACCCTCTCAGTATTAAGAGAGAAATGTACTTCTTTCATAAGATGCTGCAGGTTGTCCTGTTGGGATTGAATGTATATGGATTGCTGCTCTGCCAATCCCCCACGATCAATGTACCTGCACCTCAACTCATCAGAAAATCTTGGAGAAAGAAGGGACACCTCCCAACAAAGTGCTCACAGAATACAGAAGTGAGAACAAGGGAAAAAGAGGACAAACTTTATGCCAGCAAGAGATCGGGGAGGTTGCAATGGAGAGTATAGAGAGTGCATTGCGTCAGGTTGGTGGTGTAACATATTATGTTGATGAACTTTCCCTGCATACACACCCTTGACCCATCATCAGCCAAATGGTACAGCTAACTGTGCCAACAGCCAAATCCTCGTCCATTCTTAGTTCTTGTGAAGTGAAGGAAAATAATTGCTTGCAAAACAACTAAAGGTTTGGAAAAACAATTCCTGCTTTGACTTCATGGCTACTGAACTGGAAGAACTTATAAATGGAAAGGGTGCTGGGACATACAAATGTATACACCAACCAAAGCAGCTGCCCAAGTTATTTGTATCAATATAACTAATCTGCATTCCAAAACCAGTAGAAAGACATTAATGCTAGGTTTGGCCTGAGAATCACAAGACCTATGCAAGGTCCACACGTGTGCACATTGAAAAGGCAATCTATGACCACTCTAATATCTGCAATGCTTGCCAAGAACAAATGAAATCAAAACAATGATAGAGGTTTTTACAACTCCCCAATAAAAACATCAAGCTGAAAGTGGTTTTGTACATGGTCAGTAAAAGTGCCCATATTGGCAAAGAAAGAAAAAATGCTTCTGATACAGACTATGTCCATAGGTTCATACTGAAACATGCTCCACTGCCCTGAAGACGGATAATGCTTTGAAAGGAGGGACAAACATTCAGGGCAACAACAGCTAGGAATGCAAAAGAGTACTGCAACAATGGCAAGTGAGGGATGGCCATTTCTTGCTGAAGATCCCAGGAAACAACCACCAGGGCAGCTCCTCCTCCTAAGTTCCCAGCCAATCCAACTAACCCTTGTCACAAGGACATTGAGATTTCATACAGAAGCCCGTACTGTCAATCATTCACAATAAGTCTGCAATTTGTAGAATGTTGGTCCATGACTGACCAATGAATGAAGGTGTGATCTCATGCAAAGAGAAAGTGGGACAGGTTGCCTGCTACTAGTACCATAGGCAACAATCCCGAATGGTTGGTACACAAGCCAATCCAAGTGTGAACTGAACCGAAGGTAACCCTGCCAAAAATCATATAAACATTAAAGATGTAGCTATGCACATGCTAATGTCACAGAGAGACACAACTACATTAAGTGTTTAAATAATCTTTTACCATGACACTGTGAGACCAGCAATGTAGAAAATAGCCATAAGAATGATATCAAGTTATAGATGGATAGATCAAGTATCAGAACACCTGCTCTTGTTCGTTGTTAAGTTGCTTCTTCAGGTGCATCTCCAACCCACCTGCACTTTGCGATGCACATTTAAAGGATGCTTCTATTTAGGGTATTCTTCTTACAATTTAAGTATCCTTTGTGTTTTTCTATCCTTTCTTTATTAATCTTCTTAAAAATTACAGCAACTCATTTTGAGTTATCCTTATAGTCAGTCTCTCTCAGTCTGTTAGTCTGATAGGACTCTCAAAAAGCAGCACATCAGACATGCGAGACCCTTCTTGAGTGGGTTGTTCCACATAGTGTTCCTGTTGCAAGCTAATGCAGATATCTAGTGCAGCCATGAAACCTTTCAGCAAGAGATGGATGTGATGGAACACACTTCCTTCCTTTCTGATAAAGACAAGTAGCTCAGAATCTGCTCCTACTACTGCTGCTACACCTAATATGTGCACTGAACCCAGAGTAGAAAAAGCCAGCTGGGGCACAACCAACCTGTAAAAACAAGAAAGAAGAAGTTGCAAATAGCAAAGAGAGGTGCTTGTGCTATGGGAGTTAGCACTGGCAACCACGATGACAAAATGACAAAGACTGCATACACTCCCTGCAGTAACAACACTGAACAAGTCATCCAATATTGTAAATGGTTGCCAGGGATGATGCCTCCCAAATCTGCATTGCTGAAAGCAAAAGGAGAAACCAAAAAAACCCTCTATCTGTCAATCTGGACATTGAAATTATACTAAAGAGGCAAAGAAGACAGTAGAGATTCAAGACCAACCCAAACTGGAATTTTCTTTATAACCACTTGAAAAACAGAGAGAGCATGCATGGGGTGCGCATGGGGTACATACAAGAAAGATGCAGTAAATGATTGCACCATATGTAGTTGCTTTCTGCCACCATCTCACTTGAGGGAGTTGTGGAGGCACCGAGGAGTCCGTGAACCTGTGTATCCATCCACATAGCTTGAATTGTCAGGTCTAGAGGAATTTGGAACTCTGGACTGAACCTTGTGCTGCTACTTGCACTATCATCACCACTTTCAATGTGTATGAGGAATTAGGAAGAACTTATGCTGTTGCAACAGTCTCTCTCTCTCACAATTTTGCTTTTGCAAACCCTAAACCCTAAATCCTGCAACAACACCACCATGATGCAAGAACAACATCAGAGAACTATGAGTTCCGTGCAACTTACTGGTCAGGATTGACAGGCACACCCGCTGAAGCTCGTCGAGGATCGTAGTGTGCCCCGACTGAAGACTGCCATCGTAACATCGTCCTCCAACTTTTGCTTCCTGTTCCGAATTCCGCGCTGCACTCTTCCTTATTATCAATCCGAATCTGGTTTTCCAATCCCCGGTTCGTTTCGCGCTCCCGAGATGAGCCTTTCCCGTTACTATATAACAGGAAAGCGTCTAAACTCCGTACTAGGACTAGCCGGTGATCCCTCTCTCGTCTTCTCTCTCTCCTCTGGAAGTGCATGGCGATGGCAAAAGGGATGATGACGAAGTGAGAGAACAAGACACGGGAAGTTGTTGGAGATGAGGCACGTGTCCTGGCGCATGAAAAGCATCCATCTTCTTCTTGTCTCTCTCCATGCAAGCAGTCATCTCCCTCGTCGGTTTGCCGTGACGTAAATGGAGAAGATGTACGTCGTCATCATCAGAATGTTTACGCTTGCTTCCTTCGTCGCGCTTCATGTCGTCGTCTCGTCGTTTCTAGATACATCAATGCTGCTTTCCATGGTCTCCGTACTTCCTGCTGATGCTTTCCAAGCTCTCTGCACTTCCCGCTGATGTTTCTGCAAAATTCATTGCCACATCAATGCTTACAATGCTCTCCCTTGCAGAGTCAGAACATGTGCTAAATCTCGTCTGAAGAATACAGATTGTGAGAAAACTACAAAAGATGATACATGAAGCTTGCACATAACAATGTGTTTTCTATGCTCTCCATTGCAGATTGACAAAAGTAGCTAAATCTCTTGTCATCTGAAGAATATGGATAGTGAGGAAACTACAAAAGATGATTATACATGAAGCTTGCACATGACTCGTTGTGTGATCTTTGAGAGAAAGAGCAGAAAAGAGAGCCCTATCTCAAGTGGTACACTGTGACAAGAAAAAAAAAAGAAGCATGCTGCATTTTCTACCTCTCTGCAAATGAAGAAGCCATAGGTGTGAAAATCATGCTTTACAAAAGACACCCACTGACCATGCATTTAGATAGATCCATGGAGAGTCCATCTTTAAAACTGCAAGTCTTGGATCGGAAGAAACTCACATCACAGCAAATTTTGAAGTAGACCTCTGATGTCCTTCCTTCTTTATTTAAAGACAAGGAAAGCACTTCTGTGTAGAATTGAAGCCTATGGAATTATTTGGGAGTTTGAAGAAAGCTGTAGGCAGGAAGAAAGAATGCTCTTTGAATAACAGAAAAAAAATCCACAGATTATGCTACCAATCACCTGAACATATTTTTGTTTCCTCCTCTTGAGTTGAGTGCAACTGATGAAAAAACCCATCTGCCTCTTTGAGCAGCTTTTGTACATGGAATGGCAGTCAATGTGTTCTTCTATAGCATGGTACACAAATGTGAAAATAAGCTGCATGATCAAAGCTTTCATTTTGTTGTTCCTTTTCCACTGAACAACACAGCTACTTCTGAACTGGAAGCTCTTTCCTAGAATTCAAGATTGTTCCAAGCTCTATAAGAACTTTCTGTAAAAGAGAAGAATGTGAAGCTTGAAACTGAAGCCATAAGTTGTCTATCCTAGGTAACAACAGCATGACATGACTGAATCATGCTGTTGTTACCTATGAGTAAAAATTGCAGATTTGTGAGATCGATGCAGTCTTTGCAGCTGCTCTTCCAAAAGCTGAAAAGCAAGGGTGTCATTACAGCTTTTCCGTGACTGACACCACTCATCCTTGAGAATAATCTCAAGGTCTCTACGTAGACTAAGCACTTGCAGGTTCCTCCAAAGAGTAGGTGCATGAAGAGTAAGAGCCTCTTGCACATAAGGCTTCCCCACAGTTCTTTTGGCTACTGCATTCAGTAGCTCCTCCAAGGACCCATGCTTCTTGATCAGCTTCAAAGCTGTCTTGCGGCCAAACCCAGTCGCTAACTCTGGCAGGCCAGGGATGCTGTCTGAGCTATCTCCCAACAAGCATCTCAATCCCAGCTCCAGTTCTGGTGAAATTTGGTTCTGTGCAACATAATGCTCCAACGTATAGAAGGACCAACGTCCAAACTCAGGAAGAGGGAGGAGCATGCACACATCAGGAGAGAGAAGCTTACGAAAATCCATGTCTGGTGATGCCACCACTGCTCTGAAACCTCTATCAACCGCTTGCTGCACCAGTGTGGCTACCACATCATCAGCTTCTGCCATCTCTAGCTTCACCACAGGTACATGACAGAGTGAAAGAAAACCGTGTATCAATGGCAGAGCTTCTCGTAAATCACCCTGAGGGCTGGAAGGGTTCTGAGTCCTTGCAGATAATGGCCTGTACCTGTTACGTTTTGACTTATAAGAGGGCATCAGTGCTCGTCTGTACTCATTGCCTCTTTCCCCATCCATTACTGCAATCACGGGGTTGTCCTGAGTCACTTGAGCAAAAAGCAGCCTCATCCACTCCATTGCAGCACTGGGTCGCACCTTGGACCCTTCATAGCATAGTGCATGTATGTCCACAAAGTACACAGGCTTCCTAGTTCTTTTCTCCTCGCTATTACTGTTTTCTGTCAGAGCTCCTGAAGCAACTACTACTGCAAACACTCTGTTCTTCCTATTCCACCATTCTTGACACCCAAACCTTGTCTCCTTCTTGACCTGCCCGAATTTCTCAACCTCCAGAAAGTGACTACTTCCTACAGATGGTCTAATACCAGGGCTACGGGATGGAGATGCATGCCATGGACATACTGACAATGTTTCTGTGCAATGCCACACATGCTGCTGCTGCAACATTTCTCAAACCCTAATTTCTTTGGTGTTGTCAATTCTCTCTTCTGCTTACATCCCCGTTGCCTTCTTTAGTCTAACCTCAATGTGAGAGATTAGTTGCTTTACAGATCCTGATTCGCTATACAGTCCTGATCGCTTTTCCAGGCGAAAGAGATCAGTAGTTGCAATACAGATCCGGAATTGATGAGTGCAACCTCGGACAACAAGAATCCTCCAACACCTGCTCTGCAACATTTCTCAATTTCTTTCTTTCGTCTAACTACTCACTGCCATCATGCTCCTCCGTGCAAACAAAAATAAAATTCTCATTGGAGGGAAAGAAAAATGGGAAAGATGCTGATGCAATTTAAAAACCTGGAATTTAATGCAGCTGCCGGAAAAACATCTCCACACCAGCAGATCATCACTCATCTTCAATTCACCATCACAAACACATATTTCTCAATACTTCACCACTTCCTTCTTTTCAGCTCCCGAGGGCCTCCGAGGCAATCAATCGATCAGCGTGTAGTTGCACAATGGAAAAACACAACCCTGCAAATCCTCCTTGAAAATCTCAGACGCAACAAAACTGCAGACAAAATTGAAGCAAAACACGCGCAAAGCAAACGCCATCGTTGGCTTGATCGTGTTCAAGCAAACATCATCTTCTCCGGGTTCGGACACCTGTGTTCGTTGCCCTAAACATTAAGATCTTTCAACGCAGTCTGTATGGATGCAAACCTAACGAACGCTCTATCTCCAATGATGTCTTCCAACCCAGGACAGATTAAGAATTAGGAAAGCGTGCATACTTGGATGACATAAAATTTTACATGCGCCCATCAATTATTTATTCATCCATTATTTCATCCAAACTGTGTTGCGTTACCGCACTGTGATAGTAGGTACCTACCTAGATAGTAGGGTATCTATTCTTATCATCCAGGACCGTCGATCGAGTACCGCGCGACGTGTTCGTGGCCGTTTAGATGGCGATTGGCGTGAGAGGCGATACGCGTTCTCCATTGGTCCGTTTCTCTGTCCATCATCCAATTTGCTTTCCCTCCGTTTTCAACTTCAAACCGTCGGTTTTTCGTTCCAAGCTCGTCCCCTTTAAGAATGCGAGCTTGCACTCATCTCACTACAGTCTGCGCGCTCGTTCTTCAGCGAAATTGCAGCAACTCTCCTGCCTGAATTCTCCATTTTCATTGAGAGGTTTCGGAGTTCGTCGGCCTCTGTTATTGTTTTGTTGCAGGAGACTGGTTTGTGTGTGCTTCTAGTGAGCTTTTCAAGGAAGAATTTGGCGGTCAACATGGCTCCCAAGGATGCAGAGCAGAAGGCAGGGAAGTCTAAGAAAGCAGAGAAGAAGCCTGTGAAAGCCAAGGCCGAGAAGAGGCCGATAAAGGAAGGCGGCAAGCAGAAAAAGAAGAAGGCGAAGAGCATTGAGAGTTACAAGATCTATATTTACAGAGTGTTGAAGCAGGTGAGTGCTTGAGGTGTCTTCATGGTGGGAAACTGTCTTCGCTTGGTCTTCTCTCTCGAGATGGGTATTTCGTTCTCATGCATGCTGTTGTATTCGTTTTGCCTTTGTTACAAGCTATCATCTCACAGTTTTCTTCTTCATGGGCAGGTTCACCCTGATACTGGAATCTCTTCAAAGGCAATGGGTATCATGAACTCATTCATCAACGATATCTTTGAGAAGCTAGCTCAGGAGGCGGCTCGTCTAGCTCGCTACAACAAGAAACCGACAATAACATCGCGTGAGATTCAAACGGCAGTTCGTCTCATCTTGCCTGGTGAGCTTGCAAAACATGCTGTTTCTGAGGGAACAAAGGCTGTTACCAAATTTACCAGCGCGTGATGTTCTGGTTGACTGCTAATTTCTATGGTGTTTTTTAACACCACCATTTCCTGGAGATTGTGAACTCTGAGCTGTGAGATCAACTCTGCAAGGGTGTCCATGTTGCAATAACTGGTGTAGGAGGCTGTAATTGTATAATCTTATGAACTCATGTAAACATACAGATGAAATTTCTTCTTAAGAGGCTCCCCAGCTAGAAGGGTGAAACACTCCATGAAAGTTTATGTAGTTTGGCTTGAGATATTACTGGTAGTTGGATGGTTGGGTTGTGACCAAATTTCTTCAACAAGTGTAAAATGGTAAGTACTTGTAAATCTCTGTACCTGGAAATGCCAGTTGAGGTATTGGTTCAATAAAATAAAATTCTCAATTTCACTCATATGATGAACACTAAAGCGTACAAGGCTAGCAAAGTAAGGTGAGTACTGAAAAACTGACAAGGGCAGCAAAGTAGTCCAAATAAACAGAAGAATAATTCCAATATGGCACTATGATGGTCCCAATAACTGACCTAAAGTTTTATGTGGAAAAAGCTTGAGCATCTTTCAAAATTTAATTTATGTTACTCTACACCTTAATGAGTAATCAAGTATACAGGAATACTTATGGGACCCAACCACTGTAAACCCATAGAAACTTCTTTTCTGCAACTAAGTCAGCTGTTGGAAAACTGAATGAAGGAAGATAAGAAATAGAGGAAGATAAAGCAAGGGACATCTGTACATGGTGGCATATGACAGGGTTAGTGAGCAGCATCAAAATATGCATGCATACGTTCAAAGTTATGTCAAAAAGTACAAAGGCCAAAAACCGGAATATGACCAGTTGCCACATGACATGACAAGAGTTTTGGGTGCCTAACAACTTTGTCCTACACAAATTACAATTACACAGAATTGACACTGAAAGGCTGCAAAGGCTGTGAATTTGACTCTGGCAAGATATAGACAATAATTGTTTCTGTGAGGTTGGGACTGGAGTATCACCCCCCCCTGCCAATATTTGGAGAACTATAATCTTCTTTGAGTTTCGAACAAGTTGTGTCTCTCCTCTCCTCTCCATGGCTGTTGTTGATCCCAATCCACCCAAGCACCAGCTCCTTGCCACCATCCTTCTTTTGTTGGAACCAGGCTTGTTTTCCACACCCAAAAGTCTTTGTTGATGAATCTATTCTCTTTTAGCTGGGGAGCACTTTCATCTCTTCCCCTTTTACCTGGTGAGGATCGCAAAGGAGTATGGCATCTTCCAGGCAGTGAACTGCCAAGGGAAAAAAAAAAAAAAAACCACCCTACTTCCAGTCAGAAGGCTATCAGAATACACTGTACAGACTACAGACCTATCAAAGCAGAGTGAAACTCATCGCCAAGTTGATTGCTTGTATCCCCCGCTCCCTGTGTAGCAATTCCAACCCCCCTCAGGTTCCTTCCTCTTCAAAGGAGTTGTCAAACTGGCATTTCCTGACACTTGTGCAAGTTTAACCCTCATCTGGTCATTGAATGCTGCTGAATTTCCAGGATGCAGTGGTGGCAGTCTCCCATGCATCACATCATCTCTGGCAATGTCTGTGTCTACAACTTCTGGACCTGCATTCAGATCTAAGCTCCGTCTTGACCATGTCCCGCCACTGTTATCTGCTGCCACAACAGCCTCAGTCATACCCATCAAAAGTGGGGGTCGTATGTATGTCGAAGAGTTGACAGTTGGTTGGCCACCAAACTGTGATGGAAAAGGAACAGGTCCTCCAGAAACATCCATAAAGGAACCAGAGAAGGGAACAGATGATGGGAGATATCCTGTGGATCCCCCAAACACTGGGAATGGACCATACGCACCAAATGCAGCTCTTTCTCCTGGTGGTGGATATACAACTGCAGGTGAAGTTGAGAGTGTCGGTCCTCCCCGGAAAATCTCACCATTGAAAGGGCTCATTGCTGTTACTGCAGCGGAACCCACATTCAAAAAGGAATTAGCTGCTGCAGCTGCAGCTGCAGGAGGAACAGAATATCCAGGATCTGGCACCCTGCCAGGTGCAAAGGCAGGAATAGAAGAAACCCCTGCAAACGGGTTCCCAGTGGAAGTGAACCATGGGGAGAAATTCATAGCCTCCCCTCCTCCCATCCTCAAGCCAGATATTGGCACAGGCATCAGTGCATTGCCTGCCAGTTTCCTTGCAGGCAAAGGCTGAAGCATAGTTGGCTCGTCCACCCCAACCTCCTCAAATGAAGGACCATCATTCAGATCAAAATCCATCACCCGTCTTGCTGGTGGCTTTGATGTACTGTTATTGCTCGGAGCTAAAGAGCCCACACCTTCTGCAGCTCGTGCATCAGAGGAGAAAGGCATCATCCCGCACTCCTCACTGTCGTCCATGCGATTCAAATCCAGATCCAAGTTAGGCCTTGTGGTTCGTCCATAACCACTGCTGGAAGGTGCTTGACCACCAGGACTGGCTCGCAAGGATCCAAAGCCACCACCATTTGAGAGAGGGTGTGCAGAACTGGAGCTTTCTGGTTTGAGAAATGTCAAGAAAGGGCTGCTCTCTTGTTTGTCGAAGGTCACCCCAGAAACAGAGCTGGACAGAAGGGATTGATTCTGCAAGGACATTTCAAACACTGATCCTTGAGATGACAAGGTTGTCACTGCTACCCCTATATCTTCCATCACTCTGTCATCAGCCACATTCAGGTCAAATTCCAGGGGTGGACGAGGTCGCTTCACAGGGTTTGCATTCAAAGACAAGTTGGCGTCAGATGCTAAGCTCTCTGTACCAGAATGTTGTCTGTCAGGTGTACGACGAGGCTCAGCTGGCCGAAAAGCACTGGTTGCTGCAGATCCTTTCCAACCAAGCTCTCCTTTGACCCACATTGGACTTGTGGGTGGTATGAATGCTCCTTTTGTGGCAGCAAGAACAGCAATTGGTGCTGCCACACCACTTGCAGATGCTGTAGATGCTATAGGATGGCTGGCAGATTGTATGATCTGCCGAGCTGATGAAGAGCTATGTGGCATTGTGATGGGATCATCATCCTGAGGGCCATCTTCACCTGCAAAGCCTTCATTCAAATCAAAATCAGGCCTCTCTGAGGCCTCACTGCCACTGACAGCAGCATCACCACCACCATGCCTGCCTCCTTCGACAGGTTGCTGTGGTGTTGTGGAGTCCCCATGTGAGTTATGGGTAGCAGCAGAATTGCCAACAGGCTGTGAGACAGTGGAAGAGTTGAGAACAGGTGCACCAATGACACTGTCAGCCTGAATTAATTGGAAGGACGAGCTTCTCATGGGTTGTTGGCTGTTGACTCTACTGATCTCCCCTCTACTACTTCCCTCCAAACCTGTGTTTGTCTCCTCTCCTCCCCTTGATGCTGGACTCTTCCACTCCATTGCTTGGTCCACTTCTTCACCATCCACAAGACAAGCTGCCTGCACAATTTTTGATGCCACTCCCTCCTCTACCCTGTCAAACTTCTCAATCCCATTGACATGTGCTGCAAGAGCTCTCATCACATCTTGCTGATCCTGAGCATTGCTGCTAGATTTCACCTTGTCATCACCTGCATTAGTCAGGGAACCTTGTTGCTGGCCCTTGCTTGCTGTGTCTGTGGTAGTAACATCTTTCATCTCACCTCCAGTAGGACTGCCAGCTGTTTGTGCATTCTGACCATCTCTTTCTGATGAAGAGCTTGAAACGGGTTTGCTATTCTCCTGCATCTGCTCAATCTCATTTGCAGCTTGCCGTGCCACTTCCAGGACATCTTCCTCTGGAAAACCTGAAACAAGCTCAGCTAACCGTTGACCATCCTTATCACCCATCCTTCTTCCAAACAGCTGTCCAATTTCTTGCCCTCTTCGCTTCCCATTCTTCTCATCTTGAGTTCGAGACTCCATAAAAGAGCCAAGATGGGTCCTGTAGTCTCTGCCACTGACACCACCAACACCATTACAGATATCTTTGGTGGTGGAAATGTCTTTGGACTGAGTCCTTGGTGACTTCCTCTCATCCGAAACAAAGTCTCGTTTCCCAAACTTGCTGCCACTAACCTTGCTTTCCAGATCACTCATCATCACAGAGGCATTAAACTCCTTCAGAAATGGGTGCTCAACAGAAGCTTTCACACTTGGTTCAATTGCTCGTCTCTTTTCAACCGCCGGCTCTGCCATTGACATCAGTGTGCTAGGTGTATTGGAAGATGCTTCACAAGCTTGTCCAGCACCTTCCTGAACAATTGACTTCTTCTCCACCCTCTCTCCTCCCCCACCTCTTTGCTCAACAGACAAACTCTCCACCTCTCTATTGGCATCAGAAGGGCTGACAGACCCCTGTCTTTCTATGCTGCCACCATCATGTTGCTCCTTCAGCTCTACCTTGCCTCCACCTCTGCTGCCTTTGGTAGATGGGATCTCATGATTGAGTGCACTGTGTGTCACTCCTGCTTCTGAATGATCTTTGCTCTGCAGAGCTTCACCCATCTCCATGGCCATGTATTGAGAAAAGCAGTCATTGACACGTGAAAGCCTCACATCTACTGACATAATCCCATTTTGCTGTTGTTGTTCTCCTATCATTGTCTCCCCTTCAGCACTGACCCTTTCAAGTGTACCAGTTCCGCTCCCCATACCACCCACTTCTGCTGCCGCCGAAGCCAACAAACTCATAGCACCATCATCAACTTCCATAGGTGACACTTGAGAATGTCTAGGAGGTCTGTCCTCAACAGAATCAGCTGCACTTGTTCCATTTGCATCCTTGCCACCATCTCCCACTTGTGGTGATGAACCTTCACCAGCACCTCTGAAGGCAGCAGAGCTGCAACCAGAGGTAAGTGTTTCTTTAGAGATACTATCTGACTCTTGCTTCACTCCCACTTTCTCATGTGCAGCAGATTCAGTAGATGTTCTCTTCTCACACTCCAGAGCATTGACAGGTGCAACAGTACTCTTGTCTTCACTGCATCCAGTTCCAGATTTCACTCCATTTCCACTCTTAACATTGGTGCCTGCTTCTTCTGGAGAGAAAGCTGCTAGACTTTCAGCTTGATGTGTATTCTTTGTCTCAAGCACATCAGCCAGGCCTGTTGATGAATGCCTTTCTAGAACACTTGGTGATGAACTTCTGCTGGCTGGGGCAGCTGCATCTGCAGTTCCCCCACTTGTGCCCACAGGGCTCTTTCCTGGGTTGGGTATCCTCACAATAAGCCTTTGTGCAGAACTTGAAGTTCCTGGCAAAGCAGCTGACACAACTGCCTTCTCGGTGGTACTTGCACTCCGGCTCCAGACCATTGGTTTCCCACCACCCCCAACTTCCTTGGAACCAACTGACACAGCAGCTCCTGAAAGATCTTTGGTATTCAGGAGACGTGGGCTCCCTGCACTGGAAGTCTTTGAGCTACCACCATTCACAGAGAGTGCCACTGATGCCTTCACATCCTCCTTCCATGCTATGTTGCCACCACCTTTCCCAGCTGCTGCACTTCCCCACGAGTGACCATTGCTGGGAGTATGACTGGAACTGCTGCTCTTCTCTTCTTTCACCAGGTTGGTTACCATATCGGGAGAGATACTGAGAGCTGGCAATTTTGAAGAATTGCTGTCTTTTAGGGTTGGAAGATCTGGGGACTGAACAGAGGCAGTTTTACTACTAACTGGAGGTACACTCAGAGGCTTGATGACAGCAG
The DNA here is from genome assembly GCA_963920785.1 of Sphagnum contortum. Classification (NCBI taxonomy): domain Eukaryota; kingdom Viridiplantae; phylum Streptophyta; class Sphagnopsida; order Sphagnales; family Sphagnaceae; genus Sphagnum; species Sphagnum contortum. The sequence continues at coordinate 8,137,555 of OY987290.1, read as the reverse complement.
CATCTGCTGCAGAGTTTGCCCCATTCACAGCCACCTTTGCATTTCCTGCAAAGGCTCCAGAGCTTTTCACTGCCACTTCCAGTACCTCTCCAGAGCCTATCTTTGTTAAAGAGTGCCCAAGTTCAGTAGGCAACTGCTTGTAGGACCAAGATATTCCATGACCTACTGAACCTGGCTTGGCTTCACTGGATGCATTCATTTCGGCATCAACTCGCTTCTTCCAGACATCTACTAACTTCCTTGCCTTCTTCTGAATATCTACGTTTTTGTGACTCCGCAAGTGATTCACTGATTTACCAACATAACAGGTTTTCAAAGCCTTAAGGTCCACAGGCAATCTATCTAGAGCTCGGAGAAGAGCCAGTAGTAAATCCTCCACAACTTTGTCACAATCCTTCAGACTACCACCGTCTCCTCCTAATTTGCCTTTGTGAGCTTCTTGCAGCCAGTCATCTAATGAGCATAGGCCTCCAAGGTGCACAAACTGGTTGAGGCATTCAGAATTCTCTGTTGCAGCAATCACCCCAGCTAGCACAGTACGGTGTGCAACCACATCAGCCACCTTCCTGCCACCATCCTGTAGAATATCATTTTGCATGAGCTGCACTAGGTGCTCAACCACACCCACGTTCAAAAGGCCTCCATCCTTGTCGAGAATGGTAGCAATCCTATCATACTTCATGCTTCGCTCACGCTTCAGAGTACTCGTATCAGGATCATCAAACTTCACATTATGTTCTGTCTTGCTAGGATCTGAATTTTGATCAGCACGCTCTCTCTTCTTTCCCTTGCCTGCTGCTGGCAAAGAGTATAGAGCGTTCTGCTGCACACCCTCCACACTCGCTTGCAGTTGTGGAGAAGAAGGAATATTAGGTCCTGTTAAAGCTCTTGGTGAGGCACCTCCTGACTGTGAAGAAGCTGCCTGCATCTCCAGCTTTGTCCTATCCAAAAGAAGATCTACCTCCTCCTGATGCTCCTGCAATCCAAGTCACAATTACACTCAGAAACATCATATATCTACAGAAACACAGAGCGATCTCCACAACAAACAAATTTGAAGCTAACATAACAAATGGGTTGCAGTCATAACCTTACGAAAGTCACTCACAAAGTGTCAGACTATCATCAATCACCTTCACCAGACTCAGAACATTACTGTCTTTCCTGCTACCCGCAGTAGGTGAGAACTGAGCACCCACCAGCCATGATCTCACATGAGCTACAGTTTTCTATGAATGATACTATAGAGCAATTCAGTGTTTCGAACACATCCACCAAACAAGCAGAAGGTTGACAGTTAACACCACATGGGGTTTACAACTGGATTCACAGATTCAAAGAATGCAGGAAACGCAAAAACAAAAAAGAGTAGTAACAAAACACTTCAGGAAAAAACACTTAAGTGCCTGATGATCAGTAGAGATTAGCTACAAGAGCAGCACTTCTTTGTTGCAGATAAATGGATCTCTCCTTCCTCTATTGCTGCTTGCACAGGGGTGGGTGGCACAATAGACCATGTGACAAAGAAAGAAAGACAGCGAGAGGCTTACATCAGTGTAGTCACGATCTGTGAGCCACCATAGACACTTGCTGGCAGTATCGTAAACCCGGCGACAAACAAAAGAGGACGCTCCAGAGGGGAGCTCAACACCCTTTGGCAGGAATGCAACTTTACAGGGATGCAACAGTGAGGCAGCCGATATATCATCCTTGTGAAATGAGTAGAAAATTTCGTTTGGTGCTGCCTCCAGTACCACACCTTTGGCAAGCTTCACATCGGCTGGCCGATACAGCCAATTGACGCTCAATTTCACTTGATCCTCTTTCTCCTCCTCAACACTTACTTTGCGCAGTATTCCAATGAAGGGAGGAGCATTCCCTGCCTGGAACAGTGCTGTATCTCCGATGTGCAGTGTTCGATCTCCCTAGCCACAGAAACACACACAATCATAAAACATCATCAGCAGACAGACCACCACAAACCAAAAACATAAAATCACCACACCCCAAAAGAAAAGAAGAATCCATGGCACACCGAAATCATCAAACCCCACACAAACTGACAAATCCTGTTCTTGATTGTTGTATGACTCTACGTGACTCAGAGATTTTGCCTGAAGAACAAGAACTACAAATATACCAAAAACAAAACCCAAGAGTGGGAACACATCAGCCTGTCATAACTACACATAAAGGTTCCATAGGAAACTCTAGGGAAGAAGCAGATCTGGAGCTGCAGATCTGGTTCTGGAAGCTAGAAGCAAGAGCAAGGACAGTAGTCCAAAGGAGGACTTGCATACTACAAGGCCCTTGGAGCAGCATAGCAGGCAAGAAGAAACTCTTTGGAGAAGAGAGTGGGGAGTCTAAACCTTGGAGCACGCTTTGTAGGCAGAGCAGCTGCTGGTGTTGTTGCCAGGAGGAGAGGAGCGTTGGGAAGGCGGGGACGACAACATGTACTGCTGCTGCTTTCTCTTCTCCTCGTTTTGCTGCCCATGCATGTCATTTCACTTTCCCCTTGATCTCCTGATCCTATCTACTCTCTCTTACAACTCGCACCCGCTCTCTACAGGCGGCCCTCTTTCCCAGCAGCTCCACGCAACTCTCCCTCTCTCCTCTGGCTTCGCTTCCTCGGCGACTAGACTCGTTCTTCTTCTCGTCTCTTCTCCATCTTCCTAGTCCGAAATTATCTCTTCACAACTAAGAGTCATAGCTGCTGCTGCAGAAGACACTCAGGATCCCGAAACCAGTTCTTTCACCATCACAAGCTAGTCCTCCTAACATATCCTTAACAGCTTCCACAATCCATCTCCCCCTTCTTCTACTCTTCTACTCAACACACCACTTAACAAGAGGATCGCTCACATCTTCGAAACCACGGGATGAGACCAGCCCAGACGCAGGCAAGCAAGCAAACCAAACTGAACTACTAGATCTCATCAAACCCCGCAAAACAAAACGACCGCCAGAACAGAGATAAGAGACACAAACACACTTCTCAAAATCTCAGATCCTCTCAAAAAAAGAAGCAAAATAAACCAACCACCTTCCGACTACTCTCTCTCTCTCTCTCTCTCTCTCTCCTTTCGAAGCCACCATACAACGGGCCGCTGCACAGACAGACGCGCGAGTACCTTATTACTCTGCTTGCTGCTACCAGAGAGAATCCACAGCTACACACAAAAAAAAGAGCACTAGCTGCTGTCGAGAAGATAGGAGCGGACGAAAAAAAAGGGGAAAAAAAACGGAGTGACAACCGCAAGAAAAAGAACAAAAAAAGCCTGTGACCTCCGCAAGTTTCCGGACTATGAGTATTCTCTAGAAACTTGTTCTAGAGCGAAGAAGAAAAACACATTCGGAAACGGATCGCCATCGCCGGCCCACCCCGCTCCCCACCGCCCCCCCCGGAGCTCTCCGCGCTGGGCAGTGTGAAAGAGAACTAGTACTGTACGCAGAAAACCGTCGCCTCGTGCTGGCCGCACCATTACTGCCTGCTTGCAGTCGAGAGGAGAGAGACGCTGCCCGCGGGCAGAAGGCAAGTGTTTCCGGGCAGGAGGGCACGCAACTTCGTAGGTATCTACGTACCCTACTATGTGTAGGCATCTATGACTGACTGACTAGGCTGACTGACTGACTAGGCAGGCTATACTAGCTAGGTAGGTTCCCCTAGACTCTAGGAGAGAAGTAGGTACCTACGCAAACCTATTTGTCGAGGATAAGCCTTCAAATAGGTACCTACCTAGTAAAGTCTGCCTAGAGTACCTACCTAGTGCCGGTTTCTTTTCCACCGGTCGCGGGATCGACCCGGCCCAGCTTCTTTTATTTAATATTAATTTCTTCGTTTGTCTGGACGAATCGGACTGGGTGACCCCCATTTTTAGGAAATAGGAATCTTATTATTAGCCAGGCATTTAAATTTCTTTTAGGGGTTAAAATTTTTTTTTTGAAAAGGTTGTGGAGGGGAGAGGGGGTTCAAGGCTTTATGTGAAAAAGGGATTAAATTTTTGTTTTGTTTTGTTTTGTTGGGGTGGGGAGGGGGGGTGTTTGTTTTCTTTTGAGTGGGAGGGGATTGGGTTAACATTGTAATACTAGTGGGTGCCCGCGGCCGAAGGCCACTGTGAAGCCCCTGTGTGAAATCCAGGTCCCAAAATCGAGATCCCACATCCAGGTCCCAAAGTTGAGATCCCAAGTCCTGAAAACCATGTCCTGAAAACCATATCCTAAAATTTCCCAGGCCCCAAAGTTGAGATCCCAAGTCCCAAAAACCATGTCCTGAAAACCATATCCTAAAATGACAGTCCACTCTCTCCACACCAAATACAGCTTGAAAAAAAAAAAACCTCTTGTCCAACCTCTCAGCCCTAAACCCAAAACTTAAAAGGAAAAAAACCAAGGCACCCTGAGAACATGATTGCACTTCCCAATTGGCTGGATGATTATTTATTTATTTATTTATTTTTCCGATGAGTTGCTGATGTGTTCCTACCATTTCTCCAATTTGTTCCCCACGTTCCCAATGCGTTCCCCATGGGTATTCCCTATCGCACCTTGCTTTAATCCCATAGGTTTTGCTCAAAGTCCTCCCCTTCTCACATATATCGATGGGCCAAAGGGGGAGGCACTCCATCTATCCATAGAATCTTCAATTTTTGCGAGCCTTCATAGTTTCAATTATTTTATGCCGGGGCCAATCAAATTCAATAAAAAAAAGTTGGACTTGTGAGGGATAAAGGTCAGGCCAAAAATGGTGATGAACGTTTTTGGGAGGAGAAATTTCATGCAGCCCATGGGAAGGCCCAAGCACACACTGAATGTGCCTTGCATTTTTTCCTTTTAAATTTGGGGGGCGGGGGATGTGGAGGAGGATATTTTTCAGTTTTCCCTGGTTCCCACTATGTTGACCATCCCACCATCCGCTCACCTTGGCTGGGGCCCTCAACGGATGTGGGGAGGGGGGGCTCCAGCCAATCAGGAATAACTGCATCAAGACACGGACACCAATTTTTTTATAGTAGTCGACTCTTCCATCATCTTCTTCTTCCGGGATGAAGAACTTGGATGGATGGACGGATGACGGGACGGATGACGGGACGGATGGATGGAAAGGAGGACCAACAACCACCAACACCGCCGGACAGACGGACACCACGAATATTATTATGGTGGAGACATAGAACAGAGAGATTTGATCAAGGAACTTGAAAACCGTAAACTATCCAGCAATTTATTTCTTCGACCTTCTATGTGTGTGTGCCGGTAGCCACTACCACGTATGTTGAAGCAACTTGAGGTCATAACTAAAGGTTAAAAAAATCATTGTGTCCGGAGTCACATTTGTCCAAGCAACTTGAGGTTTTAATAAGGTTTGAAAAAGCATGCGTGCGGCCGGATGGACCCCGCACCACCACCTCAGTTGATGTTGATTCAAACTAATAGTAGACTTTGGGGGGCGAGAAGGGGGGGGGGGGGCTGGTATAGCGGAATAAGTGCATAACCTTTTTGTCCCACATCCTAACTTGTCGCACAATCAAATGTAGGTTAGTAAAGAGACCGGTCTCTCATTTCGGCCTTGATGAAGACCAGCTTCGGTTTTTTGTCTCAGGTTGTATTACATGGTTTCTTCGTCACATTGTGTGGGTGGGTGGGTGGGTGGGGGAGAGACAGAAGGGGCCCCACTTGAATGTTGTGTGCTGCCAGATGATTTGGCGTAAAAGCTTCTTTTCCATTCTTTTTAGTACGGAAAAAAGCAAATTTTTTCCTTTGCGAAAATGAGTTCTGGATGTTATCAGACCGATGCGGAAGTGGTGGTGGCGTGTTTGGGGGGGGGGGGGGGGGGTGGTGAAGACCAAAGTAATAATTTGAAATACCCCCCAATTTATTTTTTCCCGAACACTTACTTACTTATTAGTGTCAAAAGATCACCCCCCCCCCCCCCCCCAACCACATGTCACAAAGACACCATTTACACAAGCTCGATTCTCGCCAAGCCGTCTCTCTTTCTGCCAGATCCGCTCGACCAGCAGCTTGATGGTACGCTCTATGACTTCCGTTGCTGGAAGTACACGCAGACAACACGACAAACAACCAAAAATTGACGTATTATGAAGAAAATTAAAAAAGGGCCTAAATTTTTTGTTCATTATAAAGAATGGCCACATGAATCAAGCCGGTGTCCTGAGGAACGGCACCATAAGCATGAGGTACCTTAAAAAATGGTACCTTAAAAGTTTGTAAGGTATCGGGCTCGACTAAATTTGGAGTCTGTGTAGGACCCCTTCCTTTGCAAAGGGGGATGATGGATGTTCCCCAAAGTCATGATGGCTCAGCTTTGTGCTGGGACCCCTTTTCCGTTTCCGGAATGCTTCCCATCCTTGGACGACCTTTGCCCAATGAATTATTTTGACCGTGAAGGGTGGGTGTTGTGCCCTTCCTCTTTGCATTGCATGACGAGTGCTTTGTCGTTTGCATCCTTTGAGTTTCCATGCTCCATCCCCAGGGAAAGAAAGAAAGAAAGGGGGCTGGCCCCAAGGTTTGGGGAAGGGGTAAACTTGGGAAAACAAAAAACCCCACGGACAGTTCTGAGTTACTTCTGGTTTATGTTTTCGACCATTGAATAATTTATTCATGACATGGTTGCGCCCTTTGGTTCATACTTTTACATCTTTAGCAATTCCTTTACCCTATGGGTCTTTGGCTCGTGCTTTTATAATGTTTGTGATGAGAAAGCAACTGGGGCAGACTTCTTTCAATTTCCTCCATTCTTCTTCTTCTTTGGCCATCTTTCATCCACTTTGGACATTGAAAGTTCATTAGTTTATCGGACTCAACTTGATTACCCTTTTGGGTGTTCAAAACCAATTTCAAGTCATTTGAGAGACTCAATGTACGTAGTAGATGAAGCAAATCTCAGTACCCATCCAATGTAATTAGTAGATGAAGCAAATCCGAGTACCATCCAATGTAATAAGTGGATGAAGCAAATCTTAAAACCATCCAATGCTCCCATATGATGGAATTGGATGTAAGTTCACCCCAAATTCATCCACCACCACCCAAAAGAGCAATGATTCACATAAGGGTAGTTGTGCAAGTTAAGGTGACTATTTTAATATAATAATAGTGTGAAAAAAAGAGACTTTGAATTAGGATTGTACAAAGTCACATCTCACTTACACCCACAAACAAACATAAAGTTGCACACAAAATGTCTTGTGGGTGTTGCAATGAAGCAAAACATACTTACTTAACAAACATGAAGACCTCATAGTTGGAGGGCATGTTTCTCATCATAACTTTTCATCCGCATGTTGAAAATCCAAACACCCGCTTGCTCCTTGTCAAAAAGCACCCACCCTTTGTTCATATAATCAGAAATCTCACACCCAATTGAAAGTGCCTTTATTTGCCTTTCACTCATCCATTTGCCCTTTTGATTCTTTTTCATTCATCCATCTGCTTAGAGATGATGACCATGTGTAGGGATAGGATCGTAACAACAAGAAGGCCTCTTCCCTATGGTTTGGGCGCAATGGGAATGATGGCAATAAGCGACCTATTCCACCTCAAGAAGTCCATCCAATATCAAAGGCCAAAACTGAAAAGTGCAATAATATGTATCCCTTAGATAAAGGCCTTCTTCTCTTCACCAAACCAACAAACAAGTGCATGCACAGCAAAAAAAAAAATTGGCAAAATTTTAAAAACAAAAAATAAAAAAATAAAGCCATATTTTGAATTGCCATATTTTGAATAAATAACAGTAAAAGTCACCAAAATTCTTTACTTGGTTCCAGTAGGTAGCCAAAAATTTAAAGGAGGCTTAAATGTTTTTACTTTCTTATTTCCTTTGTAGCCAAATTTGACCATATCTTCTAATGGAAAGATGATCACCACTTTGGCTACATCACAAAATTTTCAAAAACAAAAACCATAGGAATGGAACGGTATTAAACATCTGATAACAAATTTTTTTTAAAAATGAAAAAAAAATTAATTTGTGATACACGTGAAAAACTGATTGAATGTAGTGTAAGTACTATTTTGGTATCATGAACAAACAATTTGTGCACTTGTCATCAACAACATTGCACTTGTCCCATTGCATTTCTTCCCATCTTCTCTGTCAAGCCTGCTCTGTTACCACCAGGTGTATAAAAATCACTTTGCCCTTTCCCTGCACTTATATGGTACAAAGAAGAAGTGGGTGTCAGAGCAGATCTTATGTCAGTGCAGTTTTGTAGTGGTGGTCATGTCTCTCTCTTTCTCTTTCTCTCTCTCTCTCTCTCTCTCAGAGAGCTTCTTCACCCAACCCCACACATACCATCATCTTGCATTAGGTCAACCAAAGATGCAGTGAACAAAGTGCAGCACCACCCAGTGCACTAATCATAAGGAAGTTAAGTTCTTAACACACTAGACCTATTTTGTTGAAGGAGAGAGAGAGTTCATTCTTCTTCTCAATTGGAGTTTGACTAATAACAAACTATGCCCTCTCAATTCATCTCATGCCCTTGCCATTAGGCTAGGCCAAATAGGCCATGATTCATGAACATGATTGGGAATAGAAATTCTGCTCAGCCAATGAGGAATTGTAGCATGCACCCAATAGATGCAAAGAAGAGGCTTAGGTGGGCAGGGTAGTGGGGGGAGGATTTGTTGAATTTTTTGGTTCCCAATGTGTTCCCACCAAGTTCTCACTGTGTTCTCAACATGTTCCCCAAGTTCACAATGTTGTCCTCCCCCCACTATATGTTTCCACTAGCAAGTGACTTTGTCCAAAATTTTATGGTTTTTTCCAAAATTTCATGACAAAGTAAGTCCTTTTTGACACCTACATGGGCTAGAATTGTTTCTCTTGGGAGGTGGAATGATCCTTATAGTAAGAAAGAATCAAACAAGGAAGAAACCAAATCGTGAATAATCGATTTGCCAAAATGGTTAAATAATTAAATAATCAAAAGAAAACAGCAGTATTTGGGCAATATACTTAGGTACATATTTATTTTTAGCATTGAGCAAAGAGGCGATATCACCATAAAATAAATAACTCTTGAATATGGGCACAACAATTTCTATCATTCAATTAGTTCACCTCAACTAGGTTTATGGCCCTCTCTCAAATTGGATTAACTTACAACGGATTAATTAGTAGTAATCATCCATTCTTACTTGCATGTCTCACTTGGTGGGTCTAATTAGTAGCAATCATCCATTCATGTTGCACTTGATGTGTCTAATTAGCACTAATCCCTTCTCACTTTCATGTTGCACTTACATGCATTTGAAAGCCAAATCCTTTAAAGATCCATGCTGTTGTCAATGGGCAGTGGGGGCCCAAAATGGAAGCTGCCCACCCTCTTAGGAAGGGGTATTAGCCCAGGCCCCAAAAAAAAATAAAAAATCACCGTGACCAACACTTGTAATGTAGGAACAAAAAAATTCATACAATCAATAGGCCACCCAAATCACATGTCCGAGAGGAGTGACGATTGGGGGGCATTGTGGGGACAATTGTTTTTTTTACTTCTTGTTGTATGCGGTTCATTGTAAATAAGGGTCGAGTATTTTACTTGGTTAAGTTATTCCGCGTGCAAGAATGTTAGGTTAAAAAAACATGTTCGATATCATTTTGGAAAATATTATTTTCAAATTAGGCTATGTGGTGCAATTATTCACAAAAGAAAGAAATTTTTTTGTTAGAATTTTTTTCTACTACTAACCACTAATCAAAACACGCTCCCAAAGCAATATTTGCTATAATAGGACCATGCCGGGCCGGTTCTTGACTTTTAAGAAGAGCCACTGGTTAGGGACTATCACATCTAAGCAGCAATTTTGGGCACTGCACAGAAAAATAGCCCTGTTTACACTGACCTTTTTCAGTGTAGATTTTTTGATCATGTCTTCAGACTGGGTGGGTTAGCAGGGTGTGGTGATGTTCACACTGATGTGGTTCATGTCATTTTGTGTTTCTCATGCACTTAATGTAGAAAGAGTCTGGTTCAGTTCGGTTCGGTTTAATTCGGGTCTGATATGATTTTCTTGAGCAGCTTTGCTTCTGTAAAAAAGCCTGGCAGCAAATCTTTGTGAAAACGCGTTTAAGTACCACCCTCACCCTACATGGTTTTTTTTTAAAATTTCGTTCCGGTTCCAGTTCCTCTGTCTGTTCGTAAAAACAATTTCCAGATCTGTCAGCTTACTCACTCCCCGCACGTCCTGACCAGAGAGAGTGATGGAAAACTTGTTCCGGAAACGAACAAAAATATGTTAAAGAATAAGCTGAGCAAGCAGGCAGCCAACAACAACACAACCCCCCAAAAAAGAAAAAAAGAAAAAAAAAAAAAAAAACAGACCCTCGACCCTCGATTACAAAACCAAACTCCCCATGCATCATATGTCGAACCCAACTAACTTTTTCCAGCTTCCGATATGGTCAGGAATCAGTCCGGAACCTGGTGGCACACTGACTGAAATTCAGGGGAACTCTGGGGGGCACCTCAACAGCCGGCCGGCCGGCCTCTTCGCATTTGTCTCTTATGGTTCTAAAAAAGGTCTGCATTTTCTGAGCTTTCGGAAACCATAGGTGTGGTTGGTTCGTAGTGTGTTTGTCGTTTGCCAGGTTGTAAGTTCCGGCTACTACTTTACGAACGCCCGGATAGGCTGCTTCCCATTCTTGTCAAAGTGTTGCGTTGTTGTTTTTGTTGTTGTTATTGTTTTACACGCAACAACACAACGCAATCCGTTTTTTTTTTTTTTTTTTGGCACTGGGCCCTTTTTTTCGGCCTTTTCTTTCTCTGTCCGCTTACAGCGCAGAATGTAAATGTAAGGGGTCTTGTGATGTCTGCCGCACGAATGTAATCCATACATGTGCGAAGAAGACGAATTATTATTTACACGACTATTTTGCACAATTTTTCAAGACCATTAAAGCAAAATCCACATGACCATTATGAAAAAAATAAATACAGATGACCATTCTGCAAATTCACATGACATTTCACAGACATGTGCCCAGACCAAATTATTTACACGACTATTCTGCAAAATCTTCATGACCATTATGCAAAATACAGATGAGCATTCTGTAAAATCCGCATGACCACTTTGCAAATCCACACGAGCATTCTGCAAAATTCACATGACATAACCCAGACATGCACCAAGACCAATTATTTACACGACTATTCTGCAAAATCTTCATGACCATTATGCAGATATCCACATGACTATTATGCAAAATACAGATGAGCATTCTATTAAAATTTGCATGACCACTTTGCAAATCCACACGAGCATTCCGCAAAATTCTCATGACATACCCAGACATGTGCCAAGACAGAGACTATTTGCATGACTATTCTGCAAAATCTTCATGACCATTATGCAAAATACACATGACTATTCTATAAAATCCGCATGACTTCACAAATCCACAGGCGCATTCTGCAAATCCACATGAGAACGATTACATAATGGAAGCATAGTGGGTTATAAGTCATTGTGTTTTGTGATTAAGTTTTGCATGTTTGAAGCTTTTTAATTTTTTAAGAATCATGGTTTTTTTTGGGAGGTTTTTGATGTTCCTTGTCATTCAAAGTAGTTTTCCTTCTAACATGAACTTTGTTGTAAATATGGAATTGTAGGTTTCCTCTAATCTTAGGTATATGGTTGGTAGTTAATGTTTTCTTTCAGGTTCCCCATATGAAATATCATATTGAATTTTTATGATACATTATTGCATGAACAACTACAAAAATAAGGGAATTAAACTAGAATACTTTTAACACGAACTAAAGTGGTTGTGATTTAGAGGTTAGTTTAAACTTCCCACACTATTTTTATGCAATTATCTAATTTCACATTTGTAATTTTCAAAAGAAATTTAAAGAAGAAATTTTAATATATACTTAAACATGGTTCTCAAAAACAAAAAAAACTAATGAAACAACCTTCTCTAAAATTTTCAATTCTATGTCAATTTAAAAACCCATTGGTTCTTAAAAGGTTTTGAAATAATCGAAACCATAATTTTTTGTCAGTTGGAAGAATGTGAAAAGAACAAAATCAAAGAAGATAAACTTAGCCCAAAATGGTGTGAATGAAAGAATTTTTTCTACTCAAAAATATGGGGATCGAAGGAATCTAAATAGCGAAGAATACTTGAATGATGATACTTTGTAAGATGTCTAAAAGGAGAGTGTGTAGGATGGCAAGTTGTAATTTTGTTGTTGTTTGTTGTGTTGGGGTTTGTTGTCTTGTGGATCATATATGGGAGCCAATTGCACCTTTTTGTTGTAAAGAGCAACATTGTTGTTTCATGAGTTTTTCGAATTTATGGCGTGATAGGCTTAATAGGTTCCAAATGTATGATTTAATAAAAGTCTATGGAGCTCACTAAGGTGATAACAAATTGAGGAATGCTAAGGACTCTAGTGAGATGTTTATGAATGATTCAAGGTTTGGAGATGGGTGACTATGTCCATGCTAAGGAGTGTGATTATGGTTGTTATGTATGAATATCAATTATTAATAATTCTAGGATTTTATTTGTTATACTATTGAAACATGGTGCAACATTCAATCTTGTTGTGTTATGATTTTGTATTGTGAAGTCAATCCTGGATAATTGAGATCTACGATGATATGCACCTCTCCTTTTTTGGCTACAAAATAAATAACAAAAAAAATTAAAAGAAAAAATACTTGATTTGAAGAAAAAGACAAACCAAAGTAATTATTTTCATGTTTTGTTGGGTAGCCACCCATGTCCATGCCCTTGTTGCCATCATTAATCCAAGTTCAACCGTGTTGCCATCATGTTCGATGAATAACCTTGTAGCATTTTGGGATTTCAACTACTTTAGTTTCATGTAATAATTGCCAAAATATAGGATACACATATGGGTTATAAGTTATGCATTGGTTATTGTAGTTTATTGCATTTGACATGGCATAAAGTCATAAATGTTTGTTGTTTTCCTAAGCCTGAATATATTGCCTATTGTTTGATTAAATTAGGTACCGAATGCTTAATTAAATTAAGTACATCATGCATTAAATGGTTTAAAATGGAGGTAATAGTTTGGAATCAATGTCAAAAATTGCCCATGATTACAATACCCACATTTGATAATAACAATTTATCCTCAATAAAGGTTCAAATTGGACTAAAATAACTATTGACAAATTATTTGTAATACCTACATTTTACATTACAACTTCATTGATTGGTGTTAGCAACACACAAATGCTAGGTAAGTACAAGGGTGGGTCATGAGTAGGTACATAAGTTGGTAGGGGATAATTAGGCAAATAACTAGGTAGGTAGGTAAAATGACTAGGTAAATAGGTAGGTAAGGTCGGTAGGTATGTAAGTATGTAGGTAAGTAGGAATAGATAAGGGGGATTGGTTGTTAGTTGGTAAGAAGGGTCAAGATGGACAATATTTTGTAGTTGAAATCAAAGTTGGGAAAAAGACAACCATGGGAAAAAAAACGAAATAAAAGATTAACACCAATTTTTTTGATTATGGTAGCATGATGATTAACATAGGTTCAAGAATGAAATGAAAAAATTCACCCATTCAATCAATTAAAGAACCAAATAGTGCACTGGTGGGTGCTAGTTCATTATCACCATAATATACCATTATCAATAAATTCCAACATATGGATAATAATAATGGAAGGATTGTTAATTCTTCAATTAGATTGAAATTCTACACCATACAAGATGAATTTTATTACCAAATAGTAGATTGCAAGGAATGTTAGGTATTATTCAATACCAAATATGAAAAACCTTAAGATATCAAATTTAGTGATATTGTAATTCATATCTGAATTGTTGGTTTTCACTCATGTGAGAATTGAATCCCAAGGATGCCTTTCAAAATCTTGAAACTTAAGTAAGTTAAAAGGGTTTATCCAAGTTTAATCTTTAAGCTATGTTTTAAGGGGTCTAGGTAATTAGAATTTCTAGAGTTTAGACTGTTAAGTAAAATTTAAGTTTGGAGTTTTCAAAACATCCAAAGTGGTCAAGGCATCCAAAATTATGGTTTTTGTTTCTTGGCAATGCCCAATGCATTTACAATAGTTGTCTTATGCAACGATTGCCTCCCAAAGAATCATAGCTTCTTTTCATTTTTTAAGAACATTATTGGTCTTTTTTTATTTTGTTTTGAAGTTTGGTTGAAACTTGAAGCTCTAAGGCTTGTTTCTAGGTTTTTGTTTTGGTGAAGTTCTTTTGTTGTGTCTTTTTTTTAGGTTATTTAGTGCATGCATTCTTTCATCTTCATTCATCCTTTTCTTAGCTCTTTCTTCCCTTTTGTTCATTTTTTTTTTCCTTCCCTCCTTTTCATTTTGTCTTGTTTTTCTTTCTCCTCCTCTCTACTCGCATACCTATTGCATCCTTACATGTCTACTTGAGGTTGCATTTGGGCACTGTTTCACTACTCACTTGTTTCAAACTGGTGCTCATGTTTTCAATGCTCTATTACCTTCTTATTTCTAGCTTGCACTCTAGCTACTTTGGTTCTTGCTTGCTTTGAGTTCACACTCCCACATGAGTTTGACATTTCGAACAAGTTGAATTTTAGTTAATGAAATTTCTTTTAAGCTTATATTCATGCTACTTCAACATGTCACTATTTCAAGTTCACGTTCATGTTTTGTTACTTGTTTGCTTCAAGTTACCATTCACACATTGCTTCGTTGCATGCTTCTTTGAATTCCTTAGTTCAAATACATGTTTTTGCTCCCATTCCATGGCTACTCGCCTCTACTAACCCCCTTTCTTTTATGCAAGTCTAAAAGCTTGGAACATCACCCACTTTCAAATTTTGGACTTCTTTGACTTTTGGTAAGTTATTGGCCTTTTCTTTTTTCTTAGTTTCCATGTGTGTTTGTGTTGTTTATATGCATGTTTATTTAATGTTTTTGAATGTTTGTTTTAAATTTGTGTGCGTTTGTTTGTTTTCTTTGTATTTGTGTTTATGTTTTTGATTATGTATGATTTGTGTTTTTTTTTGGTTTGTAGTTTGTTTATAATTAATATAAATGCGTATTGATATTTGTGTGTAAGTTTTTATATTACATTCAAGTTTTTGATTGCATACATACCAATATGTTACATTGCAATTTACAATTTTACATTTTTTTGCATGATGATGAAAGGAGAAAAAAATGAAGGAGGTTTGCTCTCAACCTTCATCCTTTCTTAGTTACTCCCCATAATTATTTGCATTTTGATGTTGTAGGATTTTAATTAATTTTGTTAGAGCAATTATCTATTTATTCTTCCTTTCATCTCCTTAAGAAATACTTTGTTACATATGGATTAGTCCTTTGGAAATGAAACACATGAGGTTTTCACGAAAGAAATTCTTATGAAAGAATAACCAATTAAAAAAAGGTTTAAAGATTATTCTAATTTACAAACTATTCAACTAACAAAAATTTAAAAACAAAGAAGACACAATGAAATGTAATATTTTCAAGTTGAATTTTTTAAAAACATTGTGGAAATTTCATGGCAAAAATTGTTGTGTAAATGATAGCAAAAATTCATAGATTGTGTTGCAAACTTTATTATAATAATTTAAACAATGCATCAAATATGATAACACGGTAAGAAAAATTTTAATTTTATATTACAAAAAAAAAGGAATAAGACGATTGAAAAATGTGGATGCAAACCATTTTATTATTGCAAAAATGTTGAGGAGGAATTGAAAAATCCAATGAGAGGGAATGCAAAATGGTAGTTAACAAAAAAAAAGGCTGAATGAATTTGGAATTTTGATTTCAATTTTTTTTGTTATATAACATTCCAATTAAAAAAGATGATATGCAACAAGGTGCAAACACAATAAAAGGAGCCATAAGGTGTGTGGATAATGCTTAAAATTGTAAATTTGAAATTTCAAAAATTAGAAGAGGAGTACAATATTTAGATCATCAAATTTTTCTTGGTCGAAGCTCCATTAATTGAAAAAACTCAATGATCCAAATTTTATTAAAATCAATGACATTTTAATAATCCTTTTACATGTTTAAAACATTCAAGATTTAGTTTAGGACAATTTTTTATTTTTATTTTTTTCAAATGTCCCTTTTTCATATCAAATGTGCACCTTTCCTTCTAAAAATTGGAAAGGATTTTAATATTGATGATTAAAATAAAATGAGTTCAAATTTGTGAAAGTCATATAACACATTTTGGCACTTCTAATTCAAACATGTTTTTGGCCTTAAAAATTATGAATTTTGAGGTTGTGTCCTAAATATAAGCTATTGGTTTTTAGGTGGTAAAAAAAATTGATGAATTATATATAGGATCAATTTGTAACAGTAAATTATATTTAACACACATTGCTAAATTGGGTATGAAAAATGAACAAACTTGGATTATAGACCAACACATGAATGCCACATGTTAAATGTTATCCTTTAAACCTTGGCCCTTTTTATGTGTTTGAACCTTGTAAAAAAAATTGCTTGAAGTGTTTTGTTTGAGTGTTTAACTTTGCATTTGTGTTCAAGAATTTTTTTCCTTTTGTAAAACAATTTTCACAAAAAATATTATCAAATCACTTGATGGAGAAATTAAACAATTATATGTTTTATCAACTTTGGTAGAATGTAGTTTTACAACTACAAGTTTTTTATGTGAAAAGAAGCTCATGAAGTATTTGTTCTAATTATTAAAAATTTGTGGGTTAATTGGCAACCAAAACATATTGCTATTAAAGTATTTGAAGCTACACATGTTATATGGCATGCTTTAGTTACATGTTTGATAAATTTGTTGAATAAACATGGTTTATGTGAAAGTTGATAGGTCTAACCATAATGCAATGACTAATGCACTAAAATCAATTATGAGTTGTGAAACATTGAGTTTGGAGGAAAGTTTGGAGGGCATTTGTTTGGTCCATATTCATTTTTTTTTTGGTAAATGTTTGTTAGCAAAATAATCATGTTTCAATAAACATTATAATTTTAGAAAACTAGTGTTATTTGTTACAGTAAATAGAATGTGGTGAGGGTGATTGGTCAAGTGTTAGCTTTTGTACCATGTCACATTTCTCAAATTATTATTTAATGTTTTTCACCCATTTCCATTATTGTGTTCTAAACTAATTTCATGGGATTTGTTGCTTAATGATACATCGTAGTTTGCCATTTCAAAAGGTTTGAAACTTAGGGAAGAAAATGAAGATTTATCATCTTTCAATCATTTAATGGAAGAAGATTTAGATGTTATTGTGTAGTTTGGTTTGTTTGCTTCTAACACTAGAAAGGAACTTTGTGGTGTTTTGTATTCTTTGCTTTCATCTTAAGGAATATGGAAAAAAAATTCAATAATATGTTCTCCTTGATGTTAGGAATTAGGTTTAGAAACCTTTTTTAAATATCTTCATTATTGGATAGGAATAAGGTGGTGTAATTGTTCAAAGTATGATAGGAAATCTTTGTATTCATGCTAATGAACTGCCATTGCCATATGTAGCCTTTGAAAGTTTGGAGACAAATTTGTTGATTAGACTTGATGAGGATTATTCTTTGAATAATTTTGAGCAAATTGCTAGCACAAGTGAATTAATGTAAAAAATTATTAACAGGAATCTTTTAATTAGTGAGTGTGAAGAATATCAAGTGTTTTCTTCAATGGTGGGAGAAATATGAATCAATGTTTTTTAATATTGAGTTTTTTCTCACCAAAATTTAAAATTATTGGATCACAAGAGATAGAAAGGATTTTTTTCTTAGTTAGAATATTTTACTAATTTAAAAAGATGTCATTTAGAATCAAATCATTTTTAAAAGTTGATATTTGTGAAAAAAATTGAATTAATGATTCTTGGGTTGGTTGTGAATCTTTTTCTAGTTTTGTAAAACTCAATGAGATGGCTGAAGATTTAAAAGAGGTAGCAGAATTTGAAAATGTTTTGAACATAATAAAGTTATTGAAGTATGAAATTGTGGAAAATAAAATTGTTGATAGCACATTTCCATCAATTTTAAACAAGTACTAGTGTTTTTTCGTGCAAAAAATGATTCGACATTGAGTTTGTTGAGTTAAAAAAAAATCATAACTGATTTGTGAAGGCTGCCTTAAATAACCACACATAATTTATGAGAACCACATTTTGAGAATTGGCTTAATGAAAAAATTCAAAAATCCGATACCTTGCCTTGGTTTCTAGAGCTTAAATTAAAAAAAGTAAATAAATCAAAGAAGTTATTGAAATCCTTCCTAAAATCTAAACTTGGCAATCTAAAAAAAAAAGTGAGAATTGCACAACACTCAAAAAGCATTATCTTCCACACCCTAGTTCTGAAAATTATGAAATAAACTCTATTAAATCTGACTTGTCGAGAGCTTTCCAACAACACCAACAACACCCCAAATTCCAATATGGTTTTCAATTTTGTTTTTATTTAATTCGCATTGAGAAAACGATTCAATAATCAATAGCTTCCACACCACAGCTTCACAAACAAACAGTCTCAAACCAAGTTGGTGCACCCATACACTCATTGAGAGAGCTTTGCAAAGATACCAAGAGCATGGCATGAAGCGCCATGGTTTGAGAGATCTCAGCCTGACAAACAAAACAGGCTGGTTTTGCATTTGTTGAATGCAAATGTTGGTTTTCTCCAATACCCAAAACATTGGCAAACCAACACAACACCAAACATGCTTACCTATTATGTTCTCATGTTTCCACACTAAACTCACTTATGGGTATATAATAAGACTGGTATTGTGGCTGACTGTTGGATCGAGCGACACCAAGTAAGCTAAAGTAAGTAAGTACCCTCAAAGCTGGATGGTCTTTTGTGTCATTAGGCTACCAGTGCGTCAGATCACAGACACTAGAGGTAGTACACTTGGCAAGTCAGTTTTTCTTTTGTGACAACTTGTTAGCACTAATTTCCTCCCTGATCAAATGTGCCAGGCTAAATTAACTTTCCATTTAGTACCTTTTGGAAGAAATGGTCTAACACCATCATTAGCTTGCTGCTCCCGAAATGTTAGTAGTAATCTGACCATGTTTTGTCAGACTGCCAAAGTTATGATGAGAGGACAGCAGCTCCTCTGAGGAAGAAGGTTATGTGTAGTAGGCTAGTTAGTGTAAAAGCCACCAGGGTCTGTTGGTGCTTGCATTCTCAAAAACCTTGGGTGATTCTTCAGTTTTCAAAGCTTCCATGATAGAGGAGAAAGCAGAGCCAATAATGCAATTATGTTTTTCTTTTTAATCACATGACCCAAAACTATTATGATTAATTTTCTCCATATATAATGCTAGAATGGGACCAAAGCCAAGGTGGAGATAGCCAAATTTGGTATTGGGGGCTAATAATGGGTTGGCTAGCCAAAGAGTGATGATGAGTTTGAACTTTCAATCTATCCCTTTGTGCTCTCCTCAGGTGGCACACCAAACATACATAAATGGGTCATTTACAAAGCTTTGAGCTTGCCTTTTTTTTTCCTCCTCCCTTGTTTTGAGAATCCACATAAAGTTTATATTCTTTTGGCATTGCTCAATGTTGAACAAAAATTATATTAGTCGAATGAATCCAGGTGCACAAATGACCTTAATGTCTCATTAACTTACCTATTTCACAAAGTCATATCCAAGAATTTGAGATCATCGAGAGTAAATGAACAAAAAATCTGGTGCTTTAAGGTTGGTTATATATGCGTATATTATGTAGGCTTGGGGTGAATAGTGTCACTTTAACTCCTCTACTCAGCATCTTAGGCCTAAGAGCAAAGGTTTTCAACTTTCAAATGCATTCAAAGTAATTTATTGATGTGTTTGCTGATGAAATGTAATGGATTTAATATGGTGAAGGCTTCGAGGCTAGTATGTAGCCATTTTGCATTGGTATGAAATTGTGCGAGGGTACCATAAACTAACCAATGAGATTACCAAAGGCATGTACAATGTAAACTCTAGGTTTAGCCATATAAGTGTGGAGGTCTCTCCTAGGTATGTAGATGTGTAGGAGGTCATGCTTAGGAGGTCATTGTGTCATAAGAGAGAATTGTATCTTTCATTTTTTTTTAATAGTCACAAGCCAAATGCTTACCCGGCATATTATAATTTTTAATTTTGACAAATTGTGTCAACATTTATTTAGATATCAACATGACTCAATATCAAATCTTTTTTATTTGTATACCCAAACTTTGAAATGTTTTTCTTTTCATATTTTCCTCCAAAAAAGAAATGGGACCCTTCTTTTTTAAGAACTTTCAAAGATCTATATGCATTGACTCATACATAAGTTACAAATCATTTATGAAGATTTTTCTCTGAAATTCAATTATCGATCACAAATTAAACTTAAGATTATTTCTTTCAGATCATGTTCACTTGGAACAAGGGAAATTTTGATTTTGAATAATTTTTAAAGGCACTTTAAATATGACCAGAAAAAGAAATTCAAATTTTTTTGATTTCATGAAAGTGGTGAATTCTCTCATGAATTTTCAACCCAATTATTGATAACCTATGGGTTGATAAATTTTTTTTTTGAAAATTGATAGACATCCTATCAATTGACATTGCATTTCAAATTTTAATACCCTACCCTACATTTTTGGAATTCTATCTAGGTAGATAATCAATCCTAAATCCCTAAAAAATATATATGAAAAAAGAAGAAATAAAAAAAAGAATTAAACAACAAACCCTATTACCTACCCTACCTTGCAATATAATTGATGGTTCTCAAGATGGGTATTTGAAAGCTGACTCTTACACATAACCGGTGGTTATTATTAACTGAAAAAAATTGGAAAATTTGATAATTGAGGTATTACTCTAACAATAGATTGATAATTGATGGTCATGATTTTAAAAATATTGATTTCCAACCAATCATGAAAAAAGAAAAAAAAATCACCCAACATTGGTTTGAAGTTTGAACCCAAATTGACATCCAAGGTTTGAAGACTAGTGTTCTATTTTGTTTCCTTTTCATAGTGAAAACATGCATAACTTCACTAATATGAGAAAATGAAGTTAAGGTGACCCATAGTACACTTCTAAACTACAATAGTAAAGCCTAAGTGTTGTGTGTCTTAGGTTACTTACCATGATTGACACACCCTAATTTTTGAACCTCAGTTTTGATTTGCCTTTTGCTTGTACATGAGTGTAGAGTTAGAATTTTCTTTATAGCTTTTGCTTCTTTAGTTTATTTCAGTGTTTTTTTTTTTTCAAAAAAAATTGTGAAATAGGTGGTATGGCAATCTTCTACAAGAGGACTTTAGCCAAATTTGGCTACAGGTTAGATGGGAAAGTAGAAAAAAGTTTAGGAATTTTTGCTATACTTTGGAACATGCTAGAAACTTAGCTATTGTCTCAATATGATGATTCCAATAAACTTTCCTCATAATGTGAGGACTTTCGTCCCTTTCCCCTCCACCCACCCCCCAAAAAAACAAAACAAAAAAGCCTTTGTATGAGTAGCATTGACTCTTTTGATGTGGCTAAGGTGTGAAAATTCAACCCATGAAATAAGGTTGGGATTTCACATGGTTACTTTTCAACTAACATGGTAGCATATTTGGTGAAGGTTAAAATTTGAAAATGCAAAAAAATGCATTTGTTAAAAATATGAAAAAATTACAATATTATGCCTACAATTGAGTAGAATCTAGTTACAACATAACAATATACTTTGGTGACATAGCCCAAATTACACAAGCTTGTTGTAGTTGTACTCATCCCAATTGCATAAATGTTTTGCCAAAATGTCCCCTACACCGAATAATGGACATAGCATGGTATAGATGAGTTACGGGGATTTAAAGTTATTTATTTTTAAAAATTATTTATTTATTTTTTCCTTTCCCAATGAGCCTTTTTAATTGCCCCTTCATCGAAAATGTCTTCAAATTTTTGACTTAAAAAAAATAGAAGTTTGGAATTTGTGCCTTGAAGATAGAATTGTAAAAGTTTTTTCTTTTGGCTCATTCATGAATTACATGAGTACAACTTTGGGCAAAGATTATGGGATATAACATGAGTACAACTTTGGGCAAAGAATATGGGATAAAATGTGATGCTATGTGGAAAATCATGCACAACTCTTGGGAATCTATTTTAAAAGAACATTAGAAACATGTTGAGAACTTGGTGGGAAGGTTTTGAGAACTTGTTATAGTCATATGGAACACATTGAGAACATGAAAATCAAAATTTCGAATGCCCCACATGCCCCTACCCCTCTCCCCCCCCCCCCCCCCCCAAAGGAAGAAATAACTTAGGCCTCTTCATTGCATGTTGCCCCAACTCATTGTTGTATGGAATTTCTATTCCTACCTTTGATCTCACCATTTTCTTAGTAGGTAGTGGCATCAATTGTGTAAACAATTTTTTGGTAAATGGATACCTAGGTATATATACATACAGGTATTTTAGATAATTTTCTATTGAATGTTTAAAATGTGTAATTAATTCAGTAGGTATAAAGGGTGCAAATATGTTCAAAGGAATTCAAAACCATGTCATATAGTGGTGAAAATTGTAAATGTTTTTACCTTTTTTTTTTGAGAATTAAAAGTTATGTTAATCATTCCAATTGTTTTAAACATTGACAAAAATGAATATTGAGGAATTTAAATAAAATTTTATTAAATTTAATTTTGAGTTTGGGTTTTAGTAAAGGACTTTTGAAATTGAACAATAGTTGTGTTAAAAGTAGTTAATTTTGCAAAGGACTAGGGTAAAGGATTTTTTTACTTAAATTAAAATTTCATTATATTTAATTTTGGGTTTTTCTTTTGGAAAATACTCTTGAACTTGAACATTAATTGCATCGAAATCAATACTTTTGTAAAGGACCAAGGCAAATATATCTTTTAATAAAGAAAATTTAATGGTAAGAAAATCAGATGATGATAATGTAGTACTACTCACACTCAAAAGACATTCATAATGAAAACTTATGGAATTTGTAATTAAATGTTTTTAAAAATATGTTTCAAAATCTCAAATGTCCTTTTACCACATCTAAATGGGGTGTAATGTACATGACATATAAAACAAAGTTGTAGCTTATGATACAAGAAATTAAAACATAAAATAGTTAGCATATTTTTGTATGATTCAAAATGATTTTTCAAGACAAAATGAGAAATTTGACACAAATTTGCACATTTTGAAAATTTCATATTTATTGAATAGTCCCAAACACAAAAAATGTGATATAATAGGCAACTACATGTATTTTTCACAACAAATTGCAAAATATTAAAAATTCCTTCATATGAAAAAGTGACAAGGAAACAAAAGAGAATTCATAATCATTTTATAAAGTAATTTCGCTAACTCTTTTTAGTGTATTTGCACTCATAATTTACTTATAAAATTTCAGAGTTTGTGAATGTGATTGACAATAAAGCAAGCAAATTTGTAACAATTCCCACCTTTTTTTATTTCAATAAAAATTTAAGGCCATATACTTTGGTATGAAATGGATAAACATGAGAAAAAAATTATTATTATAAAAAAATGATTAAATTTATTTGGCCAATTTTACTAGTGATTTTAAAGGTGCTCTTTGTGGGTTTACCTAATAATAATTCCGCCCAAGGAGTGAAGTTATTAAACACAACAACTATCACAATTTTCCTATTGTCCTTGTAGTTAGTTGGTTCACATTTTGTATATTTGCCTACAACAAGCTAGGGTTCGAATCTAACTACTTCAAACCAAGATTTTTGGAATTTTCTACATACAAGGTTAAGGAAATTTCAAAACATTGGCAAGATAGAAAACTAAAAATTGAAGCCATTCAGATATTACGATGTCCAATAAATAAAATATATAATCAAAGAGAAAATTGCATCTTTCATATTTATATGTTGAAACTAAACAAAAGCCATATGAGTGTAATACATTCTCAAATCAAAAAATTGATAAGAAATGCTGTAAATGTTTCCATTATTATGAATATAATCACTTTCACATAACGTGTGCACACAAAATATTATACACACACATACATAATCATTCCAACTTTCATTCTTTCACACCAACAAAGACACCATAACTCTCATTTTCATCCACATACACTCACACAACCACACATAAAGTCACCCACTTGGACTACTGGTGAATACAAGGAGATGCACATGCATAGTTGCACACATCACACATACATTGGAAAATTGCTTTGCATATGAAATTATGCTTTGGACATGTGATGTAAGTTGATGTAGAGAAACAAGTTTCCTTTTACTCTAAAAGAGAACTTTTAAAAAAACCATATAATAAAAGGTGTTCGAAGTAGAAATATGGTAGAAAAATTCAACATATATGGATTATTTGTATGCTAAAGGCAGCCATAATATGGTTACACAAAAAATATCAACATAAAATTTTCAAGAGATGTTTTACTTAAAATTCGACTTCAATTGATCAAAGTCAAGTTTGCTTTTCATATTATGCCACACATCATCACTAAGAAAAATTGCCAAAGGAGCAACGATGAAATCCCCATTATGCAAACTAGTTTACACTTTTGGGATAAATTATTGAATGTTTTTTTAATACCCAACAAAGATAGATGTGAATGAGAATTTGAATTTACCATGAATGTAATTTGTAATGAGGAATTGAACCTATTTTGAAATTTTTTTTAAGGAATGCATCCTCATCATATGCACTATTGCTTTCAACCATTTTCCCTCAACAGTCAACAACATAAGTTCATTATTGGTTGCAATGGATGCATGAAGAAAGTTCAATTTTTGAACCTTTGATTTCATACAATAAGCATTACAACAAACATTATTAATTGAAAAGATGTTGACATTCGCAACATGATAATTTCCACATACTTTGTAATAGGGCTAGCTATGGAACGTAAAAACATGTTTAGATGACTTGTTTTTGACATTTTGAAAATGCAACATATTATATTAGTTAAAATTATGAAAATTATAAATACTATAATTATCCATTATGCTTTTTTATCAATAGAATAGATAAACCACCTTCTAAAAGTCATCAAACATGTGATTAGTTAAAAAATTCATGTGAAAGTTTGATATTTCAATGCAAAATGGACTATAAATGATAAAAATGACAAAAATGATAACATTATATATATATATATATATATATATATAGTATTGAGAAGTTTTAGTACATTTTATTATTAAATTCCTCAATTGATGGTGGCTTATTTTAAATTGTAATTTTGACATTATGATGACATATTTTCTGAATTCACATTTTTCATTCTATTAACATGACAAACATATTGTCATCATTTCAAAAGTTCATTATGGATTACTTTTTTCTTAGACTTCATTCATATTTAAAAATTTGGTTTCAATTAAATTTTATTAACTCAAAATGGTTGATATTTTATTACAAATTAAGTTATCATATTCCATTTTATGAAAAAAAAATCAAATCTTGAATTGTTTTTAACTATTTAAACTTATGTTCTAAAACATGTCACCATTTAATGCTCAATCCTTCTTGGGTGCCAACCAATAACATAATATCAAAAAATTGAATAAAAATCACTAATTGTAAGAGCTTTTAAAATATAAAAATGTCTTTAGGAAATAATAATAAAATCATTGTAAAAACTAAAATAATAGTAAAAAATTTAAGGTTTAGTTGTGAACCACAAGGTGCAACATGACCTTAAAACCCATAAACCCATGTGATCTTGTTTCCAATTACATTGGATGCTTTATCCCATATTCTTTGCCCAAAGTTGAATTCTCATCAACTATATATATATATATGAAAACTCCAATTTTTTTAATTCCAAGATAAATTACTTGGTGTGTACGATGCCTTATTTAACCTTGCATTTTAACAAGTTCTAGCAATGTTCACATTGGGTTCCATATGTGTCTCACATGTTCCCAAGGATGCCACCCATGTGTTTTCTTTGCCAAGTCCTGTACAAGGTTGTCACCAATAAATTTTTTTTTCTCCAAATTTAATCAATTTGGAAACAAATTTGGATAATCTCACTAGGAATTTCAAGTTTGAACTAGCAGCAGAGTTAATTAATAAACTAAACTAGCTTAACTCAATAGAAATACTGAAAACCAGCCACCAGTTAACAACAAACATAATTAGCTTACCCTAATGCAAATCACCACTTTCTAAAGAGATACACATAGTTATGACATAAAGAAACAAGCTCTTGCCTTATTTCTCTAATTCTCAATTTTAAATCTTTTGTGTTCAAAAGCAATATTTAGCTAAGTTAATTGGCAATTAATAAATAGGTAATAGAATTAACTAGCTAAAAGGTTGATTTACACAGTTAATAATTAAGCCCAAGTGGCAGTGTATCGAAAAAAAAACAATATTCAAAATGGTGTATTCAAAATAGTGTATTTTTCAAAACATTAGAGTAGAAAATCTTAAGCACCCTTTAATCTTGTAAGCAATTCTGAAGATTTTTGAAGATTATTTTATGGTAAAATCCTTTCTTTTTGGCGATTTGTTTTCAAAATAATAGTGAATTTGTGACAGAGAATTCATTTAAAAAAATATTTTTGACAAAAAAATGGAGAAAATAGAACACTGCAAAAAGGTTCATAGAAACCAGCCTTTCTTTTACAGGCGAATTTTGGCTAAAATATGATTTCAACCTATAGGAAGGATTTCCGATGAGTAAAATGGCCCAAATTCACTAGATTTCGAAAACAAATTTCTACAAATCGTCAGAATTTTATTCTTCGTTCTAGTAGGTAGCCAAAAATATAGATTTTTTTTTTTTTCCTACTTCCATATTAGTACATGTGGCCAAATTTGGCTAAATCACTTTCGAGATAATAGCCACCTTGACTACATCACAAAATTGGAAAAAGAAACCCTGATAGAAACCACTCGGCTCCACAACCATAGAACTAACAATCAAATCAACTTGTAATTAACTACTAGTTAATAAATTTAAGTAGCTAAATAATTGATAAGCCAGTTAATAATTAAGCCCTGGAGAGAGGGTTCATAAAAACCACTTGACTGTATGTATAGCCACCAAACTTTTCTTTGGTGCCAAATTTCACAAATTTAATTTTTGGAAGAAAGCAATAGAGCAAATCTTTATAGATTTTCTGATTGCCAAGATTCTACCGCAGGTTTCAAAATGTAGCCAAAAAGTTTTAAGGATCTTTAAATCTTTTGTACTTTCATAAAACTTCATTGATGAGTGAATCTAAACTCATATATGGGGAATTTGTTGTGTGGAATCCTTCATATGGTTTGTCCATGGACGATTTCAAAGACAATTTAAAAAATAACTACCTCATTTTCAAGCCTAACTACTTCATTGTTTTCTAAATAATTGCTTTTGTTTCTTATTAACTTTCTTCATAATTATCTCTCATCTTTTCCTAATAACTCCCTTCCTTTTATAACTACCTCACTTTTTTCCCAGACTATCCACCAAAATGGATATGAAACACCAAATTAACATATATCTTTTCAAGTCCATGAAATGTATATTAATTTAACTTTAATATAATATGGACATAAATAATGATAAATTATTAAAACCCATATGAAAACATAAGGGGAAAAAAAAAAAAAAACTGATTGTCATTGGTAGCGCGCAGCTATGCGGAGCTCAAATATATTCTGTTGGTAGCTAAATTTGGCTAGATCATTATATCATCATATGATTGATTGCAACTTGTGCTACACCAAAATTTTGAAAAGAAAAAAAAGGCAACAACAACACTAGTGCCAGGTACCAGCTAACTAACAATCAATTAACTGGTAGTTAATTCAATAAGAAAATAAAATTTACTAGCTCCTTGTTGATTAGCCACTTAATAATTAAGCTAGAGAGGTTCATAAAAAGCTACTTGGTTCTTGTGAAATATCTTTCAAATTTCTGATATTGGCTAGCATGCCAAAAGGGATTTAGCATTAAATGGCAACAGATTTGTAGAACTTGTATAACTAGTATTAAAAAAAAACTACCAGACCAAAATCAGAGTCCAGATGCAACAAAAACAATATTCAGAATTTTGCTCTTCGAAATTTGGTGATTTTTTTCACATAGAAAATGGGAATGTTACAACAATATCCCCCTTTTTAGTTTTATTTCTCACATTTTGGGCAAAAGTTTGGACCCAAAAAGAAAACCACTGCTGGGAAGTAGCCACTAGTTAACTAAAATCAATTAAGTGGCAATTTAAAAAAATGTAGTATAATGAACTAGCTAAACATTGATTTAGCTAGTTAATCATATCAAGGCAGAGAGTATATAATAAAAACCACTAAAAGCAGCCACCATTAAATTAGTTCATCTGTTACTAATGAAAATGAACAAAGAATGAGTTAACTAAGAATCCGTCGGTTAACTAACAATTAACTAACTGCTTGAGTTAGCAGTTTGCGGGCTTATTTAATTAATAGAGGTGGTTAGGCAAACGGGGTTTGCAAACAAGTTTCAGCGGATTTGTCCGCGGCACAGTCAGGCCGAAGCTCTGGCTCATGTCCAGAGTGGCGGGGTCGGCGGCGTCGGGAAGAGAGAATTGGAAGCTGTGCATGAGACGAGCCAAGCCCATCTGCACGAACAAAAGACCCAGCGGCATTCCAGGGCATTGACGGCGGCCAGATCCAAAAGGAATCAGTTGGAAATGGTTGCCAGTGACATTGATCTCTGGGTTTTTGATGAATCTTTCGGGGTCGAATTCTTCCGGTCTTTCCCACCATTTCGGGTCCCTCTGAATGGCGTAGATGTTCATGAATAGCGTTGTGTTGGCTGGGAAATCGAAGCCTCCCAATGTCGTGTCTTGGATGGATTTGTGTGGTATGTTGAGTGGAGCTTGTGGGTGCAAACGGAACGTCTCTTTCACTACTGCATTTAGATATGGAAGATTGGGGATGTCTGTCTCAGTTACTATTCTCTCCTTTCCTATTACTCTGTCTAGCTCCTCTTGTAGCTTCTTTGCGGCCTCTGAGTGTCGGACAAGCTCTGAGATTCCCCATTCCACTATGTTGGATGATGTGTCTGTTCCTGCAACAATCATGTCCTAGAAAAATTCCCACAATAAAAATTTTAGAACGACACAAATGTTTAAAGCTCTGCAATTTGATTCCAGCAACACAGATGCAAAGATTTGTAACCATTGCCAAGCTTTTATAATGCGAAGAAGCCAGATCAGATCCATGAACTGTACACTGACAGATCAGATTGTATTGTGTGTTTTGCTTTTACCTGGATCACAGCTTTGATAGAGCTATCAGCTAGATGACCGGTTCCATCTTCTGCAGGTTGGCGGAGCAGAATATCTACAAAGTCGTCGGGATGATTCTGATTCTTGTTGGCAGCTGTAGCTGGAGTAGTGGAGTCGTCATTTTGGAGCTCATTATTCATGTAGAGTTTTCCATTCTTCTTCACCTCCAGAAACTCCTGAAGCATGTCGTCCACATCTGCCTTTACCTTCTTCATGTACTTGTTGAAACCAGTCACCACCGTAATCCACTTCAACCATGGGATGTAATCGCCAATGATGATCACTCCTGCTAGTGACAAGAATCTCGTATTCAATTCCTTGAATCTGAAAGCCTCCTCTTGGCCCGACATGTTGACTCCAAAGAATCTGCAAAATAAATTCTCATCCCCGGATATTCAGTAGCTAGCTAGTTCAACAAAACTGATTGGCAGCAGATCGCCCTGGACATTAAATCAGTGTTTTCTTGGTCGATTTTGCAATGGAGCCAAAAAAGAAAAAAAAAAACAAGCAGTTGTTCTCCTTACCTTTTGTTCAACAACATGCGAGTCATATTGTTGAAAGAGAGATGACTAATCTTGACTGCAAGATCCACGACTTTCCCTTGCTGGCTATCCTCCCAGATAGCTCTCACCATTTGGCCAAACTCCTGAGTTCGGAGAGGACGGAAACTCTCCAAGCGCTTGCTGGTGAAAAGCTCAATGGTGCAAATCTTGCGCAAATGCCGCCAGTAGTTGCCGTAGGGCGCCCACACGATGTTCTGGATATTCTCCTTGAAGATATCAGCTCCTGGGGGCGACGGTCGTCCAGCCCACACTTTGTCTTGCACTTTGACGAATTCTCGTGCAGCGTCGGCAGAGGACACCACCACGACTCCTTGACTACCCAATTTCAGGTGCATAATGGGACCGTACTTCTTTGCCAAGTTCCAAAGACTGATATGCGGCTTATCACCAAACTGATGCATGTTCCCAATTATGGGCAACGGTCTAGGACCAGGCGGTAACCGGAGCTTCATCGGCTTTCGTCCTTGCAGTCCTCCAGCTCCTCCAAACAACACTTTCACAAACAACAACAGAGTAAGAATGCTCACAAGCCCCAACAGAAGGAGAGATTCCCAAGACCAGAATTGCATTCTAGTTAGAAGGTCTGCCCGCATGAGCTGATCACCCGAAGGCAAATTGGTAGACGCTATGTCCATGATTTCTGCCGTCAAGCTCATGATCTCCACGGAGGGAAAAAAAGAAGAAGGTAATGTCCCACTCGTTCACAGAAATTCAGTGTCCTAGGCTCGAGGTAGCTGCTGCAGATGAGCTTCAATGTCGCTGGACTAGTACTACAGCTCAAGACTACTGATCAAGCTGCTGATTGTCGCTGATCAATTCTCTACAGCACCAGAACTCAGTTCAGCGATTCTTCTAAGTCTTGAATTCTCTATCGACTATCGATTCTCCTGCTTTGAATGTCTGCAGATGAGAGCTTGCAACGTAATTATAGCTCAGGGCTCAAGAGCTGCTCTCGCGCACAGCGAGCGGCGCTCGCAAGGCACTGTAGACCTGTGTCGGACGAACCCGAGAGGGCGGTCAGACTGACCAGCGTTGAACGGATGATTCCTCAAGACTGGTGATGACTTGGTTAATATGGATGAACAGAAACCTAGTTAAAGCTTTTTACCCCTGGGTAGGTAGTAGTAATTGTATCCTGTAAGATAGAAAAGAAAAATTCTAGATCTTATAATTATAATTTATAAATCCTGGAAATAAAATTATCTATCAAAGCATTTTTTTTTTCTTTTTCCCAATTGTGTGATGTTGCCAAATTGCCAAGCATCCACAAGGAGGTTTAGCCACCTTTGGCTATAGACCAGCCACGAAAGCAGAAATTTAATAAATCCTTTTATATCCTGCTGTTGCTTGAACAATGTGTAGAAAACATGGTGACTTTTTAGAATTTTTTTCAATTTTGGACGAAAGTTTTTGAAAAAAGGGAATATTATATATATATATTTAAAAAAAAATTCTCCAAAGAAATTAGCCACCAAAAAAAAGAAGTGTTGGTTACAGGATAAAATCTCAGTGTTGTTTTATTGGCGCTATTTAAAATTAGAAAAATTGAAAAGAAAGTGATTTTGAATGTTTTTGATCACCAAAAGTGACGGAAAAGACATAATAAAAAATTCAAATTTTTAAATATTTTTTTTAAAGCATTTTGTAGCCAATAAAAGATGTAGAAGCATGATTAAAGTTTTGGTTTTCATATATGGTTTATAGCCAGTTTTGGCTAGATCTTCCCCAGGATGAATCGCCAGTCTGGCTACCAGAAAAAAAAGAAAAAGAAAAAAGCAATGTTTTCTATAATTAAATTATATATTCCTTTAAATTAATTATGTATCCTGTGAATTAATTAATTTATCTTGTAGTAAATGTCCTATCCTACAATGCAGTGTCTGGAGAGGACGTCAAGGGTCAAGCTTTGAATTCTGTAGTACTATGCTTTGAATTCCGTACTACCTTGCCAACTTTGCAAAAAACATTTAGCACGTGTTCAATAATTAATTAATTAATTTTGAGTTTTTAAAATCAAGAAATAGAATATCTCTGAAGATTTTATATATTTACTCTTCACAAATCTTTTTTCTTTTTATTTTTGAAAATTACAAAAACTCTGAAAATTAAAAAAATATTAATACCCGAGTACCTTGTGGCTTTGGCACAAATTATATTATTATTTAAAATGCTGAAAATTTTCGAAATATATAATTTTTCAAAGACCAGATTTTTGAGGAGGAATAATTTAAAATATTTTGAAATGTACTGAAATACCATTAGCTACTGCCAAGGGTACTAGGGAGGTAGGTACCTGAAAAGCTGCCACTTGCAATTCTCTAGAGCTGCTGGACTCACACTGAAACCATGGTAAACACTCCAAAATTCATGTAAATGCGTTCTACATATGAATGAATATCTCATGCTTAGACAAAATCAGGGACTCTGAATTCAATTCTAAGAAAATTCTTGGTTTAATTTGCCTACTAATTTGGTGCAGGAAAAACCAATTTCCTGAGCTAAACCGGCACATTTTGAGTTTTTCGTAATCACTTTTACTGTCTGGAGTCACATACTGAGCAACATTGGAGATGCTCTAAGATGTCTCACTCAAGAAGGGGAAGGTGTTCCGTAACTGTGGAGTGGAGTGAAGTTCTCAAAATAAGCACCCCTGAGGTAGGAGCGAAGGGTGGCTATTTCAAGGGATTCCCCCGCTCAAAGAGAGTTACTTTGATGTCAAGCCCATGTACCCTCATGAGGCAGTTATGTAAACAGGCTATGGTTACATGTAGACAGAGTATGGTCGTAAAGTGTTGTTTGCATAGTTGCCACAAGTATGAAGGGGGTTTTGCCAAAATGCTCCTAATTCCACATTCCCAAATTGTAAGGACTCCACATTGTGAAATTGTCAACCCCACAATGCAAGCATTTTGCCAAAATGCTAGCAATCCCACATTGTCAAATTCTCAACTTCACATTGAGAGCATTTTACCAAAATGCTCCTAATTCCACATTCCCAACTTGTCAACTCCACATTGCCAAATCCTCAACTCCAATTGCAAGTGTTTTGCTAAAATGCTCCCAATTCCACATTCCCAAATTATCAACTCCACATTGCAAGAGCTACATTTTCAACTTGCCAAATGGACTTTTTTTTTTTTTGGTGATGCCCTCATTTTTTCACATTGCCCCTTAAAAATATTTAATATTTTGCCCAATGCCTAAAATTCATTCCTTGGGTGCCCAAACAAGATCTTCGTGGGATCTTTTTTCTACTCACCTACCTAGTGCACCAACCTCTTACCCGCAAGGGTACCTACCCACCTAGGTTACTTGCCTAAGAACCCACATGGGGTGCCTACCTATCATCTACTTACCTCTTATGTACTTAATACCTATCACCCACCTAGCTCCTATGTACTTACCTACCTCCCTAGTTACGTAGGCCCACAATTGGCCCACATTGACCTACATTGACAATTTTCATGTTTACAAGTGCACATTGTCAAGTTTGCCGGTTTACATGTGCACATTGTCAGATGCCCAAGTGCACATTGTCAAGTCTACAAGTGCACATTGCCAAGTTGACAAAACTGGAATTCGGTTCTTAATTTTTTAATGCCAGATCCAGAATCAAGTTGTAGGTTCTATATAGTTGTGGAACCGTGACTAGAACCAAAAAAGATAATTCTTAAAAAATACCAGAACTAAATATTTTTTCATAAAATCAAGAACTGCCCAACATTGGTTAAGACCCAATCCATATCCCCAACTTTAATGATGCTTGATAGGCAACACAATTTAAATATACTTAATTACACTAGAATCAATGTTTTTTTTAAAAATTTCAATTTTGTGGTCTAAAAACTTTGGTGATTTTTTCCATGTTTTGGGCATTTTTCTTTGAATTTGTACTGTAATTATTATTTTTACAAGTTTTCACAATTATTTTTCTAACCATAGTGCGAAAATTCATGTGAGAAAAATCAATTCTTAGACTATGATCAAAGCAATCTCACCACATGGAAAATATCATAACTTGGTGTGTTTGCAAAATAATATAAATATAACTTTATATTGGGCAAGCATTTTTGCACTATCAAATGAAAGAAAATTTTATGTTTAACCCAATATATCAATATTGTGTTTGGATAAAATGTTCTTAATTATACAATTAAAATTTTAAAATATTTTATTTGCCAAGGTAATTAAACCTTTCTCAATTAACCCTATGCATATCACTAATGTGGATATTCTTGAATTTATTTTGATTCTCTTTCATGAAGATGATGGGAGGTAGGTGATAGTCAAGCAACCTAGGTGGGTAGGTAGACTTGTGGCTAGGACATTTGTGCACTAGGTATTAGGGTGGATAAAAAATCCCAACAAAGTCTTGTTTGGTTACCCAAGGAATCAATTTTAGGCATCATCCAAAATATTTAATTTATTAAGGGCAACACATGAAAAGATGGGGGCACCCTGGAAAAAATGAAGTCAATTCGACAAGTTGACAATGTAATGCTCACAATGTGAAGTTGACAATTTGACATTGTGGAGTTGGGGATTTGGCAATGTGGAATTGGGAATGGGTTAATGTAAAGTTGGCAACATAGCATAGGCAATATGGAGTTGGCAACATGGGAATGTGTGGAATTGGGAATGTAGCATTTTGGCAAAGTGTACTTGACAAATAGGGAATGGCAATTTGATGAAATAATAAACCTGAAAAAGTGAACTCGTCAAAATAAGTGAGCATTTGGTATTCCATATCTAGTCCTTCATTCTTCTCGAGCTCCATTTTGTGCCCAAATTCCCAACTACTAAAACCAGAAGCTTCTGATGGATGTTTGAAATTTTGGTTTGGCCAGCTTTCACCTCAATATATGGGGGTGGTCAAAAAACGCTTTGATCCTATTAGCAAAAACTATTGCGACCGAACAGATCGAATGGTGTGGGTTGTGGATAGCTCTGACCTGTGTTACCTGAATGACTGTTAGCATGAGCTTCATGGTCCTCTCAAGCAAGAGGTGATTCTTATCTTACAAAACCCTAAACTCCTTCACCTTAGACCAGAGGTGGTCTTAAATCATTTACATCCAAGAAATCAGAGGATTTTTTGCATTTGTATGTTGTAATATGCAATTGTTGGACTCACTGCATGACATATTCTAGGATTTTTCATGGATCTTCAGAATGACAACTAAGATTGCATCACTTATTTCACTGAACACTATTTACGCACTGAACAGTAAGAAGTCTCTGATGTTGGGTCAGCAAACAGTCCTCTTTTTATGTACAGAAGCAATCTCTATTAAACTCTTTGTAAATGGTAATCAAGCTTCAGATTCTTGTTTTAGCACATTATTAGTTGTTATCCCAAATTGCTGTCTGGGCAGTGCAGATCATTACAATTTGTCATATAACTCATAATTCAGAACCTGGACTTTGTTGGGCAATGCAACATTTGTTGGCACAATTGACGCATGACCTTGAAGGTGAGGATCAATGGGGTAATGAGCTTATCCGTTGGGGATTATGTTTGTTCATGACCATGTGCCTCTCAAAGTGCAGAACTCCACCCTTACGCAAGTTACAGCCAGAATCTGGCATAACGCCCGACCCCGGAAGGTCGGCACTTTCATATGGCTCACTTTAAACCAAGGCCTCCCGGTTGGCACATGGCTACAATGCATGGGGATCCTCCCCATGTGCAAGGTTTGCACAGAGGAGACCCCTGAATCCCCTCAACACTGTCTCCTCGAGTGTCCCCTCGCCAAACGGGCTTGGGAGGCCTTCTAACACATCTGGCAAAAATGTGGAGCGCCCAATGACATCACTGTTTCCTGGCCATTCATCATGCTGGGTGAAGATGTCTTCGAGAGAGAAGATGACCCCTCCGGGTCCAAGGGTACTATGTAGGAGGCTTCTCCTACATCAGACAACCGCTTGACATCCTTCGCAGTTTTATCCTCTACTTCCTTTGGACAGAGAGATGCCGGAAGCATTTTGATAACCATTATTCCTCTAGGAAAATCCTTCAGCAAGCCTGGGTTGCTACCGTTGAGGTTGGAATGGCCTCTTGGAAGGCCATTAATTCCCTTCGATCCACCCGGGACCCTAGTATTCAAGCTAGGATTGATTAAGCCTTCAAGGCGGAATAGTGCCACTTAGGCATCTTTGGGGTTGATTGCGTCACCATCGTGTGCTGCTTCTTGCCCCCCTTGTATTTCTTGGATTTCTTTAATGTTTAATGGGGCTGCTGCCTCCCTCCCCTTCTCGGGGTTTCCTCTCTCAAAATGGTTATGAGTTCGATGTCTTCGTGGGAGTTGTGTAGGATCATTGACAACATGTACACAAAATTGTGGGAGAGTGTTCAACAAGGGGCTGCCTAAAGTGTTCACTAGGACTGCCAAGGTACTGGACTACCTACGACAAATTTTGTGGGCACTGGAACTATTTTGACAACTACCACAGGTTCAAGGTGTGCAACTAGACTTTGAAAGATTTGTGGGGGTGCTAACTTGCAAGTATCAGCCATTTGCAAGTTTCTAAACACTGGCACCATGAGGTGCCAGCCAATCTGCATTGGCGTTAGCATTGGCAGATGGAGAAGCATGAAATCTCCAAATGGCTCCTCCAAGAGTATGTTGGGTATAAGGAAGGTGGACAGTTGACACTGGCTGCTTTGCCAGCTTCCATATTCAGTCCTTATTGATGAGATAGAAAAACCTCACTCCAATAAGTTCAACGTCATTGAGAAAGATTTTGGGTGATGGTTGTATCACAAATTTACAAATTCCCAAGGGAGGACACTGTGATCATCATAATCTCAAACGTTGGTTCCCAATAAATCCCAAAGACAACTGCAATAGTCTATGAGACTTGGCAGGCCTGGGCCATGGAGGCTGCACAAATGACCTTCTGGCCTGAATAATATGTACCTATGTATATTGCCAAATTCTGCTGTTTTCTTTTCAGCAGCAAAATTATGTGTGGAAGCTCATTTGGTTGTATTAATTTGTTCACAATTTGGTTTGTTCCTTTGTTTCTTTATTACTATACGGGTAGACCATAGTGGTAGCTTCTAGCATCTGCTGGTAGTCATTGGCCATTCCACCTCCCAAGAGAAACAAATCTAGGCCACTTAGTTGTTGAAGGGCTTTTGTTTGTTACGAGATTTGGAAAAACCGTAACTTTGGACAAAGTGAGGTGCTATTGGGAACATGTTGGGAACACAGCAAGAAGTTGTTGGGAACACATAGGGAACCAAAAAAAATCCAACACACCCCCCCCCCCCCCCCGCCATACCAAAAACCCTCCCTTAAAGAAGAAACATAGGGTCTATTGGGTGCATGCGGCAATTCCTCAATGGCTCAACATAATCTCTATTCCCAACTGTGTTCATCAGCTATTTGGCCTGGGTTAATGGCAAGGGAATGAATTGTTAGTCAAACTCCAATTGAGAACAAGAATGAACTCCCCTTCAAGAGAATAGTCCTAGTATGTGAAGAACTTAACTTCCTTATGATACATGAATTTCTTGTTGCACTTTGCTCACTCCATCTTTGGTTGACCTATTGGAGGTTGGTGTGTGTGGGATGGGGGTTAAAAGCTCTGAGAGAGACACACAAAACTATCATTACAAAAGGGTTTAGGATTTAGGGTTTAGGGTGGCACTGAAGCAAGATCTGCTCTGACATCCACTTCTTCTGTGTACCATATAAGTGCAGGAAAGGGCAAAGTGATCTTATGCACCTTGACAAGTGCAAAACAGAGCAGGCTTGACAGAGAAGATGGGAAGCAATGCAATGGGACAAGTGCAATGTTGTTGATGACAAGTGCAAAATTGTTGTTGATGATGCCAAACAGTACACCACACTTCATTCAATCAGTTTTGTTGAAAACCAGAGTTAAATATTAGAACTTGAGTTTTTTAGAACTACAATATATATTAGAACCAATTCTTTGAGTTTTTGAGAACCACAATTATAATTGTCTACAAAGAATCACCCTGCAAACCAACAGTTAGTTGGTGCTATTTTTTTAATAGCTGCCCAACACTGCTATCTGCAACCTACTTCTATGTTTCTTTGAAGTATCATTGTTTTGATTTTTTTTTTTCGATGCAGCCCAAGTCATGATGATCCATCCATAATAAGACTTAGTCAAATTTGGCTACAAAGGAAATAACTTGATCAAAAATTTAAACCCCCTAAAAGTTTTGACTACCTGCTGGAACCCAATAAGGCAATTTGGTAAACTTTTAACTGTTATTTCTTCAAAATCTAACAGTTGAAAAACTTACATCAAATGCTTCCCTGTGCCTCCCACAGTACATGATGGATTCAATGTAAATTTTTCCTTCATCCACTAATTACATGGATTCTCTCAAATGACTTGAATTGATTTTGAACACCCAAAAGAGTAATCAAGTTGAGACAAATAAACTTTTGAACTTTGGATATGATCCAAAGAGGCTTAAAGATGGTCAAAGACAAAGAAGAAGAAGAAGATAATTGAAAAAGTCTACTGAAGTTGCTTTTTCATGACAACATTATAAGGGGTTCCAGCACAAGCTGATAGCTGAGCCCTGAATTTGGGGAACTCTACAATTAGAAGGGGTTGTCTGCAGGCTCCACATATGGGCAAGGAGATACCTTACAAATTGAAGGTTTTGTTTTAATAGGTACCTAATGCTTATGGACCTGTCATCCTCAGGACACCAGCTCTATTCCATCATGTAAGGTGCCATTCTTTATAATTAACAAATTTTAAACATGTTTTTTTAACGTCTTCATAATATGTCAAGTTTTGGTTCTTGGTGCTGTTGTCTGTGAGTACAGCAACAACATAAATCTTAGATTGTACCAACAAGCTGGTGGTCCAGGGGATCTCGCAGATGGAGAGCTGGCTCAGCAGAGTCGAGCTTGTGTAAACATTGTCTTCATAACTTGGGAGAATTTTTTCAATCCACTTTATCCCAGTCAAAAACCAAGGATGTACAAGTCTACAAGAATAGTCCTTCCCTTTGTACTACCAACAAAGATATGCACATACACATATTTGAAATGTCTTTCTAACTCTATTCTCAAACTGTCAAAATTTGAATAGGACACTGTTGGATCCCATTTCTTTCCATACAATTATTATTTTGGCATAAGAACCCACAACAATTTTATTTTATATGATTATTCATTTTTTTGAAGTCCAATTCTGTTTTATTGTATATATTTTATCTTTTGAAGTCCAACAGCAGACCTGACTTGACAAGCCATTTGCCCCCTAGTCAAGTTCATTCGCAGATGGCTGGCAGAAGTTTCAACTCCACTCCACTAGGTTTGAAACCCAGGACCTCTTTTGAGGTTGCAGGTCCCAAAATGGACTATACTAGTGAGCCATCAGCCTTGGGGAAGAATTATCATTTCTTTAATTTTTTCAATGTAATGGAAGGGCACCTTTACAGAAGGTAAACTTTCCTCCATTGTTTGCAAGGCATTTCAAGCAGGCATTCCATTTTTTTAAACATCCCTCTTTGAACCATATTTCCCACGATACCCAACAAGTATGATAAGAAAAAAACACAACAAAACTTGATGCAGTTCTTTACTGCTCGGTAGATCCTTCAGCTGTAAGTTTACCAAAATCAGGCCCGTATTTCAGTGAAGCTTTGCAGCCTTGGGCCTTACCGTATACAAAAATTGTTATTAATCAGTAGCAAATACAGTATATCTACTTGGCAGGAAAGAATATTTGCACGTTTGTCAAAATAAAAGTGGCATTTAAAATCAAAACAAAAATGTTTTTTTACCCATGAGAAAAACTTGACATGTCCACAAAAAGTCTGTGTATATTTAGGTTGCCAATTTGGGTGAGTGTACTATATTCTCATCTCTTTAGAGTGTGCAAAAGGTACTTGATAATTCTATTGTGTGTTGGAGAAGATATGATATTGTGTGTAAATACTTTCTAGAATTTTGCAGTTTCAGTCTGTGCATTTGTGTTTTAGAGTGTTGTCTTTTGATTGGATGTTGGTCCTTTCTTCTTTTCCTCCATTTTCCCTTTTAGATTGGTCTTTGTTCTTTTAATGAAGCTTGGCAAGGTTTCACCATTTTAAAACTCAACTTTCTTTCATTTAAAACAAAAGGGGATAGAGAATGCTCTACCATGAAGTGTTAGGTGATCAAACTTGTGGGTCACCTGCCAATGAGTAAATGTTCTAGTTTCTCCATCGATAGATAAATTATGGTGTGCCTATCTCGCCCAATCAAAGTCAACCATGATAGTGATATAAGATCTAAAATTAAATAAGAATAGCTTCACTCCAAAGTT
Source organism: Sphagnum contortum (assembly GCA_963920785.1). Classification (NCBI taxonomy): domain Eukaryota; kingdom Viridiplantae; phylum Streptophyta; class Sphagnopsida; order Sphagnales; family Sphagnaceae; genus Sphagnum; species Sphagnum contortum. Next base: position 8,097,434 of record OY987290.1, on the reverse strand, counting down.
TCACAAAAAGACCATGGATAATTACATAATAGAGAGGAATATTAAATTCAATTTTCATAAGTAAAAAAGTGATGGGCTTTGACTTCTCAAAAGGAATATAACACTTCTTAATGCTAGAGTTCCAAAATATTCAACCAAAAAGAAAATTATTGGCCTTTTATTACACATAAAAGGGATAGAAGAACAAAATAAAATTCAGAGTCGAGGCTTTGATAAGGATTGCCGACATGTCATTCTTTTAATGGCTCCAAGCAAGCCAGCTACAACCCATGGCTTAGTTGTTCTTATCAACTTCATACAATAGCGAAAGAGATAGGTAGCAACTAGTGTTGCATGTGTAAGTGTCAATAGATGTAAATATAGTGTGTGAATTTTGTCAAAATGTAAATCATTTACAATTACACATCCAAACTTTTTATGCTTACACTTACAGTGTTGTCATGTATAATATTTTTTCTACATTTACATGACCTCATGTAAATGTTTGGGGGCATGTAACTACATATATTATATGCCCTTAATGACCACACCTTTTTGCAAATCCATAATCATTAGTTGTGGGTGCACCTCAAAGCTCAATTTTTAAATTTTTTTGCAATGGGCCACTTTGATTGGTCCTTCACAAAAAAATCATGATATTTTGATACTCCCCAAACATCAACATTTTCTACCAATAAAAGACTATGGTGGTGATATTCCAAGGAATATCTTGAATACATTCTGCCCCACCTCATTCCTTGAGTAAAACTTTTATTTTTAACTTTGTTCATCACCTTTTTTGCCCTGACCTTTACAAGAGCTTAGGTACTTATTGTGATTCACATTAAGTAATTTAATTAGTTGTGATGCATCCCAACGCATAAATGTTTTGAAACTTTTTTTTTTGGGCAATGAGTCATTTGTTGGCCTATCACCAAAAACATTATGAAATTTCCCCCCTCTCGAAGTAGAAATCTTCTTTTTTACATTGTTAAATACATAGCCATGTAAAACCATATGAGTGGGTTTGTTTTACACTTACACAATTTTATATGTATACATAAAATATATGAACGTATTTATTTTTACACTTACATTTATATTGTTTTACACAGCATAAAATAGATTTACATAGCTTTACATGTACATTTACACATCATTCAAATCCTAAACCATTTAGGAACAAAACATTGGTAACAACCTTCATTATGTGAAGCATTAGTGACCTTTTCATACCTTCAAGCTATAGCAAGCCAAGTTCTTCTGTCCAAATGTGGACCAAATTGGTTTTCTCACCTAAATTTGTTCTCACAAGAATTTGACCCCCAATTTTGGATTTTGTTTTACCTGCCATCTTTAACTTCAGTTTTACTCGTTATTAAATTCTTGCAAGTCTTGTGAACTAATACCCAATTCCATTAAGTGGTACCCAATTTTTTTCACTTTATGACTACACTTAGATTTGGGGATGAAACATGGATTATAGGGTCAAACTAGGTCCCAAGGACAGGGTCACTTTAATGATAACTCTATTGTTTAGGGTGAGAAAACTGAAAGGTTTAATGTTGAAGGCTAGAAAATTAAATTTTGAAACGCAAACATAACTATTATTCAAGAATTTAACTATTTGCTAAAGGATACATGTTCTATTATAAGATAGGTTCTTGCAACAAATTTGTGGGATTTCAATTGTTAGCTTGAAAATATTAATATGTTGAACAAGTTTTTAAGATTGTAAATAGTGAGCAATTGAACCATTTAGTTTTAAACATTGATTTGACAAGACTATGAGAAATAAAACTCCTATGTGGTTTCAATTTGTACATCATAAATGATGTTGCCAAGTGAAATGAAAAATAATCATTTCAACTAACAAATCTCCTTGAAGAAGAAGTTTCTTTAACTTTGAAGTGTCCAATGATTTCAAAACATGGATTACAAATCATGCTTAAATAGCAAAATGCTTATGAACATCCCCCACAACAGAATACACAACAAGTTTTGGATGAAGATTACTAAATATCATATGGATTTAATTTGTGCTAGTGAAATAGGTTCGGGCCAACATTTGAACACAAGATCTTGTGCCTAAGGAAAGGCATTGTGTAGTTTAACATGTGTTATTTATTGGTTGGTTTGATAGAATGATTGATCTAGGTGATTTGCTATTAGTAATTTCCTACCTTTTCTTGGGGGGTCACTCTTTGTCGATTCATGAAACACTTAAGATTAAAAAAATATTTTCAATACACATCAAATAATGAGAATTTAAATATATTTTCATAAAAAATTATAGGCACCTTATTTATATTTAAGTGAATTATAAATTATATTTTAAGAAAATAAGTTGCACCAAATATCTTTTGGCACACCATTTGAAATAAAATGGAGGTGACCCGGCCAAATGCCTTTTTATAATCTTCATTTCATGAATACGGGTGGGGCATGGGAAACTATTTGGCAACCATCTTGCATGTGAGATATACTATTGAAAGGCCAAATATCTAGTATAGTAGAAGTTGGTGCAAACATAATGGAGGATTGAAAACTCAACCACTTGCAAGACCTTAGTCACACATGTCATAGCAACTAGGTTATCAACTTGATTGTCCATGTAATAATTAAATTAATTTTGGTGTTGATGTGCATGCAACAATTTTTAATGTCAAAACATATGATTCCCATATAACCAAAGAGGTTAGGTCCACATAAGGTCCAAACGGGAAATGTGAAGAGATCATGCAACACCAATGCCTAATAAGTTTATGCTATTCCATGGAATTTAGTTGTTATGTATGAGTTATGATTTTTTTTTAGTCGAAGGGGGCTTTGGCATTAACTTAAAGCTGGGTGGAATTATAGGCTAGGTGGGAATTTGTGAACAATTTCCAAAGATAAACATTTTTTGTTTGAAGTGGGTGGAGTTCAGGAACAATAGGTGTTCAAGCTAAGGGCTAGAATAATACCATTAGTGTTAATAGTTCCATGTGTCATACAGGCAAAAGATCACCTGCCTAAAAAAGGGGGATCTTGAAGGGTTCTCACATAACTAGGTGAAGTATTGTCAACAAAGTTGAGCATTTCAGAAGATGTTCCATTTCTTGACAATTTGTTTTTTATTTTCCAAAAAACTCTATTACCAGCATATGATTGACAGTCCTCAACAACTTATTTGAAAACCTACCCTTATGCATAATTGTTGATTATTACCCCTTTTTTATATATAACCTACCTGGTACCCTTTTTATTGTTGATATTGATAGTTCGTGTTTGGTCCCCAAAAAAAAAAATTCAAAATAATAACCTACTTGGCATTTATATATATATTTTAAAAAGAACTGGCCGAGAATGGTAGAGACCATAAGTGGTTAACATCTAAACATTTAAATAGGTTTGTGGTGTTGTGGCATTGGTGATCCATCCATCCATCCATCCACAAGGAGCTTTAGCCATGTTTGGCTATAAACCAGCTATCAAAGTAGAAATATATTAAAATCCTTTCATATCCTGACTACTACTTGAATTGAACAAATGTGTAGAAGAAACATGGGAATTTTTCAGAAGTTTTGGGGAATGTTTTTTGAGAAAGAGGAAATTATACTCTACAGAATTTTACTTTTTGAAAAAAAAAAAAAAAAATCCCCACAAAAAAAACTAATGACTTCGACAAATAGAATATTGTTTTAAGATTCAATATTTTCCTTAACAATTTTAAAAATTATATTTGGAGAAAATCATTCTTTGGAAATTTTCAACATTTATGCAAAATGATATAATTAGTGACGAAGCGGCCAAGGTAGTAGTAGTAGTAAGGCATTATAACAGCTTGATTTAAGCGTGCAAATTAAGTGCGCATTTAAACCCAAAGTGCCTTTAAGTGGCTTTATAGAATTTTACCGTAATACGTATTACGCGCTAGTCCTTCATCTGTCAGCAGCTGCGGCTACGTTCTCATGTGCACGTCGAGGCGGCAGCAGCAGCCGCCACGATCGAAGATGGAGGAAATGGAGAATTAGGTCCAGATCAGAAAGATTCTCGGAACACATTATCAACTCATATTTTGTATATTATTAATCTCAGCAGCAACAACAACTGCAACTTGTCTCGATCGAGATCTCTCTCTCTCTCTCTCTCTCTCTCTCGCTTTCTCTGTCTCTGTGCAGCTAGCTAGGTAGCTAGACAGCTTCTTCTAGTGTTGATAAAACCCAAGAAGCTTATATAAAAGACTTGGATCCAGAGTATATATTATCATGCACAGCACTAATAATTACTTCTACTGCAAATACATCTGCCTTTGTTGCAAGCATAATTTTATTGCAGACTGATTACTAATTAATCCTGTGAGTATGTATTAATTTCTGAATGCCATTAATTGCTAACCTAATGTAGCTAGCTAGCTGTTCATTCATGATCTGCATAAGGTACTGAATCCTGATCCACTACTCCCTTTTTTCAAAAAGGAATTACTTGAGGACTCTAAGACCCTGCAGCAGCAGCAGCAGCACGTGAATTGGAACGTACATATTTGCATAATTCGATCTAGAATTATGGGCATCGTATCACAGCTACGTCTACCTACCACTCTAGTGTGGGCTTCTTCTTCTTCTTCTTCTTCAGCAGCATTGTATATTGCCGTGTTGCTGATCATGGTAGTTACGGGAGCTCATGATGTAGGTGGTCTCCAAGTAGGGTATTATGCCAATTCCTGTCCCGTAGCAGAGACTATTGTCACGGCTACTGTTGGCGCATATCATCAGTATGGTGATCCGTTCTATGCGGCTGGAGTCTTGCGAATGCACTTCCACGACTGCTGGGTGCGAGTAAGTAGATTTTCATCCCCTGCAGCTGATCGCGTCATGAGATCTAATTCCTCCTGTTGGACACTAGAATCAATTAATGCTGATATGAACGGCGGCCTCTAATTACGGGAGGTTCTAATCATTACCAACCTGAAGTTCTGAACAATGTTTTTTTGTAATGCTCATGATCATGTGGTCGATGCATGGGGAGTTATTACTGCAGGGATGCGATGCCTCTGTACTTTTGACCGGACCTAACAGCGAACAAACCGGACCGCCCAACGCAAATTCCTTAAGGGGGTTCCCCGTCATACAAGCTGCCAAGACACAGCTGGAGAAGCTATGTCCAGGCGTAGTGTCGTGTGCTGATATTCTCGCATTTGCAGCTCGTGATAGTGTTGTGATCGTAATATAACTTCTCACTTAACCCATAACAATTTCAATTGTGAGAGCTCTCCGGATTGAATTCGTTGCAATCATAATTAGGATCCACTAGATTGCACTAGAATATATATTCACGAGTCATGGAAATCATACTTTTCTCATTGTTTCATTTCGGAAGCAGGAACCTATCATTTAGGTCTGAGCCCAGGTAGTTCAGCAGATACGTCCATTTCCTCGATGCCATGACTCTTATTGTACTCGATCTGCAGAGTGGAGGTCCCTATTGGCCAGTTGCGGCTGGTCGATTTGACGGAAGAGTGTCCATCGCCAATGATACACTTATCTTGCCATCCCCCAATAGCACCGTCGCGCAACTGACAGCAAATTTCGCTGCCAAAAATTTCAGTCAAATCGAGATGATAGCTCTCTCAGGTGGGCATCCAACGATCCATTCATTAACTTGGTGCCTAAATAGCTAGTTCATGACCACAACTTCGCAATATATACACCGGTTCAGAAGTTGAGACCACCCCAGACTCTCATGAGTTCATTGCGGATGGTCGTATTAATCCTGTCTTCCAACTCTTGTCGCTGGTGGGGCACTTAGAACATGTTTCCATTAAGCTGCCGCGATCACAGATTCTGTGATCACAGTAGCTTTCCATTATGTTTTTTCAATTACCTGTGCTTACAGCTCTACAGGTCAAGCATTGAGCAATTGCGGGAGCTGTGAGTCAAACTGTGACTCACCTTACAGTGACATCTGTCTTTTTTGTTCATCAGAACATGCATGTATCCCGAGAGGTCCTAACATGATTAATTACATTTTTTCACCAAAGTTAAAGCTTCCCAATGCAAAGCTACTGTTACTGCAGCAAGAAACAAGGCCCTATGTCAGTGGCTTTCCATTAGGCTGCTGTGATCACATCACACTGTGTACTTACACTGTGATCACAGAAGCCTAATTATGGAAAGAGACCCTTAGAACCATGCTTCGAGTTGCTGGTCCCTAATTCCATTTCCGAGTTCCTGCGGGTCCAGCAGCTTTATTGGCAACTAGACTCCTCTGCAGCATTTTTGTACTTTCATCATTCACTGCTGACTCATGTGCTTGCAGGTGCACATACAATCGGCCAGGCGCGATGTCTGAGCTTCACAAACAGGCTTTACCCAACACAAGACCCTACACTAAACCCGGCGCTGGCTACCTGGCTTAAAACCCAGTGTCCTGCAACAGGTGGAAATCCCAACAACACTGTGAATTTGGATTTCGTCACTCCTCTCACGTTTGACAACCAATACTACAAAAATCTGGTGCAATTTGACGGCCTGCTGACTTCCGACGAGGAACTGTTTACTGATCCGTCCACTGCCAGCATAGTACAAATCGCCGCTACCAATTCTCCTGTTTGGCAAGCGGCCTTCGTGCAAGCAATGATCAAGATGGGCAACCTCGCAAACACTAGCTTTGGTGAGATACGCCTTGATCCACTTTGCCAGGTCGTGAATCCGTAAAACTTGCAAACAGTGCAGGATCTCCTGCCGGAGATGCCGGAGATCTCAGATAGATCTCCAAGCGTGAATGAATTTGTTGAAATGAAAACTGCTCTAGTGTGATCACCAATATGGGTCCACTCATTCACGCATGCATTCACCCTCACATGACTAGCTAGTGGCTCATAAATAAATAAATCGCCATATATAAATACTGTAAGGACAAACTCAACACATTTGCATGACTAGGAAGGATTCAATTAGTGTTGAAGATTTCATGTCTACAAATATGATAGTCTTATATATTTCAAAAGATTCTCTAAATATTTTCCTACACAAAACTTTGTCCTTTGAAAAAACTGGAAATTTCCCAACATTTCTACAAATATTATTTAATATAATTAATATCAAATTTGCCAGGTATATATATTCCAGCATTTGATCAGTATGCCTCAAGCATACAACATGCAGGCTAGAGTTTTCACATGCATCCCACAACTGATGTGGAAATAGTAAGAATCAAAAGATCTACAAGATCGGTAGACCTCTATATACATATGATTTCTAGAGTTCCAGAACGCATCCATTGTGGGTCATATGCAAATTCATTACAGAGTATGGAAATAGGAATAAAATGGCCACTTCTAGTACCAAATAGTATAGGGGTAGCTTTAACACACATCTGTCAAATAATTAATTAACTTTTAGGAATCCATGGACCGAACAAGATTCTTTTTTAGAAGTTCAAGCCAACAGATTTCACAAGCTGTTTGGTAGTACCTCGAGTTAGGGCCAATTGCAAAAGACCCAACAAAGCTCTTTTGTTGGGAATATTTTTTTGGGAGGGTGGCATAAAAGGAAGACAATCTTCATTGCGAAAAGGGAAAGGAATACAACACAACCCAAGGGATGGACCCAAGGGAACCAAACCCAACGGTGAAAGGAAGTTTTAATGTCAAGACACATAACCTAGGTAACTGGTAACACCAATTAATTCTAAAATTGAGATGGGAGCAAAAAGCAAAATCATCCCTCACTAGGAATCAAACTCAGCAAGAAACTCGTCCTTCGCCTCTTTGGAAGCCTTGTTAATCAAATTCAGCATATGCTCAAAGGTATACTGTTTTCTTGAATATTTCAAAAGAGTTTTTTTAATTGTCATTCACCAAATTTGTTCTTTGAAAGCAGTAGTTTTTGGAATTTTCCATATTTCTACAAATAATATAATTCATGGTGAAGCTGCCATGGTACTGCAGTGTACGTAAGCTCTTTGCTCATGTTCGAGTGATTGATGGATCTTTCCCTCTTCCTTATGGCAAGTTCAAACCGGCAACAACTTTAAAATAAGAAATGTTCTCAATACATGATGAGGAAAAAAATCTTGGAGCAGGATAGCTCTTGTATTGATGTCCATTTTGCAGTGGTCATTTTAACCCCTTTAAAATCTTTTTTCTACGATGGATTTGGACAGTGACTATTACTCGTCCAGATGTAAAGACAAACAATGGTCTTTGAGTGTTTAAAGGGACTTTTTATGACGTTTATGCGTTGGGGACAGTGATCATTAAACACTATGCTAGTTTTAAATAAAGGAGTTGTTTACAGTTTTGGGGTGGAGATCTTGTAAGCTCTCACTGTCAGCCTGCATGTGCATCATGCTGTCAGGCCATGTCTGAATCCTTCATGACCTTGCTGTAAATGAGCTGCAAGGAACCTTATCTTTAATCGTTCAAAGGAAATGCAAGCATTCCTTCTGTTACAAGTCTTGTTACACTTAGTGATAACTTCCATAATTGATGTCTTACATTCCTTCTAGTAAAGAATTCTCAACTAGCACATAGACTCCCTTGCATGCTCACCTGTTTGTACTTGAAAAGCTAGGTGTTTCTCACAACTTGACAATTACTCCATTACAAATAAAAACTTCACAGAATGAGTGTTATGTGTGCAAAAAGGAGAATTGAAATACAAATTTGCAAACACCTAAAGCACATTCCATAAATTCAATGCCACAAATGGAGCCCAACCACAAACCCTTTCAAATTGCTAAATGTCACTTCTAAATTTAAGATCCAATTTTACTTGCTTGTAATTGACTTATAATTTGAATTGACATAACCCCAAACACAAATGTAAACTGATTTTCAAGTTCCTCACATGTCATAGTTTAAGGAATGTTAAACATTGGAAATTACAATATGGTCAGAACCTACAATCGAGTAATGTTCCTTGAAACAACACATTTTTCACCTATAGAAAGTGCCTCATGAACCATGCCAAAGGACCATAACAAATATGTTAACCGTATATCTGTGGCATATATGTTAATGGTTAACACAAATATGGCACAAATCTATGGCACAAACGCACAGACTAAGAGATTTTTTATGATGATTATTGTAATGAAAATAATAAAATGTAAAAGAAAATTATATATATATAATCCATGTTCCATAGTTAACAATCGTAACATTAGAAGAAAAACAAGGATTTAAGTAGCTTTTATAACTAGATTTTAGTTGCAAATGACATTTATGACTAAAAATGAAAATAATAACAAACAACAAATCATAGCCAACTATTGGTCAAATGCAACGAATGAAATATTTTTCAAAAAATGCATACACATTCACAATGTACACATAATTGCAATTACAATACAACTCTAATGCAATTATTTTGGTGACCAACAATTTGTTACCATGTCGTTGAAACATAGTCAAACCAAAAAAAACACATGGAATTTTTTTAAATTAAAATTTCCAAAAAAATAAATTTAGTTATTTGATTAAGCAAAACAAGATTACACCATGTGGCACAATTGCAAACAATCCAAATGTGACATGTGGCCATCTAGGCTAACCCTTGGACTAGATCACATGGCATTTAAGCACCACCACATGGCACCTAAATTATGCCATGTAGCACTTACACAAAATTACGTGGCATTTAGATTAAGTCATGTGGCACCTAAGTTGCTTTTGGGCTATGGCCACAAGACCACCCAAATTACTTAACACTACAACAACAGGGGCCTATTTTGCGATCCAAATATCATCGCAAATAACAAAGATAGAAGTTTTCAAAAGCTCGCTATTGCGAACCATAATTCCTCGCAAACTCTTAAGCTTTTGCAATACCATAACATTTGCACCCGTACAATCGCAAGTCCTTCGCAAATCCCGAATTTGATATAATCGCAAAACTTTTCCGATTACAACAGCTTCTATCCATTGTTTGCGATTAACATTACATCGGAAACTATTTGCAGCAAACCCATCACTGCAATGACTTAGCGAATCGACTCAAAAGTCTATCGGTTTCCGATATAAGATCTAACATAAACATTTTGGGATTTTCAAAATGCTGCTAAAAGTTTGCGATTAACATTACATCGAAAATTATTTGTAATAAACCCATCACCGCAACGACTTAGCGAATCGATTCAAAAGTCTATCGATTTCCAATATAAGATCTAACGCAAACATTTTGGGATTTTCAAAGTGCCGTTAAAAGTTTGCGATTAACATTACATCGAAAACTATTTGTAACAAACCCATCACCGCAATGACTTAGCAAATCAACTCAAAAGTCTATTGGTTTCCGATATAAGATCTAACGCAAACATTTTGGGATTCTCAAAATGCTGCTAAATGTTTGTGAAATCTATGATTTCGTAAACTTGTTCTGGAATGATTTTACATGTAAGAGTGTAACGATGTCTGTGACATGGTATATTTGGTCTTTTGGCTTTTGTAGTGTTGCGAAGAATTATGACTCACAAATGGTTTTGAGACCCACTGTGTATCGCAAGAGCATGGCACTGTATTCTTATTTTGGAAGCAAGGTTTATATTCATTTGGAATCACTTTGGGCCGCAAAAAAAAAATCTATATCAAAATTTCAAAATTTACAATGTAAAAGGGTTTGCAACCCTTGGGTATCTAACACATTAGCTGTCTATCTAGACTTCCTTCCCCTCTTGGATTTCTTCCTTGAATGTTTTTTCCTAATGTTCTCTCATGGAGGGGGAGGTTGCTCATCCTCCTCCCTCTCATCATCGCCCCCCTGCCCCTTGTCCTCTTCCTCCTCCCTATCCTCTTTATCTTTGCCCCCTGTAGAACTTGCATTTCAACTAGCAAATGAATGGGTCCACTCCTAGTGGTAGCACTAGGAGTAGTGTTAGCGCCTCTCTCCTCCTCATCACTACTACCCTGGGAGCTCTCACTCTCACCCTCAGATGCCTGATTTCAACATGCAAAGCTTAGTCAACACCATAAATGAAAATCTTGATTCAAATGAAAACAATCTCAACACAAACAAAAATTAAATCCCAACCAAACCCACTCACCAATAGTGCATCAACATGTTCAAAAAGATGCTCCTTGTCATGCTCCTAGCCCATTGTCATTTCTACAGTTGTGATCTTCCTCTTGTACCTCTTGTATTGTCCCCATAATACAACAGGTCAATAAAAATGCATAAAGAATCTATTCAAGTCTCCGACCACTTTTACGAAGCGCAGACCTTCGCATACTGAAACTTATGAAGCAGTTTGCAAAACAAATCCCATCGTATCTTTGCGAAAAAAACGCCATTTGACCTATCTTGAATTGCATCGCAAAGGTATCGCAAACAGAAACTATTTAATTCGACAAAAACTTAACTTTATTCAAAACTTTGCAGGAAAGAAATGGAGGAGAGGGAGGGTACTTACAAATGTTGCTTTGAGGCCGAGAATGCCACCTTGCCCTAGCCTGTGGGTGGTGGGTGGAACCAGTTTCACTCGCTCTGTTGCCTTAACAAAACAGCGCAAAAACATTACGAACGAAAGATGACAATGTTTTTAAGGCGAACCACAAAATTATACGACCCCAAAAGCCTAATGAGCAGCTTACAAGAACTTGAAGGAATCAACATCTCCTTCTCACACAAAAGCAATTGGTGCTTTCAACAATGACACCACTAGATCTTACACAATTAGTGAATTGGGGGTGGACGCCTTGAGAATGTTAATCGGCTCATACAAACCAAGATCGGGATCGATCAATTGGTCTATAATGCCATAAAGCTTAGCTCGTCCCGAGGCATCCACCAATGCTCCAAACAAGACATCAAAAGATTGTCGCCGACGGAAGACTACTGCATCCTTCGAGTGAATACAATTCGTCATGAGGAGTCCACTGAGGCCCGAAACAAAATAACGCAAAAACATTACGGACAAAAGATGACGATATTTTTAGGGCGAACCACAAAATTGTACGACCCCAAAAACCTAAGGAGCAACTTACAAGAACTTGAAGGAATCAACATTTACTTCTCACACATAAGCAATTGGTGCTCTCAACAATGACACCACAAGATCTTGCACAATTAGTAAATTGCGGGTGGACGCCTCGAGAATGTTAATCAGCTCGTACAGACCAAGATCGGGATCGATCAATTGGTCTATAATGCCATAAAGTTTAGCTCGTCCTGAGGCATCCACCAATGCTCCAAACAAGACATCAGAAGATTGTCGCCGACGGAAGACTACTGCATCCTTCGAGTGAATACAATTCGTCATGAGGAGTCCATTGAGGCCCGAAACAAAACAGCGCAAAAACATTACGAACGAAAGATGACGATGTTTTTAGGGCGAACCACAAAATGGTACGACCCCAAAAGCCTAACGAACAACTTACAAGAACTTGAAGGAATCAACATCTACTTCTCACACAGAAGCAATTGGTGCTCTCAACAATGACACGATAGGATCTTGCATAATTAGTAAATTGGGGGTGGACGCCTCGAGAATGCTAATCGGCTCGTACAGACCAAGATCGGGATCGATCGATTAGTCTGTAATGCCATAAAGCTCAGCTCGTCCCGAGGCATCCACCAATGCTCCAAACAAGACAAAGAAAGAAAGAATAAGGAAAAGGAAGAGATCAAACCTTATCAATATTGGGATGGTAAATCTTGGTCAAGAAGCGGACCTGTCAGGAAACCACAAGAACCAAACAAGGCAAAAAGGAACAGAGGGTCCTCTTGAGAGGCAGATCAACCCAAAGCTGCTTCCAAAGCATGTTCACCAGCTTCATATCCCTTTCCAATCCAACTTCGACTAATAAAATTCTCTTTCTCCCTACCATCAACATTACATACAAGTGTTCCAAGTACATACACTTTCCTTCAGTGCCTAAATTAGTGTAGGCAAGGTCTTCATTCAAAATTCAAGTGGCTCTTGCTGTTTACTTGGAACTCGTATCTCTTCTATCAGCTACATCCAGTTCAAGCAAAAACCAATATCCTAGTTCATTCACTGACATTTTTGTAGTTTCTTACCAAAAAAATTAATTGGTTGCCAAGGACAAAACAAAGGTTACAATTTTTTTACAGAAACACACAAAGCCCAAACTCTACAGTAACTCTCCAGTAAACAACTCCATGTAAACACAACCAAGAGACACCAACATAGTAGAAAGGCTAAGGCAGGTAATTATGTGGTCCTGTGTGAATGCACAATTCCAACATACCTTTGGCGCTGCCATTGGCTACTCTTCTGGTAGAAAAAGATCCAACTTGAACACCCCACCTATGAACATTGACAATTGTTCCAACAAGATTGTAAAATAACCATAAATTTCCTCACACATTTTCTGACCACAGTCACACTGAACACTACAGAAAAGAAGCAGAGAGAAAGAAATGGCTAAATGGAATCCAAATAATGAATGAAAGCAAACATATTCAGACTATAAATGCAAGCAAACATCACCATGACCAAAAGAATAATGAACTCAACAAACCATGAAGTGAATAAGAACCAGAGTTCAGAACTTTCATATGGAGACTATGATGGTCCCAAAATCATGACATTAAAGTAGCGCAAATTGTCCTCTGACGAAGATGCACTAATGCCCAGTGCTGCCACAAATTATACTACCAGCAAAGTTGAAAGCCAATATATTTGACATTTAATCACCTCAGGTACACAGCACTAAGCAGGAATTGTTAAAACCACCTCAAAATGAAAATCATTTGTTAGAGCAACCACCTGTAAAGTGCACATCACACCATAGTTTAAACAATGTCACATGCTTCTGAATACAATGCAACCATCACCAAACCAAAAACTGACATTTATTTCTTAAGCCTATCATGCAAGCAATGACACTTTCAAGTGCAATCAAATCAGTCCAAGCAACATTTCACAACACAACATCATAAGAAAACATAACATTTGTAGAAGACCCTAATTTGTGAAGCAAAGGGAAAAAAATCTTCGTACCTAGCTAATGGGGAGTGTTTCAAGAGTGAGTACAGCTGCAATCACTACAAGATAGCATCTACTCTTATGTATTCCATTGAATGCAACATAGTTCTTCTTCAAGCTTCCATACATTTGCTCTAAGTGGACATGAGAAGGTGGAGAACTGACACTGGACTCTATGATACCCCATACCTCTCTGCAGCTATATTTCAGCCTGGTCCACTATAACATTGTAGACGTGTCTTCACCAGATCCATAGGATAAATAGCTGTCTGGGCAATCGCACCTAAAATGGTCAACCTGAATTCTGTTATTACCTAAAAAGAATGGAAGTGGAGTGGCCTATCATAACTTATAGATTCACAAAGAGGATGTCAAGGGGTGAAGAGAATGAAGGCGGAAATCCAGAAACACATGAAGAATTCTAGGGAGAGTGGTAAGCTATAAATGAAATTTTCTGCAATGCAATCTCTGCTACTTCTGATATTGTCCTACCCTTTGGTCAACATTTTTGAGTCAGGAAGAAGATTGCAGCAGCAGCATTTGGTTACATATTTATGGACCTGCCATCCCTCCTGCAAACAATCGTCCCCAAGTTCCTATCTCGCCATCTTGCCCATCCCCGACCACAACACGCTTCATGATTTCATAAAAATAGAACTTGATGGCCGATTCTGGAGCAACTTTGAGGATGTTGATTCCATTCCTTCGGAAAAACCCCATGAAACCACTTTCCTTATAAATGTGCCAAAGACCTGCTACCACACCTGCACCACTTGTTTGCACCTGGAGCAGAACTTTGAGTCGGTCCAACGATGCAGTGGCTGTACGGCTTAGAGCTCTGGCCACTGCACCTGCCACCAAATAATGCAAAGTGTGATGGCTCCTATCCCCTTAGGAACCACTACACCTTCTCCAATATCCACCAGATACGTCTTCTCCCAGTATTGATAGATGTTGGCCAAGGTGACTTCATGTGGATACACCCACAGGAAGTCCCGCCACTCGCTGAATGTGATTATGCCATTTTTGTCCTGATCCACATGCTGCACAAATGCTGCTAGCTCTGCATCTCCTACTTGAATCCATGAATTCAATCTAGCCAAGGAATAAACATGATGTGTGGATACCTATTATTATTATTTTGCAGCTTGTGT
Source organism: Sphagnum contortum (assembly GCA_963920785.1). Taxonomy (NCBI): domain Eukaryota; kingdom Viridiplantae; phylum Streptophyta; class Sphagnopsida; order Sphagnales; family Sphagnaceae; genus Sphagnum; species Sphagnum contortum. The sequence goes on along the minus strand of OY987290.1, from coordinate 8,082,366 downwards.
CAATTCTCATATTGCAAAGAAGATTGTTGGGATGACATGATATGTATCATAACACACCTGCTTCACTGCACTCATGCAGATGGCTGGACCATGATTCTGAGTACTGCAGTGAGTACAATAAGCGATATCATGTGATCTTTCACCTCATGAACTAGAAACTCCCTTTCTGGCTGGATGACTCTCAAGAACCTAGGAATTTCTGAGATGGATGCTTGCAAATTGCATGTACGCAGTCGTCGTCCTCTAGTTTCTGGAAACGGCGAGGCTCTCAAACACAAAATTCTGAACCCAGTTTCCATTACTTGTAACAACACCTAATGTGTAGCATCTAGTGCACTTTGGTCACAAAATATAGAAGGACACAGAAAAAAACAAGGGAGAGGAGGAGTGGAGAGATGATGATTTACCTGAGCTGGAGAGTGTTATCCGCATCTCCTCGGCCTCGATGAGGCTGTCGCGGGAAACATTGATGGACTGAAAGAGCACATACAGCTCACACTCCTTGGCATCGACATAGTGTCTGAAGTCAGAAAGGTCAATACGGTCGTCACGATTGGAATTGCATACATCCAAAAGTTTCAACGCGTACTTGCGTCGTCCTGGGAATGACATGGCAACCAGCCCCGCTTCGATCTGCTCATGGTCCAGGTAAACGGCTTGCCGCTGATCCAAAACCGCAAACAAATGCCTCACTCGCACTTCCCGCTCTTCCTCGCTCTCCAACACATCCCCAAGTCCCACTCCTCCTCCTCCTCCCAACACCACCATAGTAACTTACATTTCCACTTCCACCATTCCACTTCCCTCCACCACTCCTGAATCCCCTCCCTCCCACAATTTAGTCCCAAACCTGTGAACGCAACCCCAGAACATAGAACCTCTCGGAGAAAACACCATGAAACACGAACGAAGTGGCGAAAAGAGCTTGAAGAGGAAGAAGAATGATGAACTCTACGCACGCTGCTTCTGTCGCCCTAAAAAAGAAACAAACCTAAACCTACACTACTAGGAAAGTGGGGTGTAGTTCACTAGAGTATTTAATTGTGGAACCATAAAAGTGAATTAGTTCAGTATAATTTCAGTGCTTTTACCTTCATTGGTGAAAATGGTTCACTATATGGTGTACATGTTTACTAAGGGTGAAGTTTGTTTACTAGGTTTGAAGGGTGAAGTTTGTTTACTAGGTTTGTTTCTTTTTTAGGGCGACAGAAGCAGCGCACAGAGTCCATCATTCTTCTTCCTCTTCAAGCTCTTTCCGCCACTTCTCTTTCCGCCACTTCCGCCACTTCATGGTGTTTTCTCCGAGAGGTAGAAGAGGATTGGTCCAAGGTGGACGACCTGAGGGGATCTCCCATGAGCTTGGGCAATTTGGAGGACAAAATTGAGAGAATCACGCCATTGTGTCCTCGTCGGTGGGGCCTGAGTACTATGTCAACGTCCTATCGTTCGTGGACAAGGACCAACTTGAGTCAGGCTGTGCTATTCTGATGCACAACAAGGTATTCTTCTCCTTTTATCTGGTTCACATAGCTTTCGAAAAGGAGCAATGGTGGCCTGACATGTTTGCACGTTGTTGCCATGTTATCCAGCTCCAGAAACTCCTCAAGAGCCCATGGAGTTTTTGTCTCGCTCATGGAGCATCTCGTCTCTAGATATAGCTCAAGCTCTTGCTTCCAAAACCCAGCTTACAGGAGGAGGTGATCAGCAGGAGCACCGCGTGAGGACGACTGCTATCGAAGCTAATGAGCCTATTCTCCAAACTGTACCTTTCACATTCGCTTCCTCTATCACTTCCCAGTTAGTGATGGAGCGCATCATGACTCCTGGAGCTGTAAGTTTCCACCGCCCTCTTCTTCTCACAAGAAGAAGACAATCGTTGGTACAGAGGAGTTTAGGGTTTAGGGTTTAAGTGCTATTGCATTTTTCCGTTTGCATGTGCCAAGCATGCATGGCAGTCTTCTTCGTCCTTGGGTCTGATTCAGGGACACAGGTGTGTGATTTGGGGGTATATGCTCTGTGGTGGGAGCAGGAGCTTTCTCCAGTCACTTCACGGAAAAATTCGCACAGCAGTGGACCATTGGGTTTGGCCAGCCCTCCCCATTCTCCTCACCCAATGGAAAACTACAGGGTATGTAACTTCTTCTGATTTTGCCCCTGACCCTTTTCCTTTCTCACTATCTAGTTGATCATTTTTCTTCACAAATTCTCATGACAACCAATTGACAAAAGACTAAGGAAAATTGGGATTGTCATGAAGAGATCTATCAGTGTATGTGAGAAGATGGTTGTGGCATCACAAGAATTAGGTTACAGCAATGGACCCCTCTCAGTGTTCTCTTTTGATAGTAGTGGTGCTGCCCAGTCAAAGAGAACCCTAGAATTGTTTTTAGGATTTCTGCTAAACTGACTGTCCTTATCTGTCAGTATATGTGAGAAGATGGTTGTGGCATTAGGAGCATTAGGTTACAGCTGCGGACACATCTCAGTGCTCTCTTCTGATATAGTGGTGTTGCAGCCCACTCAGAGAAAACCCTAGAATTGTTTCCAGGATTTCCACTATCACTGACTGTCCATATCTATCAGTGTATGTGAGAATACAGTTGTGGCATCAGGAGCATTAGGTTACAGCAGTGGACCCATCTCAGTGTGCTCTTCTGATAATAGTGTTGCTGCCAAGTCAGAGAAAACCCTAGAATTGTTAGCAGGATTTCCACTATCACCGAGTGTCCATGTTGATTAGTCAACAAATGGTAGAGTGGGGGGCATGTGTACTTAGCATTTATCTCTTGTTCTCCTGTTGTGTGCTTTCATCTGAAACATTTTGCGTGATTTGATCTGCATAGGAGCTGATTAGGACGACTCATTTTGAACTTCTATAGAAGTGCACGGACTCAGGAGTACGTTGATTCAGGAACATGGAGAAACATTTCACTCATTGGTTCTTGAGGGCCTTGTTATTGCTGCAGCTCAAAAGGAATAACAACAACGACTTTGTGAAGCTCTGAAAGTCTTAGCAGAAGCAGAGAAGCAGTTGCAAGTGGCAAGTGATCAACCCACATGGCTTACAGCTGCACTTTTGCAGTTTGCTCCAGATCACTCATTTCTACCCTCCTCTGTGAACACGAGCATTGCCCCGAGTCCTGCTGCTTTGAACATGAGCCAGAGAACAACAACATTTCTCAGGCAACATGCAAGATTTGAAGAAGAGAGTCAGACTCACCATCGTCAGAAAATGGAAGAAGCTCCACACCATTTTGGTCCTGCATTAGGACGCAAATTCTCTGCTTATCTTGATCACCGAAAAAACAACCACAACCCTTCCAGCATCCACTTGAAGACCAAAGTGCACCCTGTGTCACCATTGGACAATCACACAAATCTCTCTGAGTGGAAATTGGAAGCAGCTTGGGCAAGGGAGGTGGTGCATGCTGAGACAGATGATGGTTATGATGATTCTTTCAATCCAGGGAGCTCTTGTCTATTGCAAATGATGGACCGCCAACATTTGGAGAAGACCTGGACCCGTGTTCTACGAATCTGCCAATCCAAGGTGCTCAGGCATCTGCTGCAATCTGATGGAAAGCTGATTGCTGTGGGCATTCAGGATGGTACGTTGTCAGTGTTGTTTCTCTCTAAGGTGGCCTATCTTCTTTCTCAGGCAGCAGCAAGTGCATGCTTCTATGGTACTCATGAAGAAAACAGAAAGCATTTCAAGGGAAGAGTTTGGCTCCTTGCCTCCATTTCTTGCCCAACCGCAAAGCTCACATGATATCAATTCTAGAGGACTACTATCAGGTTTAGATTTCTGATGAGAGTTGTGTGCTGCTGTGGGTAATTGATTAGAGGATATGTATGCAATTGCCCAACTAGAGTTTCATCATCCAGAGTCCCTCAAAATGGCTGAGAGATCAGAGAGCAGCATCCGGCATGCTTTTCAAATGGTTTTGAGTTGTCCTGTTGAGCTCAGGATCAGCTTGAAGGGTGTTCAAAACAAAACAGTTAGGAACAAGATGGGAGTCTTCCAGAATCAAAACTCTTCTGAAGATTTGCAGACATTGCTTGCTTCCAGACATAAAACAGATCACAGACTGAAGAGAAATTTTGAGGAAAACACCTTCGAAGCTAGTGGGTTAGCATTTCTTGATGATATGCAGGGGGTTCCGTGGCATAATCATTACCATCGGTCAAGAGCAAGGAAGCATCGAAGAGCAGGAGGAATGAAAGAACAGGAGATTGAAAACCAAACTCCTGTGTCTCAAGTAGGAACAAGTCGGAGCCATAAGAGTCATATCAGGAGGAGCAGTGCAAGTGTAGCAGAACAAGGTGAATCAGGGCAATTGCAGGACTCACCATGGCCACAAGCATCCAAGAGGTATTCTAGCAGCTCACATGGATTTTCAAGTTCACTGGCTAGCTTGCTTGAAGCTGAGAGTAAAGGTCGGCGAGCCTTGCTGAAGACAATGATGGAGGAGGAGCCAGATACACAATTGGAGACATTGGATGAGAATTGGAGCTTATGGAGCATGCAGCAGGGCAAGCACAAGCATGTAAAATTCAGAGAGGGCAATAACCTTGCTGCCAGCATTGAAGAAGAAAACTCTCAGTAAGTGATGCTCAAACCATACACACACAAATCAGTGCATCCAAACATCTTCAGGAAAAGTTTTTTGCTGGGCTTACATGATCCTTGAGTTTCAAGCATTGATTTCACCTGCAACTCCTATATCTGTCAAGAAATTACAGCGGTCTGCAGAGCTAAGTTGCTGGCAAGAATCTAGCACAAGCATGCAAGAATGCTTACAGGATTGAGAGCAAAGTTAGAAGGATCATATTCTTAGCAGCAATTCTCTCAGCCAGCAGTGTATATCATGTAGTTTGAAGCACACCTGGTGCAACAAGTGATTTTGTGTTTCTGACAAGGTCAGTTCGGAGCATACTCTGCCTGATCAATCACAATTCTTTGTATATATTCCACAGCAAGACTGAGTCTCAACTGAAACCCACAAGGGAAGTCCTGCACTCATGGAAAGCTCCTCAACTTGAAAAGCTCAAGGTGTGTCTCTTACAACCATCATCATCCACTCCTGTCTGCATCACCCACAGCTTTGAACCTATATCCCAGCCGCTCTTTCTTTGCTCCCTCCAACTCCTTGTCCCTCTTGGGACTTTGGCAGCCTATGGCTTGAGGTTAGCTTGGTTGTAGAGAGAGCTTCAGAGGGTGGAGTTTACCTGATTAACATGATTGGTGTGTTCTATGTCTGATAAATTTGTGTCTGGGGTTTGGGATGGAATTTCTTCTAGTTCTGGAGAAGCTTCAGCATGGTCCAGAGACCATTAAGGGGAAACTCAATGGGGCGCTGGATCAAAGACCTGAAAGAGAAGAGGAAAGAAGCAAATCGCTCTCAAAATGCACAAATACATGCAGCTGTTACAGTTGCAGGTGTGGCAGCAGCAATTGCTGTAGTTACTGCTGCAACAGCAGCATCTTCTTCAGAGGATTCATTGTCCAAGACATCCATGGCAGTGGCTTCAACTGCTGCTTCGGTTGCTGCTCAATGTGTGAAGGTAGCAGAGAGTATGGGTGCAAACCGTGAGCATCTGGCTGCTATTGTTAGCTTTGCTGTCAATGTGCGGACTGGTGGGGATATCATGACTCTCACAGTTGCAGCTGCCACTGGTGAGTGTCTCATCAACTGATTTTGACCTCTTATTGAAACTTTTAGTGTTCTGTCTTCAATGTATTCCTGCCACTATATTGAGTTTATTTGCCTGTATTGGATTCGGTGATATCTATTTGATAAGTCGGTTCAAATGGTGTTGTTCTTTCTTGCCAGAATTGACTCTGTAATTTCTTTGTTTGCAGCACTGAGAGGTGCAACAACCCTCAAGGCAAGGACAACAAAGGATGCCTGTAGCCTTGCAGCAGTGACACCCTATGATCAGGGAACTAGTTGTCAATCTATTAGCTTTAGTGGTGAGCTGATAGAAGAAGGTGTTGAAGCAGAGGTGAGCTGTCAAGAACATCTGGCACAGGGTAGTGGTGACTCTTCACTTGTATAAATTACAAGCACACTGAAAGTTCAAACAAGGATCATCAAACCTTACAAGTTTCTATGCATGTTTCTATGCTTGTCATCTTGAGTTCTTAGATGGACACATGGAAATTACAAGATGAAAATATTATGGAGTTAATTACCCATATTTAATGGTTAACAGATGGAAAAATCTCCCTAAATCAACCAACCATAATTTGTGAAATAACTCTCCTAAATTAACTAAGCACAATATGAAAAAACAATTTAAATTAATTAATCACACCAGGTGAAAAAACCCTCTTAATTGACTAGTGTTGTAGGTTGATTTAACTAATAGGTGTAATTTCCACCTGAATTTGAACATCACTTGTTTCCATCTTGTTTCACTAGCTTAATTGACCTGTCCGCAGCAACTAGTCCCCGATCACTGGGAGATTAACCTGTAGTTAAACTGTTTTACCATGACTGGCCTGTAGTTAATATGTCGTAGTTCACTCAAATCTGAGTGAAATACAAGGTGAACTTGGCCACATCTAGCTAGTAGTGCTAGTAAACAAACTTCACCCTTAGTAAACATGTACACCATATAGTGAACCATTTTCACCAATGAAGGTAAAAGCACTGAAATTATAGTGAACTAATTCACTTTTATGGTTCCATAGTTAAATAGTCTAGTGAATTACACCCCACTTTCCTAGTAGTGAAGTGATAAACTATTGTAAGTAAAATTGATATCTTCCATTGTCAATTGTCTTCTAAATGTTTGTGAAGCAAGCTACTAAAAGTTGGGGATAGATACACTATTTTAGGTGTGGCAAAATAGATTAGGTTATTTTTCACCTATATCCTAAACCTTATCAATGGGATTGTCATTTGTAGGCAACCCTAATCTTAGACATGCCTACAAAAAATGTGTACCTAGCTTACCAAAAGACCATGATTGGCCTATTTTGGTTGCACATGCAACTATGAGTATATGCATTGTGTCATTTTCTGCCTATTATGCTCCATTGTGTAATTTTATTTTTAAGAATAAGAGCACTGCTATGTGTACTTTACTGATATTTTCATTCAGTATACTAAGGCAAAATAGATTATAATAATGGTTAAGTGAATTTATAACTTCCATTTGGTCTAAAAGATTTTTTATTTTTTTTATGGCGTTTTGGGAATCAGATGACATTGCGAAACTTCCTTCTCCATTAACCCTTTCACTAATTTGCGAGCTAACACACATCGCAACTTGCCATACGTCCACCACCGGAAAGTTTTGTAAAAATTTGTGATGAGGTTTGCGATACATATTCAAATGCAAAATGCGAGGCGCCGAATAACGCAAGCTTGCGATGTCTTGTGATTTTCAAAGTTTATAATGATACTTTGTGTATTGTAAAATGTGCGATGTTTTGAGTATGATTAAACGTTGCGAAGTGTGGAATATCGCTAGGGTGGATGGAGATTGAACAGGTCGCAAAGTTTTGTTTGTCGTATATGTTGCAAAAGTGCTGCGATGATTAAAGGTACATTATAAATTAGCGATGGGTGGTGCACCACAAGTTGCGATGCGTGTTGCATCGCAAATATGGCAGATTGTTTTTGCTTCGCAAACCCTTCAGGTTTTTTGTTTTTACTTTGCAAACCCTTCAGGTTTTTTGTTTTTGCTTCGCAAACCCTTTAGATTTTTCGTTTGGCCCTTCGCAAAAAGGCACAATATGTAGTAGTGTAACCATATGTTTAACTTAGGTGGTCTACATTACTTAGCCTAATTTAGGACTAGACCTAGATGGCATAACCTACCTAAAGTAGTTTAAGGCTAGTTTAGGTAACCTAGTTATATAATTTACAAACTTGAAATTAAGATTAAAAATATGGAATAAACTTTTATGTGTAACTAATATGGACAACAATCTATTACTAATTAACCTACCTAAATAGGTATTACTAGGTAGTAGAGATAATAGAAATTACTAAGTAGTCTACCTACTAAGGCATATTTACTAATACCTATTACCTAAATCATAAGTATACTTAGCACCTAGTGGCACCTACCTACTAAGTATTACCACTAGCAGAAATTTATAAATGTATAATGATGATTGAATTTCAAATGCATTGCATAGTGCCTACAACTACAATACACATAATTGCCAAAAACAAGTAACATTAGACATAATGTGGTAGTGTTGACATGCTAGCAGTTGCAAACCCTTGTGAATACTAACCATTTTATCATCCATTACCATGGATGATCATTTATACGACAAGGCACCAAGTTTGCATTTTCAACCACAATGGCAATTGCCTTGTGATTAGAAACCAAAACGAGATGGGGTTGAAATATTCACATGGATTAGAATATGTCCACCTTAGTCACAATCTATCAATGATTAGATTTTAGTCTTAAAAAGAAATTGATCATCAAAACGTGACAACTAAATTTTGGTCATCATCTTGACACTCAAGATTTTCTTTCTAAGTTTTAGTTTTTGATTTTCCTATGATTGAAATTTGGTTGTCATATAGAATAAAGTGGATGTAGGTGGAACCATGGTGGCCACAAGACCAAGACAATGTCAACCTCAATCAATATCTTGCATTGATTGGAATTTAATAGACTGGGGAAAATAACTTATTTTTTAAAAAATAAAGAATAAAATAAAAATATTAATTTTAACCATTAAGATGGTGATTAAAATTCAATCATCACATTTCAATAATCAAGATCTTTATAAAAAACTTAAAAGGGTTTTTTTTCTTTTTGTGTTGGAATCTAATTGTTAGTAAACTATGATTGGGGTGGACTTAAATCCTGGTCCTTGGACACCTCAATCCATATAGAAACTATTTTTTGGTTGCAGAATGTTTTTTATTTTTTCTTAAAAACATTTGAAAAAAAATCTTGATTGTTGAATGGAAAACTTAAGTTAAGAGAAAAAGAAAAAAAGGGAAAAATTGAAGCTTGTACCAATTATTTGTTAACTAGGTTGAATCTATTGTAATAAAATATTTTTAAATTGCATGATTGGGAATGGCTTTAAGTTAATTTCACAAAACATTTTTTTGAAAAAACTAAATAACCATCAAGTTTCAATATTATTTTGTGAAAGATTGGTTGTGTAAGGTCAAACTTTGAAAAAACTTTTAGGGGTGTGGATGCCTTGTAATGGCCTAGTAGGTCAAGAGATTGGAATGACCCTATGTAACAAAAAACTTATAGAATGGCAAATATATTAGATTGCAAAGGAGTGATGTTGAGAATATTTGGAAACAAAGTCATGAATAAATCAACTTGCAATCCAACCACGAGCAAGCTTAAACCACAATGTGTTGGTTACCACAATCTCCATCACAATTGTGAGGTCAAGTGCAACTTCTAGCACTAATTGTTGTCACAATGCCAAACAATTTTATCTTACTTGTAATCAACATTTTCAAAGGTCAAATCTAAAAGCATCAAAGTAAAGTCTTGTCATAAATGAGATAGCAAAAATAGGTTTAATAACAAAACCAACAAAAATGACAATGACAACGGCCTTTGAAAAAGCATATGCACATTCTTCTTCACTATTTACACTTGCTACACCTTCCTGCCCCCTTCAAACCCCTACTAGTAAAACTATTACACTTGGGAAGACATTAGAGTAATTTGTAAAGTAAGAAAAACATAGCATGAAAACCGAGTGTTTGGTCATACACATGCGAGATTCAAAAAGAAACTGCAAAAAAGTATATCAGCATTCAAGGGTGGATGAAACTTTGAAAACCATCAATTTTGATGGTAAACTAAGTTTCATCATGTCTTTCCTTTTTCCTGAGCACCTCCACTACTACTACATATAATTCACTGCTCCTAATTGTACAACTATTATAATTAGTTTCAAACCTTATGAATTAATTGTTGAATTTCAGCATTTTCTATTGAGACTTCATAAAATGTCTTTACTTTCCTAATACCACTAAAAGAAGGGATAAGGGTGAAAGGAGGCCCAAAGACAGGGTTACTTTATGGATAACTCTATTGCCACCACCATGTAGATCATCTAGCCTCCTAAACTCCAATTGTTTAACAATTGGTATGCAAAAATGAAAAAGAAATTGGAAAAAAAAAGTAGAAGAAAAATATGAGGATGCAGATGAAAAGACAATACCGATATATTCTGAAGATGTAAAAACATGTCTAAAATTTGTTAATTACAAAGAATAACACCTTACATGATGAAATAGAGCTGGTGTCTTGAGGATGGCAGGTCCATAAACATTAGGTACCTTGAAAACAAAACCTTATAGTTTGTAAGGTATCTCTTGCCCAAACGTGGAGCTTGCAGAAGCCCCTTCTAAAGACAGGGGTCCCCAAATTCAAGGTTTAACTAAAAACTTGTGCTGAAACCCTTATAATGTTTTATGACTTGACATGAAATGAATTGATAATATTCTCGTGTGCACATAACAACTTTTTAAGGTTTTAATTTTTGTTTTCAGTGGCTGTTAATTTTTGACATGTTAACGGCAAAAATTATTCTGTTGTTATTTGTTTCTCTAAGATAGCTGCAACAATAACTGCTTCAAGAAAGATTGTGAAGATGAGTAGGAAGTTTTGTTTGTTTGTGTATATTATAACGCTGATCGGCACTGAGCTATGGATGGCTAAAGAAGGTGCAGCATTGAATGGAAGTTTGGAAATTTGAATAGTGGAAGGCAAGGATAAGAAGGGGAATTCGAAAGCAATGCAAACAAGTCTTTCTTCTTTCATGATCAATTTTAGGAGATGGTAGATTTTTCTTGTCATGATTGGTAGTTGTTGTATTTGATTTCTGTTGTGCCAATAATTACAGTATGGCAAGGAATGTATTCTTGGTAGGAATGGTTTCTATAAGGGGTTGATGTTGAGGATTGATGACAAAAAGGGAAGAAGTCCAAGCTATAGAGAAAGGGGCATGTAAAGGATCAACATGTGTTTGAATCGGGTACAATAGATATTTGTTGAATTTCTTTTTAATCCATGTTGTAGGTTAAGTATTTGAATGAGCATTAGAAGCCTTAGTTGCGGTGTCCTTGGGTTGGGCAGAATGAGAGAAATGAGAATGTAAGTGGGAAGTTAATTATAGAGAGATAATGTAATCCAAATTTGCACCAAAAACATTTGCCTTTCCTTAGTGGTTCTAAATCAACCTAGTGTATGTCACTAATACTCAAGTTCAAACATTGAGTTCAAAAGTTTCTGAGATTAAGGTTTTTCATATAAGGAATACAATGCCTCTTTGCATTGTTGCATTTGTTAAAGATGGGCTAGTAGTTCACATGGACTAATCAAAAACTTAAGGTTTTAACCGAAGACTTAAGGTTCTAACCTCAAGCTATACCTTAGTAGATGTTAAACTTTTGAATGTCTGGTTATGTACATGGTCCAAATTGTTTGCTACTATTAAGACATGTTAGGAAACAATCACCGTGTGTACCAATTGGCAATTGACACATAGAACATTAAATTTTGTTCCAACAGTTCTATAGCACTAATGGAATTCTAACAACACTTGGGTGTATAGTCTCTGTGATGTAATTTGTTGGAATTAATGGTGTTTAGATTTCCGAAAGTTGTGTTTCTACTATGAGTCTTGCACAAAAAAGTCTTCTTTCTAAACCTTTTCTTTTTTTGTTACAGTTTCTCATGAGAAAGCAACTTCAATAGACTTCTTCAATTCTATTTTTCTTCTCTATCTTTGGCCATCTTTAAGCCCTTTTGGATATAGAAAGTTCAAAAGTTTATTTGTTTCAACTTGATTACTCTTTTGGGTGTTCAAAACCACTTCAAATCATTTGAGAGAATCAATGTAATTAGTGGATGAAGAAAAAACTTATATTGAATCCATCATGTATTGTGTGAGGCACAAGGATGCATTTGATGTAAGTTTTTCAATTGTTAGATTTTGAAAAAATAACAATTTAAAATTTACCAAAATGCTTTATTGGGTTCTAATAAGTAGTCAAAATTTACAAGGGGTTTAAATTTTTTTACTAAGTTAATTGCCTTTATAGCCAAATTTGACTTATTATGAATGGATGATCACGACTTGGGCTACATCAAAAAAAATTTAAACAAAATAATGATACTTCAAATAGTCATGGAAGTAGGTTGAAATGTTAAAATTAAACAATTAGAAAATAGCACCAAGCAACTGTTGGTTCTTAGGGTCATTTTTTATAGACAATTATAACTGTGTTTCTCAAAAAATCAAAGATTTGGTTCCAATATATATTGTGGTTCTAAAAACCTAAAATTCTAATATTTGACATCGCTTTTCAACAAAATTGAATGAATGTAATGTGGTGTACAGTTTGGCATCATGAATAAAAATTTTGCACTTGTCATCAACAACATTGCACTTGTCCCATTGCATTTCTTCTTATCTTTTCTTTCAAGCTTGTTCTGTTTTGCACTTGTCAAAGTGCATAAAATCACTTTGCCCTTTCTTGCATTTATATGGTACATAAAAGGAATGGGTGTTAAAATAGATCTTGCTTCAGTGTTGCCCTAAACCCTAAATCCTAAACCCTTTTGTAATGATAGTTATGTGTCTCTCTATTAGAGCTTTTCCCCCACCCATCCCACACACACCAACCTTTAATAGGTCAACCAAAAATGGAGTGAGCAAAGTCTAACAAGCAATTCACCTATCATAAGGAAGTTAAGTTCTTAACATACTAGGATTTTTTTTTTGAACGAAAACTCATTCTTTTCTCAATTGGAGTTTGATGAACAATTCATGTCCTTGCCATTAACCTAGGCCAAAAAGGTGATGAAGGAGAAAACCTTTATATATATATAAATAAGGATGGAAATCCATCCACCAAAAGTACAAGGCATGTCGAAACAAATGGAAACACATGAAAGGAAAATGAAAACCATCAAAAAAATTGTAATGAAATGGAAGACATAATGCTAAAAGGCCATCATCTGCCACAAATCAACTAGTGATGGAGGTGCAATAGTTTGTATGTGTGGAAGAGATGAAGAACTATGACTAAGCGTGGCAGCTCGTTAAAGAATTGTGATGGCTTTCGCACACTACAGGGCTATTAACATTCATTGCTTATAATGAGATATAAACATTGAAGGTACTAAGGAGGTTTCTTGATGACGAATTATACAAGCATGTACACAAAAGTCAGAAAGGATTCAAAACAAAGATGGAGACAATTGTAGGTCTTTATGGTAAGGGAAATGAAACCATCTCCCAGTGCTTGTAAGATTGTGTCTGGTCTTGAGTGACAATTGTCATTGCATGCATTGTCGTCGTTAAAACATGCTACATTAATTTGGACTAGTCAGATTGGCAATGACAACGTTTGTTTGCATTCCAAAATTATTTTTGGTGATGACAAAATCCATTTGTCTTTGTGTGTGGCAGAGGAAAAGGTGAGAAACTTGTATTTGTATGTGAGCCCCAGTTTTCGATGTGATAGTTGCAATGGTCTCTTGAAACATATCGTGGGCTACAACGCGCTCACTCCCACATGAGCAACATAATAAATGGATCCCCAAATCATCGATGGTATCACCAAATTGGCATCATGAAAAATGTAAAAAATATGATGTGGTATACCAAAACAAATATGAAATGCTATGAAAAAATGGGTGGAGGATAAATAGAATGAAGGGGTGCTAGGACAAGTTGAAAACCAAGCCCCTATTGTTGGACCTGCACAAGAGCAAACATGTGCCCACACAACATTCAAAAGAGCATCTATTAGAAGCAAAGTAAATTTTTGCTCGTGTAATTGATCCATCAAAGAATATTGCATTTGGAGATAGGACTACACTACTAGACTCTCGAAAGGCAAGACATGTGATTAGACGACAAAATTGTTTCTAATGATGAACATAGTTGAAAATAGAAATTATGTTCAACCAATGAGGAATTGGAGCATCCACCTAATAAAACTTGTGTTTCTTCTTTTAGGGAGGCTTTTTGGTATGGAGGGGGCCGGGAGAGGTGAGTTGTTGAATTTTTTGTGTTCCCAATGTGTTCCCAACAAGTTTTTGTTGTGTTCCCAACATGTTCTCAGTAGCACCTCAAAGTGACGGTTTTTCCAAATCTCATTACAAACAAAAGCCCTTCAACTACTAAGTGGGCTAGAATTGTTTCTCTTGGGAGGTGGATGCTAGAAACTACCACTATGGTCTACCCTTATAGTAATAAAGAAACAAAGGAACAAACCAAATTGTGAACAAATTAATTCAACAAGATGACTTTCCACACATAATTGCTGCTGAAAAGAAAACAGAAGAATTTGGCAATATACATAGGTACGTATTATTCATGCCAGAAGGTCATCTGTGCAGCCTCCATGCCCCACGCCTGTGTGGCCTCATACACTATTGTTATCTGTATATTGGGAATTATCATTTGAGATCATGATGATCACAATGTCCTCCCTTGGGAATTTGTAAAAATGTGATACAACCATCATCCAAAATCTTACTCAATGATGTTGAACATATCTGAGTGAGGTTATCTCATCAATAAGGATTGAATATGGAAGCTGACAAAGCAGTCGGTGTCAATTGTCCACCTTCCTCATACCCAACATACTCTTGGAGGAGCCATTTGGACATTTCATGCTTCTCCATCTGCCAATGCTCACACCAATGCAGATTGACTAACACCTGATGGTGCCAATGTTTAGAAACTTGCAAACAGCTGATACTTGCAAGTTAACACCCCCACAAATCTTTCAAAGTCTAGTCACACACCTTGAACCTGTGGTAGTTGTCAAAATAGTTCCAGTGCCCACAAAATTTGTGGTAGGTAGTCCAGTACCTTGGCAGTCCAAGTGAACACTTTAGGCAGCACCTTGTTGAACACTCTCCCACATCCTCCATGCTCCCACAATTTTGTGTACATGTAGTCAATGATCCTACACCACCCCCACCAAGACATTGAACTCATAACCACTTTGAGAGGCACACAGTCATGAACAAACATAATCCCCAACAGATAAGCTCATTGCCCCATTGATCCTCACCTTCAAGGTCATGCGTCAATTGTGCCAACAAATGTTGCATTGCCCAACAAAGTCCAGGTTCTGAATTATGAGTTATATGACAAATTGTAGTGATCTGCACTGCCCAGACAGCAATTTGGGATAGCAACTAATAATGTGCTAAAACAAGAATCTGAAGCTTGATTACCATGTACAAAGAGTTTAATACAGATTGCTTCTGTACATAAAAGAAGATTGTTTGCTGACCCAACATCGGAGACTTCTTACTGTTCAGTGCGTAAATAGTGATCAGTGAAATAAGTGATGTAATCTTAGTTGTCATTCTGAAGATCCATGAAAAATCCTAGAATATGTCATGCAGTGAGTCCAACAATTGCATATTACAACATACAAATGCAAAAAATCCTCTGATTTCTTGGATGTAATAGATTTAAGACCAGCTGAGGTCTAGGGTGAGGGAGTTTAGGGTTTAGGAGGTTAGGGTTTTGTAAGATAAGAATCACCTCTTGCTTGAGAGGACGATGAAGTTCATGCTAATAGTCATTCAAGTAACACAGGTCAGAGCTATCCACAACCCACACCATTCGATCTGTTTGCTCGCAATAGTTTTCGCTAATAGGATCAAAGCGTTTTTTGACCACCATCATTCCATATATTAAGGTGAAAGCTGGCCAAACCAAAATTTCAAGCATCCATCAGAAGCTTCTGGTTTTAGTAGTTGGGAATTGAACACAAAATGGAGCTTGAGAAAAATGAAGGACTAGATATGGAATACCAAATGCTCACTTATTTTGACAAGTTCACTTTTTCAGGTTCATTATTTCCTCAAATTGCCATTTCCTATTTGTCAAGTACACTTTGCCAAAATGCTACATTCCCAATTCCACACATTCCCATGTTGCCAACTCCACATTGCCTATGCTATGTTGCCAAACTTTACATTAACCCATTCCCAATTCCACATTGCCAAATCCACAACTCCACATTGTCAAATTGTCAACTTCACATTGCGAGCATTTCATTGTCAACTTGTCGAATTGACTTCATTTTTTTTGGTGTGCCCCCTTTTTTCATGTATTGCACTTAAAAAATTAAATATTTTGGATGATGCCTAAAATTGATTCCTTGGGTGACCAAACAAGACTTTGTTGGGATTTTTTATCCACCCTAATACCTAGTGCACAAATGTCCTAGCCACAAGTCTACCTACCCACCTAGGTTGCTTGCCCACCACCTACCTCCCATCATCATGAAAGAGAATCAAAATAAATTCAAGAATATCCACATTAGTGATATGCATATGGTTAATTGAGAAAGGTTTAATTACCTTGGCAAATATAATATTTTTAATTTTTTATTGAATAATTAAGAACATTTTGTCCAAACACAATATTGATATATTGGGTGAAACATAAAATTTTCTTTCATTTGATAGTGCAAAAATGTTTGCCCAATATAAAGTTATATTTATATTATTTTGCAAACACACCAAGTTATGATATTTTCCATGTGGTGAGATTGCTTTGATCATAGTCAAAGAATTGATTTTTCTCACATGAATTTTCGCACTATGGTTGGAAAAATAATTGTGAAAACTTGTAAAACAAAATTTTATAGTGCAAATTCAAAGAAAAATGCCCAAAAAATGGAAAAAATCACCAAAGTTTTTAGACCACAAAGTTGAATTTTTTTTAAAAAACATTGATTCTAGTGTAATTAAGTATATTTAAATTGTGTTGCCTATCAAGCATCATTAAAGTTGGGGATATGGATTGGGTCTTAACCAATGTTGGGCAGTTCTTGATTTTTATGAAAAAATATTTAGTTCTGGTATTTTTTAAGAATTATCTTTTTTGGTTCTAGTCACGGTTCCACAATTATCTAGAACCTAGAACTTGATTCTGGATCTGGTATTAAAAAATTAAGAACCGAATTCCAGTTTTGTGAACTTGGCAACGTGCACTTGTCGACTTGACAATGTAGACTTGGGCATCTGACAACGTGCACATGTAAACCAGCAAACTTGACAATGTGCACTTGTAAACATGAAAATTGTCAATGTAGGTCAATGTGGGCCAATTGTGGGCCTACGTAACTAGGGAAGTAGGTACGTATGTAGGAGGTAGGTGGGTGATAGGTATTAAGTACATAAGAGGTAAGTAGATGATAGGTAGGCAACCCATGTGGGTTCTTTAGGTAAGTAACCTAGGTGGGTAGGTAGCCTTGCGGGTAAGAGGTTGGTGCACTAGGTAGGTGAGTAGAAAAAAGATCCCACAAAGATCTTGTTTGGGCACCCAAGGAATGAATTTTAGGCATTGGGCAAAATATTAAATATTTTTAAGGGGCAATGTGAAAAAATGAGGGCATCACAAAAAAAAAAATGAAGTCCATTTGGCAAGTTGAAAATGTAGCTCTTGCAATTGTGGAGTTGATAATTTGGGAATGTGGAATTGGGAGCATTTTAGCAAAACACTTGCAATTGGAGTTGAGGATTCGGCAATGTGGAATTGGGAGTGGATCAATGTGGAGTTGGCAACATAGCACAGGCAATGTGGAGTTGACAAGTTGGGAATGTGGAATTAGGAGCATTTTGGTAAAATGCTCTCAATGTGAAGTTGAGAATTTGACAATGTGGGATTGCTAGCATTTTGGCAAAATGCTTGCAATGTGGGGTTGACAATTTCACAATGTGGAGGCCTTACAATTTGGGAATGTGGAATTAGGAGCATTTTGGCAAAACCCCTTCATACTTGTGGCAACTATGCAAACAACACTTTACGACCATACTCTGTCTACATGTAACCATAGCCTGCTTACATAACTGCCTCATGAGGGAACATGGGCTTGACATCAAAGTAACTCTCTTTGAGCGAGGGAATCCCTTGAAATAGCCACCCTTGGCTCCTACCTCAGGGGTGCTTATTTTGAGAACTTCACTCTACTCCACAGTTACGGAACACCTTCCCCTTCTTGAGTGAGACATCTTAGAGCATCTGCAATGTTGCTCAGTATGTGACTCCAGACAGTAAAAGTGATTACGAAAAACTCAAAATGTGCCGGTTTAGGTCAGGAAATTGGTTTTTCCTGCACCAAATTAGTAGGCAAATTAAACCAAGAATTTTTTTAGAATTGAATTCAGAGTCCCTGATTTTGTCTAAGCATCAGATATTCATTCATATTTAGAACGCATTTACATGAATTTTGGAGTGTTTACGATGGTATCAGTGTGAGTTCAACAGCTGTAGAGAATTGCAACTGGCAGCTTTTCACGTACCTACCTCCCTAGTACCCTTGGCAGCAGCTAATGGTATTTCAGTACATTTCAAAATATTTTAAATTGTTCCTCCTCAAAAATCTGGTCTTTGAAAAATTATATATTTCGAAAATTTTCAGCATTTTAAATAATAATATAATTTGTGCCAAAGCCACAAGGTATTAATATTTTTTTAATTTTCAGAGGTTTTGTAATTTTCAAAAATAAAAAGAAAAAAGATTTGTGAAGAGTAAATATATGAAATCTTCAGAGATATTCAATTTGTTGATTTAAAGAACTCAAAATTAATTAATTAATTATTGACCGAGTGCTAAATGTTTTTTGCAAAGTTGGCAAGGTAGTACGGAATTCAAAGCATAGTACTACAGAATTCAAAGCTTGACCCTTTAATTATAGAAAACATTCCTTTTTTCTTTTCTTTTTTTTTGGGTAGCCAAACTGGCGATTCATCCTGGAGAAGATTCAGCCAAAACTGGCTATAAACCAGATATGAGAACCAAAACTTTAATCATCATTCTACATCTTTTATTGGCTAAAAAATGCTTTAAACCAAAAATTAGAAATTTGGAAATTTTAATTATTTCTTTTCCGTCACTTTTGGTGATTGAAAACATTCAAAATCACTTCATTCTCAAGTTTTTAAATTGAAATAGCGCCAATAAAAGAACACTGAGATTTTATCCTGTAACCAACGCTTCTTCTTTTTTCGTGGTTAATTTCTTTGGAGAATTTTTTTTTTTAAAATCTATAAAATATTCCCTTTTTTCAAAAAACTCGCCCAAAATCGAAAAAAATCTTAAAAGTCGCCATATTTTCTACACATTGTTCAAGCAAACAGCCAGGATATAAAAGGATTTTAATAAATTTCTGCTTTCGTGGCTGGTCTGTAGCCAAAGGTGGCTAAACCTCCTTGTGGATGATTGGTAATTTGGCAACACCACACAATTGGGAAAAAGAAAAAAAATGCTTTGATAGATAATTTTATTTCCAAGATTTATAAATTATATTTATAAGATCTAGAAATTTTCTTTTTTACTTTACAGGATAGAATTACTACTACCTACCCAGGGGTAAAAAGCTTTAAAAACCTAAGGTGAACTAGGTTTCTCTTCATCCATATTAACTGAGTCGTCACCAGTCTTGAGGAATCATCCGTTCAACGCTGGTCAGTCTGACCGCCCTCTCGGGTTCGTCCGACACAGGTCTACAGTGGCTTGCCAGCGCCGCTCGCTGTGCGCGAGAGCAGCTCTTGAGCGCTGAGCTATAATTACGTTGCAAGCTCTCATCTGCAGACATTCAAAGCAGGAGCATCGATAGTCGATAGAGAATTCAAGACTTAGAAGAATCGCTGAACTGAGTTCTGGTGCTGTAGAGAATTGATCAGCGACAATCAGCAGCTTGATCAGTAGTCTTGAGCTGTAGTGCTAGTCGAGCGAAATTGAAGCTGATCTGCAGCACCTACCTCGAGCCTAGGAAACCGAATCTCTGTGAAACAGTGGGATTTTACCTTTTTTTTCTTTTTTTTCTTCAGTGGAGATCATGAGCTAGACGGCAGAAATCATGGACATAGCGTCTACCAATTTGCCTTCGGGTGATCAGCTCATGCGGGCAGACCTTCTAACAAGAAAGCAATTGTGGTCTTGGGAATCTCTCCTTCTGTTGCGGCTTGTGAGCATTCTTACTCTGTTGTTGTTTGTGAAAATGATTTTTGGAGGAGCTGGAGGACTGCAACGACGAAAGCCGATGAAGCTCCGGCTACCGCCAGGTCCTAGACCGTTGCCCATAATTGGGAACATGCATCAGTTTGGTGATAAGCCGCATATCAGTCTTTGGAACTTGGCAAAGAAGTACGGTCCCATTATGTACCTGAAATTGGGTAGTCAAGGAGTCGTGGTGGTGTCCTCTGCCGACGCTGCACGAGAATTCGTCAAAGTGCAAGACAAAGTGTGGGCTGGACGACCGTCGCCCCCAGGAGCTGATATCTTCAAGGAGAATATCCAGAACATCGTGTGGGCGCCCTACGGCAACTACTGGCGGCATTTGCGCAAGATTTGCACCATTGAACTTTTCACCAGCAAGCGCTTGGAGAGTTTCCGTCCTCTCCGAACTCAGGAGTTTGGCCAAATGGTGAGAGCTATCTGGGAGGATAGCCAGCAAGGAAAAGTCGTGGATCTTGCAGTCAAGATTAGTCATCTCTCTTTCAACAATATGACTCGCATGTTGTTGAACAAAAGGTAAGGAGAAAAACTGCTTGTTGTTTTTTCTTTTTTGGCTCCATTGCAAAATCGACCACGAAAACACTGATTTGATTTCCAGGGCGATCTGCTGCCAATCAGTTTTGTTGAACTAGCTAGCTACTGAATATCCGGGGATGAGAATTTACTTTGCAGATTCTTTGGAGTCAACATGTCGGGCCAAGAGGAGGCTTTCAGATTCAAGGAATTGAATACAAGATTCTTGTCACTAGCAGGAGTGATCATCATTGGCGATTACATCCCATGGTTGAAGTGGATCACGGTGGTGACTGGTTTCAACAAGTACATGAAGAAGGTGAAGGCAGATGTGGACGACATGCTTCAGGAGTTTCTGGAGGTGAAGAAGAATGGAAAACTCTGCGTGAATAATGAGCTCCAAAATGACGACTCCACTACTCCAGCTACAGCTGCCAACAAGAATCAGAATCATCCCGACGACTTTGTAGATATTCTGCTCCGCCAACCTGCAGAAGATGGAACCGGTCATCTAGCTGATAGCTCTATCAAAGCTGTGATCCAGGTAAAAGCAAAACACACAATACAATCTGATCTGTCAGTGTACAGTTCATGGACCTGATCTGGCTTCTTCGCATTATAAAAGCTTGGCAATCGTTACAAATCTTTGCAGCTGTGTTGCTGGAATCAAATTGCAGAGCTTTAAACATTTGTGATCGTTCTAAAATTTTATTGTGGAAATTTTTCTAGGACATGATTGTTGCAGGAACAGACACATCATCCAACATAGTGGAATGGGGAATCTCAGAGCTTGTCCGACACCCAGAGGCGGCAAAGAAGCTACAAGAGGAGCTAGACAGAGTAATAGGAAAGGAGAGAATAGTAACTGAGACAGACATCCCCAATCTTCCATATCTAAATGCAGTAGTGAAAGAGACGTTCCGTTTGCACCCACAAGCTCCACTCAACATACCACACAAATCCATCCAAGACACGACATTGGGAGGCTTCGATTTCCCAGCCAACACAACGCTATTCATGAACATCTACGCCATTCAGAGGGACCCGAAATGGTGGGAAAGACCGGAAGAATTCGACCCCGAAAGATTCATCAAAAACCCAGAGATCAATGTCACTGGCAACCATTTCCAACTGATTCCCTTTGGATCTGGCCGCCGTCAATGCCCTGGAATGCCGCTGGGTCTTTTGTTCGTGCAGATGGGCTTGGCTCGCCTCATGCACAGCTTCCAATTCTCTCTTCCCGACGCCGCCGACCCCGCCACTCTGGACATGAGCCAGAGCTTCGGCCTAACTGTGCCGCGCACAAATCCGCTCAAACTTGTTTGCAAACCCCGTTTGCCTAACCACCTCTATTAATTAAATAAGCCCGCAAACTGCTAACTCTCGCAGTTAGTTAATTGTTAGTTAACCGACGGATTCTTAGTTAACTCATTCTTTGTTCATTTTCATTAGTAACGGATGAACTAATTTAATGGTGGCTGCTTTTAGTGGTTTTTATTATACTAGTGGGTACCGCTTAATTGTTTCAACCAATTAATAACTCTTGTTGTTGTTCTGTCTGTGTACTCCAACTATACAATATTTTGGTGTATTCAATCTTTTGCTTTTCAACATGTTATATTTTTAATATTGAATAAAATCTCATTACTTTGCAAATTAACGATGTTTTTAGAGATAAAAAAGAGGTTGGGGTTGAAAGAAGGCCCCCCCAAGGGATATATTTTGACGAATATTTTTATTATATAAGCAATATTGGACGGGTATTTGATATGTTGAATAATTTCTACGTCTGGATATTTGTAAAATGAAAATTAAAAGAATTAAAACTCAGAGTCAAAGAATCATAAGTTTCGAGTATTTGAAAAAAATTCAAAATCAAAGAACTGTTGCCGGTTCTGATTATTTCAAAAAAACCTCACAAAATTGTCGAGTTTCATGAAAACCCTAAAAAGAGGAGCCAGGCAGGTTTTGGGCGGTTATTTTACTTTTCAACTTGGGATCTGGGTTTCAAGACCTCAACAAACGAACAGACGGAATTTAAGTTTCGAAATTTAGGTTTCAAAACTTTGATAGACGAACAGATGAAATCTGGGTTTTAGGACTTCGATAGACAGACGAACAGACAACACAATCAATATATATGATAGTCTCTTCCTGGATTTATTAAGTGGCTAAAACAATGTTTAGCTAGCTCATTTTAATACATTTTTTTAAATTGCCACTTATTTGATTTTAGTTAACTAGTGGCTACTTCCCAGCAGTGATTTTCTTTTTGGGTGCTGATTTTTGCCCAAAATGTGAGAAATAAAACTAAAAAGGGGAATATTGTTGTAATATTCCCATTTTTTATCTGAAAAAAATCACCAAATTTCGAAAAGCATAATTCTGAATACTGTATTTGATGCATCTGGACTCTGATTTTGGTCTGGTAGTATTTTTTTAAACTAGCATTTTTTAATACTATTTAGACAAGTTCTAAAGATATGTTGCCATTTAATGCTAATTCCCTCTTGGGATGCTAGCCAATATCAGAAATTTGAAAAAAATATCAATAGTAGCAAGTAGCTTTTTATGAACTTCTCTAGCTTAATTATTAAGTGGCTAATCAACAAGAAGCTACTAAATTTTTGTTTTCTTATTAAATTAACTACCAGTTAATTGATTGTTAGTTAGCTAGTAGCTGGCACTAGTGTTGTTGTTGGTTTTTTTTTTTTCCTCAAAATTTTGGTGTAACAAAAGTTGCAATCACTCGATATGACGATCTACCCAAATTCGACTACCAACCACGTTGCTATGCACTACTAGTGACAATCAGTTTTATTATTTTCCCGTGTGTTTTCATATGGTTTTTAATAATTTATCATAATCTATGTCTATATTAAATTAAAATTAATATACATTTCATGGACTTGAAAAGATATATGTTAATTTGGTTTTTCATATCCATTTTGGTGGATAGCCTGGGAAAAGAGTGAGGTAGTTATAAAAAAGAGGCAGTTATTAGGAAAGATGAGAGATAGTTATTAAGAAAGTTAATAAGAAAAGAAAAGCAATTATTTTAAAAACAATGAAATAGTTAGGCTTGAAAATGAGGTAATTATTTTTTAAATTTTCTTTGAAATGGTCCATGAACAAACCATAGGAAGGATTCCAAAACAAAAATCTCCCATATATCAATTTCAGTAACTTGTTGATGAAATTATGAAAATACAAAGATTTAAAGATCCTTCAAAACTTTTTGGCTACATTTTGAAACCTGCGGTAGAATCTTGGCAATCAGAAAATCTATAAGGATTTGCTCTATTGCTTTCTTCCAAAAAATAAATTGTGAAATTTGGCACCAAATAAAAGTTTGGTGGCTATACATACAGTCGAGTAGTTTTTATGAGCCCTCTCTCCAGGGCTTAATTATTAACTGGCTTATCAATTATTTAGCTACTTAAATTTATTAACTAGTAGTTAATTACAAGTTGATTTGATTGTTAGTTCTATGGTTGTGGAGCCGAGTGGTTTCTATCAGGGTTTCTTTTTCCAATTTTGTGATGTAGTCGAGGTGGCTATCATCTTGAAAGTGATTTAGCCAAATTTGCCCACATGTACTAATATGGAAGTGGGAAAAAATATAAATCTTTATATATTGTTGGCTACTTATGGAACTAATAGTAAAAATCTGACAATTGGTAGAAATTTGTTTACGGAATCTAGTGAATTTGGGCCATTTTATTCATCGAAAATCCTTCCTATTAGGTTGAAATCATATTTTAGCCAAAATTCGCCTGTAAGAGAAAGGCTGGTTTTTATGAACCTTTTTGCAGTTTTCTATTTTCTCCATTTTGTCAAAAACATTTTTTTAATGAATTCTCTGTCACAAATTCACTGTTATTTTGAAAAAAAAATTGCCAAAAAGAAAGAAATTTACCAAAAATAAATCTTCAAAAATCGTCACAATTGCCTGAAGATTAAAGGGTGCTTCAGATTTTCTACTCTAATACACTATTTTCAATACACCATTTTGAATATTGTTTTTTTTTTTGATACACTGCCACTTGGGCTTAATTATTAACTGTATAAATCAACCTTTTAGCTAGTTAATTCTATTACCTATTTATTAATTGCCAATTAACTTAACTAAATATTGCTTTTGAACACAAAAGATTTAAAATTGAGAATTAGAGAAATAAGCCAAGAGCTTGTTTCTTTATGTCATAACTATGTGTATCTCTTTAGAAAGTGGTGATTTGCATTAGGGTAAGCTAATTATGTTTGTTGTTAACTGGTGGCTGGTTTTCAGTATTTCTCGTGAGTTAAGCTAGTTTAGTTATTAATTAACTCTGCTGCTAGTTCAAACTTGAAATTCCTAGTGAGATTCTCCAAATTTGTTTCCAAATTAATTAAATTTTGAGAAAAAAAAAATTATTGGTGACAACCTTGTAGAGGACTTGGCAAAGAAAACACATTGGTGGCATCCTTGGGAACATGTGAGACACATGTGGAACCCAATGTGAACATTGCTAGAACTTGTTAAATTGCAAGGTTAAATAAGGCATAGTACACACCAAGTAATTTATCTTGGAATTAAAAAATTTGGAGATTTCAGCTATATATATATATAGTCGATGAGAATTCAACTTTGGGCAAAGAATATGGGATAAAGCATCCAATGTAATTGGAAACAAGATCACATGGGTTTATGGGTTTTAAGGTCATGTTGCACCTTGTGGTTCACAACTAAACCTTAAATTTTTTACTATTATTTCAGTTTTTACAATTATTTTATTATTATTTCCTAAAGACATTTTTATATTTTAAAAGCTCTTATAATTAGTGGTTTTTATTCAATTTTTTGATATTATGTTATTGGTTGGCACCCAAGAAGGATTTAGCATTAAATGGTGACATGTTTTAGAACCAAAGTTTATGTAGCTAAAAACAATTCAAGATTTCATTTTTTTCATAAAATGGAATATGATAACTTAATTTGTAATAAAATATCAATATTTTGAGTTAATAAAATTTAATTGAAATCATATTTTAAAATAGGAATGAAGTTTAAGAAAAAAGTAATCCATAATGAACTTTTGAAATGATGACACTATGTTTGTCATGTAAATAGAACGAAAAATGTGAATACAAAAAATATGTCATCGTAATGTCAAAATTACAATTTAAAAATAAACCACCATCAATTGAGGAATTTAATAATAAAAATGTATTGAAACTTTTTCAATACAAGAAATTTTTATTTTCAAAATATTAAATGCTATGATTTTCGTCATTTTTATCATTTATAATCCATTTCACATTGAAATATTCAAAATTTCACATGAATTTTTGAACCAATCACAATATTTAATTCATGACAAATTTCTCATCATCTACAAAACCCTTTCTCAAGGGAGGAGAGAAGAGAGAGTTTGTAGCTGTGTTGTGCACAAACCAAACAAAACCCTTGACATGATGCAACATACTACAATGTGCACTGCTTGAGCCAAAGCTTCATCTACATCAATACACAATCAATATCCAATAACCAAATACATAGCAAATGCATCTTACTTCCAAGCACTCAGGTATCGTAAACAACCACATGGTTGGCCTTGATTTCTTTAGCAGTTTTTATAGTCTTTTTACAATCTTATTTTTCCTATCACCTAGTGACTATTGATGAGGCTCCAATATTTTGTCTTTTCTTGTGAAAAGTTTAACTCTCTTCGTTCCATATAGATGCATGGAGGCTGCCTATCCATCTTTTATGAGCAGATGAATGTTCACATATCACTCACACAGTGCTTCAAGGCATGATGGAAACTGCCCGTTCATCTTATATGAGCAGATGAATGTCCACATGTCACTCACACAGTGGTTGAAGGTTGAGCCAAAAATTTATCCCCAAATCCAGCACCGATGCGTAAGCTCTTCCCTATGGGCAGCACCAACAAAAGGGATCAATGGATTAAAACCCTGAGTTAAATTTCTGAATAAATCAATATGAACATAGATTATTTAGTGTCTATCTCTTATTAGGAGTCATCACAAAAACATCTCAGCATTGGTGAGAGATGCTCTTTGCACTTATACCATCCTTGCACATTGTTCATCAACCTTGTCCTTGCATCAGAAAACAAAATCCCAGGTCAAAACCTCATCTTCACCTACATACAAATATTTGCACATTTTCATCAACTTTATATTTGAAAACAAATTCCCCATTCGAAGCTTTGAGATGAATTTTGGCCTAGGTCATATTGTGTTGTACCATGTTTTGAAAGGGTTGTATTCCACAGGGTTGCCAACCTCATGTCCCAAAAGTATGTACTAGCACAGACCTCCCATGTTTGGGCCTCCCAATAGAAAATCCTGATTATAGTTCCCCATAATGGGCTTGAAACACCAGCTGACAGCACATCTCACATCCCTCACACTTGGCCTGCACATATCAGATGCCATGAAGACTTGCCAGAGCATTGTCCCCAATTGTATACAACAAACCATGGAAACACAGTTGAGTGTCCCAGTCACTTCACCAAAATCATATATTCTCACCATCAAAACGAACTACCTAAAATTGTGTAACAGATTCAGACTACACTCAAGACTATAGACACATGTTGTCAGGCTTTATAATCCACACAGTCTTGGGTTAGCATGCCCGCATCACACAGCACAAGAGAGCTCCTAATTGACTTGACTGAGCATCCCCAAAAATGTTTTCAGCAAACATGGAAAACAGAGAGGAAAGTGCAAATAGAGCAGTGCAGTGAAAAAGAAACTCTTCACAAAATCTGAATCCCCATGCTTGCTCACTGCATCTTGTCAAAGATACAACATTCATCCTTACCCCAGAATCTCAACCCTGCCAGATAGAACACGTAAACTCAAGACCCCTCAGTGTATGCACTTCAAATTGATACACAGCAAAACCCCATACAGCAACAAATGGTATCACTTTCATGTTCTGAAGTCACCCTCCAAGCCACCTCACCTCCCTCCTCACTCCAGTCCCAAACATGTACAAGAGTTCCTCTCTTCTATCGCCATGCAGACAACCTCAAAGCTCTCTGCTTCACCTTCACATCTCCTTTGTTGAAAGCTCCAACACCTGGCACACAACAAATCCTCCAATGCTGGCATCTTGCAGAATCCAAAATGATTAAATATAACCACCAAAAACAAATGAGCTTCATGTCTTCGGGCACACTTACAAGTGCACAAAGCACAAAGCACAGATCGAGGGAGTGACAATTTTGCAGCTGTTCACTCCTTGTTACAAAAAAAGTTAAAACCCTGTAGAGTATACTCTACAGCCTACCTTATTTTCATGTTACACCAAAAAGTGAGAGATTTGTTATTTTCCTCTTCTGAACATCCTATTTACCTTACATTACGATCAAGCCAGGGATAGCAAGGATGAGCACATCAACTGGTAGTCAAGAGAGTGGAAAAGAGACATGTTACTTGTAGTGAACACCCCAGAGGCTTGCCCTATAGATGGCCATGCCCTCCTACATCAGGCCTTGGTCAAACTTCTTCCATAATCACAAAAAAACAACAATCAGACCCAGCAAGACTTCACACAAGCACACAACCCTCAAGTGCTGCTCAGCCTCCCTCAACACTCACAGCTGGTGTTTGAGCTAGCTACAAGTGTCTGCCACATACCAGCAACACAAAAGACAAACAAAAGCATTGGAAAATCTTCACTCAAGGGTCACATCCCATCATTCTTCTATTTATAATCATTGCCAGAAAATGAACCAAAATATTGGATGAAATGAGGAAGAGTGCCCCTGAAACCAGTCATTCTTCACAATATGCCTTCAAAAATTTTAGGATCCATAACTACAAGAGAACGTATAGATGAAGTTGCAAGATACTAAGTGGTCCATCTACTTAAGGGCTCCAATCACTACTGTAATACTTATTTGGAAGCCCTACCCAGAACTTAAATGCTTCAGCTGCATCCCTTTTCTCCTCACTTTTGTCTCTCCGACGTTGAGAGGTATGTTGACTAGTATAAAGGTCAGAGTAAAGTTCAATAAACATACGCTTGTATTTAGTCTTATCAGCCAGGATCCTGTTGTCTTCCATGCATGCGACTATTTCTAGTGCCCGTTGGAAATACCCAGCCCGGACACATGTATCAACTAAACAATCAAGCAGAACCTCATCTGGTTGAAGTGGCTCCAGCCCACTTCCAATTTTGGCCTCTGTTCTCTCTTTTATTTCATTCCAAAGAACTAAAGCTTCACCCCACATACCTGCCCTTGCAAACCCCTTCACAAGCATAGTGTATGTCACCACTGTTGGATGCAACCTGAAAGCAAAACCCTCTTGTCAGATTGACATGCAAAGAAAGTTCTGTAGACTCCAAAACCTGTTAAACCTGTAAATTGAAAGCTGAAATGCAAATGATTAGTGGGCAAAAACTCAATTAGGGATTCAATCTTCCTTCAGGGTTTAAACTTTCAGTCTTAACAGATCTTGAGTGTAAATAGTCTATGAGAAAAAAAAATATGGCACAAGAGGTACCTGGCTTCCTTCATTCTTTTAAATGCAGATTTGGCATCTGCCATTCTATCTGACTGACAAATGCTGTCTATGAGCACATTCCAGGCGACTGAATCTGGCCGCATCCTGGGGTCTGCCTGCATTTCCTCAAATACTTGGTGCACCAACCGAGGCTGCCCACTCTGCCCAAATGCTTTCATAAGTGTTGTGTAGCTGACTTCTGATGGAGCAATCCCACCCTCCCGCATCTGTTGAAAATGTGCTAGTGCTGCGACATTATCACCACTCTTTATGCACCCATTTATCAAGGTGTTATATGAAACAACATCTAAAGAAATTCCTGCAAGTTTCATGTCTGCGACTAGAGAATATGCTTTCTCCATATTTCTGGATCTGCAGTAACCACTGAGTAAAATGTTGTAAGTGACAATATTTGCTGGGACTTTCCGCAGTCTCATTTCTCTAAGAATGCTATGGGCTTCATCCATAAGGTTTAGCCTTACACAGGCAGCTATGGCTGTAGTATAAGTCACCTCATTTGGTGAAACATTGGGGTCAAACTTCTGTTCCATGGCCAACAGAAAGTCCATTGCATCACCCACTTGCCCTTCCTGTACATAACCCTTCATCAAGGTGGTGTATGTGCGAACATCAGGCCGTAATCTATCACCCCATCTTCTTTCACCGGCCACAGAGCCAGCATCTTCAGACCTTGCCCTTTCCTCCTGCCGCTCTGGACTCCAGAACTTCAATATGCGGTGTCTTTCACTTTTTAATGAAATTCCTCTATATTCAACTACAGAGTTTTCAGCTTGACTATGGGAAGAAGAAGATTCACACTTCTCATGATGCGCTTGAACATTCTTTTGTGGCATCTTCCAGAATCTCTCTACAAGGGACTCTGCAGCCTCAAGGTCACCTAGACCAACATAAGCTGCAACCAGAGAATTCAGTGTTGATTGATCTGGTTCCACTCCAGCCTCTTCCATCCTCCCAAAAACACCCTTCAATAACTCCATTTGCTCTGTTCTGGCATAAAGTTTAATCAACACATTGAATGTAAGTGTGTCAGCAACAACACCAAATCGAGGCATCAATCCTAAAATTGTGTTTGCTCTATCCATTAACCCTAATGTTGCACAAGCATTCAACACAGCATTGAATGCACCTGTGTCAGGTCGCATAGTGTTCATAGACAACTCTACAGCATCCGGGGCTCTAAAATACAGACAAATATCATCAAATAGTTCTAAAGCAAGAAGACCATCATCCGGCTGCCGTCCCAGGCGAGAAACAATAGCACTCCAGATTTTGACAGGTGGGTATAGATCCAGCTCCAGCATAAGTCGCACAATCCTCAGGGCGTACCTTGCTGCACCTGCCCGGGCAGACGCCATTGCTAAAAGCCCTAACGAATCTGAGTCTAACTGCCTAATCTTATCTTGCTTCCGAAGGTCACTTAATATTCGCTGTGCCTTTGAAAGGCTTGACGGAGTGCCATGGTGTGAAAGCTGTGCAACAAGCCTGCTTAAGCACTCCCTACTAGGTTCTATACCCTCTCCTTTCAAGGTTTGCAATTGCATCCAGGCATCATCTGTCCGCCTTTCTTTCAAGGCCCTGAGCATTTTTTCCTGCAACAAAAGAGGTGAGCTTGTGTCCTCCATGCTCAAAGCAGGCCCTATTGGACTCTTTCCAGTAGGACTTACTTTCTCTGGACGTGCTGCTGGCTCTCCAGATGCCTTTGAGGCAAACTTAACCTGTGAATTTTGTTGCAACCACAACAATGAATCAGCAACTAGAAACAGGCAAAACTCATAGAGGGCTTACTCTGAAATTCATGCTCTTAATTGCTTTTGAGCACTCAAGTGACAGAAGCACACCTTCTGATGATCTATAATATTCCACTTGTCCGAAGAATCTTCAGATACAGTACCACCACCCAGAACCATGTTGGTTGTCTGTGCTACCCTCCCTTCCGCCGTTGACACCTCTGCAAAACCCCTCCCCAACACACAACAGTAAGGTCTGAAAACCTCTTGCAAGCTTGACAATTACAGCCATTGCAACAAGAATTGAACAAGGCAAACATGCATCTGCATCTAGATGACACATCATTAGTTCAGATTCTTGCGAAGGCCCTACTGACATAGCTATTATTCCAATGCTCATCATCGTGAAATACCCCAACATCTGAAGATCAACTCTCAACTGTCTTCTGTTGATCTTTGATAGCACAAGATATGCTCAGACATGGTTGCTGCTTCATGGCACAAATCCAAGCTTCAACCACGTGGAGAGACAGACAATCTGTAGATGCAGCACACATCGGCCACTCACATGCAGGGGCAAAGGAAAGGGGGGACATTGAGAGAGATGGCAAACCTGTTGTTATAGCTTTGCGAATTGCTTCTTGCGGCCGGCTTTGTCCTGATGAGCGACCTCCAGAACCACCACCCACGGCACAACAACACATTTCAAGGCATCTGTCCCTTCTTTGACAATCTGTCGCCGGCCCCTGATGATACCGCTGCCGCCACCTCCATGCGAAACCCGTCTGCAGTGCACTCGAGGAAGGGTTCAGAGAAGTATGAGACAAGCAGTAGTAGTCGTGGCTTCTTCTGGCGCTATGTGAAGAAGAAGAAGTGGTGGTGGTGGTACCTCCTGCAGCAGCAACAGCAACAGCAAGCCCCAGCTCCAACCCTTGCAGACACAGCCACATCTTCCTTCCTTTTCTGCTGGAATGATCAGAGCAGTAGGGATTGTAGCTTCTTTCCTTCCTCCTTTTGCTGTTCCTGCTTCTACACTCTGATTCTAGACTTCACGGATTTACAGAATTCGCGTGAAAGAGTTCCCAATCTCCTGCTTGCCGACTCCCGAGACTGCGAGCATGTCCATACAGAACCCATATCCACTGTCCTTACGACGAGAGAGAGAGCGCGTTCTTAGGGTCGTAGTCTGTAGGGCAAAAGACAGGTTTAGGGTTTAGGGTTTAGGGTTTAGGGTTCGTATCTTGTGACTTGGCGACCAAAAATTTAAAAAGGAGCTGCAATCTGTCCAAGGGAATTTTTTTGGCTAAAAAAGAAAAAAATAAAGGCTAAAAGTCTTCATATTTCAAGGAAAAACAAAGTGTGAACTCGCCATATTTACACCATAGGTTCTCTCATGTAACACGTCCCAACAGAGCCTAAGTGTCAGTTTCCATATTGACACAAAAAAGGAATAATTATAATTATTTTCCAAAAAAATAATTCGTTTTTTTTAATTTTGATTTTTTTTTTTTTGACTTTTTTTTTGCATGATCTAGGCTACTATGATATTGTTATATGAGTAGTGAAATTATTCATAGTGTATATAGCTTACAATAATTATGATGATTTTCAACATATGAACTTTCATATTTTCACCCAAAAAAAAAAAAAATTGTTTCACTATTTTGAGGATTATTTAATGATGAAACTAGCCAAATTTGGCTAAGTCCGCTTGTGGATGATGATTTTTTTTTTTCTCTCTTTTTCCAACTTGATGTGCTTTCTTTCCTTTTTCTAAACTTCCAACTTGATTTTTTTCTTTATTTTTTTTTTAAAAAAAATTGTCTGGAGATTAACAAAGTGAGTGTGTTAGGATTTAAAGGGCGTTTTTTGTGTTTGCTTTGTATATTCATTTCTCATTCTTTTTCTTCAAGCTATTGGACAATTTGAACAAATGAGTTCAAGAAATTATATAGAGATAGATGGGGTCAATTTTATTTTATTTTATTTTAACATTTTTTTTGTGCGTGTCAGCATGTAGTAGCCATTGGGCATTTGTGGATGAAAGACTCGGGTATTGTGAGTCAATCAATGGGTTCAGTTTTAGAGTGTTTCCACAACTATGGAACACTAGATGCTTGCATGGTTTGATCTTCTTGGTCTTGTTGGCCATCTCCAGGAGGCATAAGATTTGGGTACTCCAATTCACATTGTCAAGAATTATAGGTATATATATATGTGGTAAAGTTCCACACCGTCACTAGTTTAATGTCAAATGTCATTGAAAGAGTATTTACAATAACTTCATGCTAATTGGCTTCATCACTTTGAACGTGGCCTTTATAATAATATGTCATAAAGACTATATAGTGTGGCCTCTGCCATTGGCCCCAAGTGTGAACCTATTTACAAAATGGAGAAACTCAACATGTGAACATTGTTTTTGCAGTGCCTTTATCAATTTTTTGAATAGCCAAATATGAAAGGAAATCATGCTTGAATTGAATGGTAAGCCTTTCAAGTGTTACCACATTCTCAACTGATTTTTTCCTTTCCAAAACCTGGTTTTTTTGGAATTTATTTGAATTTTCAGCAGCAGAAATCATTTCAAAATCAATATCTCCCACATTCTGAATCCAAATCTTACCAAATGAATTCCATTAAATCTTGCTCGTCAAGATCTTTCCAACAGCATTAAAGACAACTCCTTCAAAATTTTCAGTGAAGAAATCATTGAATATTCAAGAACTTCTACACTGCAAGTCCAAACACAATGAAAGCAAGCCAATGCACCTCTCCTCCTCCAGAGCTTTTGAAAGAGAACAAGAACACGATCTGAAGGTTCGATGGATCTCATAAGTTCAAACAAAACAAACAAACTACCTTCCATTATAGATAGATGTGATAAAGTTCCACATGATCACTAGTATAATGTCAAATGTCATTGAAAGAGTACCTACAATACATCATGCTAATTGTTTCATCACTTTGAAGGTGGCCTTTTTAACATGTCACAAAGATATGTTGGTTTGCAATTAACATTTCTTTGTTCTCCTTTATTTCAACTAGGACTCAACACCAAGATCAATAATATATTGCTTCCAAATAACTAATGAATTTTTATAATATTATTTTGGGATATGAATTTTCAATTGTAATTTTCTTGGCAAGTAAGGAATATCAATATCAAACTGATAAATCCTTTCATAAGGTTGATGTTGTTGATTGGTGAGTTTAAGAGTGGTGCAAAGGACATTCATTCAAGTAGTGGTTGGACAACCACAAATGCAACAATTTGTTTACTACAAGGACTTAGAAGATGGATTTTGTGTGAGAGAGGGAAGGAAAAGAAGTAGAGAGATTTGGGAGTTGCAAGACAAAAAAAATGTGGAAGCTCCAAGAAGGTTTATAAACGGCCATGGTAGAGGAGGGAAAATGAACTACAACCAGAATCAACAATGGAGAAAGGGCAACAAAGCAAAATGTGGCAACGAATGACCGTGGGAAAACTATGATGAATGTTGTGATTGAACCCAGTAGTTAGTTCTCCCATTCGCAAGTACACATTTTGTCATTACGCTCTGGCATCACATGGGCCTGCCATCATTAGCGAGCTCCTGCAATGACAAGAAAATATTTTTTATGGGAAATTGGGGGGGGGGGGGGTTGGAGTCTTTGCTTCTTAGGGTTTTTTTTCTTTGGGGTGTTGTTTGAGTTTTTGCTTCTTAGGGGTTTTAGGATTGTGATTTTTAATTTATTCATTTTTATTATGGTTTCTTCTTTACGTTTCCCATCAGTGCGAAATACACCTTGTCCTCATTGTTCTGGCTTTTACATTTTAGGCAACCTTTCGAAGCATGCCAAGAATACCCATCCTCTTACTAGTCTCGTTTCCCAAGCTAGCTAGGTTTTTTTTTTTGGCAGGTGTCCCCCCTTCTTGTGCTTCTCACTGGTTCTATTCCTTTTAGTTATTGGGGTTGGCTTTAGGCTCAATCTGATTCCATTTTAGGGTTGTTGGAGTCTCGTTTCGCATTCCTTTGTTTGTTTCGTTGAATCCTTCAAGTCGTCCAAGACAAGGTGAGGCAAGATTTTCGCTTACCTCTTGATTGAATTGTTTGAAACTTGATGGACGAATTAACTTCGTTCATTTTCCTCTTGTTGCCACATTGGTGTTTATGTTATACTCGAAAAGGTCGTTCACGTCAACGAAAGGTTTTTGTTCCCCTTAGGAGGTTTATGGCAAGTGATTGGTCTTTTTTTTCAAGAAGAGTCTTCACGTGCCTCATGTGCACCCTATTTTCACCAGTCATGGGAAGACTCTTTGACCACTTGTTTTCATCAATGTCTAACTTTAAAGAAAGTCGATGAGCATAGTTGTGTAGCCAAAGTTCTCCAACCCATGACGCCCATTATTCTTGCGGAGGACACCATTGTTGCCCTATGCTAGCTACACCCCCTTCTTCGAACCTTGTTCTCCCTCCTATTTTTGACTATCAGCTTAAGCACATTTTTATCCTGGATATAACTATGTTTGCCTAAGCTTTAGCCATTACTCTTTGTTTATCTTCAAGTGGGTTATTTGGGAAAATATTTGAACATCTCTTAGGATGCCTCATACCAAGGACCCATCCTTAAGGTTTTTGGAATTATTATAAATTGTTGTTGCCATTACTCGTGGGATATCCCTAGGTTAGTGGCCTTAATGTTAAGGGCTAACACATTGTTAGCAATGGCAAAGGACATTGGTGGTCTTCATCTTCTTACCATAAGCAAGGTGTTTCTTCAACTTATTAGTCGCTCCATTGTCATACAATTTTGAAGGCCATTTCAAAAACACCTATTGTTGCAATTTTGAAATGATACTCTAAAACTGTTCATATTGTCCAATGGCAGTGTCCATTACCCTTGTCAATTTGGAATATCGACCTTAGAAGTTATGAAATTATTCATTTTGGCGTCTAAACCCTCTTCGACCTACAATCTAACTAAGTTGTGACATAAGTCAATGTTGAAAACGTTTTTAATAATGTTTCTTGAACTATTATTTTTTAAAAATTATGTGATGTTGAGGGGCCTTTAACATGCATTGTCCCTTTTACCATGTTGTTTTATGGTGCACATTCTTCCTTTTACTACTAACATGTGTGACATGTAGAAAGGGTCACGATTATTGAATCATCTTTAAGCACGAAGCAAGGTGACCCCTTATGAAGTCCTTTATTTGCTTTGGCCCATTATCAAGCTTTTTTAAAGACCATCGTGTAGGCCCCTAGCTATGTTTTTCCA
Source organism: Sphagnum contortum (assembly GCA_963920785.1). Taxonomy (NCBI): domain Eukaryota; kingdom Viridiplantae; phylum Streptophyta; class Sphagnopsida; order Sphagnales; family Sphagnaceae; genus Sphagnum; species Sphagnum contortum. The sequence continues at coordinate 8,046,281 of OY987290.1, read as the reverse complement.
TCCCTAACAGATAATACCCACATTGTGGGGCCTATGAATGAACTTTCTTACCCCTTTGACCACCTTTTGACCCAATTAGCCCAACTTGGGCTTCGGGTCAAAATGTCAAAGTGCAAATTTTGGGGTCTTTCAGGAATCTCACCAAGCATAGAAATTTTTCATGGCTACATTTTGATGATGGCCTTCACATTTTGGGTTTGCTAATGAGTTTTCAAGACTTTGCAACGCATTGTTTGGATGAGGTTTTATCTTAGGACATGGTGCATATTAATGATCTTCCTCTCCTAAAAGACACCCATGTTGTTTTGGGCATTTTTTTCCTCATGAGTAGCTCATCAACCTTCTTATCTCACACGGACAATATCTTTTTTTTCCTTCTTGTTTCTTCTAAAAAGTTTCAACAAGAAAATTATGTAAATATGTGGGGACATTATGGGTCTGAGATCATGGGAATCTTTTTAGGGCCCTTTAACAAGATGTAAGGTTTAACTATTAATATCCTTTAATGGTATAAGTTTTTTTTCTATGGAAGATTGTGCCCCATCTACTTTTCTAGGGAGTTAGGCTCTAGTGACTCCATATTTGGGCTTTAGGTTTCATATTTTTAATAGGCCTATTTTGGAGGAATATGTTTCTTAGGTTCAAGGGACCCACACCTACTTCAACCATGCCTACATGTAGCGTGAGATGGCCTACCTCTTGTAGTTAGGGAGATGCACCTTTCTTTTGAGAGTCTAATTGCTACTAGCACCTTAGGTCTACATGCTTGTTTGATGGACATCCACCATGACACGTCCTTCAAGTTTACCTTAGAGGATGACTCCATTTCTTCATTATCTAGAACGCGCATTCATTCTTACTTAAGCAAGGGGCCAAGGCTATGGTTAATTGTTAGGCCATCTATTTGTTCATTTCACATTACACATTCTACTTTCACCTCAATGTTGTGTTTTCACCTCAATTTGATTCAGTTTTAAGCAACTAGTATTCTCATGTGTGAATGTGGACATAGTTGGATGCATCTAGCAGGCATTTAGCTCATTGCCCATTTGGAGGTCAATGGATAGCCACACATGATGTCATTCAAAATGTGATGTTTGCCCTTGTTCAAAAAAGTGGGCACATTATATAGAAAGAGTGGTGGTACACCTTTATGTCAAGAGTTTCATTATGAGGTAATTTCTACATGATTTGAAAAGACTAGGTCTTTGTTGCCAATATGGTGGTTACTGATTCGACGTGGGAAATGGTGGCTTCGAATGTCATTATTCAACTAGCAGGGGCAACTATGGAATTTCACGCCAATACAAAAATCTATAAATATAAAAGGTTTTAAGAAAAACACATTTTTATTCTAATGGTCATGGAGGTGCACGGCACACTTGGGTGTGATATGGATTGTTCATAAGGGAATCGTCTTTTCCATGATAAACAATTGGGAGGTCATTTATCCTTGTCTTTTAGCATTTAATTTTTGAAATAACATGTTAATATTACTCTCTAATGTGCTTTAATCTCTGTTATAAATAAAAGGATTGCATTGGCAAGTGATGTTTATTCTAAACCTCCCACTATTATTAGATCTTATGATTTGCATGTTAGTGACATAAGAGGGGTTGCGAGTGAAATAACTTCCTACCACGAGAAAGACTAATTATCTCCTTCCTTTTGGGCTTTTTGGGTTGTGCGTTTATGGCCTTTCTTTGGCCTCCCCCTTTTTATCTCCCTTGGGATGGTTTTGGCCATTGTTTTTTTATTGTTTTTCTATGTTGATTGTTGTGATTAAATGGTTTTTGGCTAGTCCATTTGAGTTGCATGACTAGGGTTCAAATTTGATTATATTCAAATGTGGTTTTTACAATTTTGAAAACATATATGTCATTTTTGACATGAATAGTCCATAATTTTTCAAAATAATTAGAAATAAAGAAATAATTAAAATTTTCTTGAAGTATAATTCAATTTGTTTTTAAATGACCCAATATTTAAGACCAAGCAATATGAACATAACAAAAAATCAAACACTTGTTATATTAATACCCAAAATTTAATATAATAACAACATTGGTGCAAATTTGATTATTGACACTACATGTTAAATTTTAAAATTGACAAATCACCCCATAATGGACATGTGTTCAATATTGTATGATAACAAGTGGGTACTCGTGACCTTTGGACATTGTGAAGTCCCCCAATTTCTTTAAACCATATTTATTTTGAGGAAGCATTATGTTTTAAACAACTGGCGTCGTGAATGTAGCTTCTTGCGGAGCCATTTAAGAGATGCATGTAGCCTCAAAAGAGGGCTTCTTCGTACACAACATTGCGCATAAGGCCAATCAGTCCATGCATAGTGTTTGGCAATTGAAGTTTGACATTCGTTAATGCCTTAGCGCGTGAAAAGGCAACATAAAGTTGGCCATGTGAAAAAACGTCATCTACGAGATGAAGGCCAACATGAAAGAGGGTATGCCCTTGAGACTTGTTAATAGTCATGGCATAAACCAACTGCAAAGGAAATTGCTTCCTTGCAAATGTAAATGGCGAACCGTTGTTATTGAAAATGAACTTAATGCATGGGATAAAGGCCACATTACCGACCCCTTTGCATGTGATGATCTCAGCCTCAACAACTCACATTGTGAAACGTCGAACAACCAAGTGCGTCCCATTGCATTGCATTGCCCAGCCAACGGGTCGATATTTGCGCAGCAACATCATTAGTGCACCAATCTTGAACGGCACCTTGTGTGAAGGCATGCCACTGACTTCCAAAGTGTTGTAGAGTTTAAAAGGGTATGTATTCGCCACTTCCGTGTCCTCTATGGAATTCGCACTGAAGAAGTCTTTCTTCTTTTGAAACGCGTTTATGAAGGGCATGCTAACCCTAACCCCCTTACTCCCAAGGAGGATGACTGGACAAATAGACACCTAAAATATTATATATATAGATTTAATTTGTGAAATAGCCACTATGCATAAATTCATATGTAATGAAAACATATAAACAATAGAATAAAATAAAATTCATATGTAAAAAAATAAAATGTTTGTTATCATATTAACCAACAAAACATATAAACAATTTGTTAGCATATTGTACCTAGCACTAATAACTAGCAAAATTTGTTGAAATATTTCTATTTTTTCAAAAAAGAAGGGTTTGGTAACATAGTTTTTAATATTGTAAATACTCCCAAGAAAGTTGGGAATTCAATTCCCCAAGTTGTTGGTTTTGGTTTTTTTTTTTGACATTCCTTTTTAGAATTATATTATGTTGAACCATAATGGTAAGCATGATATTAGATATGTCATGAAAGTGCACATTAAACACAAAATTAGTGATAATATGACATGTAATACCCATGTCAATTAACATTATTGGGAAGTTTAATCAAGACAAATTTGACATTTAACATTAATTATAACTACACGATAGTTTAATGAAAACAAAAATGGCACAAGTGATACTTCACATTAATTGATGAACCATATGTTGATATGATCTACTATGCAACATATGTGAATAACTAAAACCTTGTACACATGCTAATGTAATTGAGGAACAACATGAATTGTCATGACCACACACATATATGTAGGAATATTAAACTATTGGAGTGATACCATTGTAAGTTGCCATAACTTGCTTGGTCCACCTTTAAGTTCCTTAAAAGCCCATTATTTTCAATGGTGGATTTTCTTCAACTCCCCCATACAATAAATGTCACAAGTGAATATATAACTTTATATAAATCTACTAAAATAATTTGAGTATATAATATGTGATATAATCTTGTGCCATGAAATATAATCTTGAACATATAATACACTACAATAAAATGCAATTTTTTTCACACAAAACATCACAACTCAAGACCCATGCATGACGTATCCCTTTTTGATTTCATCCATTACAATGCACAATTTGTTATGTTTATAGTGGCAAATGTTACATTGGAATGGTCATTTGAAATTAAATTGTTGCACTAAAGTATTACACTTACTTGTGCATTGGATGTTTGTTTGAATATTTGATTTTAATTGTAGATGCTAGACATTTAGATAATGTTCATTGCAACAATAAAATGTTTAGAAACAACATTTTTTGATACATCTATTCCAACACAACTTTGACATCTTTTCCCTAGCTATTTCTTTTTTTTCTCCTTAAAGAAATGCAAACAAAAAATGCCACACATTTCCTCATGACCTAATGACCTTTCAATAAAATTAATTGGAGTCTTTAATATAAATTAGACCCTTTCATTTAATTAAATAAACCTACTAACAAACTAATACTTAAAATTTCATATTCATATGTCATATTTTTTAAAAAAATTAATACAAATTATTAATGCATATTTTATAATAGTTATATTAGGATTTTGGGGTTAAACATAATCCTATTATATTTTTTACCCAAGACACTATCCATTACTTCAAATTTCAAAGAGAACGTTTTCCCATGTCTAATGACAATAGATTTGTAATATATGAAACTTGTAAAATATACATGAATGAAAATGTGAAGGATGAAAAAATTGTTGATGTGGAACACTCCTTAGTTGGAATCAAATATAACAAAGTTCTAAAAAATGAGAATGAATGAATGGAATTAATGCTACAAAATTGCATTAAAAAAAAAAACATTTGAATGATGAATGGTCACAATTAGTTGTGCATTTTGTATTCCCTATTGAATTTATTTTGTGAGTACTCTCTTCTTATACCTATTTTTATTTTTTGATCATACAAAGTTCTATGCCATTGTTTGAAAAGGATATGTTACTATTTTGAACAACATCAATTGGATAATGAACAATGTAATTTTTGGATTAATTGTCACACGTTTTCAATGAAAAATATGATTTCAACACATAAAATGATTTTTTTGAAAAAAATGGTCACAATCAACTTGATTTTGAAGAAACAATCACCAAATTAATACAACATATGCTAGCATGTACAACCAAAATATAAATGAATTCTTAAAATATTTTTACTTTTGTATATGGTCTATAGCCAAAAATTTGTTAAATATTTTTGTGAAGGATTTGTTAGTTTTGCTTATATCATAAAATTGAGAATAAAAACCCCTAAATAATGACGTCATAGAGAATTTGAACTCTCAATTACAATGATCTTGATCATTTTTTATCAAAGAAAATGACGTGACATGGCATGCTTGTTATCATGACTTAATCTAAGTTAATCACATGCCTTTAACCTAAATAGGTATTTAATCTAATTTTTTTGGGGCAAAACTTGAAGAACACAAAAATAAAATAAAATGTGCCTTTCGAACTTCATTATCAAAAGACCAAAAAAGTCCAAAACTTTTCAAAAACATACCATGTAACTAAACTTGAATTAGTTCATGTTTAGGTTAAAGGTATACATGATAATTAATTTACAAAAAAAATATCTAATTGAAAAATGCATGTGAAACAACAAATTTAGAATAATTGCCAAATTTGAAATTTTTGAGGAAAAAAAATCAAATAAAATTGAAAAACGAAATAAAGTTCAAAAACTAAAAAGAAGGAGGAAATTTTCAATATACAAACGCACTGGGCAAGGTTCCAAATTGAGCAAAATTCCCCTTCATCTTCCCCCCCTATTTATTTAGTTATATATATATATATATATATATATATATATTTTGGGGACAAAGTTTTGTTATTGTTTCAATAAAGAAATTGGGAAATGTTATTATTATTATTATTATATATATATTTTTACATTGTGGATTCCACTAATTTTTGATAAAATATTTTGGAAAAATTCACTAAATTTTTGATATCACAAAATTGAATAAAAAAACCTTAGCTCCAACTAGTTATGTTTAAATTGTCTCCTTGGCAAAATAAGGAAGCAAATTGGTGTAAAACTTGTAAAATATTGTGTGTTCACATATATCTATCTATATATTATAAATAAAAGGCGTCAATTTATTTGTTTATTTATTTGTGCTATTCATGTCTACAACCTCTTTCAAACCTAACTACCTTTCCACAAACAAAATTAGCATGTGCTTTTCATGTCAATGTTATTTATTCTCCTTTTTCCTACCCACTTACATCAATATTAAAAAAAGAAAATTAACATATGCCTTTCCATGTCCATGTTTATCTATAAATTAATAATAACCTAATTTCTTTATGCTTATTACTTAGCCCTTCTTCCCATTACAAATTTTGAGGTATGGCATAAGTAATAATGGATTATTGAGAACCATATGAGAACATTAAAGGGGGGGAGGAAAACTAACCCCAAAAAAAAAAGTAATAAAAATAAAAAAATAAAAAGGGAAAGAGGGGGAGGATGGTGGAATTTTGATTAGTTTGAAAATGTATTCTTGGTAATTATAATAAATCAGAAAACAAATAACAACTTGCAAGTAAGTAAAAGTGATTTAATTTAATTTTAATTTCTTTAAAATATTATGTTGCATCATTGGCTTGCATCCCAACTTCTGAAGAGGGATTTCACGTTAAATCTAAATAATTAAAAAAAACAAGTTAAAAAATAATTAAATGCTATCAAATTAAAAATGAGAGCCGAATTCGACTAAAAACAATTTCTTAAGGAAAAAAAGAAAAAAAGAAAAAGAAATCTGGCGATCTTTTTTTTTCCCATTTCAAAAGGGAATATTCCACGGAATAATATTCCCAATTTCGATTTTTTTTTTTCGCATTTTGGCGAAATAAATATCGCACCCGAAAAAAAAAAACACGCTGGACCTGTAGGAGCAAAATTCAGGTGCCAAAACCGCCACGTAGACTTAATGACCGACACGTCAGCTGAGTGTGGTCGCCCTTTCGCTTCCCAGATTGTAGCGCGGAGCGAGCGGAAAGAGAGTATGTTTCGCGGGGTTTGCACTTTTGCTCTTTCTTTTCCAACTCTTTTACTCTATGTAGGGTTTGCTCTCCATTGCCACATCTCTCTCTCGTCCTCCTCGCTGCGTCCCTGCTAGAAACCTTCGCTCTAGACTACCCTCCATCTCTCCATACCCTCCTCATCCTTCTTGAGGATCGTTTCTTGTACTGTTGTACTAGATACAAATTTCCTTTGCCCATTTGTTTTTCCCTTCAGTTTTTTCTGGTCTCGGTTTTCTTACAGTTTAGGTCTTCAGTTTGTTGCAACAAGCCCGTATAGAAAGCCGAAGCTTTTTCTGGAGTGTGCGGGATTTGTTGTGGGATTTGGGAGAAGCGCAAATAAGTGGGGGTTGCTGAGGAGTGAGGAGTGTGGTGGGGGTGGTTGGCGGCGGTTGCTTGCTTGCTTGCTTGCTTGTTCTCTCTGTGTGTATGGCTGAAGAAGACAAGGGGACAACGACGAAGAAGAAGAACAACTGGGGAGCTGTTTTGTCTTTGATGGAATACTGGGTTTAATAGAAGGAAGGAGAAGGAGAAGGAGAAGGAGAAACAAGTGGGGAAGGAACGAAAATAGAACTGTAGTAGCTCTTGGGACAGTTCCAAGCAGCCGTGGCTTTTGTGGGTGTTGGGCAGCTGGGGGTTTCGGCCCGGAGCTGCTGCGACTATGCTCGCCAACGTGTTTCGCATTGTAAGTTTTTCTTCTTCTCAAGTGCACAGCTCAGGAATTGGAGTGATGGGTTTACTTGATTTCGTGGAAGAAAACAGTTTTGAAGAAGCGAAAAAAAAAGAGTGTGCATTCATGCATGCACCCCACTCACCCAACCACAAGAACTTCTTTGAGTATACGTATATATGTTTTTAATCCGTGTTTTTGTTTTGGGTGGGTCCAGGGAGGGCTGCAACAAGTGTCGTGGTTCCAGCTTCTTCCCGAAGGAGAGCTTCTCTCCTCCTCCTCCCCAAGCTTGACCAGGTGGGGTTTTTGAGGCTCTGTGTGTGCTCTCTTTTTCTTTTTCCTTTTTTTGGGGGTTGGCCCATTTGGAAATGCTGATTCCCCATATTCTTTTGGGCGCTTTTGACATCCATCAGGCCAACCCCACCCATGTGACTGGGATTTTGCTGCTGTTGCGGTTGGTTGGTCGGTCTCTCACAGGAAGGAGCGAACATGGCAAGATCTAGCAGCTTTGCAGGTGATGAGGGCACACATGTCTCTACAAGAGGAGGGTCATTTCAGCACCTGGACTCTCTCAGGTACAGACTTCACTTGTGTTTTGATCTAGCCATAGAGATCTTTAGGTTTCTCCCCTTTGGCGCAGTTGTTCAGAGTAGGTGAGTGTGTCCAGAGCTGAAGGCCATTTTTGTGGATGGATGTCCCATGCAAAAGTACAAGGTCGTTAAGCTATGACTGTTTCTTCCCCTTGGGGTGGTTCATAATAGGTTATTATGTCCAGAGTTAATGCCATTTTTGTGAATGGATGTCCCATGCAGAGGACAAGGTCAAGCTATGGCTGTTTCTACCAGGTCGGCACGAAAGCTTCAACTCTGCAACAACACACACTGCCATTAATGGTCTGAAAGGTGAGACTTTTGAGAAGCTCACAGTGATGAAAGAAGAACACTATGAGAGATCTAACTAATAGGTCAATAAAATCTCTATGTTTCTCAATCAAGAAGGGTAATGTGTAGCATGCTATAGAAGGAGAAGAACCTAATGGGCCCTTTGTGGCGGCTGTGAACAACTTCAATGACCAAATTCTTTCATAAAGGAATTCACTGCAATCTGACATTTGTATTAAATAAACTCCCAAGAAAAGCTCTGGATCTCACACTACTGTAAAATCCTGCTTCCCAAAATAGGCATCCTCCTCTGTATTTTTTTGTAGAGAAGGAGAAAATCAGATGCAAAATCAGGCCTTCCTCAACCACAGCTTTTCTGCAAGCATGCCACCTGAATCAGCCAACTTTTCTTCTTCTTGTTGAAGACTGGGACCAACTACGGGTTTTATCAAATGGCTTCAGTTTCTAATCCAAGAATTTCCCAGAATCAAGTTCCAAGTCAACCTGATGAGAAACTCAAATTGATGAAGAAGAAGATGACACAGACAGAGGAAGAGGAGGATGGAATGATCACTATAAGATGAAACATGAGAATTTCTTTGTAGTTAGTTAGTCTCCCCCTTTTCTGGAACAACACTTCAGAACAACAATGGTTTTACAACTGCTTTGAGGGAAATTTTTTTTTCCCTTGAATGAGTCAGAGTTTAACCGCCACCTGTTGGACATGGTAGTGGTGGGACAGGGGTTGTGGCGTGCCCCTGGGGATTGCAATGATGTGTCCAACGCCTTGTCACAAGCACTAAAGAACCGCTGTGAAAGGTAAGGTTGGATTTGCATTTTTATACCTGGCAGGGTGGTGTGAAGTTGTGGGTGTTTTTCCTCTGTTTTCAAGGACCTCTAGAAGTATGATATCAGTCATCCAACCACTGCAATTTCTGTGAGATTTGGTCTTTTCAGAGAATGCAAAGATGGTTACCTATTTGTTTCTCTTTGTCAGAGACATGTGATTTGCAAGCAGCCTCTTGACACAAAATCATGCTGCACCATGTGTGTGTGTGTGTTACAGGGCATTCCAAAGTCTGTCTTATGTGCGGTTTGGGAATGTGTTTGTCAAATGCCGCCGGCAAGGTGCTAGTGACCCGAGTTTGAGGTAAAAGCAATAATGCTCATTACTATAGGAGGCATGCACACCCGCAGAAATGATATAAGTGCTTGCCTGCTTGCTTCCTTTTTATTCATTTTGTGGCATCATTGTTCTTCTGAGATGCCAGCTCTGGAATGTTGTAAGATGAGTAATAACACTGCTTCTGTTTTTTCTTGTGGGCAGGAAACCTCTTCCAAGCTGTGAGTTAGTATTCACGGCAAGCGAGGAGGCCATCTTTGTGCATGTACTTGTGCGCCGAAAGTGCGTAGAGCACCTTGTGAGGCACTCTTGATTTTGACTAGATTGTAGCCGTGTTTCTCTAACTCTGAACAAGGTTTTCACTTTGTGCTGTTGTGTGCGCCAATGGGAGACTTCAGATGTGCCAAGTGGAAATTTACTACCTTTTTTTAATCTCTTTGGGGCTTATGGGAATTTTCTGTCCTGTCATACATATGTTGAAACTCAAAAGTTGTTGCTGCTGTGCAGGAGAGTACGACAGTTGTCAATCACCGATTTGCAAGTGGCGCTTGCCCAGCAAAGGTCAAATGTGTCGCCGACTGACAACAGTCTTGCAGGTCTTGTCTCAGGCTCTCTATCCTGTGTGCTTTTTCACTGCATGAGAAGGAAATGAGGTGGCACTTGTTGAGGAGATAAGCAAACTGCATTTTACCTGAGCTCCAATGTCTTGTTTACTGCAAGATCTGTGAAGGGTTCTCACACAAGGCATGGATGCTGGTTTGTTGCAGTTGTGGTAGCCCCACATGGTGTGAGTGGGCGATTGAGCGGTTGCTGTCTTAATGATCTAGTAACTCAGCTACACCAGAGGTAAGCGCATCAAATTTACATGTGTAGAGATGACTATGCTGGTCAGGGGCAGAATCAAAGGGATTACAATTCCAGCAGCTTACTGTTGTTGAAAGACTGATGACGTCCAATGGGGAGGACGTTCCTGGGCCGGCAAGACCCATGCCAGAAAATTCCACACCCAGTGATTCTAGTTTTTTGCTCCTGGATCCTATGGTTGCAGCAAGCAGCAGACATTCTCTGCATCATCTCTGCCGTTTCGTGTCGTCGCATCCTCTTCAGCAAATGGAAGCACAACATCAGGGCAGGCATGTTATGCAGAGGTCTGGCTGGGCCAATCATCACCAGGGGGGAGCTTGGGGCTGGTGAGGCAGTCTCCAACTGGGGTGAGTGGTTACTTTCTCATTTTGATGTGAAATCTGAGAGCTTTGATCTTAAGAAGAGTGTGAATAATCTTGAGAGTTGTGTGGATAATCCCTTCTTCTGAGAATCAGTGTAACTGCTGCTGACCCCTTCTCAGGATTCATGGGGAAACCAGACACGAAGGTCATACAACCAAAGAGAAGTTGGGCAGGCATTGATATACCCATTGGATGCAGTGTTGGTTCTTATGAGACCTCCAGTTCCTAGCCATACCTACCTCCAGAGGTTTGCAATTTACCTACTCTCATTGGTGTTTACCAAGTGACAGTTCTGCTAAGTTTCCTTTTTGATCATCCACAAGATTTTTACTGATTGGTGGATGTCCAACTTGTGCTGGGTTGTGTTATACTAGTGCCAGGTTTTGGTTTGACTGCAAGCTAAATCTGATTGACCAGTGGGGTTTTTCTCTGTGGTGTAGGGCCTTGCTTCAGGATTGGGCAGGCACAAAATGGCTGGAAGATGATCTGGAAGGAGAGGAGAGTGCACCTGCAAAGTAAGCAATTTACTATAGAGTGTCTGGATGGTGCTTTCTGACTTGGGTTCCAAATCTCTTACATTCCCTTTGTTCCATGTTGTCACAAAGCAGTCTTTTGCTGTTTGTGACCAGGAACCAATGTTGTTATCACAAGCCTTTCAGGCTAATTAATTAATTGTTTGGGAGTCTTATTTTTGGGTCTTCTGATGCAGGTATGGGACTCAGGATGGAGATGGAAAGAAGTCAAGTGTTACCGGAGGAGTGGGTGCAAATGGGTTAGGTCCTGCTCGGAGTGGTGGGGGAGGGACCACCAGTAGCAGCAGTGGGAGTGGTGGGAGCAGCAACAGCAGTAGCAGTAGCCAGGGCAGCAGTGGCAGCTCCAGTTCTAGCGAAGCTGATGCTGCAGGTGCCACTTCTACTACTACCTTCTCATAATGTCTATAGCATTCAACTTCATATTGAGTTCAATGACATGAACTTTAATCTTTGGTAATTTTAGGAATTTCCTTGTCAATAGAGCTTTTAGATTCCATATGCGTGGTTTTTTTTTGTTGGTTTTGTAAATGAAAGTGCAAAGTCTGCTGCAGGTACTGCAGAACTGGAGGCAGATGCAGAGTCTCTGGGCAGCAAGGCTGCTGCAATGCCATTGTTGATGCACAATATGCATGCCTTGGGTCCCACATCAGATTCTGCTATTGCTGATGTAAAAGCATCACAGGTACTCTCATAGAAAGCCTGATGTGCCAATCCTATACATGTAGTAAATGATGTTTTGAGTATATTAGTTGTTTCTCTCATTTTGTTACCTTCCATTTCTGAGTTTCCAAAAGTGTGGGGATCACTGATGGTGTCCAAGGTAATGTATAGGGAGTGAAACGTGGGCGTTCAAAACCGATTGGAGGGGAAACTGGTGGTGACTCCACAGTGAAAGCTGTGAAGCGAAGCAATAGCATTGGAGCTGATATGTCAGCACTTCTAGATGTGACCATAAATGAGAAAAAAGCAGGTGGTGGTGGTTTCCCGGGGGAAACCAGTGCATTTGCAGCAGGCCTGTCTTCAAATATGGTATTGGGTACACCAAGGGGAGTCATCAGTAACCAGCTTCCAAATCCATGGGACCAGTGGAATGATGATGAGCATGGCTTGGGTGTCAGCTTTGGCATGGGCATGGATATACAAACGGATGCTGACATCTTGGCCGAATTCGGTGACTTCGGAGATTTTTTTGAAGACGATGGCCTTGGCTTTGGAGAGGTCAGTCAGTTGATCTTTCATCATGAATGTGAATGCTCTGTTTTATTATTACTAGTGTCAGTCTGATATATTGGCATGTGCTTGGTATCAATGCTGGTATTGATACTACTATTAAGGACCCTACATCCACAAGAGGACTAAGCCAAATTTGGCTACTGGCTATTGGAAAATTTTAGGAATCCTGCATAGGTTGGTGACATGCTGGAACCTATTGTCTAAATCTGGCAAATTTTTTTTCCCCCCCCTCAAAATCTGGTGACTTTTAGCCATTTTTTTGCAGAAAAATCCTCTGTAGAGATAATATTGGCTTTTTCTTTTCAGTCACCAAGTGGTGAGAATTGGCCACCCCAAAAAAATGCTGGACCCAAAATCAGGACTGGGTTGGTATGAAAGTTTTAAAAAGGACCCAATAGCAGGATTCAGCTGGTGTAGTTTTTCCCATTACTTCTGGTCTTGTGACAGAAACCCCTGTATGTTGCTCAGTGTTTTGAAATTAACTGACACCCAATTGCAAGTTTGATCTCCTCAGACAAAGTTATGTAGGATTGGAAGCAACAATCAATCAGGAATGTGATCTGAAAGGTGGGTGTCTCCCTTGGCAGCCACCCGGGACGGCAGAGTCACAAGTTCCCAATTTTTTATTTGACTGTGGAGAGGTCACAAACACACCTGGCACTGGCTCAATGGACACCTCAGATCCAATGCTCCTTCCCATTCTTGATTTCCCAATGTTGGAAGGTTTTGGACACCAAGCACAACCACCACAAAATGAGCCATTGAGTGCTCGGGGTACAAAAGCAAATATGTTCAAGGACAACAACAACCCACAAGCCTCAGGGCTTGTTGGTGCACGATTGTCGCCTGTTCCACCACCTCCTCCTCTTCCTGTGGCTCTTGAGACTCGACCCAAGGCAGAAGCCATGCTTCTGTTTGCTCCAGGATTTGAGCCAGTGGACCTTTCAGGAGTGCAAGAGGTGTCTGTTAGCTCAATGATTTCCAGGTCAGTTTTTCTTTCTTTTGCTTCTGTGAGTTTCAAAGCTTCTACCTGGTTTCAAAGCTTCTTATGGGTTGATGTAAACTTTCTGAAAGGTTTGGATCTTTGTAGGGCTCCCTACATTCCGGTATCCAAAACTGCTTCTGTGGAGTCACCACCAAAACTTGAGGCCTATGTGTACAGTGCAATGCCACCTGAGACTGTAAAGCTGGAAACTTTAGACACAGCGAAACCTGATGACAAGGGTGATAAAGAACCTACAGACAACAGTGACAGCAAAAAGAAGGCTGATCCCGGCAGGGAGTATCATATTGTATCTGGCACAATTGGAAATAAGCAAGGATCTCCAACTGGGCAGCCATCTGCTATGGAAGGTGCGAATGCAGACCTAGCTGCAGGCAAGACCCAGCAGGCCCCAGGGAAGAAAGATTCGCCAAATGTAATTGGTGGTGGCAATGGATCTCAGCTGGAATCGAACAAGAATGGTGACAGGTCGTCGTCTGTCCAATCACCGGTGGCTACGTTAGCAACTGAGCTGGAGTGTGCACTCTTGCAAGTTGCCATGTGTCGCTCTCAAGATACCTCGTCATCTGTTTCAAGCAGTGGGACAGCAAAAGCCACACCAATGCTTGCAAAAGAGAGTAGCTCGGATATTACACAGGTGCTGTGCTCTCTCCTCTCAGGAAGGATGTGTTTTTTTGCCATGATTGTCATTTTCTGTTTGGCTTCCTGTTATATCCATTCCACAGCATTAGACATCCCCTCTGAGCTGAGAAAGTTTTGATTATGCTTGTTACTGCTGGGAACTGCACGACTGAAACCAGATTTTGAACAGGTACAATCTGATGTGCTCCAGTCAGGGAGGAGCCTATCAAGGCCTCAGCAGCAGGAGCGCCGGAAGAAGGTGCCAGAACGAATTGCAGGTCATGGAGCAGATGAAGATATGCATGAGGGTGGATCCCGAGCTGCCCAAGTGGGGGTGTGGCGACCTGTTGGAGCTCCAAAGCCGCCCTCCTCACAGCAATCAAATGCTACTACTACAGCTACTACGACCCATAACAGTATGGCTGCTGATTCAAGGCTTGGGCTGTTGAGCAACAGTAATTGTGCAGCAGAAACTGCTGCTGGGGTTGATGAGGGCTGTGCAGTGACCGGAGCAGCAGCAAGACAGAGTCAGTGGCAGGAAGTCTTGAATGCTCTCCCCCTTCTGGCTCAGCAGGCATCAATTACTGTGGATGCTGCACTTGATGGAGATTATGGTGATGGTCCCTTGAGCTGGCTAGCTTCTCAAGAACTAAGGAAGCAACAGCGTACTTGTGGGAATCATGTGGGTTGTGGTGGCATGCTGTCAGTTGGCCATTGCCTTGATCAGTCTGGGGTGGAGTTGATGAATCCTTTGACTGCTGAGGTGTGATCACCTCTCCATCTCCTTGCAGCAGTTTGAATTTTTTTCTTGCTTCTTTGCAGCCAATTTCCTGAAACGAAGAGGGGATCCAACTCTTTTTTATTGGATTGACTGCTGTGCAGGTTTCTGCAGCTACTGTAGCTAGCCTGCTGCAGTCAGATGTGCGAATAGCATTGTCAAATGCATTCGGAGAAACCAGCATGGATGGCCCTCTAGCCCTTGTGGATTGGTGTAGAGGCCGGGTCCAGATGTCAGATGGTGGCCATTTCTCTGAGAGCACAGTGACAGACTCAAAGGAAGTTAGTAGCACAATTACTGTGGTGGGTGAACCCATCACCCCTCCACAGTTGGGTGGTGGTCTGAAAGCTGCTGCAGACATGGATGTCGACATACGGCGCAGCAGCAGCAGCAGCAGCAGTCGGGTGTTGGAGAATTCCTCACTCTCTGAACAGACTGAAAACTGTCAAAAGCGAGGAGGCCTAGGTGATGACCTTGGAATGTTGGAGTCTGATGTCCTGACAAGCCATGGGCCAACCATCCTAGCTCTTCCAATACCTGCTTTGCTTGTGGGGTAAACTACAAAACCCTTTGGGAGAGTGAGAGTGCACTAGGAGCAGCAGTGAATTCTTAGGCCATTAGAATCTGAAATCTTGGGCAAAAACTGTGGTGTAGGTATCAAGATGATTGGCTGAAGACGTCTTCAAGCACCCTTCATCTCTGGGAGAAAGCACCACTTGAACCGTACGCTCCTCCTAAACAGGTATCTTACTCTAGAAGATCTCAGCTGTGATGGGTTCACACACTTCACACAGCTCTTTTATCAGGATGTGCAATTTCCACAAATGCAAGGTTTCAAGGTACCTATGGCCATTGAAGAGACTCTTACCTGTGAATCCTTTTATCTTGTCAGGTCAATTATCTTGTTGTCTGTCTAGCTTCAGAACCACTTGTGATGGCTGCAGCCAACTTCTTCCAACAACTCAGTTCAGGTATGTCTGCCTGCCACTTTTGGTTTTTTTTGTTCTTGTTGGGATGTCCTCTTTTGCCTTTCGTTCTTGGAGCTCCTCCTTGTGCTTACAGAGAGACAATCATGCATAGATGGACAGAAGGAAATGATGATCTGGAACATGCTGTGACAGACAGATCTAGTAACCCAAACTGCATGATTTTGGATGGGACTTCTTTGGGACAGTGTATGAAGCATGTCGGCTTGGATCTCACATGCCAGCAGCAGCAGGCACTGGTCAGTCAGGGTTACTACCTGGTGCAAGCTTGACTGGTACACAGACCCCTCCACCGCCTGGGTTCATGCTAGTTGATGTACCCGGAGTCACCACGACCACGCCTTCCTTCCAGGATGGGTCCAGTAGTGGTTCTTCCTCCATTAACTTGGCGACAGATTTTGTGGCAAGCATGAACAGGAGCTGGAATTTGTCACAGTATCGGAAGGCTCTCTGTAAGGTGTGCAAGGCTCTCCCTATTTCAGCTGGATCTGCAACAACACAGCGGGATCCAGAACCAGGCCCTTGTACGGTGGGTCTCGTCATCCTTTCATTTTTGCCATAGAATCAATCTGGTCTCACTGCTGTAACCATTGTTGTGTTGTTTTTCAAGATGTGAGTTTTCTAATGTAAAGATGGGTTCACAGGTAGTCTATGTGATTTGTCCTGTTCTTGAGCCACATGGGTTGCTACAAACAATGGTGGATGCTTGCCAGAGCTTGGGCTCAGCAGTTGCAGTTTCAGACAAGGATTCTCAAGTAGGTACAGCAGCAGCAGCAGCAGGAGAAGATTTTGTGTCAAGCATCCTTGGGTTCTCAGTGCCTCGTTTTGCCCTCCAACTGGTTACTGCTGGAACCATCTTCAAGGCAAATGGTCCACATGCATCAGGTCTTGATGTTCTGAAGCAAATAGCTTTGGGAGTATATAACAAGCTACGCCGCATTCCTCGTCGAGCACCCGTGACTGAATACTCACAACACTCAACATTAGCTGCTGCTGCTGCTGCTTTGGGAACACGGGCTCGAGCAGCTGCTGGCTCTGGGCCTTCATTACTGCAGAGCAATACAACAATGCCTGGACTGTGGAAGGACTGCAGCTCTGGACGTAGCAGTGGAAATTCTGTCTCCCGCACAGATGCAGGGGGAAACTTGGAATCATCCACCACCACCACCACTCCCCGCAACACTTGGGAGAGTGGATGGAAATCATCATCAGCACGTCTGACAGAGAATGATACAGGTCCTTTCTATCGCCTATATGATCAGTTCCAAGCTATAGTAGACAGCTGCTCCCTCTTGTAGACAACAGGTAGTTCATTCTGTGCTGAAACCTGAAACTCTTGTTCCAGGTACTTTGGGAGCTGATGTGACACATGATGCTGTACGGTATTTGTACGAACCGGCTTTCATCCTTGCAGAGGCTGGCACCCCTGACGTGGGTGTAGGGCTAGCCCCTGCACGAACAGCAGGTAGGGATGCAACACGTGTTCAAGGAGATGAAGCCTCAGCAAGCACACATGGTGGTGCCTCAGGTGTGGCTGCAGGAGGTGGTGGCGGTGGTGCAGATATGGGTTCAAATACAACAGCGGGTGGTGAAGCTTTAGATGGAGATTCAAGTGGCAGCAGAGGCCAACAAGCTCCAGCTCTTCATTGCTGCTATGCGTGGACAGAAGATGGGCACTGGATGGTTTCTGTGTGGACAGACGCTCGGGGAGAACTCCTTGACACACATGTGTTGCCATTGGCTTGTGTTGATACTCAAAGAGAAGGAGTGGGGGGACTTTATGGGCTCTTCAACCAAGTGTTGCAGCAAGGTCTACAGTTGCTCACTATGGCAGTGGATGCTGGTAGCCGTAAACCTCGTGGCATCACAATTACACGTCTCGGTGGATTCTTTGAGAAGGAGTGCCAAGGTAAATTTTGATCGTCGATTTCCAAAATTGTTGTGTTGGGTTGTTTAGAGGATTGCCAAGTTAAGTTCTGTGGATTTCCTCAGTCCTGAAAATTTGAACCAGCGCATTTCTCACTGATGGGTGCTCCTCTTTTGGAGCTTACAATTTGCATTACTTATCCTTAAATTTTGTTGTTTTATGTGCAGAGTGGAATCGGGTCATCATGTCAATAGGGGGTGATGAAGTGTGCAAGTGGCCACTGCAGATCCGACATTCTCAACAGGATTCTTCTACTGGGGGTCTGGGAGGAATGGCATGCAGCTCAGAAGTCGGAATGCTTTCCGACAGTGCTTTGGGCCTGGCTGGCAGTGGACCTGCGTCACCCAACCCTTCTTCTTCATTTGGTGTGCGAGGGAAGACAACCACAGCCAATTATGGAAAAGGCAGTGGATCTGACTTGAGAAGACAAGGAGGGCAGGTGATCAACCAGGTGGTGGCACCACCGGAGCCACCCAAGGGTGCTTTTCAGTGGGTTCAAAGCATAAGCCTTGTCTCACTGTGTGTGGACCAAAGCCTTCAGATTGTTACAACTCCTGATGGCCTGTCAATATCAGGTGTGCTGCTGTGTGTCTCATCCTCCAGTCCTGAGTTGAGCATAATTGTTTGCACTAGAGCTTCTCTAAAGCTTAATTGGTAGGTACTGTTCTTGAGCATCTTAGTTTGAATTGTGTGTGCAGGTGCACCTCCAGGAGGGGTCTCACCACTGTCATGGCCTGTTGGCACAAGCTCAAGTGGGGCTCAGAGCATTGGCATTACAACAGTTCGTACCCTTGCATCTGTGGGGGCAGGGTATCTTGTAGTCCCAGCACATGAGTCCCGCTTACTGGCTCCTGGCGCAGTACTGCAGCAGCTTCCACCTGTTGGAAGCTCAGCATGCCATGAACATCCACCAAGTCTGGCACATTGCCTACACAGTAGCGGACCAGCCTGCCCAGTTGCTTCAGCCTTTGTTGTGTTGGGCGCAACACAGGCGGCAATGACAGAATATCTGCAGAGGGGAATTAAGGAGGATTGGCCCTCAACAATTCAAATTGGATTGATTGCCCACTATGGTGGTGGGTCTCCGAGAGTTGGAGGCACGTGCCCTCAGCAGGACATTGTTGGTCCTCCTAGTAGTGTACGATTAGACATGGTTTCCGGCAACTCAAAACCACTCAAGTCACCAATGGGTGATTGTAGTAAATCAGATCAGTCTCTGGAGGTACACAAAACGTTGCAAGTCGTTGCATCCGAGATGCATGCACTTTCTTGGCTTACAACTGCCCTCACACATGTTCACCATCACCATTCTCCTCTTCCTTTCCATTGTGAAGTTGTCCAACGCTTTCAACGGCTGCTTGGCTTCCTGGACACAGAGTTGGGACCACCCATGTCTTCTAAATCACTTCTCCAGGTCTAAAACCCACCCCGAGGGGTTCGTTCAGGGATCTGGGGGGGGGGTTTGGGGATTGGATTGGATGGAGCTCTCGTTGGGGGTTGATGATGATCAGGTTTACTTTGTGCAGTAGTAAAAGTGAGAGGTTAGTTTTTTCTTTGACCACTTCATCATTGCCTGGCACTGTTTTTTATAATTTTCTTTTACTACTTTGAGGGTCCTCCTGTAAGTTATCTTAATTTGTAGCTGCCATTGCATAGGTGACAAAGTAAAGGCCTGTTCATAGCCTCAAGAAAATTGCTATTCAGTATCGCAGGTAATAGGTTGATAGGGTGTAGTTTTTTTTTCTTGACTTGTAGAAGAGAGTTTTCTCTTGTTCACCTGAGTTTTCTGCTGTGCTGAAACGGGGTACTTTTTTTAAGATACAAAATGGTTGTTCTGGTGGACATGGGTCTTTAGATATGGACACAGGTCTCTCTGCATATGGACCCTTTTGTTGTGCAGGCGGCAACTGAGGGTATTAAGCATTAAGCCTGATGGATGCCAGGGCAATCAAGGTTAGGTTGATCAGGTGGGGGGAGTTAATTTTCCTTATTTTTGCAAAGCAGGAAACATATGGTTCCTTCTTTGTAGGTGGAAGTGATTTGTACATCTTATTTACCTTTGCTCAATCTATGTATGTCATGACATTGTATGCTTGATGAAAATTTGCCAAAAGCCCATTCTTGCTACTTGACTTGTAATCTCATAGCATAATTTCAGTCCACTCAGTAGCAAAAAACCATTTGCAGCCAACATTGCCAGCTGAATTTGTGTCATTGTGAGTGTTTCTAATTGTTATACTCATGAAATGTCTTACTATATGATTGTTGCCTATCCTTTGAATTTGATGTTTGTCTGTTCTTTGATCAACTCAATGTACATTGATGCTTTTGCATTAGTTCCAAATGAGATTTCATGAATTCTCAATTTGATTAATGAGTGTCCCATTAGTAGTGGCTATTGATTGCCATTAGGGTACTATCCCGTGTTGTCATGGTTCTAACCCTTTTTTGTGTTTGATATAACTTGGACATGGATAGGTTGAAATCCTAGAGCTTGCCAACATTGGTCCAAATTGCATTAAAGGGAGTCATTCATACGACTAGACTCAAAGACTTTTTTGTTAAAAAAAACCATGAATGAATTTGTTTTGTTAACTTCTTGTTAAATATGCTTAGTAATGCTACCTTAATATATTGCATGTTGTGTTTTAAATCATTGTTGAATATATATATGATTCAAAAGTGCACAACTTTATCATTTCATTTTGGAAATGATCATAATTTCAAAACCATACCAAAATAGCATATGCTATTATTTTAAGGTTTAGTTTCTTTCTTGTATTATAAGTTCCCATGATTATCCTAATTTTCTTAGGACAATGCATAAATATATGGACAAAAGCTTAACAATTCTCACTAAGATTTAACATGAATTTTGACTCCTTTTTATTTGAGATCACACCCATTATTTGTAAGTTAATTCAAACCATGTTAGAAATGAAATTTCATATCTTTGTCATGTTTGCTTCAAACCATGTTAGAAATGAAATTTCATATCTTTGTCATGTTTGCTTCAAACCATGTTAGAAATGAAATTTCATATCTTTGTCATGTTTGCTTCCGTTGATTTTGTTATTGCTTCGAATGCGTTCCCATGAAAGTCCCAAATGTAATTCCCTTAATTTGTACCAAAGTTCCCAATGATGTCCCATAATTGATTTCATTGATGTTATAATGTGTTCCCAATGTTCATAATTAGCCCCCCTCAAAATCCCCCTTCAAAACTTGTTTTGATTTGCTTTTCATTAAAGAAAGTTGTTGAATAGACTTGAATTTGTTCCCAATGTTCCCATAGTATGACCGTTCATTTGCTGACAAGAGGAATAATTTGATAAAAATGGGCGTAATTAAATTATTTTTGGAAGTGTCAATAATTTTTTTTTAAAAAAAAATCTATTTGAAATGTTGAAATTTAAAGAAGTTACAAAGAAGGGAAAGTTTTTTAAATTGGCCGCATTATGTTAGAGGCTTTTTAGAGTGTAGGGAACCTACCAAAGAAGCTACCTATATATATTGCCATAATTTCATGAATTATTTTGTTTAGTGCCAAATTGAATTTTGAAAAAATAAAATAAAAATTTAACATTTGAGTGCCAAAAAATATTTTTGTTTTTTCATATTTTTCATATCGAAGTTTAGAAAAAAAAAATTAACTAAAAAATTAGCAAATTACACGAAATTTGACTTTGGGACTTTCATGGGAACAAACTTCATTATGACTCGGTTGTGGATGAACTACAATGCAATTACATTGACATAAATAAGGATGAAATATTGAAACCAAATAATAGTAATAATAATAATAATAATAATTGATCGTCACTAGTAGTGGGTAGCAATGTGGAGCTCAAATTGGGTAGGTACTAAGTACCATAGATAAGTAGGTAGGAAATGTAAGTGGTTACTATGTAAGTAGTAGATACGTCACTTGGTGGTTACTAGGTAACTAGATGTACGTGGATGGTTAATACATAAATAATGAACATGGTTAGCTATGGTATAGGATCATAATGAAAAAGAGTTTCATGTACTCATATCATCCATCTTACATGGTGGGTTGTTAGTGGTGGCTTGTGGGTTCCCTTAGGCCGGAACAAAGTTGCAAACCCTAAACCCAAGGCCCAAACGAAGTGGTTACGTGTGTACCTATTCTTTTTTTAAAAAAAATTAATTTAATTTCTTTTTTTGGGGCTTCTTAATTACTTTGCACTAGGGTATGGCTGAGACATGGTAATAAAAACCCAAAAAGGGAAGGAGAGAAGAACCTTTACACAAAGTTAAAGTAAAGGAACAATGGAGGGTCCAAAAACCCACCTAATGGGATATCATTGGCTAAGAAATGACCATGGTATGGTTAATAGAAGAATGGTGATTGGAATTCCAAAGTTGTTGCAAAGTATTCGCATACATGTCAATGTGACAAAGAAGGTATGTATCAATGCTTTTTTCCACAAAATTTGTTTGTAGCCAAAATGGTGATCATTTGTAAGAAGATCTAGAAAAAAGTGGTGATTTATCCCTTGGAGGATTTAGCCAAAATCTGGCTATCAACCATATATGAAATAGAAATCTTTAATCGTCCTTCTACGTTTTTGGCTACACATGAAAAACCAACTATATAATTCTGGCCATTTTACTATGTTTTTGCACTTTTGGTGATTGAAAACCTCCAAAGCACTTCTTCATTTTCAAAAAAATAAAAATTCTATTTCACTTTTTGGCAAATTTTTGCCCATTAAAAAAAAAAAAGGCTGGGAATCATTGAGGTCTATGATCATGCATTAGGAGAGCATGTGTGACACAATGATGAGTATGACCCACCCAACACATGAATGAATTATGCATGCATTATGATTAAAGCCAAGGATATATTAGATTAGGACTTTTTAGTGTTCCTTCTTAGGTGCACATTCAATTGTTGAAAATGAACTTTTTCTAGTTTTCTATATGAATGAACAAATATACAAATATTTTAAAGATAATTTTGATCAAACTTGAGCTTTGCATTCAAATGTTTCAAAATGAAGATTTTCCATGTGCCAATCCAATTGTGGAATATGTATGCAAAATTATGTCAAGATAACCCCATGATAATGAGATTTATTCAAAATGAATTGATCTAAAAACAACCTTGCTAGAACATTGCCAAATGGTGCCATCAAATTTTCATTGCACATGTTGTGGAAGTGATGTCTGCAATCAATAAGTCCGAGTGTATAACACCTTGTGATTGAGGAGAGAGAATCCTCACTTGTTGTTTGCATGTGCGTGTTTGGGTTTTCTTAGTTCAACTGAATCAATGCATGAACTGAAATGCAAAGTTGTTTTGACACCAGCAATTCTGACTTGAGGTTGTTAAACTAAAACATTTGCCAACCTTTTGCAATCAAGGACAAAGATGAGTTAAATAGCATGCATAAAACAAGCTAGTCACATGATACTAATGCACTTAAAGCAATCTACCTTATTGTTCCTCAATCCTTGCAACCAAGCAACAAACTAACCAATCCACCAAGCTAAATTCAATTACAAGAGACCCATTACAAGAGACGAGGCCCAGATGGAGCCCATTGACAACTTTTCACAACTGCAAATGGGATCATGAGGTAGGACATGACTGAGTGCATATGTAATGAACATATATGATCATTGCCATCTAGATTCCAAATCTCCATCTACTCTCTCACAAATTGTATAAGTGCAATTGGACTTATTGCAAGACATGTGGGTGGCTGGCTATGTCTAGTTCCTCTTCAACAAAATATGTCAACTCTTAGAGTGGGTTTTTTTCAGTGTTTGTGCGTGTAAATGGTTTGGGACTTACCCTCCGTGTAAGTGTAAAATCCCATAATGAAATTTATTTACACTCCGTGCAAGTGTAAAATGGTGTAAATTTAATTTTATGCTGTGTAAAACAATGTACGTGTAAAAATAAAGATATTTATTTAATTCTACGTGGTCCGATAAGACAATGTAAGTGTAATAATATATATATATATAAAATTTTACATGGCTATGTAAAACAATGTAAATAGATCACAATGTAAAAAATGTGATTTTTACTTGAGGAGGGGAGATTTCATAATGTTTTTAAGATAAGCCACCTAATTGGCCCATTGCAAAAAATAAAACCATCAAAATATAAAAACCCACAACTAATTCTATATGACTTTGCAAGAAAGTCTGGGCATTGAAGATATATAATAAATTTATCTATAAAGTAAGCAAAAACAACACTAGAACTAGAACTCCTGAGTTTGATCATAAATAGGGTGAGATTCAAAAAAATAAAAAACATTAGCATTCAAGGGTGGGGGTGTGCCTCAGTTGTTGTGGTGAACTGAGTTTCACCCTGTCTTTCCTTTTTAATTTAGCGCCTCCATTGTTGTTGCATATATTTTCAATGCTCCTACTTGTAAAGGTACTGTAATTAGTCTTGAACCTTGTGCATTAGATGCTGATTTTCAGCATTTCATTCCCAGATTTAATAAAATTTCATTACTTTGTGGATACCCCTGAAAGAAGGGTTTGGGGGTGAAAGGCGGCCCAAAGATTGGGTGACTTACAAATAATTTTAGTATCTATATTTACACTCACACCCCCCAAAACATTTACAAAAGGGTTGCATGTGTCCTGCAATTTTATTTTATTTGGCTAAACAATTGTTGTCCCATATACTATAAGACCAGCTGTTGCTGCAAGATCTTTGGAATGTTCGCTTCTCTTTGTTTCCCCCTCTGTCTGCATGTATGTTATATAAATTTCATGTTGTGGGGACATGGTTCTTGTGTAAACAGGAATGTGAAATCATGTTTATGTGTGTTTTTACATGCTTGGTTGTTTAAGCTCCAAGCAACTAGATTCTCCTTTTTCACAAGGTGTGAATGTTTGAAGTTTGAGCCCCACTTCATCTCACTTGTTAGAGTTATCCCTAAAGTCACCCTGTCTTCACCCTCTCTTTGGGCCCCTCTTTCAGCAGTATCTACAAAGTAATGAAATTTCATTAAATCTCAGTATGAAATGATGAAACTCAGCATTTAAATGCACAAAATTCGGAAGTAATCATAGTAATTGTACAGGTAGGAGCAGTGAAAATATATGTAGCAGCAGTAGAGGCGCTCAGGAAAAAGGAAAGACAGGATGAAACTCAATTTACCACCAAGATTGGTGGAAAAAGTAGTTTGGGTCCTAGTTATTTCGTTTTGTAAAACTTTCATCATTCCGAGTTACACATTTGGTGCCCTATTATGCTGAAACTGGCCATTCTCGTCCCCTAATCACG
This sequence comes from Sphagnum contortum, assembly GCA_963920785.1. Classification (NCBI taxonomy): domain Eukaryota; kingdom Viridiplantae; phylum Streptophyta; class Sphagnopsida; order Sphagnales; family Sphagnaceae; genus Sphagnum; species Sphagnum contortum. The sequence continues at coordinate 8,021,134 of OY987290.1, read as the reverse complement.
TGACTTTACAGAAGATAACTCTATTACCTTGTGCAGTATACCATGATGTGCATTCCTGTCCATTCCAGAAGTTACCAAAGTTTAAAAGGCGACCTTTTTACAGAGACACCCATCACACCAATACATGATAAAACTATTCTCTGTCAAAAATGGAATGCATGTTGATTGGAAACTGGTACTAAGTTACTGATTGCTTCGCACCCATCCACCCCATTCATCATGGCCTCCTCTAGATCGGTTGATGATTGCTGTTTGTATTATGGTTGTATCTAAACCAGGCCTCATAAAATTAGGCAAACGCCTAATTTAAACAAAATAAGCTAAATTAGGCGTTTCCTGTGCCGGCAAATTAGGCGTTTACTAAAAAAGGCCCTTTTGTGGTCATTTTATCGAATTACTCAACCGGATTGAGTAAGCCAAGCATTTCACTGATGGTGTCCATTTGTTTAGTCTGGAACACGCCCTCCAGCGACAATGCCATCAGGCACGTACGGTAGGTGTCCTTCTCGCACTTTAAGATTGAGAAGTCGCTCTCCACGCACGTCGTGTTGGCAAAGGCGCTCGCCAGGCCACTACAGAACAATCGGAGATGGTTTAGGGCGGGTTGGGCCGGCAGGGCGTCCCAGGCATCGTTGAACATTGTTTGGAAGCTATGACTATCAACAATACGCTTTAGAGGAGCAGAGCCACAAACCACCTCGACGCCTAATTTTATGAGGCCTGCGCTGGCCCCAATGCACGTCAATTTTGATTTTTCCTTATTTTAGGCGTTTGACTCATTTTAAATTAGGCTAATTAGGCGTCTATTTTTAGAACGCCTAATTTTATGAGGCCCGATCTAAACCCATGTGGATCAGTGGAGGTATGTAGTGCATGCTAACTTGCTAGGGTATTCACTTATTCACTTCCTCCAGGGTGTTTCCCAACTCCAGTACAACAGAAACAATGTAACAAAAGATGACAAGTAAGTTGGGCTCAAATGCACTCCAGTTCAAGTTTGGTTGTGGCTGAAGACATACAAATTGGGTTTCACATAGAGGGACTCTTATTGTGCACATTGCCTAGTAGAGTGGTGGACTAGGTAGTTGCCCGATGATGTAAAGATCTCCTTGGATTTTTGTAGTGTATTTACACGGTTTGTTGCAGAGTGTATTTCAATCAAAACATTTTTTTCTCCTTAGGGAAAGGGCCCCATTGTTTTGGCAAGAAGGTAGCATCTAGAGTCCAAAATTTTATGCTCTCTCAACATGTCTAATGTCAAGTGTAGGGCCAAGTAGGAACCATGTGATTTGACAAAGTCATAGCCAGCAAATTAAAATTTGATGGACCCTGTCAAAATATGTGGGTTTGGCTCAGCAAAATGGTTTTGGCCAGCATTTTTGCACACTTTGCTAAGCTAGATAAAAGGCACAGTAAAGCCTTAACACCTGCCAGTGATGAGTGTAATAATATGATCTGACTGGTGCTCCCTATTTCTGATTGGCCAATTATACTGATTGGTCCATATGGTTTGCTCTTGGTAGTGTGCTGCCACCTATTTGCAATCTGAATTTTAGTTTTATGGGTGGGGTTGAACCAGGAAAAAAAAAAAAAAAAAACTCCACTTGGATGTGAGAAATAGTGTTATTGGGTCACATACTGAGCACCACTGGAGATGCTCTGAACATCATTCCAGCAGAGAGTTGCCATGAAGAACTTGATGAACAAAATAACAACCTAACTTGGTGAACAAACTCAATTCAAAAAGAAACACTGGTCTAAACACTGCTTCAATCATGGAGCAATCATCTTGGAATCTGTCCCTACAAAGCAATCATCCTAAAATCTAGATATCCCTGCTTAAAGAATGTGCAAAAGAAGTGAAATTTTGCTAGGAAAAGAGATCTAAAGTTTTGAGGCTAAAGTGATTTTAGAGGTTTTCAATCACCAAAAAGTGAGAAAAGAAAATGGCAAAAATTGCCACATTTTTATACTTGGTTTTCAGTGTTTAGCCAAAACACAATTGGTTTCATATTTGGTTTATAGCCAAATTTGGCTAAATCTTCCTATATGATCACCACTTTTTTTAATCTGCATATCGATATGAGGCAATTAGGCTACCCAAAAATCCGAAAAAGCAACTCAGCTGGGAAGTAGTGATTTTTTTTTGTCGTGGCAAAGTTTTGCCATTTTGCGAATTTTTTTTTTTCCAAAAAAGAATATTCTATCTCAAAAAAAAATTCTCTGTTTTTTGGAAAAGAAAAAATAGCTTTGCCCCCCTCCCCCCCAAAAAATAAAAGGAGTGTCAAGTGAAGAGTGAATGAGCCATTGCTTGCCAAATTTGGAAACATGAATAAATCATCAAAAGCTCACATTTGGGGATTTTACAAAGGCCAATCAATCAGTGAACCCATTCCAGGTTTCAAAAGGTAGCCAAAAATGAAACACTCAAATTTTATTTGTAACTAAATTTGGCTAAATCATATTGTGTGGATGATTTCCAAATTTGTGCAATTACATTCAGAAATTGAAGCTTTTGGGGGTAGGGAAGAAGAATGAGAGCAATCATCAGATGAGCATTTCTATACTTATAAATTTCCAATGCATACATACAAGTGGTGTCAAAAAAGGGAAGAAAAATGGAATTTGTTTTTTAGGGTTATCATATATTGGTGAGTGAAAAGCTCACAAATGTTGCGACTTTTAGCATGCCATGGAAATCATATGGATTACTCTTATACTTTCCAAACCCAAAAGCATACCACCAAGTCGTACAATAATATGAAGGAAAATGTTATGTTATGGAATATCACTCAAAGGATTCCATAGACGACAAATGGGTTGAGGTCATTTCCCATGCAAATAATTCCTTTCTTTCATGTATGATTAGGTCTAGTTTTTTTACACCTTTTTTTAAAGGGCTTACATTGGAGTTTGGAGCATGATAGATTGCCTACTAACATCAATGTGGCAACAAACTTTACCACTCTCCTTTGCTTCTTCTCTCTCCCTAGTCCAACCCATCTCCTCCTTAATCAATATACTTCTAACTACCTATTGTTGACACATCTACCTTATGTACATGAACACTTTGGTGTATAAACCAATTGATATGGTAAGTTCATTAAATAGTTCATACTTTTTGGTACATAGGTAAGGCATAATTTAGGATTGAACATATAAATGAAAAAAAAAGTTTTTCCCCTATTTTATGGTATAGCAATGACAACCATTCTTTCATTGGTAATGCTTAATTTTAATTTCAAAACATCACCCATTTGTAATAGACAAAAAAAAATTTAGAGCATGTCATTTGGGACATTAAATTTCCTAAATTATATTCGCGAATACATTGACTAAAAAAAAAAAAAAAAAAATCGCCATTTTTCCTCTTTCACATTGAGTAAACTAAACATGTTGGTTTTCTTAAAGCATTACCACTAGTTTGACAAATCCAAACTTCACCAAAATTTTTTTAAAAAAAAACTAATTTTTTTAAATTTAAAAAAATTTAATTTCCTTGAATTTTAGGAAGATTTTCAAAATCTATTATCCCATCTTAAGTAAGCTATGAATTATATTATAACAAGGAATGTTTTTTTTTGAACTAATATGTAGGGTAGTGTTAGAAGGTACAACAACTTGGGGGGGGGGGGAAGAGCATGCACAAAGGGATGCAAAGTGGTGGGGTAGGTTTGTTGCCACAATAATGAAATGGGGGGTGACCATAATGGGCCCCAACAGCCCTTTGTATGAAAAGAGAAACACTGGGCTTATTGACATGGAGCTAATTGGGATATAAGAATATAATTAGGTGGACAATATCATCATGTATATACTTTTGCTAAAATTTGGGTTTTTTAATCTTTGCAATTGATTTTTCCATTTGTTTCAAAATTAAAAAAACTAAAAAAAAACTAAAAAAATAAAATTGGGTTTTCCAAGTTGCCCATTCTAACATGGTGGAATTGGAAGTTGAAATGAAAAAAAGTCCGTCCCGGATATATCGTACGGAAAGAAAAAAATGACACACTGTCAATTTTACCCCATACATTTTGGCTATAGTTCAACTTCCATGTATATAAATTGTAAAGGGGGTGCCACCAAAGGGAAAGCATATCTAAGCTTTTATGTTAAAAAAGAATGGTGATAGGCCAATCAATGTGGCTCCTTCTATTTATTTTTTAAAAAAAAACTGTGGTGTGCACCCCCTTTATTAGCCTACCTACCAATTATAGACTTGAATTCAAAATTTAATTGAAGATAAAGCCATATGCAAATTGGTGTATATAAGGTATTGAAAATTTGCTTGCTTAATGATGACTATCATGATGTTGAAAAAAAAAAAAAAAAAAAAACTCAACTCTGAAAAAATAGGTCGGAACTGACACTTTTCCATCGTTGTAAGGCCAATTTTCACATGGAAATGTTTTCATAATCGTCAAGTCAAGTTGACGGGACGGGAGGGGCGGCCATATTATTATGGAACACTATACATGACCCATGATGTATAAATTATTAGCTCTGGAACTCTCACTGTCTCTAGAATGAAATTTTGTGGAGAATACGAAGTTGGTATATTGAAAATCATGATAATTTTTTATTTATCATAGGCTAATATACACTACCCTAAATAATTTCATTACTCATATCACAATATTATAATAGATGATGGAAAATAATAATAATAATAATAATTTAAAAAAATTAAAAAAACAAATTAATTTATTTTTTGAAAAAAAATAATTTATTGGGTTTGTCAATGTGGTAATTGACCCTAGGCTAGGATAATAATAGTAGGTTTTGAGGTTTTACTACACCCCAGGTTCATGTTTATAGGTGAGATTTGAGATCAATAACTTAATTAAATAAATAAATAAATAAGAGATCTTGGATGGGAGAAATACTATTTTTTATTATTATTACACTGCAGGGCCCCCCAAGTGTGGGTGGAGCTCGTGTTAGGACGAGGACACGTTTACAGTGCACACTTTTAGGGTTTTGAGGGAGTCAATAATAAACACAAAATGGGAACCTAATTAAGCGCAAGTTTTTCATTTTTCCCCAAGAAAACAGAAAACCAAGTCTGCGTTGTTTTCCTGCAGTTGTTCTCTCAACGCTCCTTTCCTTCGCTTCCTCTTGTTCTTCGTCGTCGTCGTCGTCGCAGCAGTTTTGTCAAGCTTTTGTTTTGCCAAAACTATGTCGCTTCTTCTCTCCTCATCTTGACTTCCAATTTTCCTCGTTGAAGAATTCCTAGTCTATTTGATTTTGATAGCTGCTGCATCTCTGTTTTTTTTTTTTTTTTTGCCTTGTTGTTGTTGTTGTTGTTGCAAGCTAGTGTTCACAATCCGCTGTCTGAAACTCTCTCTGTTTCTCGTCAGTGTCGGGACTCCCTTAGCAGGAAGAGAAGACGGTTTCTCACATGTGACATCGAAGAAGCTTCAATGGCTTCAATGCAGAGTAGTAGTAGTAGTATTATTATTTTGTCTCTCTTGTTTGTGTCCTTTTTTCTGACGGTCGCAGTGGTCTTAGGATCCTCTAACGGTGATGAGTCATTTCGTGATGGTGGAGTTCGTAAAGTTTTAGGGCTTGTTGATGATTTTGATTCTTCGTCTGTATCAAATGCTGGCGGGATGTCTTCTGGCGGTGACTCCTCTTCGTCGTCTTCGTCTGTTAGTTTTGCTACTTCCGAGGGTTCCGGTACCGGATCCGATGGCTCATGGAGCAGCCTTTCTTCCGCAGAAACGGAATCTGTGGAATCACGACGGGAGGATGAAGATGTTGGAGAGAAACAAGGCCAGGAGATCTTTGAACCTGTGGATATTATCAGCTCCGTGGAATCATCAAAAGATGATCGGGAAGGAGGCTCTGGGAGGACTGTGGTGGAGGACACCATGGCAGAGGAGGATGTCGTGCGCCTTGAGGAACTACGGAAAAGCATACCTCAACTGTATCACTCACCAAGAGTGTTGGCCTTGAATTACAACGAGATGATGGAGAAGCTCAAGGTCTATGTGTACCCTGCTCAGAATGAGAGCAACAAGTATGAACTCGGATTCTCCACGGAGGAGCCAGTGGTGGAGCCTAGAAGCACAGCCGACTTTTTCTTCAAGAATCTTGCGGAAAGCGAAGTTGTGACCGAGGATCCAGAAGAAGCTCAGCTTTTCCTCTTGCCAGTGTCCATAGACGGTATGTTGAGCGAACTCAGCCTGGATGAGATTGGAGGGCAACTGAGGCGATATGTTCAGCAGATAAGGGAGGAGTATGAATTCTGGAACCGTTCACTTGGAGCTGATCACTTCTTCCTTTCCTGCCATGGCTACCCTCCTGATGGTCATAGAAATTTTCTGGAGCTCAGCAAGAATGCTATCCAGGTCGCTTGCACACCATTGCGGCCAACTCAAGGCTTCTTCCCACATAAAGACATTGTCATGCCCCCTTACAAACCTGTTCAGACTGAGGACTCTGAATCTTCTTTTGAAGGGATTGACAAGGATCAGACTCTACGAACGAGTCTTGTGTTCTCCAATGCCCAAGTTGATGATGAACCTGCTGTGCAATCAGCCCTTGAGGACTGGAAGGCGGATCCTGACTTTGATCTGGAATCTGAAGCCTTGCAGCTGCCACAATTCTACAAGAAGTTGGGGACAAGCAGATTTTGTCTCAGCTTTGTACCACATGAGACATTGGATCTTGTGGATTTTCTGCGATTTGGGTGTGTGCCTGTTATGATTTCTAAGTCAGGGTTTTCTACCTTGCCTCTCCAGGACGTTCTGAATTGGCATGAGTTTGCCATTGTTCTGGATGTCAAGGAGATTGGCAACCTCAAGGACATCTTGGCAGACATATCTGACGACAAGTACCAAAGAATGCAGTACCTCGGACTGCAGGCGAGCAAACATATGGAGTGGAACACGGATCCTGTGGCATATGATGCTTTCCACATGATTTTGTATGAGCTCTGGCTGCGGCAATACAGTGTACGATATGCACGAGTAAGTCCTCAATAGGTGAGGAAACTTGTCATCACAGCCCTCTGTATATCACCCTTGACAATGATGCAGATTGTTTGTCTATTCTTAGTTTGCAATTGAAGCAGATCTTCTAGAACCCAGGATCACTTGGAAGATCTAGATTCAGCAGTTTCCATACCAAAGCATGTGAGGCTTCTGGAGGCAACTGATCATGATTTGCTTAGACTTTTCCTATAGAAAGAATCTTTGCACTTGAAGCCTTCTGTTTCACCAAGTGCAACAACCATTCATATCCTTCCCCTGACATCAATAGAGCCTGTCCTCAATGTGAGAGATGGTGAACAGTATATCCTGTACATTCAGTTGTTAAATAAAGCTTGAATTCACATGAGCTGTGTGCTCTGTAAGAAGCCACAGCATATACAGCATTGTTGGGTAATAGGTACTGTCTCCTTCCCGAGTTAGGTCATCTGTGATTGTTCAGTGTCTCATGGAGCAATTCTATATTTTCATGAGAAATGTTCAAGCAGCACTCATTTTTCATTGACTTTTGAAACAGACAACAGCTAAGTATCCTCCTCAAAGATGCTTATTGTGACACTTTAAGGAGGATCTGTTACAAATGTTTAGCATATAGTTGATGTCCTCATAGCTGACAGGCACAATTTTCCTTCACTGATCCATTCCAGTTCTTCATACTACTCTGCCCAAAACTCTGCAAATCAAACAAATGGTGCTTTGATAGGCATCGTTCTGTATGTATTAATTCCTGTTTTGTTTTTGACGGAAGTCGTCTCTTGGCTTTTTGCCAACTTTTGAAGTAACCCTTCTGTACGTTTGCAGCAGATACTGACTCCTCTTCTCTCCTATGAGATCGGTTGTTGAAATGGAGGTCAATTCTGTTGCAGACTTTTCATTGAAATCCCAGTTGCTGAACTGTAAATTAAAAAGCTTTCCACTGTCTTCATTTGATTCTTGCAAATTTTTTTGTGCGCGATGTTTTGCTTGGAGGAAGGGGTCCTACCTTACCCTCACTCAATCATTGAGTTTGGCAAAGGAGAGAATTATTATTCCTCAGCTAGGAAAGACAGATGTTACCTGGTAAAAAAACACATACCTACCTACCCACAAATTCTGCCATCAAAGTCTTGAGGAACAGACACAGATTTAGTGGGCACACTTTGTGGAAAGACAACCAATAATGCACAATGAATGTGCCACACACCCTCGTTGGTGTTTGATCTAGGCAACCAAAAGTGAACTCTAGGGTTAGTTTCATGTGTTGGTCAAAAGCATGGGTTGGTGAATGGGGCAACCAACACGTGAACCCTAGGGTTGGGTTTCTTCTGTTGGTCAAAAGCATGGGTTGATGAATGAGGCCCCAAAGGTTCCAAGTGAAAAGGGCAAATTCCCCCTCATGGGATCTGTCCAGGCTTGCCTTTTTGCGCCATACGTGATTCTTGCTGGTTTTGCAAGGTAGAACAAAAATAGATTTCAATGTTTTTGTTCTGCATGTTCTGCTGCCCTACAACCATTTCAATCCCACCGTTGTCATCGCAAGAGAGAGGGATATTTTGCCCCTAATGAGCTCTGTCAAAAGCTTGCCTTTTTGGCACCTTACATGGTTCTACTTGTTTTTCCAGGTAGTGCAAAAATAGTATAATGCTTTTGTTCTGCATGTCCTGCTGCCCCACAACATTTCAGATCTCAGTCTCGTTTTGCAAGGGAGGGACGATATGAGGCCACTCTTCAGGCCTTTTAAGGGACAGGCGAATTACTAGGATCCACATTCCGATCACAACCACTTGCGGATCAGTATGGAGTTCCGTCTCCTTTTTTTTTTTCTTGCGCTAAATTCTTTGTTCACATCTAAAGACTAAAGACCTCTCAAAATTATTTTTGTCGTGTTTAATTCTTTGTTCATATGTGAAGACTAAAGATCTGCCGAAATTCTTCGGTTGTATCTTACGGACGGCACGTTTTACACCACGACTAGGGTTTGGCCCCGAAAACCCTAATAGTGTTTTCGCGTCTGTTTTCTGATTCCGTTCGGCCTTTGTAGTGGTGCTTTCTTTGTGTCCGCAAGAGGGTTACGATGAGCACATCGATGACAGCAGCTGCACCTGCAGCCACATCTTGTTTCCTGCAACGACGGCTGGGCCGTTGCTCCCCTGGCTTGGAATGTGCTCGTCTCAACTTTGCTCCCTTTCTAAGCTTTGAGTGCTCAATTTCTTCCTCTGCCCGGAGCTCATCCTTTCAATGCTGTGTGCCCGTGGCGATGAGGCTCACAGGGATGCAGGAGAAGGATGCTATTATTCCTGCATGCGGAGTCTCCGTTAGAGCGAGTGGTTCTACTGCTGTTGTCGAGCCAGAAAGCTTGCAGGTGTCGTTTTGTGTCCTCTTGTCGCACAGCTTTTCCTGATTGCACCGTGTCCTCTAACCAGATTTTCTCTATGTAAATCCTGAATTCATTTTCCCGTGAAAGTATAAATTAGGTCTGCGGTTCTGCATGTGATTACCTTCCAAACTCTTGTGTAAAAAGTCTTCACAAAGTGCCTGTTTAGTGTGTTGCTTTTGAGGTTTTCCAGTAGTATGCATTTGGATGTCATTGCTGATAGTCGGCTCTCTTCTGTCCATGATCGGGTTAGCAGGAACAAGTTCCAGGAAGATGGTCAGGATCTTCACACAAGACTGTTGAGTTTGTCAAGTACCAAGGACTCGGCAATGACTTCATCATGGTACCATACATTTTCTTTTGCATGAAATCACACCTTCTTTCGCCCCTTGTATCACGTTCACAAGCAGAAGAGAGTCAGAGCACGGGTGTGAGATATATTGGTCATTCTGTGCTGATATGGTACTTACTCTTGTAGGTCAACAACCTGGACTCCTCAGAATTGAAGCTTTCTGCTGATGATGCCATTCATTTGTGTGACCGACATCTTGGGGTGGGAGCTGATGGTGTCATCTTTGTGCTGCGTGACAAGGAAGACTTTCAAATGCGGATTTATAATTCTGATGGTAGTGAACCTGAGGTGAGTTGTTTTTCAATTATGGAAAGATTCTTACTGGCTATTTGAGGTCCAGGCCTTTGCTGGGGTATAGGGTTACATAGAGGTTGTATGCATCACTCACTCAGAGATCTGGATAGTGTGCTCATGTTGTCAAATTGTGTTGCTCTGTGTTCAGGTCGATTGCACTGATGACATTCCATCTTGTCACAATTCTTCTGGTTGATAGTGCATTTGATTTGTGCACATTGTAGAGTTTTGTTTATGGTCTCAATGAGCTTCTGGATTCTGCTTGATTGTTTTCATGTTCTGTTAAGGCTTAACTTGAACTTCTTGTGCCAATTGCAGATGTGTGGAAATGGCATCCGCTGTGTGGCTAAGTATCTAGCTGAACTTGAGAAGGCAACAGCGCCAAAAAGGTAGCTGTTAGCAGTGAACTTTTTTCCGGTTACAGTTGCTTGTGGCATATGTGCTTAAACTGATGAATCTTCCTTGGTATGCATTTGCTTGCATTATTGAGAAGTCCAGTTGGTATGGTGGGACAGCTACAAAGTTTTGACAGGTGCAGGTTATATGATTCTGGAGCTCCGCAAAGATGGTCAGGTTTGTAGTCCTTTTTCCCTTGATACAGCTTGCTTTCCTGGCTAGTTGGTAATGGGTTGTCAAGACCTTTCGAATTGGTCTATTTCAAACTTTTTTGGAGTAGGAATCTTTAAAGAGGTTCCTGCAGAGGGAGCCTCAAATTCAAGGTGAAGCTGAATGTCTGAAAAGCAGGAGTCCAGGAATCCAGTATTGCCTAGGATGAGGAGGTGGATGAAACCAGTTTGGTGGGAATGAAGACTGTCTCACTGGCCAACATTCATGTATCATCTGAAATGTAAAGAGGTTTTTCACTTTGATAACAATTTTCTTGGTTGGCAGGTGTGTGTGGATATGGGAGCTCCAATACTGAATGCACCTGATGTGCCGACAACACTGGCAGCAACTGGGGAGGTAGTCAAGGCACCATTGGAGGTTGATGGAAAGACCTTCAGTGTGACTTGTGTCAGCATGGGAAATCCTCATTGTATAACATTTGGAGAGCAAGGAAGTGAGGTGGAACTTCTTACTGTGTCCAGTTAACCACTTTCACTTGTACAAATTGTAGGAGAACATTTGAACAGGTTTATGCCTTGCTAGGACAGGCTAGGACAGCTTGGAATGGTTGTACAGGTTAGAACTTTGTGACTGTAGCCTGAACCCTTTTCTTTTGTGAGATGAAGGTTAGGCAAAAGAAAAAGTCCAGGCTTCTTGTTTGAGAAACTCAGTTTGAACCTTACAACTCTCTTCTTCCCATGGCTGGCTTATTTGGCCCAAGACATTTCTGGTTGTTTTAACTGGTGTGAAATCACCCTGTTGCTACTTTTAGTCCCCCCCTTTTTTTCCTGAGTGAAGGTCTGTGCCCAGGGTATGCGCACATTTTGTTGATGCACTGAGGTGAAGGTGATACTCTGATGCTTTATGAGTGACACTCATGAGGTTACAACTGTACTCATTCTTGCCATGTTAGTCCAGGTGTTGCTGGAACTGACAAAGTGGTCACCTTCAAAGTGTTGGTTTGGATTTTCTCTGCAATCTCATGGACATGTTTAGTTTTTCAGTGTGCATATTTGTTGTCTTCCAGGGTTTGGATGTGGATGCGTTGCCACTAGAGAAGATTGGCCCTCTCTTTGAGTACCATCCTGTATTTCCAGCCAGAGTCAACACAGGTACTGTTGCTTCAATGATCTTATTCCTGGTCTTTAGGTTTTTTTAGTTAAAGAACAAATGGGAGTTACGTAGAAATGTGTTTCAATGCAGCAAAAACCCACCACTGGTTACCATATGGTCACTTTAGATGTCTGGAAGCTGATATTATGTGCCTAGGACAACCATCAAGTTTCTTTCTTTGAACATCATGTTGGAGAATGACCAGACAAGTTAATCTCTTTTCCAGTTCTCATAAAATGGCTTGTTGGGCATTGCAGAGTTTGTCCAAGTCTTGACTCGATCACATCTCAAAATGAGAGTGTGGGAGCGTGGTGCAGGTAAAGCACTCTTAGGTTTTTGTTTTGTCAAAGGGGATTGCTTGCTTGCACAACCATGGTTTGGTCTTTTGCTTGGTTGAGGTAGCCTTTTTGGTCATTTTGGTGAAAGGTGGCTAGTAATGTGAGCTTTGTTTATCTGTGATTCTGAGCACCACTTGATGACTGTTTTCAAGAATGGGATTACTGAAGATCCGATGGCCATATTCTATTCCCCTTTGATGTGTTTTCTCTGCTCTATCTGGATGTAAAATTCTAACTGAAATTTGATCATCCTCAGTTGCCATCTTTGTAAATTTCAGGTGCTACACAAGCTTGTGGAACAGGGGCATGTGCTGTTGTTGTGGCAGCAGTCAAGGAAGGTCGCTCAGAACGGGTGAGTGCATGATATAATGTTAATTACAATCCCATGTTTTCAGTCAAAGTTGATGTTGCAACCAATCCAATTCATTTCCTGGAGTTACATTCCTAGGTTAAAAGGGAGACTCTTGCAAACCCAATGGTTGCACACGGGTGGGTCACTATGGTGGGAATGTTCTTTATTAATGGGTTATGTGGCATGGGTTTCTGTATCAGAACTGTGTGGTTGAATTGCCTGGTGGCCCTCTGGAAATCGAATGGAGAGAAAATGACAATCATATTTATATGACTGGTCCGGCAAGGAAAGTATTCCAGGGCAGTGCCATACTTGAAGAATAGGGTGATTGCTTGTATGGTGCTCAGACACTAAAGAAGCTAATCATATGAATGAGTTGCAGTCTGATAGTTTTGGGACATATACATTGACTAATGGTTTGCAGATACTTGACAACTCATGCACTTTCAACTGCTGCTCAACCATAGGGATATGTATTGTAGTAGGAAATACATCAGCAGACCTCTTGCCTATTGTTGTTGCAATTCAACAATTTCCTGTAATGCTAAACTTTAGGTGTGATATTTGGAAGAGGATATTATGAAGGATTGGAGGCTTGGAAGGTGAAAATTTGAAGGCGAAGAACAAAGAATCAGAAAATAAATTGACAGAGTGTTCCTCTGAACTTTCGTAACCAAAAACAGTTTTTTTGTACATGGGGAGCTGATGAAGTTGGTGAGGAGTTATGGTAGCTGGTCACTGCTGTTTGACAAAGGAGTCAGTCTGGCAATTTGCAAGCAACTAAGGTATGGCTAGGAAAGAGTATTTTCTATGAAGAACGTGTGACATATTTTGTCATACCCACCAGGTTTGGGTATTTGAAAGCATTGAGAACCAAAGAACTGCAGGTTTCGGATATTTGAAAATTTTCAGAATGAAAAAACCAGCAGGTCTGGGTATTTGAAAAAAAAGTAGATTCAAAGGACTACGAGTAGTGGGTATTTCAAAAGCTTCAAAGAATCACCAGGTTTCCTGAAATAACCGACAAAAAACTGACAGTTTTAGGCTGACATTTGGTGTTTTGGTAACCACAGTTATCAACTTTGATACCCAGATGGGTACCTGGTGAGGGTTTTGTGCAAGTTCTAATACCCACCCCACTCTATATATACTCATCCTGCAATTTAAGAACACCTATATAATGAGTTATCCTCCCCCCCCCCCCAAACACATAGTAGCTCTTTTCCCATCCAAGAGAGAAGGTGGGAGGACCTCTTTTTTTTCTCAAATTAAACATTGTAGTAGTAACTTGTGTCAGTTGCAGTCACCATCTTCTGATATACCAATTTTCAAATTCCGTATAATCTACACATTATTATGTAAGACTCCAAAAATTTCAAGCAACAAAAGCAATGATGGCATTCACATGAAAAACTTGATGCATCAAACACACAAAAATCTGACTGAAAAGTTCAATGAGTTACTCAATTGCATGATGAAAATTCCAGAGTGAACATCCCTACAGATTAAAAAGGAAACCCCTCCACCACTGAGCACTTATTATACTTACAGTATGGTTTCTCACTCTCTTGCACAGATTTTCCCATTTTCAACAGTGGAAGATGAAATTTCCCCTCTGAACCTAGACAATAATCCAAACCCACATATAGCAATTGCTAAAGTAGTGAAAAAATGTGAAGAACCTTGTGAGCTACTAACATTTACACATAGACCTCCTCTTGATGGTTCCCAATCCATTGAAGTGGACAACTTATCTCCGAAGTAGTCGCTGACCCCGTACATTTGCCCCCCTGACTCGGGAGTTGAGCTCCTCGATATCGTCTGATAGATGATCTATACCTGGAGCTTGCCTGTGAACATATATGATATGTAAGGACCTTGAAACAAACTGTTGCATTTTCTGAGCTCATAAATGTGGAGATGTCTCCAAAGAAAATTCTTTTTGATTTCTCACCTAGCAGAGAAATGTAATTTCAAGATCATGCAACACATAATCAGACTGAAGAGGAACTTTTTAAGATCTGGGTCAAAATATGAAACCATACCGTTGAATCTCAACATTCAAGTCCATTGACATCTCCTTCATCTGTGATATCACAGTGCTCAACTCCTCCAGCATATTATCTTGGGTATCCCTCTCGGCCTGTGTCACCCACAATCCAGCACATTCAGATGACAGTCATTGATCAATAAAGATCACTATAGAGTATCTTCAATCTGCATAGACAACCAGATAAAACAGCATACAGAAGTGTTTCCTTCTTCAGTAAAAGGAAAACATAGATGAGCTCAACATTCTTACATCCAATTGTCCCCTGACAGTGGTCTGATCATGCATTCCTGAGCCTCCAGACCTCTTCTTCATTGGCTCTCCATTTATGCCCAAAGCCTCTCGATCAGCAGGGTTCTCTTTCTGCTGATGGTTATCAGCTGCACAAACATAACACAAAGTGTGCCCACATTATACTTTGTTTACAATTCAACACTGCTTTGAAAACATTTGAGGGTTCACTGATAGTTCTACTCTTCCAAGCTTCAACATAGGTATATGCTTTGACAATGTTTCTCAAGATTAGAAAGCAATCTGATGAAAAAAATTATTCCTCATGGCTGGATAACAAGTACACATTCCAGAAATTGAGGAAGGAAGAGGAAGCTTTGCTAAGATACAGAAACAATGAAATGTGTGTACCTCGGCCTATCATTGGTCCTGTGATCTTTTTGGTTTTCTTGGGTTTCCAAGTCTTGGAAAATACTCCACCAAGACTACCCAGAAGCTTCTCTCCCTGCACAGAAGAGCAACACAAACCCAAAATCAGATCAAAAACCCTCACAATTCAGTTTTGAATTCAACATGTCTTCCTGTCTTCTTCATTTAATTTGACAAGAGAATCACAACATGATGGTTTGGGCAAGGAAGAGGGGGCCGGAAACAAAACCCCTAAAACCTAACATGCACTCCTGCTAGATACAAGAGGAATTCCACACAAGCTCCTGTAGATGATCACATGCTGCAGCATTCTCAATGCATCCATGAAGGATCTGGAAAGCACAGTGTGAGAGAAAATGTACTTTACCCTGCTCAGATGTTGGTCAATATCTACAGCTTTTTCATGAGTGCGCTCGATCTGAATCCCCTGGTCATGTAGCGTGATCAAAGTCTGAACCCCAATACCCATTGTATCTTCTGCCACTCTCACACAATTCTTGATGGTGGATGTCGTGTCTTGGGATTTCTTGAGAGCATACTTCTCGAGGTCCTGAACTGCTTGATTCACATACTCTTCTTCTTCGCCACCCTGAGGAGGCTGATGAGAGTCATACATACCATCAACAACATGCGCACCATCGTTTTGATGATGATACCCCCCTGACTTGGGTTTCGAATCTCCATAGCTGAAAAGCTCGTCTGTGTGAGAAGAAGAAGTCGAAGTGGGTCCCCGGCGGACTGATTCTTTCCTCGCGTTTCTGGTTCTTGAAGTTCTCCTCTCATCATCGTCCAGGCCGCCAAGGCTACTGTGCCGCGGCGGCTTCGAAGCCTCGTCGTCGCTGCTAAAAGGGTTTCTGGATCCTAAGCTCCCTGTGCTGTGATTCTTGGGCTTGCCTTTCAACCCACCTCGCGGCGGCAATCCCACTTCGTCGTCAAAAGGGTTTCCACCACCGTTCCTACTCTTGTTTGTCGAAATGGTTGATTCCTCTTCGTCTGAATCGAATGGATTCTCCTTTGATGTCTTTCTTTCACGACCGTATAACACCCTCCTGGACACATCCGTTGCCATCTCCACGGATTGTTCTCCTCCACTTACGTTGTTCCCCCACTAGAAAGAACGCCCCCCCCCAAACTAAAAAAAAAGATCTCTTCACTCTCCACCTTCTCTTTGGCTATAAAAATCTCCTTCAGATCACAAACACACACACACAAAGTTTAACTCTCTCAATCTCTCTCTCTCTCGATCGACACATACAAAGCAAGGAATTCACGCTTGGACACTACGTATGCCAAACTTCAGAAGTGCTTTAAGGGCAAACACAAGGAAACGAATTCAAGAGAAATGTAACAACCGCGTCCGCGGCCATAGCGGTCCAAAACGTTGATGAGGACCGAGGACGTGCGCGAAGCGGAAACGAGTGGAAAGGGCGAAGCGCGAGCGTCGAAGGTTCTTCGGCGACGACTAAAACGGCGACAAAGAGCGTAGCAACTGCAAGTCAACGCTGCAGCGACCACATCCCCCACTAAAACCCCTCTCTTTTCGGTCTTAATATATCATTTTGAATGGGTCTCTTTTGCCTTCTTTTTCCTTTAATTTTTTTTTTTTTTTTTTCCCCCTCTGTCTATCCCCATTGGAATTGGCCATCTGATACCAAATGTAGCCCACCCATGTTCTTTTTTTCCATTTCTCATTACATAACTTACAACACCAATTTGTCGGTTCTCTTTCCAAGCTTTAAAAAAAAGAAAAAAAAAACCCATGAAATCTAGACTTTGTTGTTGCACTTCAGTCGCTAACTCATGCTAGACTTTAACAACACCCAACTGTTATGAATGGATGATATATGTGTATGTGTGGATGAAAAAAGAAATTCCTTTCTTGTTGGTACGTCACACATATGCTAGACTCTACCAACACCCACATGTAATGAATGGATGGATGGATGAAAAGATGGAATGCCTTTTCTTGTTGGTATGTCACTCGTATGCTAGACTCTAACAACACCCAAAGGAATGAAATGGATGATGTATGGATGGATGAAAAATGAATTTCTCTTTCTTGTTGGTTCATCACTTGTGTGCTAGACTCTTAACAACATCAAAATGAATAGATGGATAGAAAATGAATTCCTTTTCTTGTTGGTACGTCATTCATATGCTAGACTCTAACAACACCCAAATGAATGAATGGATGAAAAATGAAAGACCCGTTTCTTGTTGGTATGTCACTCATATGCAAGACGTTAACAAGCCCGAAGGAATGGGTGGATGATGTATGGATGGATGAAAAATGAAATCTTTTTTTTCTTGTTGGTACATCAGTCATATGCTAGACTCTAACAACACCCTAATGAATGAATGGACAAATGTATGGATGGATGTTTGGGTGTGCATGCTTTTTAAGGATTCATAGATAGAAGTTAAGTAATAAGGGATTGTTGCTCTTTGTGTTGGCATTGCAAAACATAACCATGCTTGGTATATTTTTGGAAATTGTTTAGGGGGATCTCAAAACATTTCAGCAGCTTGTTTGGTTGTTTACTAGTGTTTTAAGCTGACTGAAAGGGAGACTGGTTTGATGTAGGCAGGTACAAGCTCCTTAATTGGTCTTATTGCCCTACATTTGATTCAAAAAAGGAAATTGGTCATGAAAACCTTTTTTTGAACTATGGTTACTTTGTTGAGTTTACTTCTACTTTTTTTTTTTCTCTATTTTGCCAATTAAAGGTTTCCTCTTTGCCAAGTCTACTTTGCCAAAATGTTAGTCAACATTTACTTTACCACTTTTGCCAAGTTCACTTTTCTGATTTTGCTATTTTTGTCAAGTTGCCATTTCCAATTTTGCCATGTCCACTTTTGCCAAAATGCTAAGTTGATAGCCACTCTACCAATTTGCCAAGTTCATTCTGTTAAACAAAGTCCACATTGTCATGTAGGCCAACTCCACATTGGGATGTTACATTGTCAACTCACCAACTCAACTTATCTCATGCCCAAATGCTCTTTAAATTGCCCTAAATCAAAAAATTTACAAGCTGCCAAATGTTTAAAATTCATTACTTTGCTACCCAAACTTTTGCCGCAAAAAAGAAAACCACCAATTTTCAAGCTACTAATGATGATATTTGTTTTCTGGAGGGAGGGGAGTGGTGGTGTGTTATGGTGAGCAATTTGAACTTTTTAGACCCTTTTCAATGCAACTTTGAAAACCCTGGGCTGTAGGAAAATGATGACTAAAGCATTGGTGGATATTAAGGAAATCTAGTGAGAAGTTTGTTGGACAATTATTGTCCCCACCATATTTGGTGACCTTTTCATCAAAGTTGCATAATTGGTTTCTCTATTTTGATTGTTAAGGGCTTTCCAATTTTCACAAACATAAAAATAAAAATAACATTTTCTTGTGGCAATTGTGTGAGAACAACATTGGAATATGGGCATTTATAAAGTTTGAAATCCAAACATTTCTGAAATTGGAGAATTATGGATTTGGATTTTTGCCAATATTTTTATCATCCTTGTCACTTATTATGGTTCTTGTTATCATCTCAAGGTTTAACCATTGTTCTTCTTACCATATCCCACCATCCACCACAGCTCCCACTAAGAGCTCTCACTCAAAAAGGTCAAGGTACCACTATGGGTGGGTGTTGGTTCACCTTGGCCAAACCCAATGAACAAATTGAACTTATTATAGGTTTGAATATTTTTAACACATTGCACTTGATGTAAGTCTATGTTTAATATGTCTTTAAAGTTTGATTCACATTTGATCTCATTTGAAAACACACTATACACAATTGTGATGGATTCTATTTTCCGGTCAAGTATGTATGTTCTTCAAATAAGTGTGGAATAGAACATCTTACTCATAACATCGCGTATGTGATGTTAGTAGGCTACTCATAGAGGTTTTTTATGTCTACTACTTCTATTAGCCAAAGACAAGCAAGAAATGCAATCCGCATGCAATATTGGGATTATTCATCAATAACTCCTTGAGAATCAATCTCAACAAATAACATGTCCAAATGGGGCATTTTAGGGCAAGCATTGGAATTCTTGTTTCTCATTGTTTTTGGCCTTGCTTACCAAGGCAAGGATATTGTGTTTAGATTCATTATAGTGTATAGTAGCTTAAGGGATTTTGGCCCCTAGGTAGTAATAGGTAGTATATTTTTATACAAGGATTTTTGAAAGATGATATTTTGGCTTGTGTCGAAATTTGAGATTAGTTTTAAAGTTATAGAGGAGCTTGAAGGATTTTGGTTTCTTTTAGAGGATTTTTTGAAGAGTATTTTTTTGCATGGTGAAATATTTGAGTTTCCATAATTCTTCTTTTGCCTTAAGATACTTTTAAATGTAAAATGGCAAGACCACAAATGTGACACACCCATTGTTTTACAATGAGTTTGCAAACTCTTGGATTTTATACAAATGTAGTCTTCATGTTTTATCTTGATATTGAACAATATGTGTTCCACAAACATTAATTAATTGCAAATTAATAGTCAAATGATTGTATCAAGTCCACCACTTTGCCATTTGAATGTTACCATTATAGTTAACCCAGCTATAAAGATACATTAAAAGTTAACCGCTCATGGAAAACCATGTTGTGAACAAATAGGGGATTTGCAAATAGTGGATCAAATCTTGGGAAGGGTTGGATAGCTATGTTGTCCTTGTTACATTTGTTAGAAAGGAATGACCTCCAAAAGAAAAATATAACAATATAAGATGAAATTTGATGAGCCAAACTATCAGATTTAGTCAAAAAGTAAAATGAAATTATTGGATGTGCCCAAAGGGAAGAGACTACACATTGTTGTACAATTTGGGCATAAAATTTTGGCTCAAACTTGACCCTACTTGTTAGTGATATTTGGAATATTACACATGTGTATGATGAATGGACATGTTCCATAGAAGTGTATGCATATGGATGAAAAGTTTTAGATCTAGCAAGGGAAGTTTGATGATTAAACTTGCCATAAAAGGTAAAGTCATTACAAGTGTTGGCTAGTTATTCAGTTTGAACCTAGTTAGAAACCCGGTTTTTTTTTTGGGGATAATTGGATAATAACCTAATTGTTTAATACTGAAATTTCAAAATGTGATAACTTACCCGATGACTTGGTTATCATCTAAGTCAGTTATCAATCCTAAAACACTAAACCTTTTTACGATAGAAAACAATGAAACCCAAAAAATATTAATTATTTTTATTTTTATTGTTTGAAAAACCTAATAACCAACTAAAAATTGACAAGATAACTAATGGTTACCAATTAATTATTTGATAATTTGTCCTTATACATAACTTGTGGTTATTACCTACAAATCTTGATAAAATTGATGAGCCCCCAATTTTTGTTTTAAAAAATAACCTACCTTAAAAAAATCAATAACTAGCCAGCACTAGTCAGCTACACAATGAATGCATGTTCATATTTCACACTTATATGTTTTTCCAAAAGTTGGTGTACATAGAAGTTGATGTACATAAAACTAAGAGTACTTTGTTATTGATGAAATGTGTGCCACAAAATTTGCATGTGAATTTTTCCAAATATCTAAACTACATGCAACAACACCATTCAAATATTTAGTTACAAACATTGGCAAAATTGCTAATGTTATTGGAGGTTGCATAAGAAATCCTCTCTATCGTAGAATATTCCATCCATGTTTGCATAACAAAAATGCAAGTTTTATTTGGTACCTTAATTCATGAGATGCCCTTTAAAACTTTTGGGTTTTGGATGTTTGAAACAAGTAAAAAAACTAGAAAGTTGAAGACAATTTGAAATTGTCAAGATCATTGTTGCAAAGCTTTTGGGAATGTAGGATGATGCCAATGATCAATGATTTTGTATGATAATTTTCTATTTTGGGCAAAAAAAATTGGGATACTTTTGGAAATTTTTTTTTTGAGTGTAAACTCAACTTTATATTTTTCTAATTTTTGAATTTTTTTGACAATACAAAATCCTATAGTGATGTTCATGATTGATATTTATTTTTGGACATTTGTGATATGAATTAAAAAACATCTTGATTGTGTTAACATTGTCTGAAAATTGCCTCACTAACTAACAACTGAATAAATATGTGATATAATGGGGGTGTGGATGTCTAATAAAAAAACAAGATGTCAATGAATCAACCTTTAAAGCTAGTTTTGGGAGAACAATTAATATTGTAGGCTGGACATGATAAGCTTCAATAGAGGCCCCAATAATGGGTGTGGTGAGAAATGTTCTTAGAAGTGGCACCACATAGATCATTGCAATCATCATTTGCCTTGGCCATGTAGTGCAACACAAAATTTTAAGATAAGTTTTAAAATAACATGTCATGTGTCATAAAATAAACATTTTTATAATGAAGAAAGGAAATTAATAAGGGATTTAGGCCTTCATTTATAACTTCAATGATGATTCAAATCAATAATAATCTTCAAACCGATCATGTAAATCAACCAAAACAAAAAAACCTTTGGACACGCCCATCATATCTTTCAAGACTATGGTCTTGATTATGTTTGTTATTTCAAAATGGTAAGTAGAGAGGAAGAGCTCTCAAGATCATCACTCATTGAAAAAATGACCTAAACAAGGTGATTAATTTGATTTGGAATTTCAACATAATCTTTGCATCATGTGGAGATAACATGTGTCATCACAGCTTCATTGTTGATTCATGGAAGTTGAATTTGGAAAATGAAGAGGTCTAGGCCCTCCTCTAATATTTATTAGGTGGTAGTTTCATGAAAAGTGATAGAAACTTTCCCAATTATGCCTAAATTAACACAATTGGAAAACAAGACATTGTGTGATTTTGTATAGGAGGAACCACCTTGTGCCTAGGCATTTGAAAATAAAAGAAGACCTCTAGCCTTACCTTTCTTTCATGAAAAATCATGCCCTAATGTTCAAAGGGTGTGTGCTTCCACCATAAAAAAAAAAATTTCCATTTTTAAGATTCATAAAACCCTACCCTAATTTTCAAAGGGCTTGTGCTTCCATTGTGAACTATTTCTTCCATTTAATAACATCTTGGAAGATCATTGTTCAATTCTTCCACCTTACAATGGTCCTCTAAATACACTTCAAATTTTAGGGCAGGTTTTTATAATTTTGGTCATAATTTCTCCACCCAAGGAATCACTAATTCATGCCCGGATGGGTTCACAATTCACACCATCATTGTCATACCATATTTGGTGGGTCTTAGCCATTACCATTTAGAGCAAGGCACAACAAAGTGGCCAAGGGACTTGGGGCATGGTGAGTCTAGGAGAATCATCACAAGGTGGCAAGGTGCCACCCTAAAAAGAAGAAACCAAGTGTGGAACCAAGATGGTTCACTATAAGGCACTCATGACAAAGTGGCTTGGGGCACAAAGAGAAGTGACTTGCCTTGGGGGCAAATCACTTAGCTCGCAAAGTGGGAGCTCAATGTGGTTGGGTTGTTGGATTTAATGAAGGGGGTTGAGGGTGGAAAGGTTTTGGACTTGAGAAGTCTGAGTTGGACTTGACCAAAGGGATGCCCTTCAGCCATGTAGGAAGGTTATAAACTTCAAAAGAAGTCCACATTGAATCTAAGTTCAAAACTTTTAATGAGTTAAGACTTGATGTGTTTTATGTCCCAATCGTTCAAGATGTGAAATAACTAACCAACTAATGTGGGTGCATATGTAAGTTTAGTTAGAAGCATGCCTTGAAATCAAGTGAAAGGCACAAGGGATCTTTAACAAGAGTCCTGGGGTATGACAATCATGGTTAGTCATGTTAAATAACAAAAAAAATAAGGTCGAAAAACTTTAAATGGAGAGTTTCAAGCAAGTTCACAACAAATGATAAAAAATTAATTCCATTAACAAATGAAAGTGTATGTAAATTGAGATGGAACCATAACTTTTTATTTATCCATGAATAACTAATGCATTTCCAAAGTGTGAACACCTAGACGTTAATATGGGTAGTTAAGGGATGACATCTAATGCCCTTGGTGCCTACTTTTAAAACTAACCTTCCCATATTAATTTGTAATGAACCTTTGAAATGTGTGAGCTATTCATTAAAGTAGGGGGAGCACATAAGCTAGAGCTAACAATAGACTAATCCAAAACTACAATATGGGGCCAACAAATGTAACAAAAGATCACTCAATGATGTGTCACATAATTGCATTGGAAGATGTAAAAGTTTGGGGGTGTGTCACTTGTTGCATTGATGCATGATAACATGTTCAATCATTCTCATTCATGTAATGTGATCAAATGCATTGACCATCAGCCTATTTGCACTAGTATAAGCATCCCCCATTTCACCTAGATTGCGAACTTGACTCATTGCAATTCCATATTTATGTTAGTGCATAGTAGTTCGTGTTATGAGCTTTTTATAGGTTTAGGTAGAAAGTCTCATCATTGACCAAGCAAAGCCCCTTTGCAAACTCTTAGTGAGAAGTCAAGATCTGGTTTCTTGAACCACCTTAGCCATCCCCACCTTGGAATTCCATTCTTGAAAAGTGTCGAGCTTTTTTGTGTAATTTCAACCACCTTCAAGTGCAATTGTGTGAAGGTGATCAAGTGCTTGATTGCTTGCAACATTTTGATGTACTCAACTAGTGCCACCTCCACTTCTTTTTGTAAGACCCTTGCTTTGCCTCTTTTTCAAGATTGTGTAATGCTATACAAATGACTCCATGATGATGTGATAGGCACACCCAAGTTTGGCTTGTAGTTTGTATCTTGGAGCAAATTTCCACACTCTCCATTGTGGACTTCAAAGAAACATCATCCCAATTGCCATTTTTCTTCATGCAAATCATTCCCTAGGTAGCTCAACTTGCACCGTCTTCATAGCTTGGAAGTTCGCCCTTTGCACGATTCATGGGCCAAGTGCATGCCATGGCATTGGTGCAAGCTAGCCAACTTCCTTGATTTGATCTCAGGTGGGCAGGTGTTGGGCATGCGTTCTCATTGCCATCGTTTGGATATTGCTGTGTACTTGGGCTTGATCGAAATTGGTTGTGTGCATAGGTTGTGTACTTGGGTTTGATCAAAATTGGCTATGCACGTAAGGTTGTGTACTTGGGCTCAATCAAAATTGGTTGTGTGTAAGGTTTTGTACTTGTGCTCATCAAAACTGGTTGTGGATGTAAGGTTGTGTACTTGGGCTTGATCGAAACTGGTTGGGCCTGTCCTGCCTATTCAACCTCTGACCTCCAAACGCTAGAAGCGCTAGTGGAATGGGAAACTCAGTATTGATAGTTGGAGGAGATTCGTTGTGCAGTGCACAATCCCACTTTTTTTTTACTGTCCTCCGTTGCTATCTGAACCATCTGTTGCTTGAGCACCTTCATCATCATTTTCTATGTTAGGAAGCAACATCCACATCTGGCTTTCATAGACAATGTGACTCATGATGTCAATTTTTCTTTTGTAAATCTCACAGCAAACAACCACCTGCACCTAAAATGGTCACTATGTATGCCTCTAGATGTCACCTCCTGTGATTGGATCTGGTCATGAATTGTACACAATGTGCAAGTGTGACAATCAATCTCAACCATGCAACAGCCCTTTCATTCACGCCTAATGTACTAAGATTCATTGCATGGACATGTAAGAGCAATCGCAAAGCGTGCATTAAACAACCGCCAATTCGACTCTTGGATGCACATAATGTGTTGATTCTAGCGTGCACATTCTTCCCGATCTCAACCTGTATGGTCATGATTACAACTTTAATTTGCCAATAACATAATTGATTGTCACTGGGATTAAACATTTTGTGTTACTTTTAGGCCATGTTCATTAAGGGTTTGATTTCAGGCAGGTTCGGACACAAATATAGGTACCTGAAAAAAGGCACTGTCCATTTCAGGTTTGGATACATTACAAGATGGGACACAAAAAGCACTTCACCACCATTTTGGAACAACTTTCCACACCACTTTAAACCATAAATATCTCATGAGTCATCATGCTACAAATTGCAGCAGCACAAAATTTGATAAATCCATGGATTGTTGCAAAAAATTGATACATCAGGCAAAAGGTTGTTGCAGGATGAAAGTTTGCATTTCTTTTGAAGTGTTGTCAATGCATTTCCAAAAAAAAAAAATGAAAATTTTTCTTTTACAACTTTTGAAAAACATCATACTATTGAGAACACTTATGTCCAAATGTGATTTATTGAACAAACACAAGAAATGAGTCAGAAGATACAAACAAGGTGATATTTGGAACCTTTCTCAAAGTGAGAAGTCCGTCAAAATCTCATCCTTGGGCATTAAAATAATCTCTAGGCTAGATTTTGTTAACCCTATTCATTTGCCATGTTCTGCCTTAAAATTGCATCAGATTTTGGCATATTTAGCTACAGATGAGGATCATGTCTAGTAATTGGGCAGCATTTACCTCAAATCCATTAGGAGTAGCTCAGATTTTCCTTCTTATACCGAAGAAAAGTTGCTTGATTGGTTATGTACCCTGATACCAATTGAAACCCAGCAATTGAAAGACTGCATGACATTCATTTTGCTCTCTCAGATCAATCTGCTCCATAACACGCATCTCATCTGTCAGAAATTTGAAGTTTGCCACTAGCAAAGTTTTACCAAGAGGGCTGCCATCCAAATACTGAAATGTAAACTCTGAACCTTTCAACACACCATTTTGCTGTCCAGGATTGTGGAATTTCTACAAAAGGGAAAAATAAAGTCATTTCCATGAGCATGTTTTCATGGACATCACTTGGTCAAAGGACAAATGCCACTTGAAAGTATTGGCACTCCAGTCCATTGGGAAGAATTGAACCAAAAATCAGAATTAACACCTAAACAATGTGACTTCTGACCTAGCAAGTTGTAACCATATAACCTTGGAGGTGCCCCACTCATACACCCTGCCATCAAATGCTTGGATTCAAAGTTTCGTTTCTCCTCTGATCTCCACAATTGTTCATCGTTCTGTATTGTGTACAAGATGAGAATAGTTACTCAGGGTCTTGTGTTGACGCACTGCAAGAGCTTTGTTGCTGGATTCCTCATGCCTTGCTCAGATCCTACTCCAACTTAAATCTGAGCTCTGGCTTCACAAGTCCCTGGGCTTCACCAATTGGTACTCCTAGTGGTCTCAAACAGATAAATGGCTGCCAGATAGTTGTAGGCCATTTCAAGCAACCCACAGCTGAACTCCTTGTGTTTCATAATCAACACCCAAGATGAAACATAATTAGTGAATCACTCAGTCATAATAACAGTTCATATGCTTATTAGAGTACAAGAGCATGGGATCTTCAAAGAAGAGAACTGCACCCATGCTGTTGTCTCAAAGCATGAGATATTTTACAGTGGATTGTATCTTCAGCACAAGCTATACCAACATATGGTCTTGTCCTGTGAAATTACTGACAAAAGTCAGTTACGTTGTTCGAAACCTGAATCTCAAATTTCAAACGCTGCTTACATTGATCACAAAGCATGTCCAATCTACAGGGTCCTGACATGTCACACCCACAACTGGGTCATGGCCTCTGTCTCATTGCAATGAGGCAGGTAGAAAGAACAATGAAAGTATAAGTGAACTTCCTACAAAGGCAAAAGGATGTGTGATCCAGTCCTGAAACACATAGTGCTTCCGACCATGCCCTCTTTTTGAAAGACATCTGTCTCCATGGTATTCTCAACTCAACTTGAGAGCAAGATACTATCCTATGACTACCTCTTGAGTTCCACTGCATGATTGCTTTCCTATTGATGGCAAACCAAGACACAGGCCACTTCTTGGGTCAACAATTCAGTGTAATCCTGCCTGGAGAAGATTAAATAACATCTCTTTTACCACTCCACGCAGTGAACAGCACCAACAATAGTGGCTCTTCTCTTGAGTGATCTAACACCATATTACCAAAATTGCATCAATCTGAAATGCGGATCTCTACGCCCAACAAGTCCTTCATCAACTCATATGTCACAAATGCAATAGCTATTGAGGGAACCACCTGTTCATGAACAAAGAGGAATTAAAAATGGCAAGTGATGCATACAAGTAAATTCCTGTGAGTGCAGCTACACTGCTAGAACTGAAAGAAAGAGACCCACTAATGTATTCCTCCATATGCAATGAAAGGACTGGACAATCGATGCTTCACCTTCACAGAAATGGGCACTAAGACTTTTAGAAAGACCCTATCTCTTGTTCTTCACTATTTTCCTGAATGCATCAACCATGTGTATTCCTCCATATGCATTGAAAAGACTGGACAGTTTATTTCTCACCTTCACAGAATTGGGCACTAAGCCTTTGTAGAGTGCCCGAAGCCCTTCATTCTTCACTGTTTTCCTGAATGCATCTACCATGCCATTGTATTGGACAGGAGCCCTGACTTGCCCATCTGCCATTATAGTTGATGATGCATCTTTCCAGCCAACCATTTGCATTCTTCTACGGACAACATCCAAGGGATATGCCACTGTCTGTCCTACAGTCCCTGCTGCTGCCCCACATGCAAGCTTTGTCACCACCCCTAACTCAGCACCATCATCTGGCCGAAATGTGGGGCTCTTCATCATCCAATCCTTAAGTGTCTCATAGACTGCAAAATTCAGGCCTACATATGGAATCTGCAGTACAACCCAAAAGAGAATCATAAGCATATTCAAATCGGAATGACTTCAACCTCTGACACAAGTTTCCTGTGATTATTGTGTAGATGCTGCTATGGATATGCAACATCCTTACACCCTTGATCCATGTTCAACATCAGTTTATGAGTTCCAGTTCACATCTTCTCACAATTCCCTTGTGAGGAAATGCATTGCTGGTTTGTTCCTCTGGAGATTGATGCACACACAGATTGACTGTCATGTGATCAGTTCACCATAATCCATGATCTTTAACCAAAGTGGATCCAGAAACCTCCCCCTGCTGCTCCTCTCAAGTAATTTGCATTCAATAGCTGTAAACATATTCCCTACATATTACACCCTGAGTACAGCTACACTCTAGTGTAAAGTTCATGTACAAACCACTCCAATGACTGATGGCACCCAGCCCTTGTACAAAGCTATTGCACCCTCTTCCTTGATGATAGTTCGAAAGGCATGAAACATGCCACGATAGCGATGAGGAGAGTCCTCAGTCTGTAACAAAACAAATTACCACAATAGTCAAGAAATGAGATTCAGGAAGGCAGTATTCTGTGAGGATTCCCTAAAGCACATGAATGTAAAGATGTAGCCAGTCACAGCTCAATCACAAAGCTAGGAAAGAATTACAACAGTGTTATGGGTCACAATGCTCACCCTGAAATTGGGCCAGCACCCACCTATGATCAGTGAGTTGTGCCAAAGTACAGATGAACTTTTGGAGGAAAATAACAAGCAAAATTGCAAAATATGTGAACAAGCAACTCAGTTGTTTCTTATCAAAAATTGCACAGAAACAGATTCCCAGCCAACAGACCTAGAAATCTCAGCCTGTCTTCCTGACATGTAACCCTAATGTCAACTGACAATTTTTAACCTCCTAAACCATTCTCACAAGAGTAAGGCTTTTGATGCTCTTTCAACTCACCTGCACAGTCAACCTTCCCCGTACCATGTCCATTGGATATGTTGCAGACATGGCAATAATCCCAGCACAAGCCCCAGCACAAAGACGCAAAACTGGGGTAAGTTCGGCATTCTCTGCACAGGATAAACAATAACAACCAGTTTATACTGCAGAGACCATTTAGCGTAATATTGAAGCACCAGAGAGAATTGCAATGCTCAAATATTGCAGATAGTTTGGCCTACACTCACAAATGACAGAAGGTAGCTCACAACAGAGCCTGCTCACAACTGTGATAGACAGATGTGATACTAAAACAAACTGTTTAGGGTAACAAATGGATCTATTTATGCTCCTGTAGATAGACAGATGTGATACTAAAACAAACTGTTTAGGGTAACAAATGGATCTATTTATGCTCCTGTATTAGCTAAGTGTTGCACTGAAGAATGAGCATATAAACACTCACCTTGGCCCTTTTGCTGTCGATAAGCCCACAAGATTGCACTGCAAGATCATGCAATAGGATGAAATAATCAGACTCTTGATCCTATCATGAAGGAAATGACAGCCACATCCTGCTACTTCCACCTCTGCAATAAATTCTGTTCCTGGACCCTATTCCCACCATTGCTCATGGATGAGATTAGCTATCATACTGTAGTTCTGTCATTGCTGCTGTATGGAGTTGTGGGCTGGAAAACCTAATTGTTCATTCGGCCTCCCATCTTGACATCCCAGTGTGTATGTAACTGTTACAGCAGTTCAGGGAGTGCACACACCTAGATGCCTGCTCGTAACTGTAAAACTTCACAGCAGAGTTAGGGATAATTCGTGCACAGTTGGTGCCATTGCCTTTAAAAAAGCCTGGGATGCCCTCATTCTTCCAAATTGACTTTAAACCCTGTATGGTTCCACTGTATTTTGGATTCAACGGGTTTTGAACCTGCCAAGCACATCACAACCTTTACTGACAGCAGGAGTTTTCATGAACTCCAAATTGCCAGAGCTCTTCCCGATTTTGCAAAATCAGTCGATACCTACTAAACTACATAGACTTGTCAGTCTACTTCCGAGATGTGGCATTATCAGCATTCAGGGCATGAATGCTGGATAGGGAGTTCTGAGTTGCACTACAATTGACCTGCATCTATTACTTATAAATGCATGAACTTGTCTTGTAAGCGTACTCATGTTTGAGAAGCATTTTCTTGCCCTAGTTGCTGGAGATTGGAGTGCCAGAAAGGTCATAGAGAGAAATAGGCACCTGCAGAAGGATCTTCAGTCGCTCCAAGGGGGCAACAGCAGACCGTGACCTGCATTGCAAAGAATCACTCATCAATTTGCAGGCTTCTTTTACTGCCATCCATACCAACAGTTTTGGATTGAATGCCACTAAACCCTGCAAGAAGTTGAGGTGGGGGGACATACACTCCGCCGGCCACACCACCAGCAATTAGAGACTTGCAGACGGTGAGAATGGCATTGCTAGTGGGGGCTTTCACATCTTCTGTGGCCAATCTTGCTTCCTGAGCCCATGACACCAGAGTTGCTGCAGCAGATTCTTTATCATCTACATACAGTGGAGATGTCTGACAATACACAGTGTTCCCCTGTCCAACTGCACCCGGATCAGAAGGCTTTTGTTCCCCATACTTCTTCAACCTGGAGGAGACATCTGTTTGAGAAACCATCGATCTCTAGGGTTGTGAAGAGAGAGGGAGTAATATAGCCAGAGAGAAGGAGACCGTGTCAAAGGAAGCACAAATTCTTGGTAAGTCTACGGCCCAGCTCGCCAACTGATTTCAAGCACTGGTTGCACTGCCAGGCCGGTGGTGTCCTTTGCAAGCCTGCATCCTGATGTACGATTTTCCCCGTCCCGCATTCTCTGATGAGGCAAACGACGCGCCTAGACTCCGTTCCATCAGAAAGTGATGATCAAGGAGCAGAGCCTCGCGCTGCTTGCCACAATCAACCACAGCAAATTGTGTGGAGAGGAGCACAGCGACGGATTAAAAAAATTGGCGGGGGGGGTGGGGGCGCGGGGGGGGTGGAATTAAATTAAAATGTCGCCGACGAAAAACAAAACGCGAACCGCACAGGACACCCAGACAGAAAATTGGGAAGCCTGCCGTAAGTGCCGATAGCTGCAGGAAGGAAAATACCGACGGAGACTTATGGTTCACTCGTAAGTCTCACGAACAGAATGAATTTCTTTCTTGCCAATTGCTTGCAAGAAGACAACAAATGCGCAGGGAAGAAAGCAACATACGCAGAAACTGGCCAAAATACAGACGAATTACAAACAAACAAGAAACAGGAAAAACAAGATGACGGCGTCAAAAAAAAAACAGTAGTGGCAACAACGCAGGGCAACAGCATTGGCCAAGCGAACCGAGACCAGTTGGCCAGGGAAACGAGTACTTCCAATCTCCTGCCTTCTGTGGTACCCGGAGGAGCAGAAATGGGTGTAGGAATCGACGATTAGGGTTTGGAGCTCATGTTGTTCGTGTGTTCGTCTTCTTCGCGCATCGGTTCATTTCCAATTCCACGGCCCCCAAATGTGCGTTCTCAAAGTTCCCAAAGTTCTCATTTCCATACCAATGGCGTTGGGTGGGTGCCCATTTTGCAACATCTTCGGTAAGCTTGGGCATGGAACCGCTTATTTATTCTCGTTCCCCCAATCGAGAGGTACCAAAAAATTATACTTTGGCATTTTGGGGGCGGGGTTCTGAAAGAATTCTTCTTGCTGAACTAAATTCGAAGGTACCAAATAATATACTTTGCAAGATGGGGGGGCGACATACAAAATAATTTCTCCCTTGTTGAACTAATTTAGAGGGTACCAATTTTGCAATATTTTTAGGGAGCTTAGGGTAGGCCTCCCCCTAAGGAGTTTATTCTTATTGAACCAATTAGGAAGGTACAAATTTTGCAATATTCATATAGGGAGCTTTGGGTAGGCCTCCCCCTAAGGAGTTTATTGTCGTTGAACTAATTTTGAGGGTACCAATTTTGCAATATTCTTAGGGAGCTTTTGGGTAGGCCTCCTCCTAAGGAATTTATTCTTATTGAACCAATTAGAAAGGGTACCGATTTTTCAACGTTCTTAGGGCGCCCAGGGGAATGAATGCTCCTAAAGGATTTATTTTTACTGAGCCAATTAGGAGGGTAAGGTATTTTACAATATTTTCAACATGTCAACTTCATATTTTCACAAAATTTCATTTCACTATTTTGAGGATTATTGAATGACAAAACTGATCGTTAGGGTAAGGTAGTAAGAACCAGATTTGAACTGGTATTTTTATTTTTATTTTAAATCAGCATCAAAACTGGAATTAATGTTTTTGAAAAAATCGTACCCAAAACCAAAATTTCAATTCTGCTTACATGTGGAATCAAAGTTTGAACCATAATAAACAGGATTAGAACTGAAAATTAAGTAGTAATTATCCACCAGTTCGGATCTTGGTTAGTAACAACTAATTTGAACTTGGATTGATTTTCATAACTGAAATTGGAATCAGAATTTTCTTTTTTTACAGAATAGAATTTACAATTCTGTTAAAGTGTCTAACTGAAACTGAACGAATGCCAGTTTAGTTCTCAGAACCGGAGGTTCTTTATAAAAGTCAAGAACCACCCAACACACTTGTATCAAAGCATTTGCCTCAGCATATCTATTTCTAGAGCTTTAAGTTTTTCACATTTCAATCTAGTTTCAAATTCCTCTCTACTTTACTCTACTTGAAGATCACTTGTTTCTCCCCATGATGTCCAAGCTACTCTTAAGATTAAAATGTTATAGATTCAACAAAATATGTAATCCTTGCTTATAAGAAATGATTGCCCACCAAATCATTCAAAGGTTAAAACATATTAAAATTATTCATTCAAGTAGTGTGACCACTGGATGAGAACCCTGAGTTTGGGTCACATTGACAACGCAAAACAAAAGTCATGACGAGACCATACCAAAGAAAAATAATGTAGGATGAAATAAGCTTATTTGTGAGAGCATTTCTTTTTGTCTTGTTCACAAGCTATTTTGTAAAGTTCTTGCAAGCTTGTTTGAAAAAGCATCACAAGCTAAGGGAGGTAAGAAGCATTTTTATAAAGTTTGTGTGAACTTGTAAGAAGAAACAATAAAAGCTAAAGAGGTAGAAAGGCAAAAGCTTAGGGAGGTAGAAGCTCAAGGAGGGAGAACCTTAAGTTTAAGTCAAGACCACCATAGAAGAACTTAGAAAGGAACATCCCATGCAAAAGTTCAAGGAGGGAGGAGGTTGGGTCTAGGCAATTTAGGTTAGGACCACTACAAGAGGGGTTGTGGAAAGGAGTGTTGTAGGCAAATTTTTAGGGAGGGAAAAACTTACTACAAGATTTGCACCATCATTTAAAGGTTAGGTTTTTAGGTAGGTGGGTGTTTAAAGAGAAAGGTGTTCTTTTCGAAACACCATGGCAATATGGGAGCATGATGACGTTTTTTGGGATTGTCTATGACATGACTTCATTTTGTGGAAGTCCTTTTCACTTTTAATGTGGTCACTTTCCATTCTTTGCAGCAAGGTGTGTGAGCTAGTGCAATTAGTAACTAGTCATTTAATAACACAATCCGCAAAACAATTTGAGGTAATATCTTTGAACCCAAAATCCCAAACTTTTCATAATCTATGTTTTCAATTCTCATGTAGCCTCCAAATTGAATCTAATGTTCTTTTGCCACTTTTACTAGATTTAGTGGTGATTGAACACATTTTATCCCTTTTGCCATTAACCAATCCTTACATGATTTGGTGTTTTCATTGAGAAAACAAGGGCTGGTTCACTATGGTAGGGAAAATTTCTCAATGGAATGCACTTGAAAATCATCAAAATTAATAATCCCAATTACTGAAAGATGATATTCGAGAATCAACTTCATAGATCCTCCCTTAAAGACCACATAAAGTGTGAAATGCAGTGTTTGAACACATTATTGAACATCTCTAATGATGAGTTTTTCCTAGCTAATGGTAGTGAGGTTTGGAAAAATGAATAATATAAGCTTTTGAAAGTTTAGGGTTTTGATAATAGGGTTTAGCACATGAGAGTCCAACATTTAGATCTAGTAGAAATAGCCCCATCCTTTTCATTTTCTTCAATAATTTTCTTGATTGCCTTCATGTTAATATGGTGGTTTTTATTCATCCATTACAAAATGCAAACCCTAATTAAATATGGGGTTATAATGTTGTTCATGATTAGGTTTGATCACTTATGTTACTTCGAGAGGGTTGGACAAAGTTTGGAATATTGCACAAACAAACATAAGAGAAAATATGCTAGAAATAGACAAAGAGTTTATCCTAGATACAAAAAGAAATGGATTTTATCCCAAAAATAGATTGAAAAGCAAATTGTGGAAGGAATGAAATTGGGACATAAATGCACATAGATAAATAGTGTAGGTATATAAGTGGAATTATGTGCATGTTTGTGTCTGAAATGTAAAATGGATGGATTCAACTATGTTGGAGTTTAAAGCTCTCAATGTGATGAAAACTTCCAATACACATATTCATGTGGCAAAGGCACTATGGCAAGATATAAGAATGAGGCAAATTGTTGAGTCTATTCAATTCATGAACACCATGTGTGATGCTTACAATCATCATTTTCTTATCTATAGCAAAGATAAAACCAAGGTAATTCCTTCCATAGTGTGGAAGGATGTGTGTATAAAAAACAGTTTAGATTTTAAGTTGTAGGAGGAAACATTAAAAAAAAGGTTATAGGAAACATTAAAGGAATTGAAAACAAGGACATCAAATCAAGAAGGTTCGAGGAGAGTTGTATTATAGAATGAAGAAGTGTTAATACATTTGAAATCAATGGATGGCCATGCCATGTGCAATGTCTTAAAATGCCTTCAATCCTTAATTGATGATGCCAATTTGTCAACCCCATCTAGTCTTGCATTTACACCTACATTTAATCTTCCTTTTATGTATGTAGATTTGGAGATTCCATCATATGGGCCCAATGTAACATTAGGACTACCATCTACATCCATTCTATTATAAAAGACTAGGACAAAGGCTTCTTATTTGCAAAATTAATTTTGAAACATCGAATAGATGAGAACCATAATGGAAATGGATTTAAAATGTCATGTTCTATTGCAATCACAAATGTAAATTATTGATCTTACAAGGTAAACAAAGTTAAAATCAATAACTTGAATATAGCTAAGGATTTAAGAATCATAGCTAACAAAGAGTTCAAAGAAAAGGTTAAAGAGATTTTAGATTTGTAGAACTCAAAATCTCCATCCCACCCATGGTTAGTAGGGTTGGGCATCTACTTGCCTATGATTTCAAATGTGAAGTCCATTTATCGTCTATGCAAAAAGTTTATCAAAATAACTATAGTTTTAAATAAGCACTAGGCCAAAACATGGCATCCATGACTAGGAAATTTTCTGACTAAGTCCTTGCCGTAATCATGTAGTAATATAGGCCTTGTCCTTTACGAATATCAAAGGTTTTGGGAAAAAAAATAGGCCTACACTATTCGGGTTAATGATTGTACACTACAAAAGATCATGGTTTTTCAAAAGGTTCAACTTGACTAAAGTGTTCACATTGACCAAAAAATGTCCATGTTGATTAAAAGCATGGGGCATGAAAGACACATGGTTTTTTTGGTTGGTTTTTTGACTTAAAATGACCATTTTGACCAAGTGTTAAATTGTACATCTAGTGAAGAAGGACAATTTTTAAAATGGTCCATCAACATGCCCATGGCCTAGTCAATCGACCATACTACATGGCCATGTTTAGTCAAATTAACCATATTAATTTGGTTAGCTAATGTACATGTTATGTTTACTAAGTTACCTACCTACTTATGTTTTACTTATGCTCTACTTACCTACCTACCTACCAACCACTTACCATCTATCTACTTATCTCCTACTTACATACCTACCATATACCTACATATGTCCTACCTACCTACCTACCATTTAGCTACCTATGTCCTACCTACCTACCTACCTACCATTTAGCTTACCTATGTCCTACCTACCTACCTTTTACCTATTTACTTATGTCCTACCTACTTACCTACATATTTACCTACCATCTCCCTACCTTTGTCTTTTTTACTTACTACTATCTACTTACTATTTACCAATTTTATCAGAAGTCTCTGAAAAGACATCTAATAAAATTTTATCAAAATTTACTTATTTAATTACCTACCTATTTATATCTTATTTATCTATGTACCTACCTAGTATCTACCTATGTACCTATAGTTTACATAAGTATGTGTACCTACCTATCTACCTAATTAGGTACTTACTAATCTATTTATGAAAAAAATTGAAATTCAATTGGTATTATACACAATGACAAAAACAAATTCATGGAAGGTCAAGGATACATGTTAAATCCATATGGAATCATATTGCTTTACAAAGTGGTGAGGTGGTTTGATGGCTAAGACGTTGGTGTGGAACCAAGGAGACCAAGGTCCAAATCCTTTTACTAACATATATTATGTGGAGTATGTGTAAATGTATAATACATATGTATAGTAGAACCCTTATTTGAGCCTCTTTTCAAAATATGCTCACTATCGGACTTGAACCAATAACACTTCTTCATACTTACCCTCCTCCATTCTATAAATAGCTCAAAGGAAAGGTCCGTAAGGCCTAGGACGACTTCAAAATAAATAGATGGATAATGCACCAGAATAAATAGATGGAGGATGGCAGGAAAGAAAACGGTACTCGATATTCGGGGATAAATGTAAACCTATCAAACAGGGATAATCATTTTAGTTCTAAGAAAAAAAACTCACTGGTGGTGCCATGGCCCAAAACAAAGTCAAGAGACTTTTAGGGACATGTAGGTTATTTTTTTATCGGTTTTTCATGTGGAAACATAGTTTTTGGATTCAAAGCTCTACGAGCTCTACATCGTTCTTTTGGCACGAGCGTTGTGTAAGTTTAGTAGGTCGACCCTATTTGAGCCATTACAGCTCGGCCTTCGTTTTTTTGCTTTTCCCCTACTAACATCTCATTGTACGCCCTTACGCGTGCACCTTCATATAGAGAAATATTGTTTTACCATACCCCATTAATAGCACTTAACCTATGCCGATTTTGAGGACTGTACTACACTTTAAGGAACTCATGTAATTTCAACATGCCCAATATACAAGGGCAATTTCGTCCATAGTTCTCAGTCCATCAAAATCCAATTAAGCCCAAAAGCTCATCTTGGTCATCTTTGACAAGACTTTTATACATTTGCTTACGCTGTCCCCTTTTCACTTGAGCTAGTCTTTAGCCTTGAAGTATGTTGTTCCCAAGACTCCATACTAAATCTTTTCAATAAAGGTTGTGCGGGGTTAAACACCCACGTCCCGTAATAGATTATAGTCCATGTGCCGAGGTTTTAGGCGATAAACCCGCTGGGGCGCACCTGAAGACCTTAAGGAGAGTAGGGTTTGCGATGTCTTCTGGCGAGGTAAGATTTTAGGAGTGCAGTTTCACGAACCTTAGTACTGGTAAGCTTCCTAAGCTTAGGAGCGGGGACCTCAGAGCGAGTAGCCCCATTGTAATTGCATACGCTCAATACACGAAGACCACCAGCAGCCAAGGAAAAAAAAAACCTCTATCGAGCGAACAAACCGCAAGGACAGCCACCACACACAAGCATGCCCAAAAACCAGGAGGGCAGAACTGAAATCGAGGGTTGTGAATAGGTAGGTAAAAGGCCATGGTGGGTAGGTAGGTCATGGGTGGGTGGGTAGGTAGTTAGTTATTATTTACATTTTAATATTACAAATTGAGCTATTTATTTAATTCATTTTTGGGGTACCCAAAAACCATTTTAATGTCAGTCAAAATACCATTAGTCAAGTTGAATGTGTTTAAATCGACTTGTCCAATATGTCTAAATGATTAAATTGATTAAATGTCAAAACAATTGGTTTTTGGTTTAGTTTTCCAGTCAAATAAATCATTATTTCTTGTAGTGGTAGATGTTTAAGATATTGTTACATTTTAAATGTCAGCAATTGCAATCATCTAAATATAACAACATTATTAAATTTTCAGCTAGAGTATCAATTTTCAATACATGTAATACCTAACCATGCCCTAATTTCATTTCACTTTCAATGAAACTTCAATTACACATTCATTTGTATTCAAAATAATATACTACAATTATTTTTGGTGTTATCATTATGATAATTTCAATGTTATTTAACCTTTTAATGGTTATTATTTAATATAATAAATTCACAACTTAACTTTAAGATTAAGATTATTTAACATAACTTTTATTACTTCAATTAATTACAATGTAAAGAATGTTTTAAGAATAAAAAATGAAAACCCAATATTAATCATATGTATTGATATATATTTAATACAAATATAAATATAAATATAAATAGTATATTATAAATAATATGTTGCGATATAATGTAAAACATGTTTTAAAATCTATATTAGTAGTAATTTATAAACTATTTTCTAATTAATCGACATCATCCATTATTTTGAAACCAAGTGCCTTACAATAAAATTCCAAATAAATAAATAAAAATGGAAATTTTTTATTAGTCATTAATTTTAATTAATTAGAATACTGTTTTTCTAATAAATATTTTGTATTATCAACTAGCATTGTATTGATAATTATACAATTTAAATAATATTTAAATATGAGAACATGTTTAAGATAATTTTATTTAAATAAAATAAACTAAAAAAATTTCATTATAAAATTCACGAATATTAAATATATAATTAATAGAAAATTTTATTATTGTAATTTATTTTAGGATGATAAAGAAAATAATACATTGCATAATATATAATTTTTTAATCTACTATTTTAAATTATTAATCAATATTATCTATAATAATATATTTTACCAATTTTTTAATATTCCAAATTAATTTAAAATAATAATTTATTTATTTATCTCAATCCATTTATTATATCAATTAATGATAGAATTTTATATTAATTTTTATACTTATCAGTTTTAAATTCAGAATATATATTATTTAGATAACATATTATTTTAATTCTGAAAAATAAGTCATATTTGTTTTCTTCCTTTTTTTAATAAAATGCTAAAATATGTTTACAACAAAATGAAATCAAAATCCAATAGTTTTGAACAGACAAATATATAATAAATAGTATATCACATATAATATCTACATAAGATGTAAAATAAATAACATATATAATAAATTTTTTATATAAAAAGTTTTTGATTAAATAATATATTATGGGCTTCACTTGATGGAAATGTAAAACATAATATTCATTTATGGAAATATATATATTTTGGTGTGATATTTTTTCATATAAAATCACTGATATACAATATATCACTATATTTATTTATTATTATTATATAAATAAAATTATTTTTGAATAAATTGAATAGAATATTTAAATTATTTTAAATATTTTTTTCATTTTAAAAATATTTATATTTTAATATTCATTTATATTATATAATTATATAGTTAAAGTCATATTAAATATAAAAATTAACTTGTATGTTTTGAATATACCATATTTAAATGTATTGTATTTCCTAAATACAACACGTAATGTTGAATGGTTTTGTGAAGGACATTATTATACGTTCATAATTTATGAACTATTCATATTATATTTCATAATTAAAATGTATTATGTAATACCAAAGATCTCCAAACAAATATTCGAAATATTTATGATCATTATGCACAAAAAATTGACGTTAATTTTGATGCAACTAAGATTGGCATAATGTGGTGACATCACAGGGTAAGATCCTGGATATCCAAAATCTAGGTAGCTGAACAAACCTAGTGATTAAAATGCGAAAATGCTCAAAATAATAATTTAAAGAATAAAAAAATTCATAAAGTCATTCCACTTCTGGGCCCTTTTTTCATCTCTTAACCCCTTTTAAACCCTTAGGCACTGTTATTCGTAAAATAATGAAAATTTCTTAACTTATCAAATGATAAAACTCAGCATTAAATGCACGTGGTTTGAGAGTAATTATAGCAATAATAATAAGCAATAATAATTATAATTATTATAATACTTAGTCACAGCAGGGAAAATGTAGCAGCAGTAGTACAGGCGCTGAGGAAAAAGGAAAGAGAGGGGATTTTCATCTAGTTTTTGCACCAAAATCAGTGCAAAATCCAGTTTCACTCCCCCTTAATTTCAGTTGTTAAAATATTCAGCCCCTGTTACTGATTTCGTGGCCTATCAGGATAAAACTGGCCGAACTCACCCCTAATCGTGAGACTTTACGGATAAGTTTAATGTAATCACATTATATAGGTTTCATGAATAAATTCTGATTTGTCATACATAACACATTGAACTTCGAAAGTTTTTAGAAAAAATATAGTCTATCACAATCCTTATTATAGGACTATGTCCCCAAATCACTGACCCAGCCATTAGCCCAGGCCAAAAAATGGTGACCAACAGTTTTGGAAATATTTGAGGATTCGATCACCATTTTGGTTGGCCACT
The DNA here is from genome assembly GCA_963920785.1 of Sphagnum contortum. NCBI lineage: Eukaryota > Viridiplantae > Streptophyta > Sphagnopsida > Sphagnales > Sphagnaceae > Sphagnum > Sphagnum contortum. The sequence goes on along the minus strand of OY987290.1, from coordinate 7,980,878 downwards.
CCTCCTTTTCACTATGTTGAACAAATATTGTGGTAAGGGTTATTTTTCATGTCAACTCATATCTTTGGATATAAAAGACATCAATGAACATTTTTCATAAATTAAAAATTTGGTTATACATTAATCGTGAATTTACATCTTTTAAAACATGGATAATAAAAGTAATCAAAGACTTGCATCATATTCTTGAAGTTGAAATAATATGCTTCTAAACAAAGGAAATAGTGATGTGTATGTGAAACTCTTGTTGATTCTTCGCCAATGAACTTAACTTGGGGGGTGCAAACAACTTTGTTGTTAGGTTGGGTCTAATGTTATGCTTTAAAAAAACAAAAAGATGAGACAAAAACTACGTCCCTATAATTCATGTCCTTGTTATTAGCCCATCCCAAAAATGGTGAGGAGCACAGTCATGAACAAAAATCCTCTCCCACCTAACTAATGAGATGCATTAACATCATAAGCTGAATTTTTTTCCGTTATGAAGGGTGGGGGTGGATGGGAATTTCTTTTGTGTCAGTGCATGAGGTGGGGGTAGGAGCATGGCAAACACATTCACAATCACATAAAGTAGAGGTGACAAATGTGATTTCTCACTTTCTAAGTTCATCATGTACACAATTTTCACCACTTCCCTTTCCGATATCACACTCTTTGCCCAAAATTTTATTCTTCTTGCCTATGCAGTTATACTAGAGCTCAAGGTTATATAATATTTTGATTTAGGGGTGTCCATATTGCGATTATTATTTTGAGTGATGGGTGAATTGAAGAATCCTTCCCCCCAGAAGAAAAAATATTCTACAGGTGACCCCAACAATTAGTTAATATTAATTGCACTACTACAACATGACCATTGCGATTGAAGTAAAGGTAACCTACAAATAATTGTTAAATTTAAATGTTTACATTTTTTTGAGTAATTTACTTGAATATAGATCTTTTTGTATGTTGTGGGTCTATCTTTGAAACTGAAAACAAAATGATATTTTCGTGACATGGAAAAATCATTTTGAAACCAAAAGAAAATTTATAAGTTTTGTGACAACGAGATATTCTAAAATGAAAGAAAACCTAATTCTTTTGTAATGAGTGCCACCTTGAAAAAATAAGGTGATCGTGAATATGTTACACTATTATGACAAACATAAATAACATCAATTTGGGGATAATGTGACTTTGCAAACAAATTATGCATTTGAGAACCCTTGTGAATATAACTTATGTTTGAAAGGAAATTTGATTGGATAGTATGTAAGTTGCTTGATTAGATAGTTTGTTACTTGTACCTTGGTCATGTACTTATGAAATGAAATTAAACAATGTGAGTAAGTACAATTTTCTAGATGATTGTTAGTTTACATTGTTGATGAAAACTTCTTTTGGTTCAAAAAATGCACATTGGATGGAGTGATGCACTTCTGTTAGTAACTATATGAAATTAATTACTTAGGAAAAAAATGAAACAGATATTGACACAAAAGCTCAAGCTTGAACCTTCACATCATTAAAGTACAAATATTGTTAGTTTTTTTCATTAACTAAAATTTTCCATGCCGAATATATGATTGTTGTGTGCATTGTTAAAAGTCATTCAATTGAAATTTTTGTATTGGAAAATACACTTGTAAGGCTTGTTTCATTCCAAGGCCCACATGCATTAGATTTATGACACAAATTTGAAGGATACAACTTAGAAATATATGAAATAGTAGTTTAAAAAACAAAAGAGCAAAAAAGAAAAATAAATAAATTTGATCAGATTGAAGAAATTCACACATACAATTGGAAAATGTAAGTGGGCCCATGCAACATTTACATAAATTGGTAATGGTCACAATGATAAACTATAAGTAATCCCCTCCCTTAATTGAGATATTTGAAACATGAAGATGTCTAGGATAAAGGCCATTTGTAAAAACATTGCACAAGTGGCACTTCAACTTTCATTTAACAATAAGTCATTTAAGGTCTAATATGATTGCTTTGGAATGACAATAATTTTATGCCCATTGAAAGAGAGGTGGAAAAGCTAATGACCACTTTTTAGGTGTTTTAAGGTTGCTATGTCGCATGTAATGACTTACATCAAAAATGTATGGTCCTTTAAAATTCACTTCCACATTCATAGAAGGCTTTTTAAGCAGCGAACAATGGATACTAAGGCTGGGATAAAAGGTAGTTTTCAAGTTACAAGGTGTCCAATGGACTAACTTTCCATTCTTGGTGAAAAAAATCTCTCCTGTCACATAATTGACCCCTGCTCCCACAGTGTCCCCCATAGTGTAGTCAACCGCTCCAAACCCATAATTGTCATACCAAAAGGAACCATCACTATGATAGCCATAGGTCTTGGAATCCCAACCTAGTGTAATATCATTCTTGAAATTTTCATTAGTAAAGCCAATGGAAAAAAGTGTATTCAAATTGTCCTTGATTTTGATCTCGAAGTAATAGCACATTGTTTGCTCATGCCATGTTGCTGGTTGATAGGTTTGAATAGCACCGCGAACCCATTCCTCAGGCCATTCCCCTCCCCTGAACTTCACATGTTGTGACAATTTACTAGTGGTGACCAATAAATGGTCACTACTAGTTTTCGTGTTAAGCCATGTTTGTGAATCCTCCTTTTCCATCTTATCATCTGTGTTTACTTCTCCTTGCATAAAGCATACAGTTTGTAACCACGCCCAAAAGCTTTTAGGCAAGGATACGCACAAATTGTAACCCTTGGATGTTGTCTCCTCTTCCGTCTCATCATCTTTTTGTTCCCTTTCCAGGACTTTGGCCAATGATTTTCTCAACTTACCCAAGAATTTAATTATCGTCCAACTACAAATTGCCAACCCTATTACTACAGAAATCTTCATGCTTGTCATGTCCTTGTGAATTGGTGGTAGCACAGCAAAACCCGCACACACAAATGATCCTAGTACTGTTACTACAGAACACAGAAGAAGTATCGATGTCCATTGTAATTCCTTGCGCACAGAGCGCAACGCCACCACAATGAAAGTAGTATCCAAGTCAGGGAAAGCAGCTTTTGCCCCTGAGATCACAGTGCCGATGGCGAAGAAAAAAGACAAGGTGTTAAACACCCAAAACAAGCGAAGACTGTAGTGCAACTCTACAGCTGCAAAGGACTCAAATACTCCAGGAGGGGTTGCAAGAGAAGATTGAGGGAATTGATAGTCAGTCGTGTAACCCAAGGGCGGCTGCAACCAACTTGCAAATGTAATCCCAGCTATGAGGGCACCCCCAACAAGAAGTGCATTCGCTGCATCGATGAAGACTTGTCTATCTCTGTATTGTCTTTCCAAGAAGTCTTTCACGTCAGAGCGTTCCATGAGTCTATTGGTAATTTCTTCAAATTTCTCCTTGCGTTGTCTCTCCAAAAGAAATTTGAATTTTGAACGCTCCAAAAGTTCGCTGTTGCGATTTTGTTGGCGTTCTTTGGCATATTGAAGACATGTTTTGCCATTTTGATCTTGTAAGTTTGCTCGCAACCGTTCTTCTTTCGCTAGACATAAAGCTTTCACCACGTTTGGGTGACACTTTATAGTAGCAAAGTGTAGGGCTGTCTGCCCTTTTTTGTTTCTCCCATTTAGGTCCACTTCTGCTTCCAGCTTCAACAACTTCACAATGTGAACATGCCCATTAATGGCAGCAAGGTGAAGAGGGGTGTTTCCACGAATGTTGATTGCATCAAGGGCTAATTCTCCAACACGCTTCAACATAACATTCACCACTTCTTCATGCCCTTCCTTACAAGCAAGGTGCAATGGCGTATTCTCCTCCTTGTTAGTTGCGTTGATGTTTAACTTAGTGGTGCGCTTTTGATTATCATTCATTTCTGTGGAATCTGAATCGGTAGTTTGTTTAGTAGCATCTAACGCCAACAACATGGCCACTATCTCATCTTGCCCTGCTTCAGCAGCAAGGTGTAGTGGTGTGTTCAAATCATTTCTGTGGTGTGAATTTACGTTCAATTTAGTTCCTGCACGCTCCAACATCTCCTTCACCACCTCCACATGCCCCTCTTCAATAGCCAGGTGTAAGGCGCTGTTCCGTTCGGAGTTCGTAGAGTTCAATCCGCACTCTTCACCATCAGCATGTTCCAAAAGCCCCTTTACCACCTCTAGATACCCTCCTTTACTAGCGAGGTGCAGCGGTGTATTCCAAGTCTTATTTCCCGCAGCCAAATGCAATTCAAGACCACACCCCAACAACACGTTGACCACCTGAAGATGCCCTTCTTTAGCAGCGAGATGTAGTGGTGTGTTTCCATCGTTATTCTTGTCATCGAGATCAAATTCGGTAGCTGCGTGATCCAACAACGCCTGAACTACTTTATCATGGCCGTTCTCGGTAGCTTGGTGTAGTAATGTGTTTCCGTGAGCATTCTTCACTTCCAAGTCCAATGTGCTACAACGTAGCAACAAGAGTTGCACCACCTCCACATGCCCTCCTCCAACAGCGAGGTGTAGTGGTGTATTTTTGTCGTTGTTCTGCTCCTTGAGGTACGATTCAACGTGGTGCACCACAACTTTCACTTTGTCAACATTCCCTTCCTCACTGTCTAGGTTGAATGGTATGTTTCCATCCATGTTCTCCTCATTGAAGTGCAGCTTATTGGCATGTTCTAATAACATGTTCGTCACTTCAACACACCCGCTCTTGGTAGCAATGTGTAGTGTTGTGTTTCCACTGCAGCTGTTCTTCCTAGTGAGGTCCGATTCAGAAGTGAACTTCAACAACATCCTTACTACTTCAACATGTCCCTTCTCAATTGCAAGATCCAAAGGTGTAAAAGAATTGGAGTTTTGAGTGGTTAAGTCAATCAAGCATGGATCTTGTCCAAGGAATCTCTCCACAACATTCACGTGCCCTGCTTGTGCGGCAAGGTGGAAGGGTGTGCAACCTTCGTCATCTTGGACATTGATTTCGATTCCTGGCTCCCGAAAAAGCAAGTCGACAATTTCCAGAGATCCCATCCGTGCTGCAAAGTGTAGTGCCGTGAGATTGCTCCTCCTTTCCTGTTCGATTGGTCGAAATGGAAGAAACTCCTTCTCCCAATTTGATGGCATGTCCGATTCGTGCAGTTTTTGATTTGTTGAAGGCATCCCTGATCCCATGTTTATTTCAATGTTTTGTACATGGAGCAACAACTTCACTATGGCTTCTCGATTATCAGCTTTTGATCGAGTAGCCACGTGTAAGGGTGTGAGTCCGTGGATGTCTTGCGCATTTACGTCAATGTCATCCCACTTGAGTAACTCCTCCACTACTTCCACACTGTTGCATTCCACCCCGTAGTGAATAGGGAACCTCTTGAAGTCATCGCTTCGGTTCAAATGGCAGCCAACATCTGATGATCTCAGTGTCCTTTCTGCTTGAAGAAGCATCTGCACCACCTTGCATCTGTCTTCCTGTGGTCGTCTGCTTCCCAAATCGCTATCAGGATTCTCGTCGCCTTCTGCTACTAGATGGAGAGCTGTCAGCCCATGCATAGCTTTGTCATCAACCTTCACCCTTGGATCGTTTATGAAAAGCTCCACAACCTTTGGGCAAGCGAACCTTGCCGCCACATGGAGAGGAATCATTCCATAAATTCTTGGCCTAGGAATCACGAGTATTTTGGGGTGTTGAAGCAACAATTTGACGAGCTCCCATCTTTCGTCCTTAGTTGACGCTATGTGCAGTGGTGCTCGCCAACTCGAATCAAGAGAGTTCACGTCTATTTCAGGATGCTCCAACAGGGCCTTTGTACATATTCAAAACAAAGAAGGAATCAGTTGAAACACACACAAACCAGAATTCTTTTAGTTCTTTTGTTATGCATGAGTCATTCAATGGAAATGATTGTACCTTGGCAACTCCCGTGTCTCGATTAAAAAGTATTGCTTTGTGGAGGGGACATTCGTCTCTTTTCTGTCCGTTCACGTCCACGTTCGATCGGTTCAACAATAGGTTTCGCATCTCGTCTTCACTACCAGAAACTACTATATTCCACAACTTCTTTTGTGCCATCCTGCTCGACTTCCGAAAGGAGTCACTCTCTCGTGCACGACCTGTAGAGATTTTAGAACTAGAAGTTGAGTAGTCTGTGAAGTCTAACCCACAATCAACGAAAAAATCTTGGACGCCACCAAAACTAGATCCTCAGCAGCTAGAAACTCACTTCCCCAACGTATAAGTCATGACCTTGGGCTCATCTAACACGCTTTGAATCAGCACTGGTGAATTTGATGAACTCTTGACGATCTGCAGGATTATCTTCACACAAGATGAGTTCTAGCCTCAGGTTTCTTTTATACATTGCAAGGAGAGTTGCTGATGATCATGACTGCCAAAGCTTTTTGGTTTGGTGGGGACTCTAACAGAGGTGGTACGTCAGAACTAAGAAGCAGACTTCACGTTACTCCAAACTAGTTCGTCAACTTCTGTACCCTCGTGCTTAAATGATTTCTACTTAAACTAGACACCCATATTTTTTTCATAACGAGGACCCAAATTGCAGGAGGCAAACACTCAGGAAAGATGGAACCACACCCTATTCCATAACCAAAATAATGCCACATAATGGTTTTATTAAGAAAAACCTATCAGACTCCATTTGCTCATTCATTCCATTTGTTGGGCCCTGCCTCCGTAGGGGACAGGAACCCTGGCATTGGGTTGTTCAGTTCCATTTGCCCATGGAGTTGCTTTGCTTTGCTTTGCTTTGTTTGATGACCATCTTTCAAATTGATTTGCACTGTAGTTTTTCCAATCATCATGATGTTCCCATAAATTTCATCATGTGTCCCAAAAAGTCCAAAGTTGTGGTAGTGAGAAAAAGAAACGTTTTTATGAGACATCTAGGGGTAAAAATGAGAGACAAAGAAATACAAATAAATGAAAAAGTGAAAAGTTTAAAGAACCATTCTACCAGAGTACCTAGACCTTGGGAACATACTATATTATAGCAAGTCATCAATGAAAATTGAGAAGTTTCTTCCTTGAACCAGATGCATTTTGGAATACCGTGTTGTGCAAGTCAGCCCTGAGATGGGCTCTTTATTTATTCTTAACAACTTATGGCCCATTACAAATTCTAAAAGATGTTGGAACTTGGGGGATTTGTGGGATGCCCTCAGGGTACACAAAAAGGAATACCCTAACCATGTTGCTTTTTAAGAGGCCCATGGATTGGTCCAAAGAGTTGTGGAAGATACACGCAATAGGTAAAAGCAAGCCACATCTTTAAGTACACCTTTATGTCATGACCTTTTCTGAACACATGTAGGGTGTTTCACAATCGGCAAATGTGTCCAAAGACATTGGTTTATATATCTTGACCAATTATTTTTCGCTAGATTGGTGTATCAAGAACTGGCTAGAATTGTCTAGAATAGGACAAAAAGTAGCAGGTTTTGAATTGGCCAACATCAATAGGCGAGTTATGCTTTATGGCAGGAACTTTTTTTGAACACATGTAATCATATAGAGTTTTCTCACAATCGGCAAATGTGTCCAAACACATTGGGTTTTATCTTGATCAATTACTTTTCCCCTAGATTTGGGGTATCCCGTCCTGGCTAGGTAGACTTGTTAAGAATAGGACAAAAATTGGCATATTTTAAATTGCCCAACATCAACAGGCCAATTATGTTTTGTGGTGTAATCTTTTTTAAACATGGTTTGCTCTCAATCCCCAAACATGTTGAAACACATTGGCTTTTTATCTTGACCAATTCTTCTCCGGTAGATTGGGGTATGAAATCAAGGCTAGGACAAAAAATTGGCATCTTTTGAATTACCCCACATCAATCGGGTGGTTGTACTTTATGGCATGAACTTTTTTCAACACCCGTAAATATGTATGGTTGCTCATTGAAACTACTAACGGCCAGTTAGTGAGTTTTCACCTGAGTATCAAGTGAGTTATTAATAACCTACCTAGATGACTCAATTATCATCCAGATAGGTTATCAATCTTTAAACACTAATACAAAATAATATAATAATAAAATTTAGTTTGAAATCTTTTAAACTGTATAACTGGTGTAGATCCAGCGAGCTAACTGGTGGTTCTCAATCAATTATTTGCTAACCTACCCTTATGCATAACTGATGATTAATACCTCGCACCCGAGAAAAATTGGAAGAAAATAAATTGCAGTGGTTATTTGGAAAAATCAATAACCTGTCAATACTGGTGCAAACACATTGGTTTTTATCTTGACCAGTTACTTTGCCCTAGTTGGGTATCATGTCCTGGCTAGAATTGTTGAGAACAGGACCAAAATTGGCATTTTTGAATTGCCCAATATCAATAGCCAGTTATCAAGAAGGACAGGCATGGGCCAAGCTTCATTTGCTAGTAGAAGGCCAAGAGGTATTTTGTTGAATCACCAGCCATCGATTAGGTCACTTAAAAAAAGGTTTCCATAAGCCATCCACCATCACATTACATCCTTACTGCAATTATTTGTTGGGCCCAGTGCTTTGTTTTTCAATTTTGTGATGTTGCTCAAGTGGTGATTATTCATAATTTATTTAGCCAAATTTGGCAATATTTAAAATATGAAATTAAAAATCTTAAGCACCCTTTCATACTGTAGGCAATTCTGACAATTTTTGTTGTTTCTTGGTTGCTTTTAGGTAACGTTTTTTAGTTTAAAAGTGGAATTTTTGATAGAACATTCTTTCTCAAAATATTTTTCACAAAATGACCAAAAAAATCCACCAATACAATAATTGATTGGGTTTTGCCTTTATGCAGGCCTTGGTGATGTGCAACCCACATTAAGGAATAAAATAATGGTCAAAGAATAAGCCACACACAAAACCAAATGTTCACACATGCAACAAACTAACAAATACTAATTCTATCTACATTTACATATTTTGGTTCAATCATAGCCTATGCCATATAAATTCCAAATTCATGTTCCACAATACAACAATTTGTGTGTCTTCATCAAAGCTTGTTGATCAAGGTGTAAGACTAACTGGGTTAGTTTACAATTAAAGGTCCAAGGATTTGATCTAACTTTGAATTTTTTTAAATGGAAAAAATATAAACATTGTTTTGTTCAAGACATGACTTCTTGTTTGACCCATCCTAGAGACTAAATTGTCCAACCCAATGGATTGAAGTTTTGAAGCTTCAAAAACACTTGTGAAGTTTTTTGTCTTTATTCTTTGAGGATTGAATCACCACTTTTGTTCCTGATTTTGTCTCCTCTCTACCTCGAACAAATTTTGTGATGTCATTTTTCATGTCAACCAATATCTTTCCTCTTCAAAACACAAGGCTTTTGGTGTATGCATGTTCAAAAACCATTCACTTGTATTGTTTCTACTTTAGCTTTGTGGATTGCATGATTCAACAAAATCCAAGAAGACCCAATGCTAATGTATTTTACCTCATGTGTGAGTTTCACATTGCAAAACATTGAATCTTTGTTAGTGAAATGCAAGTAGTTAAACATATATGAATCTAACTAAGAAGTTAAATTTGAATTGTAAGTTGCTTGGGGACAATTATACCTCATGTGACTCATATTTCATGTATACATATGTATAGGCAATTTGATGTACTAAATTGTAAAAAGGCATTAAGTATGTAGCTAAATTCAAAGTTAGATCAAATCCTTGGACCTTTAATTGTAAACTAACCCAGTTAGTCTTACACCTTGATCAACA